>OX439002.1:17002401-18202401 GCA_949316495.1 Amphiduros pacificus | reverse complement strand
CTGGAATGATCCAGCTGATTTTGCTGAGTAAACTTATAGATGCACAGATGTCAGGTCAAGCCAGATTTTGACATGCCTCTGTCTTGATTTGTTTTTCTCAAAGAGTTGGAGATAAACATTGATGCATAATTTGTGCATGGCACAATATGGTCATGAATTGGCCCTGTGTGTCTTTATTTTGTCAAATATATGTATGACCAAATAGGTATTGGGCTCAAACTAATTAAAGGACGACAAATTATTTTCCTAATCTATTCTAATCAATTAAATGTGGTACTTGATATTAAAGTTTTTGGTCACTACCTCGAAAGGGTAAGCTGTTGTCTGGTATCCTGGCCCTTTTATCATACTATGTAACATAGAATGGTGTTAGTGTTTTTGATTTCATGCATGTGTCATTGAAATATAAAATGACATGAAGGGAGAATGGCAATATGCTTTTGACACCCAATTCCAATGAAATATATTATTTTTTGAAATTTTGCTTTCTTTTAATTATTCACTCTCGGAATCTTATTTATAACTCATAGAAAAAGGATTTATCCAACGTGAAAGCTAAATACATATTTTTTAATCTTTGCTGTCTTTTACTTATTCTATTTCACACCCTGAAGAGATTAGGATGCAAACTTTCAGCCATCATGTTTTATATTGTACCATGATCTTGATTTTTCAGAATAATGAAATTATCAAAGATTGCAAAATAGCAGGCACATGAATACTGTCAGTGCCAAAATTTTCACACACAAAGAATTAAACTTCATCAGTTTGGGCACACATGGCATCCTAATTTTGGTGCCAAATTTGAATGACAGGTCCAAAGTACATGCTGGTGCAACCTAGTGGTGGGAATCGGTTATATTTTCCAAACTGATGATCGCTTTGGCCAAACCAACCGATTATCAAGGTGCCCAATTCCAAGGTGCGCACCACAGGCAGTACTGTCCGCAATTGTTGTTCTCGTACAAAGTCGTATTCAAAACACTGTGAGTCACAGAAGTTTATGCTCATTTTAGCGAGAATTGCTTGATAATATTACATTTCAACTGGACAAATTCATTCGGATTATAATCAATTTGACATTTTTGCTACTGATTGCTTGGTTCGCGACCGAAACTGACTGATAATCGATTATAATCGATCATCAGCCCACCACTTGTGCAGGCTGTTAATTGGTATTCACAACTTCATCAGCCCACCACTTGTGCAGGCTGTTAATTGGTATTCACAACTTCAGAATTATTTTTTTAAATTCTCACTTTCAGTAGGAATATTTAGATTTGAATATATCAGACTCCAGTAGAGAGTATTAAATTGTCTTGTCTTGATCAAAGCAAAGTTCCAGAATTTATGCTTGCTGTCTACCCTTTTAGTTCGATATTAATCATGTGATTTCTAAATGTAACCTTATTTTTGTTTATTAAATAGAGATGATGCAGGAGTCAAAACTTACCAACTTTCAACAAAGACAACTTAACGGTGCCATGAGAGGTAAACCAGAAGTTATCACAATATAATGTCCATATATTTCAGCCTGATGGCTTGTAATATTGACACAATATATTTCAAATAAGTGTTTATTTTCATACACTTTGCATGGTTCTGTGTATATAAAATCCATGTAAGTATAAAATATCAACATTTAATTTATAAAAAAAAAAAATGTCATGAGGTGCATTTTAAAGTATCATTAACTCAGAAAATATATTATATTACTACCACCCATTTTGCAAAATAAATAGCTGCTGCTGTTTCAAACATTTTTCAACCAATGAGAAGTGGGATAAAAGTTGAACTTTATATAAAAAATAGCATTTCTCTTTGAAATAGTTCTCATTTATTTCATTTTTATTTTGGTGGTAAAACATGTAATTTTAGGTGGAAGTTCCTTACCTGTTGATGTAAATCCCACAACTAGTCAGAAAAAAACAGTGCCATCTGCCAGTCGAATTACAAAAGGTACTAAAGTTTTAAATCCAAGGTGAGTTCTGTATTTAGATTTCAATTTTCTACAAAACAATAAAGTGCATATCTTGAATTTTATTCTTATCATGATTCTAGTGCCAAATATAATATCCATAATTAATATTTGTCATTTCATAAAAGAACAAAGACGAAAGTATTGTTTGCTTTGGACATAGAGAACAAGATAGAATTACTAAACTATTTGAACATTGAGCTTCAAAGTTTAAAAAAAACATGAAATTTTTCTCATATCTTTAAGCATACCTGCCACTTTTCAGAAACTATTCATCCAATATAAGAACCCGCAGTGATATAGAAGCTTCAGGTGCCTATGAGAGAGATAAATATGTCAGCCAGGTGGAAAGTAAGTATTCTCATTATAACAAATATACAAAGATAAATTGCAATAAGGACATGGAAGGATATGTTGTGTCTGGTTTCCATCAAATGGAAAATTTGAAGATAGACAAATAATTTATTACAAGTGCTCAGTAATATTGCAATGAGTGGTTATATTGGATTCTTTTTGAGAAATAAACATATCTTTGGATGATATTTTTTTCAATTTAACAAACCTTGAACATGTTGTTCAGCACATCAGAATGTTTATGAAATACAAAAGAATGAACCTCTGAACTTTGTCGATATACAAGCTTGACTAATGGTAGTAATAAATGCTGATTGACATGTATAAATGCTGATTGACATGTATATTGCTGATTGACATGTATATTTTCAATCAGTTTATTACACCCACAACAGTCACTGTTTATTAACCCTTTTCAAGATTCCAAAACTGATTGGTTTTTTTCCTTATGTGCATTTTTATGCCAAAATATTAATATATTCCCTTCACAGCATACAGAATGGGTGGTCATTTTATCAATAGACTGGATTCCGTTGCAATCCTCCAGGTGGGAATAGAGACCAGTACTGACCACTGACACCTAGCTTCAGACGAATCAAAGCCATGTTCTCAATAACCCATACCAGACCCTAATCATTATTTGGGTTGAGTACAAGACTATTATATGTCATATCTACAAACCTATCCCAACATACATTAAACGTGACACAAGAGACACCTGATGGATTGCAAATGTCGAAAATAAAGCAGTGAGAGTTATGCCTCAGTCACATTTGCACCAGGCACTGGCCAGGAAGTAACAATCGGCCCACTTCACAGGGTCCCAGACGCGGGAGAGTTTATCAGCAACAATCTGAGAGATGCCGTAGCAGTGGTCACATTATTAAAGGGCACCGTATGGTACATGCAAAATTGAATGGCACAGATGTCTGTAGGATATCCCAAAGACGTCTAGATCATTGACAGACGTCTGTAGGATATCCTACAGACGTCTGTGCCATTTTGTCAGACGTCTGAAGGACATCCTAAAGACGTCTATATGTTATCGTAGAGAACCTGTTGGATCATCTGATGATGGCCTGTGAACACATGAAATAAAAAAAATCCTATTTCACCGCACCATGCCGAGTACTTTAAGATGATATTTGGTGATAAGACATCAGTGAAACGCCGGCAACTTTATGTTGCAGCTTAAAGTTCCTGATGACCCGTACAATATCTTAAAGATGCCCAATTGTGGCTGATGATCTCCCGGTGCCCTCACGGCAATCTGAACTGCCGGCTGATTTTGTAAAAAAAAAACCATCGGCTGGGCATCTTTACTGAAATCAGTGCAAATGTGATTGAGGTATTAATGGACAATCAAATAATAATTTGCTAAATCAAAACAACCACTCAAATCACAACAAAGCATCCATTTGTTCATTTATTAAGGGATCATCATAAGATTTTTTATTTAAGCATAAATATAGGAAAAATAATAATAGTATTTTCCACAATATACGATAAAGAATTTATGTGATTTTTAAAATTTATAAAATATACATCTATTTTTCAGCCAGATTTTATGAAAAGGATAAACAGCGTCTGGCAAATATCATGGCATTCGGTGAAGATATTGATCCCACTGCAAAAAAAAGAGTTGTTAAGCCCCCTCCACAGGAACCAAAGATGGACCGCTTTGATGAATGTATGTATACTTGATAAGAAATAAAAAAGGTTAAAAATCATTAAATACTGAAAAATGTAAGATATAATAAAACAAAAGGAATATTAAACTAGAGGTAAGTTAAAAATATAATAGTTCATATTTTTATCTGTGCTGTTTTTGTCAACATAGCTTATAGACTGAGAGAGGGAAATTTTCTGCCATTTTGTCAGTTCCATTTTGATCTTCTCCTTAGGTAATTGGTGGACTTTTTAGTTCCTAGTATTTGTAGGGAGGTTGCTGTATTGTCAGGAGATAAATCCTATCTATTTTCCACCAGACTCATCATGACAAATAAAATCAATGGGAAATAGTGAATGGAGATCTGGAACATCCAGTACCTCATTCTGCTAATTTAGATATTGGCTCAGTTCAGTGTGGCGGTCACAGAGTTGATCCCCCCATATTGTGAAAAATTCTATTATTATGTTTCCTATATTAATGCTTTCAACCTGTAAAGCTGGATAAATAGATAAAGTTGTCCTTTATGAAGCAATTTGCAGGCATTTGTTCATGAACATTAAAACAGGTAACAGTCTTCACTGCCCTGAGGCCTTTGGTCTATGCTTTGAAAATTTTAAAAATCACATAAATTCTTTACCTCATAGCAGTGAAAGCCAAAGGGATTAAAAGACATAAATGATTTAAAAGGTAAATAATTACATTAACATTATTGCAAACCGAGAAATTGTTAACCAGAAAAAATCATTATGAATCATTCATTTGTAGTACAAAAAGAGATTGAGGACAGAAGAAGTTTCATTGAAGACATGGAAGCAGCTGGACAAGGTGGAAAATATAGATCTATCATTGACACTGAAATATCACAGGTATAAATTTCCTTTTCCTGTTAATAATATCTCTAGATGAACATATTCAGGACTGTTAAATCATTTATGAAGGTAGAACATTTTTTTAGTAACATACTTTGCATGTTATTTTCCAGTTAATCCGGGAGATGGAAGTCATAGACAAGAAGCGCACTTCACAGTTGGAAAGACTGATAGCTGCAGAAGATAAAGCAAAGCAAAACTCAAACAGTATTCCCAATGCTGATGTATAAACTGCCAAATATTCTTTGTGAATATTTAATAACATTGCAGTTTTCATGTGTTTTTGTGTACTTCTCAAATTCTAAATGCAGAGAATTTAATCAACTGATTAAATAAAATTACTTGTTTATATTATAATATATACCAATTGTAGTAGTATCATAACATTGAAATGAGAGACCTTTTACTGGCTTCATAAAGTCGCTCTACGATGCATAGTCAGTGTGTTGAAAATTTTAGCAGAAGTATCTATTCCCGCATGAAACATATTTGTATCACTCTGGATGACAAGTGAGTAATATCATAAAGTTTGCAAGCAGGAAAACAGGAACAGTTGATACCATAGCAATTTGCAGCACATTATAACCATATTCACTTTGCTTTATGATGAATTTACTGTCTCAGATAGACCAAATCTATGCATGGTGAAAAGGGATTTGTAGCCTGATGCAAACTACTAATTTTCAGAAAAAAATGCCAATTTAAATGGTCTGTGATTACAATAGTCTGTGATTACAATAGTTGACAGAAACACAAATGCAGGAGGGCTTTTTTAGTTATACATAGTATATTGCAGTGATGGGATGGGGGGGTTCTGTCATTCTGTCCGTCAGCTTTGATCGTCTCTGGTAAATGCTTTCTTTGGCAAGGCCAGGACGTAAAAAAACAATGATTAGCATAACAATAAGGCTTTTGGCCTAAGTTTTGTCAATCACATGAATCAAGCATTTCAAAGCACCATAAATATCATAATACATGTAGTGCAGTTGCTGTTTAAAATGTGTCATTCACTCAATCTAATTTGCTAATTAATTGGTTCAAAATCCCCAAATTTCATGTTATATAACTCAGAAATGTACCTTATGTTATATTACAATCTTGTTGAATCTGCAAATAAGTAACACATTCAGCTTTACTATGTCTCCTCTCTCCTGTCATAGGACAAGGGACAGGAGGAAAAGTATATTACCTGTTACTGATAAACTCAAATACTTACGTTATAGTAAAAGAAGATTGTCAAAGTAAAGTTTAAAGTAAAGTTTAAGATGTAAAATGTTTCCACTGACCTTGATTGCTGAAAATACATTATAATTATGAAACAATATTTATTAGATGTTCAAACTGCCAATAAAAATCTGAGTTTGAAGTCAAAAATTCAATATGTTTTGATTCTGTAAATGCACATTCACAGTTGAGATATTATATACCTGTACAAACATTATTGTTATTTTGATAAATCTATATATATTTAAATCTTTTCTTTGTGCGACCACTGAAAAAAAGTTTTGATTCTTACCTTTTTAGCTCTGCACATATGTTTGATAATTGGAGCCTGTTTTTTTGAAAAGCTAATTAGATAAAGAAAATGATGAAAGATTTGTTGACAGATGGACGCACATACACATGGACAGAGCCCAATACTATAGTTCCTATGTCACTCCAACATCAGAAGCTGAAAATATCGATAAATAGGACTGTTAATGAATTCACATCAAACTACAGACATGTAACTATTAAGAGATATATCTCATAATGTCTCATACAGAGCTGATGTGATAGTGTGCAGGCATCAATTGTCACATATCTCAGACTCGTATCATGACAAGACTGTTTATCATATCATGATGAGACTGTTCATAAGACATTTGGGTGATTTCATCCTCAGGTTTGTAGACACAAGTAAATTTTAACAATTTTAGCCATATTTTATCCAAAAAAATTAAAATACTAATATTTCAGTTTGATAGCATGACCAGTCTGATTGTGTGACCAGGCATTAATATCTCTCAGATTCATATCATGATAAAATGTTTTACAGTAATGTATAAAGTGATTTCACAATCAGACATGAAGACATAATGAAATGTTAACTGTTTCAGACATCTTTAACAAAATTGGTAGACAAATATTAGGCATCAGACCTTATTTTTTTTGTGTGATCACCATATGATAATAGCACCTCCAAATACAAATTTTCAAAATTAAGTTATTTTCATACCTTTAAATTTGAAAGCACAGATGAAAATACAGTAGAAATGATAATAAACAAAATGAAACCAAAAACTAGCTGTGGCTTTGATGATCTTACCATGAAATTCATGAAAAGAATTAAAACTTCAATAATAAAACCTATTACTCATATTATTAATCAAATGTTGAAAACAGGTATATTTCCAGAAAAACTGAAAATTGCCAAAATATGTCCCCTGTACAAAAAAGATGACACATTTTTTTTACAAATTATCGGCCAATTTCTTTATTACCCGCTATCTCAAAAATATTTGAGAAAGTCATTTTCAAACAATTCTACCATTATTTTCAAACGAATAAGCTATTCTATAGTAGTCAATGTGGGTTCAGGACAGGTCATTCCACTGAATTTGCAGCTCTGGAATTGATTGACAATTATTCTGGAAATGGATAAAAATGATATGCCAATAAATATATTTTTAGACCTATCAAAAGCTTTCGATACTTTGGATCATAGAATTTTATTACATAAATTAGAGTATTATGGAATTAAAGGAACACCACTTCTACATATTGAAAACTCTCTGACTAACAGGGAACAAGTTGTAGACTTTGATGGCACAATTTCCAACAGATTGATTGTTAAGACAGGTGTCCCCAAGGTAGTATTCTTGGCCCTTTGCTCTTAATAATTTATGTAAATGATATCTCAAACTCAAGCAAAACATTTGATTTTGTAATATATGCTAATGATACTTCTCTTTCAAGCTCTCTGAAAATCATAATAAAGAAATCTGGAGTTTCAGACACAACTAAAACGATAAATGAGGAATTAGCTAACATAAATAACTGGTTGAAAGCAAATAAACTTTCCCTCGGTATTCTTAAAACCAAATATATGATGTTTCATACAGCACAGAGGAAGATTGATGATATCAAAATTGATGAAATCCAGATTGATCGAGTAAAAGAATTAAATTTTTTGGGCCTAGAACATAAACATGATTGCCATTAAAATTTCAAGAAGCTTGGGTATTTTAAACCGATTGAAACACTTCTTGCCAATACAAACAAAGATTCTGATATACAACTCACTAATATTATCACATATAAATTTTGGAATCCTAGCTTGGGGTTACAATTGTCAAAGGATAGTAAAATTACAAAAAAGGCACTGCAAATTCTAGTAAGGCACTGCAAATTCTAGCTCAAGTAAGTATTATTTCACATACTGAACCTTTATTCAAATTACTCAATCTGCTCAAAGTTGAAGATATTTTTAGAGTTTAAAAAAATGAAATTTTATTATAAGCATAGGCATCAAAATCTACCAGATTATTTGCAAGCAATTCCTTTTGCCTATAATTATCATTTGCATGATCATGATACCAGATTGCATAACAGTATTCATGAAAATCGAACAGTTCTTCAGTATGCCCAGTATTGCATTAGGCATGACTTACCGAAAACTCTAAATGCAACTCCAGATTCCATAATTGAGAAAATTGAGACCCATAGTTTACAAGGCTTTGCTAGATATGTAAAAGCAATTACTATACAATCATACCAGGAAACATGTCATTTAAGAAAGAAACTGTTACATTTGTGGTAAAAAATAATGTATAAAACACACCCCATGATGTCCACCAGATATATCAATATACCATTATTTTAATAAGAAGTCAATCTCTGATCATTTTTATTGAAATAATAGGATATGTATTATTTTTTTAATGTGAACTGCTGTAATCCACATGTCACTTTGTAATGCAAGGAATCCGAAATGTTAATGTTACTCCAATTCTCTTTATTTTTATTTATTTATTTTATTATTATTACAAGTGAACCGACAATAATATGAAAAGAAACATCATAATGAAATAGTGACCATATATTGACAAAGTGAAATAGTGACCATATATTGACAAAGTGAAATAGTGACCATATATTGCAATTGACAAAGTGAAATGGTGACCATATATTGACAAAGTGAAACAGTGACCATATATTGACAAAGTGAAAAAATTTCTTTCCACTGCACATCGTATGTACAAATGACCACAGTTTCGTCAATTGGAGTAGAAAGATGATTTAACCTGGAGTGAAGTCCTCAAGTACATCCCTGGGAAGAGCCTAATACACAGCTGTTTTGAGACACATTGCAAATTAGTGGAATTTATATAGTTTGAAGTGGGAACTTTATTACAAATGTGATACTGCGAGAAACATGATACACCAGGGACCTGCCTGGTAAAATATGGGAGTGGATATAACTGTATATCGCCAGAGAATTGGAAATAACATGTTCAAAAGTTTCAAATCAAGGACCAAAATGGGGAGGAAAAATGAACAGCCATCAGATTACATGGCCTTCATGGAGATAATCCTGCCCCTATGCATGCTCCTGGTGGCAGGGTCATTCATGCAGGCCCAGCAAACCCCTGCTGTGCATGGCCACTGGAGCGAAAATCAGTGGGCAAATACCACCCAGCCCAGCCCATGCAGTGACATAACATCTTACCTGACCTCAAATGTAACACTCCACAACAACAATATCAGTCAAATCCTATTAACTTTTCCTGTGTTTGTAAACAAACCTGATCTAGGATACACACCCACACATCAAGGCACACTGACTTTCTATTATAACAGACTTCTGGGAAATAAAGCTGTTCATGCATATAATGGCAATCCCACCCTGCCAAAAACATGCTTGGAATGTGACCAACAAATAGAAAGTGATGATACCCTTCAGTGTGACAGCTGTCATATGGATATACACATCTCATGTCAAAATATAAACAATGCTGAGTTAGAAACATTTGAGATGTTTGACATCCCATATATATGCCCAAAATGTGAATGGGATGAGTTGGAATTACCTTTTATGGACTCTTTCACAGTCACAGAGGATGACATGGATATAGACCCAGACTCCGTACCAGATTTCCCAATAGAAATTAGCAGGCCCAGTGGAAAAGGATTAGTAACTGCGTGTATAAATGTAAATGGATTAGATGTAGAGGGCCGAATGGATGAAATCAGAATCATCATGGCTCAAAAGCCATTTGATATTATTGCAATAAACGAAACAAAAATAGATACTTCCTGGGAAGATAAAGATATAAAACTTGATGGATATCTAGTCAAAAGGAATGATAGGTTGGAAAACAAAGGGGGTGGAGTGGCTCTATATTACAAAGAGGAGCTTGAAACATGCTGCAAAGAGAGAACAGACCTGATACCTACAAAATTGGAAGCATTCTGTATGGAGATAACCCTACCAAACAACCAGCATGTCATTGTTGCTACTGTGTATAGGCCCCCAGACCAACCAGTTGCCTGGTTCAATAAACTGGAGCAACTACTTATAAACCTTGACGCAACCAACAAGGAATACATCATACTAGGAGACTTCAACTGTGATTTGCTAAAGTCTCCAGTAGAAAATCACACAAAACACCTTATCACCTTGTGTGAAACACATCTGCTGACACAACATATTGACAAAGCAACAAGGATTACTCCAACCTCACGCACCCTGCTGGATTTAGTAATAACCTCAAAACCAGAGTACATTACCAGTCATGGAGTAATAAGATGTCCAATAGCAGATCATGACCTGGTGTACTGTATGCGTGCCAGCAAACCACCAAAACGTGTACAATCTCACAGAACAGTAGAAACCAGGTGTTTCAAAAATTTTAATCAGGATGATTTTATAAAAGATCTTCAACAATGTCCATGGAGTACTATAGAAATATATGATAATGTAGATGACTCTCTAGCTCACTGGAGAGATCTTTTCATGGATATATGCAACAAGCACTGCCCTGTGGTCTCTAGGAGAGTGAGAAAATGTTTTTTACCATGGGTGGATGCTGAAGTAAGAGATCAGATAAAGCTAAAGCACTATTACCAAAAGGAGGCACATAAACACAACCTGGAGATATTGTGGAACATGTACAAACACTTCAGAAACAGTGTCTCTAATATGCTGAAAGCAGCTAAGAAAAAATATTACACAGAAATGATTATTGAAAATAAACACAAACCAAGAATGATGTGGAGATTTATCAGGGAGTTACTGCCAGGAAATTCTAAAAGGGGACCACAGGGCCTAGAAATTGATGGAAAAATAGTGACAGACAAAAAGTCAATGGCCCAGTGTTTCAATGAATTTTTCACATGTATTGGACGTCTGCTGGCAGAAAAAATCCCAAACATGGATTTCTCAGATGAATACCTACCAAAGGATTTACAAAATCAATTCAAATTCCCAATAGTCACACCGGAATTTGTTTCTAAACAATTGAAAAACCTACCTAAAAATAAGGCAACAGGACTGGACCAAATTTCAGGAAAACTATTGAAATATGGGGAACCTGCTATTGCAACACCATTAGCCTATATCCTCAACCAGTCCCTGCAGCAAGGTCATTTTCCTTCCAGTTGGAAAAAGGCCAAAGTGATACCGGTCTTCAAGTCTGGCTCAGTCACAGACAAGAATAATTACAGACCCATATCAATTCTACCAGTATTATCCAAAGTTTTGGAGAGATTTGTTCACAGTCATTTCTCCTCATTTCTGGAAAAAAATAAACTTATAACATTGGTGCAATCAGGATTTCGTCGAATGCACTCAACATTAACATCACTCATAAATGTAACAGACAGATGGCTTCGGAATATTGATCAAGGACTAGTGACGGGCGTAGTGTTTATAGACCTCCGAAAGGCCTTCGACACGGTAAACTTTGACACTCTCCTGAAAAAGCTCCCTTATTACGGAGTGTCAGGTGTGGAGCTTGAATGGTTCTCATCATATCTTCATGGTAGAACTCAGAGTGTCATTGTAGATGGATGCCTGTCCGACCCATTGCCGGTCACAGTTGGTGTGCCTCAGGGCAGCATTCTGGGTCCACTGCTCTTCACATTATATGTGAACGAGCTGCCAAGTGTGCCCAATGAGTGCTTGTCCAGTATGTACGCTGACGACACAGAGGTGGAACATGCTACCAAGCCATGTCACATTAAACATATGGAAACTGTGATAAATAATGATATGGAAAAACTTCAAAAATATTTTCACTCAAACAAACTCAGCCTCAATGTGCCTAAATGTGAGTTTGTCCTTATTGGAACTCATCAAAGCTTGGCAAAATGTGAGGATATTACTATAAATATTGGAGATGAAGTAGTACCGAAATCACAAAAAGCCAAACATCTTGGTATGGAAGTCGAGGATACTCTCAGATGGAGCTCACATATTGACAAACTAGCCAAAAAGCTGGCTTCCAAAATTGGCATACTCAGAAGAATCAGACACATAGTACCACATGGAACTCTACTTCAATTGTATAATGCAATTGTCATTCCACACTTTGATTATGGCGATTTAATATATCAAACATGCACAAATAAGAACATGGACAAACTACAAAAGCTGCAAAACAGAGCCGCCAGAATAATCGGAGGGTATGACTCACGGAAACATCGCAATGATATGTACAAGGACCTTAAATGGCTATCGCTTAAAAACCGAATTATTATGCACAAATGTATAATGGTACATAAAAGTCTAAAAGGTCTGGCACCAAAATATCTCACAGATAAATTTGTTTATAATGACAATGTTCATGGACTGAACACAAGATCAGCAAAGCTTTTGCATGTAAAAAAGTCAAAGACAGAATATTATAGTAGAAGCTTTGAAATAAGTGGGGCAAATGCGTACAATGCATTGCCAGCAAGTGTTAGAGAAGCAGAAAAGTAAATCAATTCAAAAGTAAATTGGAAGATCACTTGCTATCACAAAACCAATTTTAAATGTTTATCTACTTTTAAGTGAAGCTTTTATCTGTACATAGTTTTAACATGAGTATGAAAGATGTGTAAATGTGAGAGGCGCTCAGCCTACATAAAATAGTTTTAACAACTAATTGTAGCCACTGAGGATAATAAATTTTATTGTATTGTATTGTATTGTATTGACATTGCGAGCAAGGTAAACACAGGTGCGTGAGGCTACGAGATGCACATTTCTTTCCACTGAATATTGTATATACAAATGACCAGTTTCGTCAATAATTCATGATAATTGGAGGAGAAAGATGATTTAACCTGGAGTGAAGTCTTTTTGACATTGCAAGTAAGATAAACATGATGACGTCATACAGAAATGTGTCATCATAGTGACGTCAGACAGGCAAATGTTGTCATAGTGACATCAGACAAGTGTCAACATAGTGACGTCATGGTAACATCATAAATTATGTTGATGTGATCATCTAAAATACTGCTGTTACCTTTATGTAAGTTCCTCCCTCTGTACTGCTTGAAATACCAGTTTTTGGCTATTTTGACTAATAATAAAAGGAATGTATGCAATGTCCCTTCCGCCTTTCTTAATATCTCAACTTTTTCTTTCAAATGAGTCCAAGATCAAGCTGATTGGCGCAGCGGATGCTGCGTATGAATTAATTAATGACTCTATCATTCCTATTCATATTATTGATAATTATTTTGTTTCTTCCTCTTTGATTATCCTCTGCATCACACTCCCGCGCAGTGTCGCCACCGTCTCAACCATCCACCCTCTCCACCATCGACGATACCCGGATTCTCCACCAATTGTTACCCACGAATGGAGAGTATCCGCCTTTGGGGGACGTGGACGGGGGATCGATACTCTACTCAATCATAGATACTCTACTCCACTCTACCGTACTGTACTGTACTGTACTGTACTGTACTGTACTGTATCTAACTCGCTGGCTGTGAGTCGGGGCACGGATCCTAGCTACCCTATCTACCCATGTGAAGGTGTCAGGTAATAAGGACTGCAGACACAGGATATACACTGCACAATAGTTACCTTTTATTCGGTGCTGTGAATCTTCCTTGTCTGGCTAGGCCGGCATGGCAATGAGCGAGGCATATGAACTACCCAAATGCATAATACTTATAGAGTCCTAACAATACACAAAACACCTATGCAGTTACGATACTGAGAGTCGTGGATCTTCCGTGGCAAGCAAGTGGTCGCGGTAGCTCGGCGTCTTCGAGGTTCTCCGTAGTATCTTCTCCGAGGATCCAATGGTTGTGGGCCGTTATAAAGGATCACTCTGCGTTGTGTGTGGAGCTTGCTTGCATGGCTTCCTTACGCGACACCGAATGGACTCGTCTTGCCTGCGTGTCTGACATGGGCTCGTCTGCCTGCACGTGATCTCTCAGTGTGGTGGTTATGGCAATGCATCAACCATCAATCTGCACGCAACACACAATCTCTGTACATGACGCTCTGCCAGAGACCGTGATTGTCCATGAATGTCTATATATTCTCAAGAGTCTCTGGGTGTGTAATCCATATCCTACACTACCACCACTGCCACAGGTGCCTTTTTGGCTCCGATTTGCTCCCATACGCCAAAATTTGCTCACAATCGCTAGAGTTTATAGTTGAGTAAATTTATAAACTTTACATAGTTATCTGAATGGGTTGTAATCATTTCTGAAACATTGTACCAATAAAGGCAGTATTTACAATGTTACACTCAGAGTTTGCAGGGAACTATTTAAAAGTCATGCGGGGCTACATTCAGAGGTACGTGATTTGGTTTTGAGGGCAGACGACAAACTGTAGACGCACTTTGGGCTGAAAGTAGTACCGACGGTCATATGCTAATCTGCCTGTGGCAGTGATGGGTCTTTGACCCGGGGCTGTGAGGAGTGTGCCTCTGCATAAATCCTTATCACACATGCACAGATAACTCTCAATACTTCCACCCAGGATTGTCAATGTTCAGGAACCACTTCCTATTTCTAAATACTTCTGGTCATACTTTCTCAAATAATTGGCCTATCAACATTCGTAATACATCAATCAAAACCTGAAAATTTTCCAGATTCAAAATCTTTTTAAAATTTGTTATCACATGACCTAATTTGCATAATTTGACATAATGAATAAATACCAAAAAAAAATACTTTTAAAGTAAAGTAAGAAATGGTATGATATTCTGATACTACATATAATTCTAGGTTATTTTGATATTTCAAAGAAATTAATCGGACAATTACAAGTGCATAAAAAGCATTTGAAAAAAGGGGCGGAGCCTAAAATCGTATCGAATTTAAGCTCCGCCCACTATTTTGAATGCCATTTAAGCAATAAATAATGTTTTGATTTTCACATATAAATTATGAAATCCAGCTAGAATTTTATGCTCTTCCCCAAAGAAACTTTAGATTTTAAGTTTCTGAAAAATAAAAAAATCACATATTTTAATGAGGTATCAATATGCTAATTAAGTCATGTGACCAGACTAAAAAATACATTTTTCAGAATTGGAAACTTTTGAGCTTTCCATAGATGTATCAAACATGTTGATTGGGCATACATTGTTGGAACTGTGATCACAAACTCTTTTGATCAATTTTAACAATTTCCAAAACTGAAGAATTCACCAGCCAAAAGTATGGAGAGCTGTGCCTGTGTGTATTATGTCAAATATAAACAAGTATTAAGTAACTATGCAATCATTTAAACTACATGGACTGTAACGAAACCTCATAAATTTCTGTTTACCATAAGTATATAAATATGTATGTCTTAATATACAATTAGACCGACTATATATCAGGGTGGGAGGACCTGCGACATGACAATTCAGTGAGGCAGCACTATATCTGCTACAAGTAGGTCTCATCACGAAATGACTGAAATAATGTTGAAAGTGATGTAAAACCCCAAACAAACAAACAAACAAACAAATATATCAGGGTGGCCAACATGGTAGCAACACATTGAAAGTCTTAATGTAGTCTCCCTGACCCGTTATTATTATTACTTACAAGCAATTTTGACAATTATAAATTATTTTGATTTATAGCGTTTTATGTATGGTAAACTGCCTCATGTGCATGTACATTGATATGTATGTATATACGCTCAGGGTCTAAATAAATGGATTTCCTAGTTCCTAGTTCCTATGAATGCTGAAATTAAATTTATTGAATTGTAAAAATCTGCATATGATGAGACCTTACAATAGTGTGTGATGGGTAAAATATGTGCTGCCCAACAGGAAAATGGGTCAGATTCACAACTTTCACTCTGTGGGTTAAATCCCCTGCCACCTGTGATATCTAAATTTACCAGCAGCCTGACTGAATGCCACTCCTGACCCCCTCCGTATATCATCTTTTACCACCCATCTGTGGTCGGTGTACTATATCTACAACCTGCAACCTAGCACCACATCAAAATGTCCATCCCTCACTACTATAAGACCCTCTCCCTCACCACTGAACTGCCCCTTCCTCACCACAATGTGACTCTTTCTCTTATTACTGGACTGTCCCTCCCTCACCACTCAGTGACCCTCTCCCTTATTATTGAACTGTCCCTCCCACACCACTGTGCGACCCTCTCCCTCACCACTGAACTGTCTGTCCCTCACCACAATGTAACCCTCTCCCTTATTATTGAACTGTCCCTCCCACACTACTGTGCAACCCTCTCCCTCATCACTGAACTCTCCATCCCTCACCACAATGTGATCCACTACCATATCACTGGAGTGTCCATCCCTCACCACTATGTGACCCTATCTAGTAATCTCTTATGACTAGAATGTCCCTCCCTCATCACTATGTGACAATTTCCCCCTTATTACTGGACTGTCCCTCCCTCACCACTCATCAATGAACTCAACATATGTAAACCTCTCACTCATTACTGAAGAACATAAATATCCATTGGACCTTACAAACTAAATATCCTTCAGAGCCTGCATTCCTACTTGGAAGAAGTGTACTGTAGTTTGTGAAGTGGTTTGCTTTTGTTTTCTGGATAACCGTGTACACTGTGGAATACCTTCAGTTAATCAACTTAAAATTACCATGAGTCATAAGAATTAGACTTATCTTTAAATATTCCCGGGAGGCAAATGTAAAATGTGATAGAAAAGCGTCACATTTTGAGAAAGTGATGGCAAACAGTCACAAACTGAAGTCCAGGTTTATAAGCTAGAGCTAATGCATTTTCATGCTTGATTACAAGGTTGATACCCCTTTCATACCCCGAGCTATTTACCCATGATGCCTTGATGATGAAAATGTGACGCAATAATGTCACAAATTTCAAGGACTTAATACAGAGAGTGACACCTGGTGTCTGTAAAACCACCTCAATTTCATGTCATCCATCACTCCATTGCATCACAAAATGAAATCAATCATGCATGAAATTAGTGGAGGACTATTCCTGCCTCCTGGTGAATGAAATGTGCTACATTATTTTGTGACACATATGCATCACACATTTTGTGACGTTTTTTGCTAGTGGCCCCAACTGCTCATGTGTAAAATGGTATCATGAATTCACTAGTAAGTAGGCGATGCTGCATAAGATGATCTGAACAACAATCCCAGTCCCATCCAATACCAACACTGGTTTCAATCACTTTGGATCTCGTCAGTTGGATGGGGACTGACTGTGTTATCCTAAGTCTTGCTTATATAGGAATGCGTGGAGGTGCTGGCACCTCTGGAGGTGCTGGCACCTCCTCTGGGGTGCCTCCAGTCTGGGGGTGCTGTTTTTTTCTGGTTCCTGGTGGAGGTGCTCTATGAAAAAAACTTTTTTCGTGGTTTGGAGGGCATTTTTTGCGACCAAAAGACTTGTATCGTGTAAAACGTTATGATTTTTAGAGTTTTTTTTTAAAGCAGATTGTGCTTTAAAAACGAATTTGATTGTTTGATTTAAAGTTTTTAAATTTCGGACCCTCTCCCTTACGGTTTTTTTTGGTTTCCTTCAGTGTTTCCTTGTTGTTGTTGTCAAGGTACATTTTTTGTTTTTAAGACATAAATTGGTTTTGCAGTTCGTTGGAATGGTTTATTCGTATGAGATTTTCAGGAGGTCTTCCATGATTCTACTCCTTTCTGCGGGAGGTATCATGAATTCACCTTTTGACAATTGTGACTCATCATAGACAGAATGTGGACCCAGACGTGAGTAAAACGGTATGCTTTTTCCATTGAATACAGAAACATAAATCTTATTTTTCTACTCCAAATATGATCCTATTTTGTTTTCGAAACGTCCATGTCAGTCGTTTCCACACAATATGCACAAATTATAAACTCAATACCAATGCACTGATTCCCCTAAAATATTAGACAAATCTATAATTGCACAGTTTTCACATTTATTTCACATTACTGACGCTTACATTTATTTTTTATTTACTAAGTAGTTATGTAAGTAGGTAATTCCCCCTCCACTTTTCTACTTTTCTCCCCCTCAAAAACATGTTTTCCTTGAGTGGTCATACTAACAGAGCCCACAGATCAATGTGCGTTATAATTCTCCTTCATAATATAAAAGTGGACCAGGTAAATGGGGTAGCTAGTTAGAGCGCCAGCTTATTACACCAGCTCCTCCGTGGTGATCCGAAAGTCGTGGATATAACTGTATACTTTATGTCAAATTGTATATTGTACCATAATCTATTATATTATTGATTTTAAATATATCATCTGAATGTATTGTATTTTGTAATTAGCTTTATCAGAACAATGTATTTCCCACTTATTCAGTAGGGATTCTTAATTTTTCTCATTCATTTGGAATAAAAACCTATTTTGAAATACTCCAGTGACATTTTCATTCAACATTGGGTTTGGTCTGCTGAATCGAGAAGGGATTTTAGCCGTGATAGGCAGCAGTGCAGAGCGATGTGTTAAAGTGTGGCTGCACTAGTTAGTTATATTCGATTTGGAGTTTGATGGGGTAAGTAATGAATATCTCATTTTATTATTACAAGATAGTTACATTGGTCTTTTTGGCTTGTATGATTTCATCAAGAGCAGTTCAATGCAATGGAAATTAAGTTGACTATAAGAATAAATTGGTTGAGGGTGTGGCTGACTCTTCATCGATATATTTTTCTTTTGTGCATATTCTATTATATTTTAGCGGTTCTGACAATGCCAATAGATATTGTGCAGTGAGGGATGGGGGATTTTCTGCCATTCTCTTTCATCTCTTAAACTATTGTGTAGAGATCTTAGAATTGATCTTCTCATCAACGCTATTTATTTGACACTTATATACATATATATTCTGAAAGGTTTACAAGGAAAAGAGATAAAAGGAAAGACCAAGTATCGTGTTAATGAATAATATTTAAAAATCAATAGATTGCTTAACTTTTATATCTCATACCACTTTCAGGTCGTTTACATTAGTTTGAATAAACTATTATCATGTCTGTGACATTCAGGTCAAGCAATTCTAAAGCCTTACAGATTGCATGACACATAGGCTATTGCAACAATTGTAAAAAATAAAATCCACTTCTTTCACATTATGAGTTGGGCTCAATTTATCGACATCTCGCATTTAAAAAAAAAAACTTATCTTACGAGTTGTTTTCAGGCACACTAAAATCCAAATATTTAAAGCTTCATGAAATTCTAGTCAATACAAAATAATAATTAATGAATTCATCTTTAAGATGACAACAACAATGACTCTCAAGTTCCGTGAGGATTATGAATCTAAATTCAATATCAAGGAATATCTGACTTCATGGAGTGGCGATGCCATTGAACACCAACGCCCATTTTCCTGCGATATATTGACAGATCTACATTTGGTATTCCAAAAAGGTGAGGAACAGTCCTACTGGCCTTAAGCATCTTTTCCATCTTATTTTTTTTACATTTTTGATGAAATCATTTCACTCATTTTTCTCAGGTAAAGATTAATTCCATGATTTTACTATCAAGGTTTGAAAGATGAGTAAAGTTATATGTGAAAAAACACTTCGAATTTCATCTAATGTTGTCTTTACTATGTTAAATAGAAGAGATCAGTGTTGGTTTAGGGTTAAGCAACCATCAACCAAACCAACACAAGCCTCTACACTACACACGTACATACATCTATTTCTAACAGGACATTTACATCTCCCAGAATCATCATATGGGATGTTTTGTTCGTGATTCATTGTTCGTGGTTTGAAGTTCACAATAAAAAAATGTTTATTGAATTATCTTGCAATATGAAAACCATACAAACACGTACATTTTCATTGATTTTGGTGTTTTCCACATAAAATATATGACACTTCTTGAATTTCAGATCAAAGTCTTGCTGGGTAGATGAATTATTATATTAAAATAAAACGTCTAATTTTTTCCATTAGGAACCAAGAAACGTGAAGCATGAAATGTGAAGCATGAATAACAAACTACTAAAAACACCCAACGTGACTAGAATTAATACAAATGCGGGACTGCCTTCATTTTATACAAATTGCTCTTCCAAAATTCTTCAGGATTGTGCAGAGGTATGCTGCTGAGAAGAATAGAGCACATTTTACTTATTCAGATGATGGCAACCCAGCCGACAAGAGATGATATTTGCATATATGATAAATAGCATGCTTAGATAAATGGTCTAGTGCACAGTATATACATCTAACAGAAAATAGTATATCAAAGACAACTTTTCTGGTAACTTAACCATGGCCGTCCTTATATTTATACTTGCATGGCAGGTATGCTAGTCTGTCAGGCTAGAGTAGACCTTCTTGCTTTCGATGCCCATAAAAATAATTATAATCTGGAACTAAATAACTATATTGTAGAATTTCACAATCTAGAAATATCTTATACACTGTCATAATTAATGTGTGTCATATAAAACACATTATTTGTCTTGATTAAAAAACACTTCATTGTGCGTAAATGTTTTTGTGAAACACATCTGGAAAACATGTTTATGTGTTTTATAATGAAATACAAAATTGCATTTAATGCTGTCCTTGAAATAAAACATATTAATGTGTTAACTGTATCATTGAGTTTATTCAAAACATTTTATACATTCAACAAAGGTAGACATTCTATATTATAAACTTGATATTATATATCATCACACCATAAACACATAACAATTCTAAATTATTGTCAAATCATTTGTTGGCAGTTTCTGAGAAATATGGATGTGTATATGTCTTTAATAATGTCCTACAAATTCAATTCGAAATGTTTAATACGTAATACAGTTTGTTTAGGATGACCTTTCATGCACAGTTTCATGACCTCTTATGCAGTATACAGTTTGTTTCTGGGATGCTTTTTTATGAATATATTGTCATATCTGGAATGCCCTCCAATATGCAGAATGGGTAACTGGGTTGCCCTCTTGCTCAGTGTCAGTACTCGTCATGTCTGAATATCTCGGCTAGGATATTTAACTCGGATGCCCTCTGCTAATGCCTCAGTCACGGAGTCACCTCACTCATCAGAGGTAATCAGAGATATGCTGTAGCTGTGGTCACATTATTAAAGGGCACCGCACGGCACCCGCAAGATGAAATGACAAATATTCTAACTTCCTGTTTTCAAAGATAGGCACATAACCGCTTAATCCTTTAGAGACGTTCTCAATGGCAAGGAATAAAATACACTTTAATGTGTTTTGTTACAATTGTGATTTTAGATCTTAATAATACCATAAACATTACCAAAGAAAGTTGAAGTAAACAATATTATTAACTAAAATGTCTATCCAATATTGCAGTTTCAGTGAGGGTCAATCACAACGATTGTGTTTCACAAAAACATTTACATAAGATGTGTTTTAAAGGTATTAAGCATCAATTCTACAATTTGGTGTATTGAAAGCTTAGCCACATATGAACATTATGACAAATTGAAATTATGATAGAGTAAAAAGATAAGTTGCTATAAGACAAAAAAGTTGCACTCCCAGGAGAGATCTGTCTCAGCCATAAGCTGCACGTGACGGGAAAACATGGATAGCGTGAACTTTGTTTGACCTCAATTGAGCACTGTTTGACGTCTTTCTCGCACCTTGGAGTGTACAATTATTAAGTATCAGGTGAGAGGGAACAGATGGATGGTATTAATGATTTTGTTTCTTGCAGGTCCGGTTCGGGCAGAGAAAGAAAAGGAGTGTTAGTTATAGTTAGTGGGGGATGTCGGTTACCTAGGATGTAGTCTTGGTGGGAGTAGAAAAGTTGGTGAGGAGGCAGCTGGTAGATATGAAGGTGCTGAAGATCACTAGGTACTCACATGGAGGACATTTTTAGCCTCTAGTTGTGATTGGTAGGGCTTACGAGGATATTGGACGCCTCAGTCTGTATAGGGATATTGAACGCCCTTTAGCGCACTGGGGATTGTAGGCCCCAAGGGAAGGAGTGAGTGTTTTGGTGAAAGTTGACAGTGCAGAAGGTGGTAATTAGATAGGGTAGTTTTCTCACCAGTGTCGGGGCCTGCACCGGGCGGTCAGCACGAGTGCTATTCACAGATTGGGGATAGTGCGTATTGGAGCTCCTCTCAGCTGTCCGCTCTAGCTGGATAGCCACGCTGCGTAAGCTCTGAGTGCCCACGAGACAAAAGTGGAGCGGCCAAAATATCAAATCAAATCAAATCATTGTACTCCAAGCTCGCACTATCCAAAGGACAATACATTCAGTGCCTCTATGATCACACTCCACATAAAAATGATGCCAAGAAAGAAGTGTGCTTTCAGAAGGGGGCTATAAATTAGGTTCCTGTTCAAATAGGTTTTACAGACATTTACTGGAGTGCATCAACCAGAACAATATTTAGATATGAAAGGCAAATATCTTTATTTATGATACTAATACATATTTTTCAAAATCACTGCTTAATCCCTTTAAGTGTTTTGCTAGCAATATGGTGTATCACCAACAACGATATCCATGTAAAAACACGATATAATGTGTACCTGAGATAGACATTTCTTAGATTGTATTAAGTGAAGTTTTCATTTTCATTAATATCAATATTTGGTATCAGCCCAAAATAAATGTAACATATACCATTTCTTAGTGGAAATAGGGGGTGTAAGACAGTTGGATTTTGGATGTGGCCCCTCTTTGACAACGGTAATGAGCTCCAGCAGACACTGCTCACAGATAATTATGGCTGAGTATGCAGAGTGTAACAGGAATGAAGTCAACAATTGGCTGAAGGGAGATCCCAAGGCACATGACTGGCAGCCAGTTATGGAATATGTAGCAAAAATGGAAAACAAGTAAGTACAAAATCAACCCTTAGTCTTTATGGTCTTAATCTGAATATATCAAAGTAAATAATAAATTAAGTATTCCTCTCAAAACTGGAGGCACAACGTGCACCACATTAATTCTTAAGCATTTTATAATTGTTTCAAGAAACCAATTGGGTTAAATATGACATTGTTAATATTTTTTGTAACACAGACAGGCAATAACTTTCAAAAAAGGGAACTATCTGTGTTATTCTGTGATCGGTACGATCATAGGAAATGGGTAGTCGTTTCCTGTGGGTTGTAATTTGTTTTTTTCTGTGGTCATAATTGTTAAAACAACTGACGCCACTGTGGAGTGTTCGTCATGTGCATGCGAAAGATTACAATTTACGCATGCGTCCCAGCGAATGAATACTATAACAAAACATACCGAGTCGGGAAAGCTGGGTGAGCGGATTCAGTGAGTTGGTGATTGCGGAGGGTCAGGGTATCCGTCCGCCATCACCAACGAACTGAATCCGCTCACACAGCTGACCCGACGAGGCATGTTTTTTTCTGTGGTCATAATTGTTAAAACAACTGACGCCACTGTGGAGTGTTCGTCATGTGCATGCGAAAGATTACAATTTACGCATGCGTCCCAGCGAATGGATACTATAACAAAACATACCGAGTCGGGGAAGCTGGGTGAGCGGATTCAGTGAGTTGGTGATTGCGGAGGGTCAGGGTATCCGTCCGCCATCACCAACGAACTGAATTCGCTCACACAGCTGACCCGACGAGGCATGTTTTGTTTTTATACTTCAGACAACTACTGTATTTTTTTTTTAAATGATACATGAAACAAGATATTTATCGTTAGAAACATTTGTAAACAAAGCGCACCTCATTTGACCCCGTCACGTGACCAGAAAATGGTGCGTACAGCCATAGACTGGTTGCCGCCATCTGTGTATATACACGATGTTCTTGATACTCGATGGGGGACCAGTCTAAAGATGGCCGACGCAAAATAGTTCCAACTAATCAATACGTTACGAAATAATCGGCATGCTCGTATTCATTGGAAATCTCGTCAATACGCACATCACTGAGGTATAAATATCTAAAAGAAGTGAACAAAAGAAAACAAGTGCATCATGTAAACAAAGCAGAACGTTCAAAACGATGTCATCATGTTCGCCCATCGTTGCATAAAATTATCTCTTTAAAATGCTTCCCAATCGCTAGAACAAGGAATTTTCAGTAAGTTTAGTCCAAATTTTGTGTAAATCGGACAATTCTCCCTATCTGCTTTACCATATACGCTGCATTTTCAGAGCGCTGCGATCATATTTGACCCAATTCTTTGCACACGGCACATCCGGGAACAGCGGCGGCAGCCTGTTTGGAGCATTGTCGCCTCTGCCTTTCATCTTTCCATCATTGTTTTTGTCAGTTTTGCCTCCGTAATGTTGACATAAATTACATAGATTGCAATATACTTATATAAAGATTACACAACAGACACGCTTTAGCGCTGATATTAACGTGTCAATGTACGATGTCCCTCCCATCTTGAAGCAAGGCGGGCGGAAGTTTACAATGCCCATGGAGTAATTAAGATGGAGGAACAGCAAGGGGCAGATCAAAGGTACTATGTGCGTTGTCCCGTGACCCTTATCTAAACAGCCTCGCACCCCCACTAATTGGCCACAGGCCGGCTGCCAGGCCCTGCCACGGACTGCTGCTGGCTTGCTGCAGATGTGCTCACACTGCTGACACTTGTCAAAGTGATGATTCAAGCTGTCAAATATTCACAATTGTGTAGTTAGTATCAAAGTTTGAAATTATGTGGTCATATGTCAGATTAGCAAGCTACCTGAAAGATGGATGATGATGATTTCACTCAGATTTATTTATTTATTGATGAGTGCTGGATGCCAGCGCATAGCACACCGCTTGTCAAGACTCTGAAATTTCTTCTGCTGTTCCCATAACAGTGACTGTGGGCTTCCCTGAGGAAAGTGTTCATTGCCATGTGACAAAGCCTCACTCAAAACGTCATGCTCATCTTTGCCAAGGATCACACTCTCTCTCACCATCTCCTCCTGTAACTTTTCTTCTAGATTGGAAGCTTTTCTTTTCAAGTTTATATTTTCTTTTTTGAGATCATCCACTTTGGTGCGTAGTTGGTCTTTGGATAAGTAAGAGTTTCTTGCTTTTGATGAGGCAGTTGCTGGTTTCGCATTTTCCACTCTTTTTGTCATTACATTTAGAGTTTTTCTGTATGAGCTACACTGATCGCATCTGTCTTTTCCGTCAACACCACCCACACATAATTTGTGTCTCACTGTGTGAACTCCCTGGGACACTTCTTCAAAAGCAACAACTTCCTCATTATCAGAACTTTTGAACACGCACAATCCATTATTGTTTCGACTTCTACAAAGTTTCTCAAAACCTCTGTTTCCGGGGCAAAACTTCACTTGCAGTATGGCGTTCACATATCCAGATGGGGTTTTATCCTTCAGTGGTACTCTGCTGGTGATATCTCGCTCCAGGGCGGTGACAGTGTAATCACCAGTATTGGTAATAGTCATCTCACACAAGGTCTCCGTTCCTGATCTTCTAGTCAAGGACAAGGTGTCAGTCTTTTGAACTCCAAGCCCTTTGTCGATTGCCAGCAGGATAATCCGGTTCAGGTCGGGAGCTGGATTTACATCCTTCAGAGGCCACTCTGCTACATCTATGTTCAGAGGACACTTTTTCCTCTTGTTGTGTGCTTTTCTCCATTTTGAAAGTTTGACACTACATCCCTGACAGACCAAGGGAGGGTGTACTGATGGATCATCAAGTAAGATGTCCACATTTAAGCCAATACGAATGTCATCTGTGTGTTTTTCCTTAGGTCTTCGCTTTGTACGATTAGTTGATTTCAAGGCATTGTCATTCCCACAAAGTCTGCAGTATTCATCTAGGGTGGTTGGCGCCCCTGTAAAAAATATTAAGCTAATTAAGCAGACAATCAAATTTATCTTTAAAACTCAATCATGACAACCAATTCAGAAACAATAAGGGCTCTATCCACATAAATGAATTTTAAGAAAAACAGTTGACAGCAAACTATCGATGATTCTGATTTATTAACAAAATATTTGGATATTTGCCATTGGCAGGATTTCTAATTATCAGAAGTTTAAAATATGTCACGTTTTTTATCCAAAATCATGCATAAAATTACAATTTACTATGATAGCCATGATTTCATAAAGAATGTTCATTTTGATGTCAATATATGCACTCCTATAAGCATTGATAAGTGACCACATGGCCTGCGGGAGTCAAAAGTTTGACTAAGTTTGAACCATGATTTCATGTTGGGTACTAATGGGCAACATCATGAAATTAACATGTACACAAAGCTGAACTTTTAAACTTTGATTATCCTGTTTTTCATGATCAGGGAAAATCTGGAACATTAACATAATACAGATTATAAATACATACCTTCCATGCTCTCATCGGCCATTTGGTTGATCCTAAGTGGGTCCTGAAAGTGTAACTTTGCCACAAATCATCATACAACTTTCAAACAAACAGCAATCTGTCCAGATTTTCAAAACAAACCTGGCTTCCCTCCCAGCAAAGAGGTCAGCCTCGTTTTGGAAGGGATTTCCCATGGTTATTTATAGCAGTGTGTGAGGTGCCAGTGGGTTTTACTGATAAGCAAACACTCAGATTTCCAGGCTGCTGGCTGCCGGTGGACAACGCACATGCACATCAAAGGAGATAACACCCCACTGCTGGCTGAGCCAGCCTTGCCCAGCACTAATTGGCTGCTAATTGGCTTAACTCTCTGCTGTCTCTCCATCTCTCTTTACTCCATGCAATGCCACATCTTTCCCGTAATGCACCGCTC
This sequence comes from Amphiduros pacificus, assembly GCA_949316495.1. Lineage (NCBI taxonomy): Eukaryota > Metazoa > Annelida > Polychaeta > Phyllodocida > Hesionidae > Amphiduros > Amphiduros pacificus. The sequence goes on along the minus strand of OX439002.1, from coordinate 18,175,362 downwards.
TCTCTTGCGCCAATTTCGTAATTTTTTCACAGACCAGCTAAAAATCCGGGAGAGCAAATAGCGAGAATTAGAACAGAAATAACATGGAAAAGTATGATCGATGATTTGCGATAGTGCCTGAGCGATAATAGAGCAAGTTACGTAATCGAGCCTGAAAAGGCACATCTTTGAAGAAAATTCGTTCATATGCCAAATTAAATGTTTTTAAAATATGAATAAAAATAATTTCAACTACCCCATCAGTTTATAATGATTGTTTGTGTTTAAACGTATTTTGTTGTTTATTTAATTTTTTGTTTTGTTTGTTGTAATTTTTGTTTTGTTTATTGTAATTTTTGTTTTGTTTATTGTAGTTTTTGTTTTGTTTGTTATTTTTTCCCCATCCGTGTTTTTTTCTTGTTTATAAATAAAATGAAATAGATACCAAACTTCAATTTAATTATTTTCTATTGAATTTCAGCATGACTTTCAAGGACATGGAAAGACGTGTTCGCGGTTCCATTTTAGATGTTGTACCCTGTGACATCCTTAAGAATGATCCAATACCCTCCAACCCGGAGTTTGTCGGCTCATTTGATTTGGTCACATCAAGTCTCTGTCTGGAAGCAGCTTGTTCTGATATAAAAACTTATGAATATGCTCATAAAAAGCTATCACAGTATCTGAAGAAAGATGGTATGTTAGTATTAGCTGGGGTACTGGGAAATGCCTGGTACACCATTGGAACGGAGACATTCTTTGAATTATCTTTAACTAAAGAGAACATAGATGACGCCCTTGCTCAGGCTGGGTATGAGCCTGCAACTTGGCACATCCATGGAAGTGATTCTGCAAAGCCAGATACTAGTGATTGTAAAATCAAAAGTGAGCCTTCTGGCTGGTTTGTTCTTTATACCAAGAAAAAGTAACAACATCAATAAAAAGAATGCTTTCCTAGAAATAGAAACAATAATTTTCAGTAGTCACTGTTAAAGTAATTTAGCCTCACACAGTTATTGAACATTTTAAGAAGTTATTATAAAGAAGTGTTTTGGTGAGTTATAGTCACTGTGAAAACATTGCAAATGTATTCCAATAGATAAGATAATCCATCATGTCTAATAATAATAAAGAAATAATTTTCTCATTTTCTAAAATACTTACTTATAGCTGATTTCATGATCAGTGATATTTTTTCCACTCTTTGTGTGGGATGTATAAATGAGATATATGTTACTAAATAATTGCATGCAGTTCATATGCAGAAATTGTTAAGGACTCAGGCAACCATCCAGAATCTCATAATGTGTTTGGTTCTGAAGAGATTTGAGAACTTATCTCGACCAACTTAATGCCACCATGTTTTTTTGTTTTTTTTTTTTGGGGGGGGGGTGCTTTTTTGCATCGTAATTTGGATATGACAGACTAAGATTTGGTATATCAAAGATGGACAAGGGAAAGATATATCAGCACATTTAGAGCCCAGAATATGTAAACAGGAATAAATATATAGACACATCACTTAGACATGGTTTGTCGTCCACCTCCATCATAAAATGTACCTAATTACATTTTAATGCACATGCAACTTAATTGCCCTCTTGCTTCTGATGCCTCACTCAAATATGCAGACATTATCCCTGCGAATATTACACCAGGAAAATAGTTCCATGCATGTTATGCTGAATTATCCCTGTGAATATTACACCAGGAAAATAGTTCCATGCATGTTATGTTGAAATTACATGTTTTCTTTTGAAATGTCACATTTATTATCAGAATCAAACTATAAAGACAGTTAATTAAAATATGTCTTTGGATACAAAACAAAAATAAATCAAGAAATAGATCAGAGTCAACTGGTGTACTTTGATAGATCTACACTGCAGTGTGTCGGGAGTTCATTCAAGACTTATTTGTTTTCTTTTCATTTACTTAAAAATAACGTACATTAGAGCAGCCTGAATATTGATGCATTTATATATATTACTACCCATGGTTATCTAGTAAATTTTCACTGTTGAAACTTCTATAATGTTTGTGTTACAGAGAAAATTGTGAATTCTAAAATTCTAAAACACTTTGTCGTCATGATCTATATTCATTTTGCTGGTTAATCCCTCAGTAGTTCACACTGGCACACATAGTGGTACATTACGGAAGTTTGCTTCACCTACATGCCTGCCATGAATATCTTATCTCATTTTGTGTACTGATGTAGACACTGAGATTTGTGAAAATATGTGCAACATGTGGGACAAAAAAATGTAATGCAAGAATTAAAAACCTAATAGAGGGGAGGGAAAATTTGATTTAATAATATAGTAACAAGCATATTTCTTCCAGAACGCAAAATCTATGTGATGGACTTTAAGTCAGCACGTAAAGCGTACAAAAATAATTAAACTTAATATGTCTGTGTTGAAACTATCTTGAGCTAAACCATGAATACTTGGGTCATAAATATCTCACATTTTTTTCTTTAGTACTACTTTCTGGTGTAATGAACTGACCACACTATTGACATTGACCCCACACTAAATATTGGCCACATAGGGACATTAGCCAACTCCTATTACCGATATAACAATCTCTGGCACGGATCCCTGCCCTATTCTGTGCTAAAACTTCCTTCACCAAAATTATAAGACTAACTGGTACAAATATTAAAAGTTGAAACCTCATTGGATGGTTGTGAAAGATATAAACATGTTTTGGATGAATAATAAAAAAGTTGAATTCTCTGAATTTGCTGCATAGTAGAGGTGGGCTGCCTCAAGCCTCATTGATTTTGAATAGGATTTTCAGTTCTAAGAACTGGAGTGAGTCACCACTGTCACGGTTTGGAAGTAAATGGCTCAGAGGCAGAAGCGTTGAGTTCTGATCATTTGGTCGTTGATTTTGAATAGGATTCTCAATTCTAAGAAGAAAATTGTTTATCAAAAGGGCCTAAATATCAACCATTCACCATACAAGCAAAACCTAATTTTATGAAATATGATTTACTGTTATCACTAAATATTCATCACCCAATTAACTCTCATAACTACAAAACTATTATTTAATATTCAAACTTAGATTTGATATTTGTACTGCAGATAATTTATATAATATATGTGAGGTACTATGTTTCGAACCTCAAATACAAATCCTCATCACCCAAATATAAATAGTTAAGGCCTTAGATCTCTAGACCTGCTGTTATTTAGACATTGTTTACGAGCTGATTTTACACAAAATCAAAACATCTGAGCGCACAACATATTTTAATTTCTATAAGGTATTAACAAATTCCATCATCTAATTATTGATGGCAGTATTAAGAGAACCCAATAAAGGGTATCTCCCCTGTTGGCAATCTGTGCCATCAAAATCATCAAGGTCCATAGACATTACAAAGTAACCTCCATATCCTTCGCTTCTTATGAAGTCAACCTGCAATCGAGAAAATTGGATGAATTCTTAATAAACAATATCTGCCGTTTTTATTCAACATCCTCTTTATCATCACTGTCCTATCGGATGCTTGGTGACCTCGGGTAAACACGACTATCTTTTGTGTGCCAAACTGATTAGCGACATATTTAAAGGTGACGGGTGTATCAGTATGTCTCACCTTACTGTTTAAACCCTCCACATCTTCATATCCCACCCAGATAGGAGATCCAGAGGATACATGAAGACCATGATAATATGCAACTTGGCTTTCTTCATCAAACACCCTTGTCATTGTCCCAGCGTTATTATTCCTGCAATCCTAATATTGAAACAATATAAAATATGTGATTACTTCTGTATATTTTTTAGTATAAAACAAATAAATAGATGGCGTTTTATAGTATTAGGTTTCATGATTTCTCAGTATCTTTATAAAACCATTAATCTGAATGAATGAATGGATTCCTTTTCACACATCAACATATTAAAGCCATTCAGTGCCATTAAGGTATGTATTAAAACGATTGTAAATGTGGAGAAATGATAGCCGTAAAATACACAATAAACAAAGACATTGGAATGGTATATAACAGTAAGATATATAAAGCTGAATGAAAGACAAATTACACGAAACACCATAATAAACTTTGAAAGACCCAAAATCATGGTGAATGCTTGCAGTATTACACTCCAAGGTGAATGTAAACCAAACCAAACTAACTAAACATTACTGCATCCTTAAAACATAGGCATCAAAGATGCATCAACCCTCAGCCCTGGTAACTCATTGCACACCATTCGCTCCACACAATATTTGTGAACAAAACGTCACTGCACCAAGGCAAATTGATGCAGGGGTAAAAAACCCATAAAATCTACTTCCTTTGATACCTTAGGTGTGTCAAGTATCATGAAACTGTCATCCTTTACTCTAGAATTATTGAGATGGGCCGGTGACCTTGAAAAGCAGGTTAAGGTCACCATCCATCAAACTCATCTGGGGTCTTCACCAGATGACTGGCCGAAATAGCTCAATTGGCAGAGTATTCGCCTTGAGATCAGGGGATTCCCGGTTCGAATCCCGGCCAGTTACTATCAACCGCTATGAGCAGACATTGTCTGGAATCAGCGGTATATAAATGTCAGCTTTAATTTTCTTGCTTATGTGTGTCAATTCTCATGAAGCTGCCATTATTTGTTCTTAAGTTTTTGCAATGTCGTGGATTTGATATAATTGTCCATGTGACCTTGAAAAGTAGGTGAAGGTGACCATTCATCAAACTCTTTTGGGGTCTTTACTAGATGCTTATTTGTGTTAAATCTCATAAAGCTGCCATCATTTGTTCTCGAGTTATCGCAATGATGGAGATTTCATGGTACAATTGTCCCTGTGACCTTGAAAAGTAGGTGAAGGTCATGTTCGTTCAAAGGAAATCTGAGGTCTTCACCAGATGCTTATGTGTGTCAAGTCTCATAAAGCTGCCATCATTTGTTCTTGAGTTACTGCGATGACAAGAATGATTTCACATAATTGTCCCTGTGACCTTGAAAAGTAGGTGAAGGTCATGTTTCATAAAAAAAAATTGTCCAAGGTTTTCACCAGATGCTTATGTGTGGTAGGTTTCATGAAGCTGCCACCACTTGTTCTCGAGTTATCACGATAACAAGGATGATTTCACATAATTGTCCCTGTGACCTTGAAAAGTAGGTGAAGGTCATGTTCCATCAAAGGAAGTCAGAGGTCTTCACCAGATGCTTATGTGTGTCAAGTCTCATACAGCTGCCATAATTTGTTCTTGAGTTATTGCGATGACAAGGATGATTTCACATAATTGTCCCTGTGACCTTGAAAAGTAGGTGAAGGTCATGTTTCATAAAAAATTCTGAGGTCTTCACCAGATGCTTATGTGTGTCAAATCTCATAAAGCTGCCTTCATTTGTCCTTGAGTTATTGCGATTCTTGGGATTTCACATAATTGTCCCTGTGACCTTGAAAAATAGGTCAAGGTCGCTGTCCATCGAACTCGTCCGAGGGTTTCACCAGATGCTTGTGTGTCAAGTTTCGTGAAGCTGCCATCATTCGTTCTCGAGTTATCGCGATGACAAGGATGTTCGCTACAGACATACATACATACAGACATACATACCCACGCCAGGAGTACTGCAATACCCTCAGCCTGATTACATCAGGGGCTGAGGGTAAATAGGGCTAATTTACATTTCATAATAATAAGATCAAAAAGGTATCAATTGTGTCAAATAAATATTTCATACTTTTGACCTTAACATATTCATCTATGATATTATCAAATTCAAAAGAGCCAAGCAAATATCAATGTCTTATGTGATTATGTCCAATCCGAATACCTCATAAATACATTAATATGCTTCTTGCACGAATTTGGTAATATCAACACAGGATGATTTTATTAAGCCATATTTTCTCTCAAAGCGTGGGCATTGAAGGGTCATACTGAACACTGTCATCAATGCAGTGGACTCCAGCTCTCGATGTCCAGGGTGCCTACCTCAAACACTGCATAGTCTCCTGGTGCCCCGACGATATCACCTGCAGGAGAGTTGCCAATAGAAGGTGCATTGAACCCATTGTCACCAATATTCACCAAAGTATAACCATTGCTTGATGCCAAAACACCAATGTTAATCTTTTCTCTGGGGGCACCGTTTGCGTTCCAGTAGTCAACTGACCATTTCTGCATTATGAATGAACAACTGTGTAATTTCTATGTGTAGACTAAGGGCAGACATCTTAATATTTATAGATCTACCATAATAGCTAAAAACAGTTAAAAACAGCTAAAAATGCTAGCCAATTCTAGCCTTGCGAGGTGCTAAAACTTGATACGTTCCATGACCCGTGGTCATTTTACAGCATCTGAGAAAGGTTAGAGATACGTTGATACGCTTTAACACGAAATGATGATGTCCTTTTCATATCAAGTCTACATGGGTTCTAAAATTATTCAGAGTTTTGGTCAAATTCGCCAGAAAATTTGAATTTTTAAATCTCCATGGTTCTCTGATAAATATCTCCAAAGTGTGACTGGAGCATTAATAAGGGAGAAATTGAGTTTACAATGACGTATTCAAATGGTATAATACGTACAACATTGGCATTTTCGTAGGCTGGCACTTCGTCTTGTCTGTGATAGAGTGGAGACCCATGATTGGCTCCCCGGAAAAGGTTGAAACCCGCACCATTGTAGTCATACGTCATGACATTAATTATGTCCAATTCTCTGTCATCATGAAAAATAAAGTCAGAAATGGTTAAACAACTTTACATCATTTGGTCATAACTGATACATCATTGTGCAATTATGACTTGAGGAAGAGATATAATCGAGTATGTATGAGTTCTTCGTTCTTATCTTTTATTCATCTGAAAGCAAGTCAGTCCCTTCTTTATCTTCTAAATCCATTCCTATCCTCATTTAATCCTGAGGATGCATCATTTATGATTCTCACTTCTCTCTCTTTCAGGGAAATGAAGAATCTAAGGAGACCTCCTGTACACTATATGTGTCAACATAAGGTGATAATATAATTTGTGCATAAGTGTGACTCACGGAGCTATGCTGCTGATTTCATAACCATTGTTTATGATATTCTGCTGGGCGGACACGGTGGCAGCTAGCAGCAACGTCGGATTCCCTGTGGCGATAGCCTCTGCCTCGTATGCCGCTTTCAACTCCTGAGTTACATATAGCAATTATTTATCGATTTTATGAATGTTTTTGACATTTTTCTGTTATGAAATGTTCAATGTGTATTTGATCGAGAAAATGAGCCTTTTATTTGATATACATGCACAACATGTTGAAATTGGGCATTCATTAATAATTAATAATGACCGCAGTGGGGAAATGATAAACTACAGTACCATTTGGTTCGCAGTGGACACATCTATTTTCCATTCTCCCTGCAAACAAATTGAATATACAAATGTCAACCTGGCTCACCTGACAGAGCAACGTGTATCTTTGTTTATCCTCTGGGGGACTGCCTCTATCTCCAGGATACATGAATGCCAAGTCCAGTCCATCGAAATTCCACCTCCTCAAATAAGCAATGCTGTGGTCTATAAATATTTTTCTATTGCCATGTGTTGCGAGCATAGCGGTCATGCTTTCAGTGCCTGTTGACCAGCCCCCAACAGAAAGAAGTGTCTTCAAGTGAGGATGAGCTTCTTTTAGATCGTTCACCCTCTCAAACCTAAGGAACAGGAGTCATATAAAGCTATCCCAAATCTCGTGAACAATACTAAATATGTCTAAATATCATCCAACCTATATAAATCCAACCTAAATTGTAGTACTCACATTCCTGGGCTCCACTGTGTGGATTCATCGTTCCACTCATAAGGGGTGATTACGTGGTTGACCAAGTTAGCAAATCCATAAAAAATGTGTGTGCAAAGGCTAGGGTCTATATCTTCAGGAACGAATGCGTATGCGCCAGGTCTATACTGGGCCCAATTTGTGTAGTAACATCCTTGAGTATAATTATTACCTTTGAAAAAATGATAAATATTTTTATTTTCCCCAAACACTGTTTTCACCTTGGGATAGAAAATTCAAGATACGAAATAAAAACATGTTTTGCAAATAATTAAGCCCCTCATCTAATATTGATAAAATAGTTACCATCTATCATGCAAGAAAATCCCAGAACAATCGCTCCCAAATATATAAAATGCATGACTGCGCCTTCCCTGAAAATATTGTTCTCAGAAGCATTATTAAAATAAACTAAAAATGCACCACAAGACATCGAGGTAGTATATGATTTTCAAGTTTCACATCATTACATTAAAACATATGTAAACCAAAACGGGAAACAAACCTGGTTTTATTGTTCTCTGGATATTAATGAAAGTATTAATATAGTAAAATGTACACAATTTTATCTATTTAAAATCTGATAAGTCTGTGTGAAAGCACCAGTTGTCCTGAATGTTAATCTTAAGATAGTATTGCTTTCTGTAGTAAAGGATATAAATTAAATATTTTTCGTTCCTATATTTTAGAAAAACATGACTGGAAGCACTGCATTTAAACCATCATTTAAATAAACCCTTTATTCAGTATTGAATTTACCTGATGGTCACACAGCCAAGCAGTCTCCAAGCAACGTGGCAACTTATTCATCAGTATTATCTTCAATTTTTGATTAGTTAAATTATCTGCTCTCACCAACTTGCAACCTGTATAACGTCATTCCCAGGGAGTGAACAATCTTTACAATATAAACAAGCATGCCATTAAGATGAGTAATCATCGACACATGTTTGCTCACTAACAAAATAACATAAGAATAGTAAATTTGATTGTAATAACGGCCTATTCAGCACTATTTAGACTACGGGGTCAGATAAATGCCTGCCCTACCTTTTTGAAGAATAACTGGGGATCTTTATTTTGCATGACATGACAAAACGTTTTCATCATGTGTTTCTTTACCTGGTTATAACCAGATGAAATATTTTCATGTGGAGACCATGTGTTCTGCCAAATGATTTTCACGTGGTGTGTAAATTATGTGGTTTCCATGTTGTCACAAGACCATGTGGAAATCATGTGTTTTTCATATGACAGGGCAAGCCTTAGTGGTCATATCGTTAGCACTGGTAGGGTCCAACTGTAGTTGCAGTGGGTATAATTATAAATATTTATGATTAATCAAATATTAGTTTTAAAAAAACCCCTGTCTTATTTATAAATAAAAATTGTTTTTTTATGTGTAATTTGATTCACATTATTATTACAGTCTACTATCTGAGTTTAATAAAATACAATGTGTAAAAAGAGACTATAGGTGTGGGGTTCAGCCTCTAAAATGTAAAAAATCTCAGAAATAACTAAATATAGTATTAGAATATGCTTAAATTTTAAATATATGCATTAGGTCTGGTTTATCTCTCTTTGTACACATACTCTGCTAAAAAATAATGTCTTTTCCATAAGTCTGTGATGAAAAACTTTTTTGCCTGGAAGATTTTTCATAGAATTACGCTTTTTTTCAATGCCCAATATAATCCAATGCGTTGAATTTCTCACTGATCCCTGTGAAAAAAAGATCCCGGGCAAAAATTTGTTCATTGATATTACTGTATTTGATACTTGAAATCTACAGAAGGGTGTACATTAATGAACAAACCAGACCTAATTGATAGTTAAATTTCATTGCCAGTTATACTGACTTGAATGAGTTGGAATATTTTTTCCCATAGACTTTACATTAACGGCCGTAACCTTGAGGTCACAATCTTTAAATGCTTATAAAATCACTAGTATTTAATATATTTTCATTCAGTTTGCATTGCTTAATTCTTATTGACTCACAGATTCAAGCAATGTTGATTAAATCTGAAGAACTGTTGATTTTCTCAGTTTTCTGTGTTCAAGGTCATATCAAGGTCATTTCAAGGTCAAATATTATTTTCAAAATATTTTGTATTTTAGGCATATATGAGGGTGCTGACATTTATTTTAGCCTATCCCATGTATTTTTAGAGCTATATGACACGTCCATTAAAGCTCAGGATAATTTTCACGAGGAATATGTATGGTTTTCATGTGAAATTATACCATGTACTGTAGTTTCATGTGAATATCATGAGGTTTAGACTCTCCCTAGTTGGGCTTGCTGTATTCAGCACTTGATGCACGTTGATGCACATTGTGTCAGTCAGAGAAATGTTTGACACCTGATATTTGGGGGGGGGGGGTTGAGATCAAAATGTTTGAACAGAAATGCTTTCATGTACATGCAAGATAACACTAAACTTGGATTTAAATAATAAAACCTTGTTAACTTAAAGTTTTAAGAATGACACTTCACTGACGTTGGTAGGAATCAGTCTTGGTATATTGGCGGGTCCAGAAATGGATATTGAATGGGGTGTACAATTTAACAAATTTCACATTTATATCATTTGGTATTCCTTCTTCTTATATGACTTTGTATGAGATCTGTGAACATGAATATGCATGAAATAAATACTTATAAATACTTTTACAGAAAAAATACTTATAAATACTTGTACAGAAAAGATACTGTAATGTACCCCATTTTGACAAATGTAAAACCCTGGACCTGCCAATGATGCCTTTCATGAGTGTGACGTCACACTGATATAAGTCACTGTGTTGAACGCGCCAATTGGCAAAAGCATCATGTGCCGAATGCAACAAGCCTATAGGAATGAATGTATTCACATGCATGCACGTGAATTGAAATCTATTACATGCACGCGGAGAACACTCAACAGTGGCATCAATTGCTTGTACCATACTGCCCACATGATGTTGAAGTGCAACTGTACACATGATGCATAATGAATATGCAATAGAATTACTCATAAGTAATTCTTTTACCTTACTAAATTAAGTTGTATTTTTAACAACTTTGTTCAAATTTTATTTTTTGTAATTGTCAAGTTTTTGATAAGTTTTGTTCAACACAGTATCAATTTGACTTAAGTTTGTTCTGGGGATGATTATCCAAACAAGGTTTAAAAAAATTGAAAATCCACACAAAAAAATAATTAGAATTGGTTTTAGCCAAGTTTAATTACCTCATATGAATTAAGTTTTTTAATTGTTTGTCTTTTGGACCATTCATGTTGCGGGTGAAGAATAATTTTGTTCTTGTTTTACTAATTTCTGTTTGTTTTAAATTGTGAATAAACATTTTAATTGCTGCTTTGTTCTGTTTTTCTTGCTAGATAAGCCCAGTTTTTTTCCAACATACTTGGTGATCTGCTCACCCATCAAACATTAAGAGGAGTGATGTAGCCAAAGGGGTTTCAAAAGTAAGATTTAATTTCTTTTAAGATCTTGAAATTCATTGCCATAAAATATATTTAAATTTTATAGTTAATTGTAAAATACTGGCTACCCAATATCTTTGGTCTTTCTGGGGAAAAAAAGCTACTCAGATGACTGACCTTGACGTGGCTACGTGCTAGAAACGTTTAGATGATAAATATGTATAGATATTTATATTTTTAAAAGATAAACGAAAGAATGAAATGATATAACATAAATATAATAATTGTTATTGAATATAATATTTTCACAGGCAGACCTAGCCATGGAAGAATGACAGCCTGAATGTCTGAGCATCGATATGTCAGTGAAACAAAATATATATTTGAATGTAATAGAATAATTGGGGGTGGTTTTTTAGTCAACAGACCTATTAGACTTTCTTTTTCAGTGCATTCACAGCTTACTTTGTGATTGTTAGCATGTTTTGAATATAGTATGTACATTGTCATGTGCCTTTCATTCACACATATTTAAGCCTGAAGTATGGGACAATAAGATGAGAAGTTTTATTATTGTAGCTTATACATATAGATAACATAGTTATACTTTTAGGAAATGACAACAAAGTCAATTAGAGTTTGCTGGTCAATTAAAGGGTATCATGTATTCAGGATTGTGGTCCACAAAAATCTCTCCTTGAAATTTGTGTTGGGGGATAACAAATGCTATGATCTAAATGCCATATCTGTATTCATGCCTTAAATTGATGAGATTCCAGCAGAGTTATTAGATGTGGTGACTCATGATAATGCAAAGTACTGAAGGAAAAAACAAGGACAATGACAGGTCTACAGATTATTAGAGTACCATCCAATATGAGGCCACGGGCCGTGGCGCAGTTGGTTAGAGCGCCAGCTTACTAGCACCAGTTCCTCTGTGGTGATCCAAAGGTCGTGGGTTCGATCCTCGGCCATGCCGAGATTGAACTCAGGATTCAATTTCCCATATGAGCTGAGGCCCGTGCCAAAATGGTTAACCCGTTGTCCTTGTAAATCTGTGACCGGGTGGGTTGTCATGTCAAGGACCTGCGACATGACAATTCAGTGAGGCAGCACTATATCTACTACAAGTAGGTCTCATCACGAAATGACTGAAATAATGTTGAAAGTGATGTAAAACCCCAAACAAACAAACAAACAAACCATCCAATATGTGCCTGGCAATGAGACAACTCAATTCTTGCTTCAACAGGGAGCCAGTGTAGTCCCATTAGTGTTTCTGTTATATGATTATTCATTTTCATTATGCAGACAACTCTGGCTGCAGCATTCTGCAATTTTAAATTTGCAATTTTGCTGTCACATTTAGGTAACCCAATGAGAAGAGAGTTACCATAGTCAAGAGTAGATGTGTCAAAAGCATCTGCAGTATTAGCAGTTTATTTTATCTAAACTTTTTCTAATGCATAATTATGTTTCTAACATGGAAATATCCATTTTTGCATATCTTTTTAATTTGTTGTTTCATGTTGAGTTCCTGAGCTAGGATGACACCAAGATCCTTTACTCTATCTTTGTATAGTTTGTGTCACCAACCTTTATCACATATGAAATTGTGAAATTGTGAAATGGTGTTTTTACGACCCTTTTAGCAACTATGGCCATATCAGGTCGACTTTCGAGCCTTTTAACCAGTGTGAAAGTAACACTGCCAGCAGTGGGCGTCGAACCAACCACCTCCCGTCCTCCACTTATATAACCATTAAAGGCACAGATCCTACACTCTACCAACTGTGCTAGTGGGGTCGGTTCTTATCACATATGAGATATAATGGTTAGTAAAATTTGTAATTTAGTTTTGCCATATTTTATTTTCATATGTAAAGCTGGGTATTATCTGCATAAATATGGTGCTTCAGACCATGCTTTTCTATAATTTCAGACAGGGGTTCCATATAAGTTGTGAAAAGTATAGGCCCCAATACAAAGCCTTGTGGGACTCCATGATTTATACTCATATTTTCCGATATTTTTTCATCAATTGTGACACATTGTTCTCTTCCTGTTTGATATGATCAGACCCTAATGCCACATCGGTATTCAAGTCTGTTTAATAATATATTGTGGTCAATAGTGTCAAAAGTCGCAGAGGTCTAGTAAGATTAGCATTACTGTTTAGTTTTTATCTAAGTCCATCAATATGTCATTATGTACTCTTAGTAGTGCAGTCTCTGCTATGAAATTCTGATTGGAACATGCTCTGAATATTGTTTTCTGTTAGGTGGCTCACATATTGTTTCGCTACTGCTCGTTCAATTAATTTTGATAAATAAGCTAGATTTGATACTGGTCTATAATTATTTAAGTCACATGGGAATTGGATCCAATTTGCCAGATTTTTTTGCTGATTCTTTTATTTCACATTTAATATGGCATTTCCACCCAAAATTTCAAGATTTTATAGAATCACCTTTCAGATTTCCACCCCACTCCCTCTCATGTCCCCCTCCCCTTCATCTCCTGTTGTAGTAAATTAGGTAAGACCAGTCTTTCTAACTGAGGGTATATTGAATGTCTAAGTTGTCAATCTTGCAATCACAATTTGCAGTAAATTATCATGGACTTGAGATCTGCAGCACAGAATGTAACTCAATTCCAGAAAAAGTGTGGATGTCTCCTACATCATCAGTGGGGAGAAGAGAAATGCTTATTAGAAGAAACTTCGCATAACACAAGAAGAGAAAGTTATGAAGAGCTTGTAGCTCGTGGATTCATTAGGAAGAAAAAGAAATAAGTTAAGGACGGGATAAGACTATCACTCTTTTCATCTAGTGTTACTGATTACTTACTTATACTTGGCCTCCTATTCACTGCTGAATAGGTTGATTAGATCAGCGTTTTCTGGTCTCCCAAGGATATTCACATCTTATGTATCAACAAAAGGTACATCACTCAATGCAGGTGGTATGATGCCATCAATCGTCTCCGCTAGGTACTTTACGCAGTTTTTCCTTAGGGACCCATTTTCTTCAAGTAATTTGCACTTAGGGTATATTCCATACTTCCTCACAGGAGTGAAATTATATCCATGTCATGCTTCTCGAGCTTTTTAATCATCAGTGCCTGCTGGGAAGAATGATCATCATCCAGCATAGGTGGGGGAGTGACACAGTGATGTTTTTAGATCCAACTTCTATCCCACAAAATTAGGACTTTAATTAAAAATAATTACAGACCTGTGTCTGATCTTAGGTATATTTCAAAACTAATTGAAAGAGCCGTTCCTGTCAATTAATTTTACACCTAGATATGAATAATCTAAAAGATGTCTTTCAGTCTGTATATAAAATTTTTCATAGTACTGAAACTGTGCTGTTAAGTGTACAAAATGACATTTTAATGGACTTAGATAAAGGACGTGTTGTTTTGCTGGTCTTACTAGACCTATCTGTGGCATTTGACACAATTGATCATAGTATCTTATTAAATAGATGTGGTATAGATGGTGACATTCTAAAATGGTTCAAATCTTATTTGACAGATAGAGAACAATATGTTACAATAAATGGAAAATTCTCAAAAAAGTACTTGGTCCCATCCTTTTCACAATTTATATGTCTCCCATTGCTGATATAATGAAGAGTTTCAGTCTTAGTTATATTTATGCAGAAGATACGCAACTTTACATGTCTCTTGATCCTGATGACTTGAATGATATTAAATTTAATTATGATAACATTGAAAAATGCATTTAATGTATTCGTGATTTCCTTTGTACAAATAAAATGAAATTAAATGAAGGAAAAACTGAATTTTTGCTGACATCTAAATTCAGATGCAATCTTAAAAATTTGAATAAAATTCCTGATTGTGTCAAAATAGGTAAGACAAAAGTACAGAAGTCAGAAACTGTTAAGGACCTAGGTGTTTCATTAGATGATAAAATGACTTAAAAATCAAATCTGCAAAAAAGGTTTCTTTCACCTTAAAAATGTTGCTTCCATTAGGAATTGTTTAGATGAAAAGACTGCAAATGCATTGATGCATGCTTTTATTACCTCTAATTTGGAATATGGTAATTCATTATTAATTGGTCTTCCCATCAGTGAAATTAAAAAATAACAGAAATATACCTTCTACACATTAAAAAAATTATGGTGATAGATCTTTTGAATATATAGCTCTGGTTCTATGGAACAAAATACCTATCAACATCAGGGAAATGAAGAGCATAAACTCCTTCAAAAATCAATTGAAAACCCTTTTATTTATAAAATATTATGATAACAGGCAATAAGACTGAAAACAAATGACGGAGAAAGATTCTAATCACCCCGACCTTCTGTCGGATAAAATATCTGGGGTAAAATCGTGTCAAATTCTACGCCATCACAAATACGTTTTATTGGTTCGTTTTCAGAGTTTTTCGGTTGCCACCATTTTGTAAAGTTTGAGCTATATCCGGGTCATTACGTTTGTCCCTGCCTGATTATTTACGCCATGTTCACTCCTGTTCAAAAGTCGAGCACATTTTCGGGATTCATACTCATTTAACAATTAAAAGAACGTGCACAACTTTACACATACAGTGACCGGCAACTGTCCGAAACCGGCAGATTAAACTCAGACATTTTTAACTCGGTCAAATATCGAGTTAAACTGTGATGTACTAATTGCAATTGAGCTGAATATTGTGCCTCACGTGTCATCTTGTAATTCCTATTCCTTTCAAAACGTTAGAAGTATTTATTTGTTTTCACGGCACAAGTGATGTTGTCACTGTCAAATGACGTCAGAAGTGGTGACGTAGCCAACTTCTCCGTATAAGTCAATGGAAACTCGGACAATCTGCAGGTTTCCTGAATGCGTGAATTTCCCGATAACTCTGTACATATTGAACATGTATCAATTTTATTATACACTCATATGTAGTTAACGGTCTACTATCGATGCGAGTAGTTTTTACTCAGTTTTGAAAGATTCTGTGAAAATGAGGAGTGAAAAACATGAAAGTGTCCTGATTTGGCTGCCAGTCACTGTAAATCAAATGTGGTTCGTAATCTGGGGATCATATTACTAAGAATTAGGGAGCTCACAACTGCACTCTTTGATCACAACTTTGTGATTGATCCCAAAGTTGTGATCAAAGACTAAAAAGTGTTTTACTAAGATATCACAACTTTTGTGATCACAAATTTTCATCACAAAGTTGCGAGCAATCCCACCTTGCTCCCAAACTGCAAATTACTGAGGGATTTATCAGACCATGAACTCATGGAGGACTACAGTCTACAGATTCCCTCGAGACATGATTCAGCAGCTTATTGCTGGATATGAAGCATCTGAATATGCCAACACATGTGAAAGATCCCATGCAGTACCTGCAGAAACTGAGGTGAACTTTAAAACTAATTTGAAATGATACAAATATTATATTGACCTTTCTTTCCACTGAATCAGCTGCATCAATTTATTTCACGTCCTATTGAATTGATTTGATTTGTTTTGATTAATGAAGTGGTCCGAACCACTTGTGTTTTGTAAGTTGTCCGCACCACTTGTGTCAAGAATGCCCCTGGTGGTGTTGCACATGTGGTGCCACCTATCAGATACAATGCTTTGGCATATTTAATGATTGTTTGGATATCTACTTTTTTGTATGCTGTAAATTAATATTGCTACATGCTCCATTTTAGTTAAGCTACATTGCTCATCAGCAGAACCTACCTGATATGACCCATTCACAGGTTAATTTTATAATTACTGTATATCATAAATTAATGATGGGTGAAGCTTAATTGTACTTCAAAAACCAAGATCATTCAGATATGTCACTGTTACAATAAAATAAAACACAACACAAATTTAACATACAACATTCAAACATTTTATTGTCACAATACCACTTTCACATTAACATCATTTATCAAACACAGACAGTTGTTATCACATGCTGGGATAATTATCACATTATTACACTCACTGCTCACATGTCATGACTTGTAGCACTTAAAACATGTATCAAAACTGCCTTTGAATTATAATATTTCTACACCGGGTTTTCACATAAACTATACAAAGCTCCATTATAAAGATGTTTCAATGCTCTCTTAAATAATGTAGTTGAAGACTCAACTAGCTGGCTCCACCACCTAAAAATATAAATGCAAGCAAAATTACCACTTATAAATTTTCACCAAACTTCACACAATAATTCCATAGTGCCATTTGTCACCACAGACAAGTATCCCACCCCTCAGATCAATCCTAATCATCAGTTGTCAAAGATTCCATTTTGCACTATGGACACCTTTGAGCATATGTTTTTTTCATTTTCATCAATTTATTTCTGTGGCTGATTAATCAAATGAGATGTCAAATTCTAATTCATCATATGACCTTAATACAACATGCAAAAACAGTTTGAATTTTAACCGTAAAGAAAAATAAAACTTTAAAAAAGGTATTTTCTTTTTCAGATACTGACTGCACTGAGATGGATGGCCAAGAGTGGGCCACTGAGTGAGACCAGTGCAATTCACAATGTTTCAAAATCAACAGCCAGCCGTATCATCGAGATGGTGGCATCCTATTTTGTGTCAATCGCCCAAAACCATATTGGTTTTCCAAACAACCAGTAAGTATTTTGAAATGATAATCCCTTTTTGTAAGATATTTTGAAAATGAAATGAAAATGAAATACATAGGCATTTGCACAGTCGAAAACAGTTTGACACTTGTATCCTCTAATTCACAATATATTTTTTTAGAAAGGAAAGGCCTCACATTGTTAGCCAATTCAAGGAGGTTGCTAACATGCCATGTACAATTGGATGCATTGATGGCACCCATATTCGGATAAAGGCTCCGAGTCAAGAAGAATGGATATTTGTAAACAGGCATGGAGAGCACAGTCTAAATGTGCAGGTAATGTTATGCAAAACATAATCTTTAAAAAGTAAAAGTATGGTTGTTGTTACAAATGTAGGACATTGTACATTTTATAACTGTATGTATGATACAGATAAAAAAATTAAAATTATATTTTTCAGGTGGTGTGCGACCACAATTTACTTATACAAGATGTAGTGGCAAAGTGGCCGGGAAGCACCCATGATGCGTTCATAATGAACAATAGCTCACTGAGAGCAAGATTTGAGGCAGGAGAGTTTGGCTCATTATGGGTCCTAGGAGACAGTGGCTATCCCCTCAAATCATGGCTGATGACGCCATTCCATGAAACAAGTACTGCTGGAGAGCGCAAATACAACTCATCCCTAAGGAAGACACGTAGCATTGTGGAACGCTGTATTGGTGTCCTAAAATCAAGATTCAGGTATTTATCTTATACTTGG
Source organism: Amphiduros pacificus (assembly GCA_949316495.1). Lineage (NCBI taxonomy): Eukaryota > Metazoa > Annelida > Polychaeta > Phyllodocida > Hesionidae > Amphiduros > Amphiduros pacificus. The sequence continues at coordinate 18,156,795 of OX439002.1, read as the reverse complement.
TGCTTCAAGAGTGTTCTATGAGCTATTTTATACTAAACCCTGAACATTCTTAAGTGGGGAGAAGTCATATCTTGTTTTGTACCTTAAAATCTCAGATAGTTGGAGACAATGTAATTATAAGCATGAATATTAAGGTCTGCATTTGGTGTATTTAAAGTGATCTACTCATATTGCAATAAAGTTAAAAGCAAAGAACATTTACAAATTTCAGATGCCTGAGCCATAAAAGTGGTGGATTTGTGCAGCTTGCACCAGAGACAGCAGTAAAAGTTGTCACCGCCTGCTGCGTTCTTCACAATATTGCAAGGAGGGCCAATCTTATCGACCCTCCAGTGGATGATGTTGAGGAGTTGGAGAGAGGAGGACGTTCTGATTTCCAGGATGCAAGAAATGGTATTAGAACAAGAAGAAAGGTCATCACTGAATATTTTGATCATCTTTAAAGCATTCATGAAATGAGGATTTTAATCACTTTTTGCATGATATAAACTTATATCCAAAGCTTTGCGATTAAATGTTATTACACATCAGATTTCCCCTGCATAAATTTCTCTGCCATTTTTTAATACTCACTTTTTTCTTCTATAACTGAAAGTTAATAGTGTCCATCTCATCATGTGCCTTTTGGGCTTCAGGCAATGTTATACTGAAAAGATCAATCAAGAACCATGACCAACTATCATAATATTTATAATAATGATAATGATGTACACTGTAGCAGGAACAAAAGTATTTGTTAATTTCTTAAAACATTTTTGTACTATACTTTTGTAACTTACATATTAGCTCAATACTCAATTATATAAAGTAGAATTATATGTCAACTGTATTGGGATAATGGCCATTTGATTTATTTGTAAGCAGGTTTTTCAAATAAATCATTTATATGCAACTTTATATATACCGAGTTGTCTTACTTTAAATATTTTTTAAAATCCAAACAAAGTATGATGTCTCTTTCTTACATTTTCTGGGCACAACAAAATAGTTCTTTTTTAATTAAATCAATTTTTAGAATGCCTGCAATGAAATGTAGGTGTTGAACAACAAGCTTTGATATTGTCCATGCTTGTTGTAGTTAAATGAATAAATCATTTATCATCAGAGAAAGAAATGTGTTTTAACTTACTAGTGCACAATAGGTGCGTTGGTCTTTGTCGATAAGACATCTATAAGACCTTGAATATCTCCCCTCAGACCCCTGATCTCATCCAGCATTTCCTGCTGGAGTCTGAGGGCAGTATTTGTTACGTCATCTTGAACTGTAATTGAATTATCATAATATTTATAATAATGATAATGATTTACACTGTAACAGACACTGAATAGGTCTTTTTTTAACTAAAGTAATTTTTAGAATGCCTACAAAGAAATATAGGTGTTGAACAACCTGACATAAAAATATATACTTATCCTGTTATGTATTATGATATATATATAAAACAAAGTCAATGCATGTAGCCTAATGTAAAATTGCCCATTTTGGTCAGAATCAAAATGATTACAAATTGATAATATTCCATATCTATCTAGGGACAATAAATCATTTTAAGATATAGAATTGTTATTACTCACCTAGTTTACGTTTTTTAGTTTGGACCTTTGACTTGGTGCATGTGGAGTTGACGCTGGAGCTCGGGGTGAGATTGGTGCTTGCAATTGGGGGGGGGATTGATACTGGTACTTGGTGTGGGAATGTCAGTACTCAATGTGGAAATGATGGTGTTGATTGATGTAGGAATGTTGGTGCTCGATGTGGGAATGGTACTTGTTGATGCAATGCTGGATGTGGGCATGGTGCTTGTTGATGTCATACCTGAATGAAAATCACCTTTAATGCAATAATGTAAAAACTCTTGGGTACACACATTGAAAATGAACACTGTTAAGACATAGGCCTTAGAGCTATGCTGATCATTGTTTTGTCTGTAATGTTGGGAACATTTTCTGGATATTACTTCATAAATTATCATTTTGATCCTATCCCAATGCAGACTTTAGCAGATGATAATTTTGACCAATGAAAATGCATGTTATATATTGAATTTGGCCCAAACTTGTTACTTCATTGGCTATTTGTAATGTCATTCAAAATTACAGACTCGATAACAACTCAAAGATAGATATTAAATTTCTGAAGAAAAAAAGTCACAGCAAAATGGAAAAAAAACAATCTGAGCCTATTGGAAAATGGATAGAATTTGTCCCCTGAAAATACATCTTTCCTATTAACTCAAAGTTGGTAGTTCATATGCCTCGCTCATTGCCATGCCGGCCTAGCCAGACAAGAAGGGATCACAGCATTGAATAAAGGTAACTATTACACTGTGTATATCCTGTGTCTGCAGTCCTTATTTCCCGTCATTTATATGAGGGTATGACATGATAGCCAGGATCCGTGCCCAAACTCACAGCCAGCGAGTCAGCGAGCTATGGTTACAGTACAGTACAGTACGGTAGAGTAGAACAGGTTAGAGTATCTATCTATTTGGTAGAGTATTGATCCCCCGTCCACGTCCCCCAAACGACGGATACTCTCCATTAGTGGGTAACAAAATTACCATGCATAAAAATGTTATATATGAAGTATTATCAATACCACATTATACAAAGGATAAAATAAACATACTGCACAATGTTTACTTAAATGCCATATTTGAATACATACCTTGCTCTCCAATATCAACACCTCCTGGTACACCTTAAATAAGATTTATAATTCTTGATGTTACATGCATTGAAATATGATACATTTTGCTAACAATATGCTCATATATTTAGTATTAATGTAAGGCATAATTAAATTAAGTAAGTTCAATTTCAGCATGCAGATAATATATTTACCTCTGTATGCTACATCCCCTATGATTCCCAAAATCCTCTCCTCCAAACTAGCGAGCTGCTCTAATGCATCACCACCTGCTCCAGTTTTTTTCCTGAGTGAGTGAATCCTTGCTGCCTGATATAAAACCACATTGTTTTTTATAAAAGTATGATAGGAATTATAAAATATTCATTATCATGTTTTATCTAATCCAGAATGACAGCTCCATCATTCAGTGAGTGAATGATGTCCATTGTCATATTAAAGATTTATTTAAAGCAAGATCTATGTAAGTTTTGTCAACAAGTTTTGTCCTCAAAATATTCAGTAACAGAGAAGAAACAATCTGAAAGTAATGTTTTCATTTCTCTGGTCAATAACACTGCAGACTTGGCTAATTAAAAATCAAATTGTCATTGCTAAACCTTTTTTCATACCTTTGCCTTGACAAGGCAGAACCAGGACTCCTTCTTCCTTTTCAACTCTGTAGGTGTCCTCTCCACCTTCGATACCCCTGAGGCACAAAAATCCTTTGCAATCTTCTCCCATATATTTTTCTTCTGAACATTGAAGGTAGCTTTCCTTTTTTTCCCATTAGAACCTTAAAAAATTAAGCTTCTAATCATCATGTCAAATTGATCAATTCACTTTTAATGTCACATTTATCACTCAAGTAAATAGAATCGACATAAAGGTTTAATTTACTTTTTGTATCCCCACTAAACGATCCATAAATTACATCCTTGTGTCTCTCTATGAGAGACACAAGGACCTCCTGCTCTTCTGAGCTGTACCACCCTTTTTTGGATTTTTTTGTGTCATCCATGGTCTCCTAAAAAGAAATATATGAAAATGATAAAACAAAAAACTGAGATTATGCACTGTGTAGCAAGCGATATCAGATTATTTATACTAGCTACATATTCTAGCATGATATAGTAGTATTGCTTTTGGTTAAAAGGCTTGAAGGTTGACCTGATATGGCCATTGTTTCTGGAAGGGTCATAAAAACACTATTTCACTTTTATTTTCATTATATTCTGATGAATTATTGGATTTTAGTCTAGAGCAAAATATTCCTAACCATTTGCATATTAAGCAAACGAGCAGTCATTCTTGCTCTCTTTTCATCGTACATCTTTCTATCTTCTTCAAGAATATTTCGTTCAGCCTACAACAAACAATTTTTCCGTTATCTGAGTTTTTTTCTTTTGTAATGGTCATTTTAAAAATCACAGATGAGAAATTTAATCTAAAAGCCTCACAGCAATTATCTCCTCATGGCGTTCATTTGTCTCTTTTTCTGAAAGTTGAGGGCCACAGCTGAAAATGTTCATGGCAGCATCTCTGCTACAACATCTTGTTTGCTCTATAGCATGAACTATTGCCTGAAATATCATTATATAATTTGTACTAAATCTGCTTTGCTCTTTTCCTTCCAAGTTTTATATCACAACATGTCAATGGCAATCTTTTCTTTGTAAATATTTTGCAATTGCTACACAGTGCACATACCTCAGGTAAAAGTATATTGAAGATGTAATTCAAATCTGGCAATTTATTGTCACCTTGCACATTTTCCTTGAAAAATGTGACAAGAAAATTTATCACCGAATCCGCCTGAAATGGGAATATTTCTTAAATGAAAGACTTAATATTATGCTTGTCTGCATTGTTTAGTTTCTGATAAAAAGTTTATGATGTTCATGTGTTATATCTGATGTAGGAATATAAAGGTCAAGAATTCAGATTTTTTTTAAATGAATTAAACATTACAAGTTTGAATTGACAAATAAACAGTTAATATTATGAATTGTGGCATCACATGAAGCAAACATGAATATACTAACCTGTTCTTCATCATCAATGGGCCCTGTACCCATAGGAAGACCCAAGGTCCCTCAGGTCCCCCACCTCCATCAGTCCCAGCAGATGGGTCTGCACAAGTTCAATATTCTCAATTTCAATTATTCAATCAGAATATATTGACTTTTAAAACTTGTAATGTTAGTACTGACAAGAAAGTCTTTTTTAAATGCTGAAGATGCATTTGATTATAAAAATTGATTATGAACACTACTACCAGCCCTCACACCAGTTTCTGATCACTATATATGCTATATCTTATAATACAGTCTATATCAGTATGTATATAAAAACAAGTTGAAAGAGATAGCTTGCTATAAAAGATTCATCTTAAACACAAAAACAATTATTGTCCACAAACTTATTGATTCATTATTTATTTGTTATATCATACTTGAAACGGTACAAACCTCCATTTCACTGGATGTTGCATAGTGGATAATGTCCTGCAGAGCATCCCTGCGTTGATCCCTTCTATCTTCTTCAAGAATATTTCGTTCAGCCTACAACAAACTCCATCGTAAAACCTCACCAGAGGGCCCAATACCACAGTCGAATCGGTAATCGGTTCAATTGTCTACGCTACCAAGGTCAATCGTCTGACGAATCGTCTGACGAAAGCCCACAGCTAGCCACGCCCAACAATACCACGTGGACTGGACAGGCCAATCACAACGAGGTGAGGCCGACGGGCCCGGCTCTAAACACACGTGCTCGCTCTGCTCCACGTGGTCAACCCCAATATGTAAACAAACGACACTCTCGTATTAAAAATCCTAATACAAAGGGGAGAAAATCATTAAACATCGGTTGTTGCAATGTACAGAGCATATCTAGCAAGATCCTGCCAGTAAAAGATTACTTTATTGAGCATGACCTTGATGCCCTGTTCATGACTGAGACTTGGATGCATGACTCAAATTCTGACAAAGTCAAAGGTGAACTTAAAGAAGGATCACTTGAATTTGAATCCTTTCCTAGAATTGGTCGTACAGGGGGAGGATTAGGGATTTTATACAAATCTGAACTCCCCTTCATAACCAATAGGGCCAACCAACCAGTAGTCACCACCATGGAGCTCATGGAGTCATCCATCACATTGAAGGGAAAAAAAGTAACATTTGTGGTGATATACAGACCTGAACCATCTGACCGAAATAGATATACCTACTCTGAGTTCTATGATGAGTTCACCCAATTGGTTGCACATTATGGTTCGTTTAGTCATGAAGTCATCTTCCTTGGTGACTACAACTTCCATGTTAACTTGCCCTTAAAGCCGGATGTCATTAAATTTAATGACATCCTATCTACCTTTGATCTAACACAATGGGTTCAAGAACCAACCCATAGGTTAGGGAACACCCTTGATCTAATCATGACCTTTAGGGGAAATAAGCTCATGAAGACTCACCTGGTAGATGAATACCTATCTGATCATAAAATGATTAAGATTTACCTTGATATTGTACCTCCTAAACCCCCTAAAAAATCTATCAAATTTAGGAATTTCAAGGCATTAGATCTTGAATCCCTAAGAAGGGACATCAAATCCCTAACTGATAGAAACACAACATGGAAACACCTATCCTTGAGTGACATGGTGGATTACTATGACAGGGAAATCTCATCACTCATGGACAAACATGCTCCTATCAAGGTTGCCAAGGTCACTCAGCGCAAACCTGTACCTTGGATGAGTGACCAATTAAAGCTGGAAAGATCTCTCAGGAGGAGGCTTGAGAGAAAAATGAGCAAGACTGGCTCTCAGATTGACAAGGAGCTCTATAACTCTCAAAGAAATAAATACAACTCAATGCTAAAATCTGCTCAATCAGCATATTTTTCCAACTTGGTTGAAGAAAACAAGCATGACCCTAAAAAGCTTTTCAGAGTCATAGACACAGTCATGCACAAGAAAAAGGACACACCTATGCCCCAATCTGACTGTGAGATTACTCAAGCTGAGAAGTTCAACACATTCTTTCTTGAAAAGATAGAGAGAATCCGCTTGGACATTGATAATGCTCCACCCGTTCCAATTTCGCCACCAGGTGACACTACAAACAATAGTACTACTGGTCTGGATAGGTTCACACCCCTAACCATTGATGACGTACGGAAATTGGTCAAAAGGTCAGCAAAGAAGTCATGTGACCTGGATCCAATTCCAACCTGGCTCTTACTTGACCTCTTAGATGACCTCTTACCAATAATTACTTCCATCATAAATAAATCACTGATGGAATCAGCAGTATCAGAAAATATGAAAATAGCCATCATAACACCCCTGCTGAAGAAACTAGGTCTGGAACTGGTTGAAAAAAACTATAGGCCTGTTTCCAACCTAACATTTGTCTCCAAACTAACCGAGAGGGCAGTTGCAGACCAACTAGTCCCCCATCTCGTAAGGAATGGTCTTACTGACAAGTTTCAATCAGCCTACAAGGAATATCACAGCACTGAAACTGCTTTGCTAAAAGTGCAAAATGATATCTTGGGCTGCCTTGACAATAGAAAGGCAGTTATCTTGTTGTTGCTTGACCTTTCCGCTGCTTTTGACACCATTGACCATAAAATCCTTTTGGACAGGCTGAGGGATAGATGCAACGTCACAGGTCATGCACTCTCCTGGATTCGGTCATACCTAATGGACAGAAAGCAATGTGTGAAGGTGGGGATTCATAGATCCTGTCTCAAATCCCTAAAATATGGGGTACCCCAGGGCTCAGTCCTAGGTCCTATACTATTCACCATCTACATGACACCCCTATCTGATATACTTGCAAAATATGGTCTAAGCTATCATATTTATGCAGATGATACTCAGATCTACATCCCTATGGACCACGCCTCTCCCCATCATGTGGATATGAGCAGACACAAATTGGAGGAATGTGTCAGGGAAGTCAGAAATTTCCTCATATCAAACAAGATGAAGATAAATGATGGAAAGACAGAGATGCTCATATGTACTGACAAATACAGTACTACTACCCATAGCAGTATCCCATCCACAATCAGAGTGGGTGACTCTGAAATTGCTCCTAGTAAGTCAGTTGTTGACCTTGGTATCACATTTGACTCCAACATGGACATGAAGGCCCAGATCAGGAAAATGTGTCAGAAGGGCTATTATCACATCAGAAACCTGGCGGCCATCAGACATTGTCTAGACGAGAAGCCGCGGTAACACTTACCCATGCTTTTGTTACATCCACCCTTGACTATGGTAATGGTCTTCTGGCAGGTCTTCCTAAAACTGACATCAGAAAACTGCAATACCTCCAAAACTCTGCAGCACGGGTAGTTGGAAAAATCAGGAAATTTGATCACATTTCAGGAAAATTAAGGGAACTGCATTGGCTTCCCGTTCATGCGAGAATTGATTTTAAAATCCTCCTATTAACCTGGAAAGCCCTTAACGGTAAGGCTCCGCCTTACTTACGGGATCTACTCCTGATTAAAGAAGGTGAACGCTGTCTAAGATCCAATGATGGCACCCACCTACATGTACCTAAAACCAGGCTAAGGACAATAGGTGACAGGGCCTTCTCATCTGCAGGCCCACGACTATGGAATTCCTTGCCTACTGATATTAGGACAAGCACGTCAGTCTCCTCGTTTAAGAGTAGGCTGAAAACTCATCTCTTCAGGATGCATGTCCTGAACTCAGCGCTATGAACAGACTTGTCTGGTATCAGCGCTATACAAATTTTATTATTATTATTATTATCCCTAGAATTTTTAAAAATCAACAGTTTAGCAATCAATTGTAGGCACTGAATAAATAAGGATATTCATCAGAGATACTGTGCCTGTCCTATTTTCAATACAATCTTACAAATATGTCAAATCCTTATCTTTTATCGAAAAGATTAGTATTTTAACTACAAACTGAATAATAAATTAAATGTCATGTTTGTAATCTAAAGAATAGAATTAGAAAAAGAATTAAAATATTGAAATATTATTGAAAAAAAAATTGCCAATGTTAATTTAATCCTGACACATATTAAATACCTTGCATTCACGTCTATATTTGGTGTGTCAACACTCTCCTTTAAATACAAAGGAATGAACATGAAAAAAATAGATTTGAAATCCTCTTTTTTCAAGGTACAGGCTATAAGGGTTTATTTTCAATGTACAGACAATTCTCAGATAGTGGCGAGATTAAGGAAACTGAGCTGAAGTTGTCTGGGTCAATTCACTCACCAAAACATAAGCCATTAATATTTGTATCAAATTTATTACTCTACTACTTAATTCAAAATTACAATTAGAATTTTATATCAAATTTAAATCAATGATATACTGCATTTTGAAATGTCTTAATTATCAGAAGCAAATTATGTGACTCTCTACAAAGTATGAAGAAGACAATGTCTATTTTTGTTTTTGCGAAAATCTGAAGGTTTACTTGGCAAAGGGAAAGGCAAAATTAAGCACAGTACACAGTTCGTGGACCAACTTGTTAAAAAGGAGAATATCAATTTTAAGGCAGCAAGGAGGCTTATTCAAAACCAAACATTCATATGTAAAGTATATCTTACCATGGAGTTAACTGAGTGAGAGGATTCCATTTTATCCAATGAACACGGGAAAAGTCTTGATTGATTGTCGTCTGCACCTTGTGTAATCAGCGCCGCCTGACATCAAACCACAGGTGTTCTTGTTGTTGTTGTCGTCTGCTGAACTTTTGTGGTTCGTGTGGACAATTGTCAAACATTACTAATTCTTTGAAACCTTGAAATCCATAAAGGGAAATGAACTAATTGTATGATTGCTTGCACTCTCGATGCAGTCTTAGCCTCGTATTTATATAATTGTGCCCAAGGAGATTATTTTATTGATATTGACATCATACACCTTTCCCAATTTCCACGAGTACCCCAAGGAGGATTCCAACCACTAGTGGTGCCACCTGTAGTCATGTGACTGAATACAGAATGTTGACAAAATGGTGAGAGGTAAGTCTCTTCAATTGTCACGTACCGAAAGAAGCCTCAGATAAGTTTATATAACATATTTTTTATGAGTAAAAACCATTAATCATGAAACAAGACTACTTATAGTTTCAACATAGAGAATTCGAATCGTCTGTGAAGAGGGAATACAGAGCTGTCAGGTGAGATGTCAAAACAGTGTTTTTTTTCACAAGGGGAAATTTAGTTGTCCCCTATCATTATTTCTAGTTCAAATCCTTATTAAAAATCGTCACGCACCAGTCAAAAAGCCTGAGAAGAGCAGACGACAATTTTACAACTTGGGGTATTCGTAGCTTTCTTTAAATGAATATTTGATTAATTTTCGATTGAGAAATGATCAGAAATATGTATGTATGTATGTGTATGTATGTAGGTAGGTATGTAGGTTGATATGTGGGGAGATATGTAGGTTGGTATGAAGGTAGGTATGTAGGTTAGTATGTAGGTAGGTATGTAGGTAGATATGTAGGTAGGTATATAGGTTGGTATATAGGTAGATATGTAGGTAGATATGTAGGTAGATATGTAAGTTGGTATTCGTCAGAATGCACCAAACAGCACCTAAATTTGAAAAAAAAATTAGGGGGGCATGCCCTCGCACCCCCCTAGTTTGTGCGTCTGCGGTGCACATACCCTTCAGCGGGTACCGTGCACGCTTTCGGCGTCCACTTATGTCGGATAAACCTTTAACTTAACCAGACAATTTGTCTTTTTAATACTTTCCCAGTTCTATTGCCTGTGATAACACTGACTTGCTTAGAGAGTAATGACCTAAATGCACTAAATAGCACAGATTTTAAAGTGCTACGAGCAAGCTAGGTTTGGTGTATGCGCTATACAAATATTTTATTATTATTATTTTGGTGTTTTTAAATGGATGTACTGGAGCCATTCCCAGAGAGGAAAATACAAAAAAAAAATAGTTATCTAAATGTCGTCACTCCTTTTTCATTTTAGAGAAACATAAATCTTTATTCCTTTACCAAAAATTGTTAATGGTGTCTGGGAACCAGCTGGGGGGTACACTACTGTACAAAGCTACATCTGCAAACCTACTTCGCTGATGATGTATCCAGCTGGAAATGTTTATTTTAAAGCTGATAACAACCAGAAAGTATCAAGAAGCAGATTTTGGATAAAGGAAGGATCAGTTGTCCCAGCAGATATTTGCACAGCAATGTCATTTATTAAACCAGGGCAAATTTCCAATATTTGTCAGGATGTGACATTAAACCCATGTGCTTGGCTTAAGCCATCAAGACAATTAACTGGACTTGGAAGAGAAAGACCTGAACAGATTCAGACATTATCATGAGCATAATATAGACAGTATTATTTCAAAGGTAAAAGAGCCCATGCACTCCAGATGGCAACGATTTTATTGATGTAGCTGTGCAACACAGAGACAAACATTTTGTATGTAGTGTTTGTGCAAATCTGCAAACCTACTTCGCCGATGATGTATCCAGCTGGAAATGTTTATTTTAAAGCTGACAACAACCAGAAAGTATCAAGAAGCAGATTTTGGATAAAGAAAGGATCAGTTGTCCCAGTAGATATTTGCACAGCAATGTCATTTATTACACCAGGGCAAATTTCCAATAATTGTCAGGATGTGACATTAAACCCATGTGCTTGGCTTAAGCCATCAAGACAATTAACTGGACTTGGAAGAGAAAGACCTGAACAGATTCAGACAGTATCATAAGCATTATATAGACAGTATTATTTCAAAGGTAAAAGAGCCCATGCACTCCAGATGGCAACGATTTTATTGACGTAGCTGTGCAACACAGAGACAAACATTTTGTATGTAGTGTTTGTGGGTATATTTACCCCAAAAATTCTTCTTTCTGCAATAACCTAAATTTCCACTGTCTTGCTTATGACCCTACACGCCAGTCCCTAATCAACATCCACCAAATAAACCAACTGTATGTAATAATGAGCCATGTATGGTTGAATCTCAATGGTGAAAAGGCAATGCATTGTTCTTGAACATGTGAGGAGAGAATGCCAAGTCCCTGGACTCAGTGGACACAGGATAAACATTTTCAGTGCACTATTTGTTAAGAATTTTTTGACATAACAGGTAAGCTATAATATCAGTTTCTGTACAAGAAGCAGTTGGTGCCAAGTAAATAAAGGATTTTTGATTTTGAGTATACAAGTTCATCTTTTCATGTTACCTGATAACTGAACATTTTAAAAGTTGAATAAAAAACTAAACCATCATATTAGTATAGTTTGTTTGTTTGGGGCTTTACATCACTTTGAACATTATTTCAGTTATTTCGTGATGAGACCTACTTGTAGCAGATATAGTGCTGCCTCACTGAATTGTCATGTCGCAGGTCCTTGATATGACAACCTACCTGGTCACAGATTTACAAGGACAACAGGTGAACCCTTTAGGCATGGGCCTTAGCTCATATGGGAAATTGTATCATGAGTTCAATCTCAGCACAGCTAGGGTTCAAAACCACGTCCTTTGGATCACCACAGAGGAACAGGTACTAGTAAGCTGGTTGTTGCCTTCATATTAGTATAGTATATTAGGGACAAATGCATGTAAAAAAAAAAGTTATAAAATCTGCATTTGTCATATAACATTAAGGGTATTTATGGGTGTTGGTAGTGAGTGTCCTCTGATGGCAGATTTTCTGAGGGAACTACTTTCTTTTTACGCCAAAATGGAATGTTTTCAAAAAAGTATGGGAAAAAATGCTCAACTGTCAAAGAGAGTTCCTTTTTCATTAAAACTTTTCAAGTCATGAGATGACATTTTATGGTATTCATTTATGTAATAAAATTATTGAATTATTATTTGAAAATCACAATGGAATTTCTTTGATTATATTGAAAGCTTCATATCTTTTTAACTCATGAAAAGTGGCGTAGTAATATGTCACTGCTCCAAAATCTATTTTGTCATGTCAAAATGTTAAAGGGAAAAGGTTCTGCAGATTGTGGGACCATAATAAAGTGGATTTTGTTGTTTGGAAAACAACTTTGTAAAAGTGATCTTGACAATATTTACTGTGATCCTAGTGAAACCGATTTTCTATTTTTCAAATACATTAAGAGAAAAATAGAGGTAAAGTACACACTTGATCATTTCAAAAATATGAATTTTTTCACCTCCCTTCACATATCTGATTGCCAAACTTCCTTTTTATTTCCAAATTATACAAATCAAAATAAGAAAATCGGTTTCACTAGGATCACAGTAAATAGGGAATTTTCCTCCCAACGAAATGAAATAAACACAGCTAAAAACAAGCCTACTCCTGTTGTGTAATCTGCAGAACTTATTTGCTTGTCTTCTTCATTTCTCATCAAAACTATCATCAAAGAAAATTTGGACAAACTACTATTTGGAAAGAAATATACTTGTAATAATACCTTATAGTTCAAATATTGTAGTGTTTAAATATTGATTCATGTCATGAATGCTTTTAATTTAATAGGGAATGTATTTTTACACCATAAATGTACCAATTCCCATCAAGTACAGTATTTTGGTAATTTACTCCTCTGCCACTAGGGGGCACTCACTACCAACACCCATAAATACCCTTAAATACATTAATACATTATTAAAACATTAAATGTAATTAAAATCAAATATTAGGCTTAACTAAGCATTACTATGTAAGTAAATATAAAGGTTTTTTTAAATTTCAGATTTAGCATTACTATGTGAGTAAATATAAAGGTTTTTTTAAATTTCAGATTCAAAACATGCCCATGACAGTTCCCACAAGCCACTTTATGTAGATTTTGTCAACTTTCGACTTGGGCCAGGGCACATTGAAACAATATGGCCAGACTGCTCTTAAACTTTTTGGCACCCATTGATTGCAGATGTTGGAAAGAATTTAGCTTTTAGGACAGTCTGTGTGCAAGAGGTCATTCACAGAGGGATACATTACCCTACATTCAGTTCACACCTGACATATATTCTCATTGCACTGCAGGATATTTTAGCTGGGTTGAGCAAAAATTTAAGGATTCTGGGTATATGTTTTTTTTCTCCTATATTTGTTTCGCCTCTCTACTTTCATTTTCTCTGTACAACTCTGGTGTCCAAAGGAACAACAGGACAGCTATGATGGCAGCCCACTTGTATATGGTAGGCCATGTAGAATCTACGGAAATTCTACTCCGAGATCAAATCACCAGAATTCAGTATCCACCAAGACTCCAAGAATTTTATGCTTCAATGGAAAGTTATTCCTTGTCAGGGAGGTGTAATGCAGGTCAGGGTGCAGATTTTGTGCAAGAGAAACAAAACAAGAACATCAACAATTTTGGCCACGCCACAAGTGAGTCAGCAGATATGATGAGTCAGTGGAAAATGCTTAGATCCTTTGTTGGAACAGGTCAAGGACCATGTTAAGACAAATTATGCATTATACAAGGGGATTGGAGAGTTACATGTATTCAAAAGTCCTAAATTGACATTTGTATGTATTACAGCAGAAGAAAGGTAAAAGATGTTCAAAAATGGGAATAAAAACAGAGAGCATTGTTGCTGATACTAAAATCATGATAAAAACATTACCAGATGTGGACTGCACAAATTTCAGCTTTTAATTATATTCTTTGACATCAACGATTGACAGAATCAAGAAAAGTGTGTTTGTTGACTTTTATTATGAATTCATTGGCAGTTTGGAAGTGCAAACGGCACTGCAAAGATTGAAACTGTTTCAGTTCTATGATATGATGAACATAAAATTATCAGTAGGAGTATACGACGAGGCTGATAAAAACTTATTTGATATAGTGGTCTGACTTTAACACAACAAAGCCTGATTCAAATTTGAGAACGGAATGTTTAAATATCCCAATAAAAAACACACTGTCAACCAGGCTGTTTGTTACCTAAATGTAGACTAATAGTTATATGTTAAATAGTCAGCTTGCAATAGCTTCTAGTTGTGCTTGACCCTTAATCTTGTCTCCCCTGTGGGTGTGGGGATTAAAGAATAGGCCCACTGCCCACTGTAAAAGGCAACTAAAGGGGCGTCGACCTGTTTGCTGTGGGATGCGACCTGTGTCGGGAAGGATATGGAATCCTGACGGGATGAGCACTGGGTTGGTTTGGCAGTAATACTGGTCCAGTTACAACACGCCTGTCTTGGATCCAGATGGGCAGATCAGAATAGGCCTAGATCTGATTTAACCAGCTTGTGGTATATTTCATTTAATATATTCTGGCTGTTTGATTTTTATTAATGAAAATTTCAATGTTTGAAATTTAGGAATAATTGTAAGATTTTTGATAATTAAACAATTTCTGAAAGGAGATTACTGCTGATTGGGTCAATTGAGGGATAAAGATAAGATCCAAAAGGGTGGTGTTTTTATTCTAAGAGGGTGTCATGTTGGGTATCCTCACGGCGTCAGGGCTTGGAGTTACCAGCCCAGAAAGGCGTCCCCTTTTTGGGCTTTGTGGCGGGTAGGGACCTAACTGATGAAATATCAAAAAACACACATGGCGCAATACAAACAAAACCGACCAAGGAAAGAGACATTGACAACAATTCAAATAAAATAGAAAAATGGTCTAGATTTTTAATTGCGAAAAGTTCCGGTGCTGAACCCAAGGCACTTCCATGGTGCTGAAAACAGTTTTAAAAATGGAAACTCATTTATTAATTGAAATTGAGTGGAAAAGCCATGCAGACAATCTTTTAAGATGCTGAATGTTGGCCACAGCTCCAGTTTTAATAACGGCTCACAAGACCCTCAATAATAAAAAAGGCGTGATAAGTTGCCCAGATCTGGCGGGAGTTTCTGAAGAGGAAATAGTGGATGAGCTCAAACACCAGGATGTTGTTCAATGCAAGCGGATATTTATAAAAAAGGATGGTTTCAAAATTCCTATCAATACGTTTATTCTGACATTTGAAGCAACGCAGCTTCCAACATCTATTAAAGTTGGATATTTAAATGTCTGAGTTGATGTTTTCATTCCAAACCCTCTGCATTGCTTCAAGTGTCAGAGGTATGGACATGGATCTGATCGATGAAAAGGAAACGTAACTTGCCCGAAATGTACAGCCCAGCATAGTGGAGAAGAGTGTTCTTCGGAAATCATGATATTTGTGAATTGTCAAGGCAATCACCCATCGTATTCGCCGAATTATCCTTCCTTTTTATTCAGCGAATACACCACACTAAAAGCATTTCTTTTCCTGAGTCACATAAACATGAGTTTTAACAACACAAAAACATCCTATGCTACCACCTTAAAAACAAAATAGACAAAATCAATAGCAATACAGACAGAAATAACCTGGCAAATCAAAGAAAAGAGTTATTCCTATTTTCCAAATACCTCGAAATCTTCAGGAACATCCACTCAAACCCAAACACCCACTACCCCAGCAATAACCATACCAAAAGTTCCATTCACTAAAACCTCTTCAGACTCCCTCCACATCATCCAGTAATAAAAACGTAAATAGCAATAGACCAGTTAACATTAGGGGGAACAGGGACACTTCATACAGATAATCACAGGTGTATAAAATGTGTTGTTGACAGTTGCTAAGATACCAACAAGTAAGACGTCACTATTTCATTGATAAATAACCAAAGCACCATTATGACGTCATTGCTCCTTCAACTACATGAAATAGTGCACCATTATAACCCACCAAAGACAACAAAATAGATAACATATTTCTGTTGAAAAGGATTAATGTTTTTATACATATGAAAACATCATTTAGTGATCATTTATGACTAATCCAATAGCCAGTAGCTGCTGCATTCACCCTCATCACTGCCCAGTGATACAAGAAAAGAAGTTTACAAAATATCATATTTCTCAAATATTCCCATGCTTTATATGACAAAATTGAGATGTTTTGCAAGTTTAATTACCAAAATTTAAGAACTGGTTTACTCCAAATATTATTCCATTTAGTTTAAATAGAAGGAATTTTGATTAATGGTCTATATTTTGAGATATCTAACTTTCTTCAAATTCAAGTCAACAATTAACAAATGGTGTCAAAATTTTACATTTATTTGAATCATTTTATTTACAAAAACACAAATTACTTGAATTATAAGACATCTTTTACATTTCTGTCTATTTAAACTAAAAAACATCATTCTAGCTAAAGATTAATCTCTTAGTTCTGCAGACTGTTAGTGTAGTTATTCCCAAAAATATTTTTCAAGTAAGCTCCCTCCCTTCTTTAATCGTTACCAAAAAACATCTTTTTATGATTTTTGCTTCAACTTTAAATCTAAAATAGAAGACAATGTTCCCCCCTAACGTTAAGATATCATACAAAAAAGAAATTAGAATCAAAGCAAAGGTAAAATAAATAGAAATAAATCCTTAGAAAGTATGGATACAGGTGATCCTTCTGATATACATTTTACACCCGTTCACTCAAAACATAATCATAAACTTGAATATGATTATGTTAAATTCTATCTTTATCTCATTATTTTTAATATGGCTATCAGCGGTATCATACAATGGAACTGTAGAGAATTTGAGGCAAACAGGGCAGAACTGGAGTTATTAGCCAAAATAAATAATGCATCAGTAATTTGTTTACAAGAAACTAAATTCAAAGATAATTCCACAACATTTAAGGGATATTTGACTTATAATAAAGTTGGTTCATTAGACACAATGGACCGAGCACATGGCGGAGTTTCTGTTTTTGTTAAATCCTGAGTACCCCAAAGTAAAGTAACATTAAATATTAATTTACAAGCTTCTGCGGTCAGGGTTATCCTGCATAATACATTATCTATATTCAATATATTTACCACCAAGTGAACCAATCAATAACACAGATTTAAATTTTGATAACCCAGCTGCCACAGCCATATATGTGGGTTAGTGACTTTAATGCTCACAACTATCTTTGGGATGGCAGAAACAATACTGATGCCAAAGGACGTATAATAGATGATTTTTTATTCATAATATATAACAATAGTTTGTGCCTTTCAAATGACGATTTTCCAACATATTTACATCCTGTTACAGGCTCTTTAACATCAACAGATCTCTCCATGTGCACTCCAAATCTATTTTTAGACTATTCCTGGGAAGTAGACTATTCTGGGGAAGTAGAGGAAGATCAATGGGGTAGTGATCATTACCTCATTATTTTAAATAACCATTTTCCTCCATCAGATGAACGAATCCCCAAGTGAAAATTTTATAATGTTGTTTGGGCAAAATTTCAAACAACCTGCTTCAATAAAATAACTCCAGAAATTTTTACCAACGTAGATGATCCTCTTCAAGATTTAACAGATACATTGTATGATATTGCTGATGGGTGTAGACACAAATCAAAGCCAAATTCTAAAATTAAAGAAAAACTCTGGTTTAATGGTAAGTGCAAAAAAGCTGTCAAGGATCGCAAAAAAAGCTATGAAAAAATTTAATCGACAGCTGACTCAATATAATTTGCACCAGTTTCGAGTAAAAAGCGCTAAAGCTTGTTATATTATCAAAATAAGTAAAAGAAAAAGTTGGAAGGATTATGTTTCCAAATTAGATACACGTACACCAATTAAAAAATGCTGGGATATGGTGCGCAAAATTACTGGGTAGGGAGGTGGAGCAAGGATCAAACATCTAAATCATAATGTCCAATTAATAACAAATTCCACCAGATTAGGTAGCACAATAGGTCAAACAATTTCCAAGAATTCCTCATCCGATAATTATTCTGTAAAATTTCAACAAATAAAAAAATAGAAAAGAAAAAAAGCAACTAAATTTCGTATTTCATAACTTGGAACAATATAATAAATCATTTACAAGGTTACCTCAAGGTCACTGCACCAAGGTCAATGGTGACTTCACTAAGATTTGAAGAAATCTGAATCTTCATCTATAGCTATCTCTATATAAAATATGAATCATATATTACATGAATGCTTAAAAATTCCCAAGAGATCATCATCATATCCGTAATCTATCAGCCTTCAGATATTGTCTAAATGTAATGAATGAATGGTTGCTTAGAGGCACATCAACCACCAAGGTTATTCAGTGCCTAAAAATGATAAAACATTAACGTTTATAAAATCAATATGATATGTAAATAGTCTTAACAACACAAAATATCAACAAAATCCTTTCAATATATCAGTTTTAGACATAATACATTTGTATAAATAAATTCAATTTAAAAGACTTTAAATACCATTTGATGTTTCGTGGTTCTTAATAAATAGGTCAATGACCTAAGTAAACAAGAGCTCCACACTTAAAATTGGTTATAAAGCCCTATTTGGTTTAAAAACGATACTATCACAGAAGTATCTACAGTATCAAATAACGAATGTAAATCCTGTACATTAAAATATTGAGTCCTAATTATATCAAAATCGATACATTCAATTAAAATATGTTTGACAGTCATAGCTCTTTGACATCCAATACACTGAGGCTGATCTTCGCCTTTCAGAAGATAGCAATGTGTCAAACGACTATGTCCTATTCTTATACGAGTTAAAACACTCTTCTCTTCGGTTAATTCTAATAGCACCTTTAGTTTTTCCAAGAACGGGCTTAATTTCATGTAGTTTATTAAAAATAGCTTCGTTCCAGCGTGATTGCCATTTAGAACGTAAAAAAACAGTAATATATTTCTTAAATTCTGTATAAGGTATAAGCATATTTATTGGCCGCTTATCCAATGCTGCCTTGGCAGCTTGGTCCGCAGCCTCATTTCCAAGGATTCCAATATGACTGGGAATCCAGTAAAAACGAATCTCTTTATTTTCCTCAGTACAGAGTTTATGATACCGTTCAAGGATATTTAAAATAAATGGATTTTTCCAATCCTTGGCTTTCAATGCTTGTAAAGAAGACAAAGAATCAGAAAATATTAAAAATTTCCGATGTGGAGAAGTCTCCACATGATCTAAAGCTAGGTATAAAGCATGAAGTTCTGCAGAATAAATAGATGATTTATTTGGCAGACGTTCTGAATAAATATGATTGCCCTTAACAGCAGCTGCAGCAGCCTTGTCATCATCAAACGATCCATCAGTGTATATAAACTGATATCCAGTGAAGATAGATTTTATTTCATTATATCTATTTATATACAGGGATGGATCGGTTGAGTATTTCTTTAATTCCGTCATGGCTAAATTAATATTTAAAGTTTCATAGGTCCATGGAGGTGTTTCTGGATATTGAAATTTAGCTATTTGATTCGGATTTAAATTTAAGGATTGTAAAGATTCCTTGATGCGAATGCCAAAAGTTGGTATTGTATTTGGTTTATTTTCAAAAAGATCAACATAATTTGGATTGAATATAATATCATGTGCAGGATTGTCTGGACAAGCTGCAATTTTTGCAGCATACTGAAGGGCAAGCTTTTCTCTTCTTTAATCAACAGGCAGTTCATCTGCCTCAACTGCCAAGTTATCTGCAGATGATGTACGAAATGCACCAAGGCATAATCGTAAACCTTGATTTTGTACAGGATCAAGCATTTTAATATAAGATGGGTGTGCTGATCCATATATCATACACCCATAATCAAGCTTAGAACGTACCAGCGCTCTGTATAATTGCAATAAAATATTGTGGTCCCCTCCCCAATCGGTATGGGCAAGAACCCGTAATAAATCTAATGCCTTCTGGCATTTCTTTTTAACGTATTTAATGTGAGGAATAAAAGATAATTTCCTGTCAAAAATAAGTCCAAGAAACTTGGTTTCTTCGACAACAGGTATCCGAGTTTGGCCTAAATAAAGATCAGGATCTGGGTGAACCTTCCATTTTTTACAAAAGTGCATACACACAGTTTTCTTTAAAGAAAACTTAAATCCATTATGATCAGCCCATTCTTGTAATCTATTTAAGTGTTGTTGGAGCTGTCGTTCTATTGTATGCATGCTTGTGGACCTGTAGCTTAAGTTGAAATCATCAACAAAAAGTGAGCAATCTGCTCCAGGCCTCATACAATCAACAATGCTGTTAATTTTAATAATAAAAAGGGTGACTGATAATATACTACCCTGTGTAACACCCATTTCCTGATCAAAAGCATCAGAGAGTGATGCACCCACTCGAACTTTAAAATGTCTGTTTAAAAGAAAATTTTGAATAAAAAGGGGTAAACGACCCCTTAATCCCATATCATATAAATCGCTCATTATCCCATATTTCCATGTGGTGTCATATGCCTTTTCTAAATCAAAGAAAATACTCACCACATGCTCACCTTTTATAAAACCCTCTCTTATAAATGTCTCTAAACGTACCAGGTGGTCAATGGTACTTCGAGTTTTTCTAAAGCCACTTTGTGCAACAGAAATATAAGCTGGTTTCCAAAAACCAAACTAAACGCTCGTTAATCATTCGTTCCATTGATTTACAAATACAACTTGTTAAAGCAATGGGACGATAATTATTTGAATCTGATGAATCTTTGCCAGGTTTGGGAATGGGAATGATAGTGGCTTCCCTCCATGAAGGAGGAAAATCACCGCTTTTCCAAATTGTATTAAAAATATCTAAAAGATGCCCAAGTGATTGGTCAGGGAGATGTTTAAGGATTTGGTAGTGAATTTGATCAGGTCCAGGAGCAGTATCATGAGATTTATCCAAAGCAAGTTTCAAATCTTCTATTGTAAATGATTTATTATATACTTCCAAGTTATGGGATATAAAATTTAGTTGGTTTCTTTCTTTTCTAGTTTTTATTTGTTGAAATTTGGCAGAATAATTATTGGATGAGGAATTTTTGGAAATGGTTTGACCTATTGTGTTGCCTATTTCGGTGGGATTTGTAATTAATTGGCCATTCTGATTTAGATGTTTGATCCTTGCTCCACCTCCCTTCCCAGTAATTTTACGCACCATATCCCAGCATTTCTTAATTGGTGAACGTGTATTTAATTTAGAAACATAATCTTTCCAGCTTTTTCTTTTGCTTATTTTAATAATGTAACGGGCTTTAGCTCTCTTTATACGAAACTGGTGCAAATTATATTGAGTTGGCTGTCGATTAAATTTTTTCAGAGCTTTTTTCCGCTCCTTGACAGCTTTTTTGCACTCATCAGTAAACCAGGGTTTTTCTTTAATTTTGGAATTTGACTTTGATTTGGGAATACACCCATCAGCAATATCATACAATGTGTCTGTAAAAACTTGAAGAGGATCATCTACATTTTTAAAAATTTCTGAAGTTATTCTATTAAAACAGGATGTTTGAAATTTTGCCCAATCGGCTTTATGAAACTTCCACTTGGGGATTCGTTCGTCTGGTGGAGGAAAATGGTTATTTAGAATAATGGGGTAATGATCACTACCCCATTGATCTTCCTCTTCTTCCCAGGAATAATCTAAAAATAAATTTGGAGTGCACATGGAGAGATCTATTGATGTTAAAGAGCCTGTAGCAGGGTGTAAATATGTCGGAGAATCGTCATTCCAAAGGCACAAACTATTATTATTTAAAAAATCTTCTATTATACGTCCTTTGGCATCTGTATTATTTCTGCCACCCCAAAGATAGTTGTGAGCATTAAAGTCACCAACTAACATATATGGTTGTGGCAGCTGGGTTATCAAATTATTTAAATCTGTAATATTAACTGGCTCACTAGGTGGTAAATATATTGAACATATAGTTAATGTATTGTGCAGGGTAACCCTAACAGCAGAAGCCTGTAGATGAGTATTTAATGTTACTTTACTTTGGGGGATACAGGATTTAACACAAATAGAAACTCTGCCATGTGCTCGGTCCATAATATCAATTGAACCGACTTTATTATAAATCACATATCCCTTAAATGTTGTGGAATTATCTTTGAATTTAGTTTCTTGTAAACAAATTACTGATGCATTATATTTTTGGGCTAATAACTCCAGTTCTGGCCTGTTTGCATCAAATCCTCTACAATTCCATTGTATGATATTGCCGATAGCCATTTTAAGAATAATGAGAAAAAATATATGATTTAGCATAATCACTTGTTAAGTTTACGATTATGCTTGGAGTGCACAGGAGTAAAATTCACATCTGGAGGATCACCTGTGTCCATCCTTTCCAAGGATTTACTTCTATTTATCTTACTTTTTACTTGATCTTTGCTTTCTATTTTGTCTGATTTATGTATTGGTCTATCACCATTGATACTTTTATTATTGGATGATGTTGAGGGAGTTTGTGAAGAGGGTTTAGTGGATGTTGCTGTTGGTTGAGGTATTACTGGGATAGTGGATGTCGTGGTCTGAGTAGATGTAGCTGAAGATTTTGAGGTTTTTGTGCAAAAGGAATAATTTTTGTCATCGATTGGCCATGTAATTTCGGTTTGAATTGCTATTGATTTTGTTTCTTTAGTTTTTACAGAGCTGGCATAAGATGCCTTTGTTGTGTTATAACTTTCTACTCGCTTCCGTGCCTCTGGAAAAGATATATTTTCAGTGTGTCGTATTCGCTGAATTTCCTTCTCTTTTAAAAAGGAAGGACAATTCCGCGAATACGATGGATGATTGCCTTGGCAATTGACACATTTTATTATATTTGAAGAACAATCGTCTCCACTGTGCTGAGCGGTACATTTTGGACATGTTTCATTACCTTTACAGCGATCAGATCCATGTCCATACCTCTGACACTTGAAGCAGCGCAGAGGGTTTGGAATAAATACATCAACTCTAACGTTCAAATATCCAACTTTAATAGATGTTGGAAGCTGCGCTGCTTCAAATGTCAGAATAAATGTATTGATAGGAATTTTGACACCGTCCTTTTTTATAAATATCCGCTTGCATTGAACAACATCCTGGTCTTTGAGCTCATCCACTATCTCCTCCTCAGACACTCCCACTAAATCAGGGCATCTGATTACTCCTTTTTTATTGTTGAGAGTTTTGTGAGCTGTTATAATAACAGGAACTGTGGCCAACATTCGACATCGTAGTAGATTGTCCGCATGGCTTTTCCACTCAACCTCAATCAATAATTTATTTCCCATCTTTTTAACGGTTTTTGGTACCCCGACAATGCCTTGTATCCCCTTTGCAATTGCAAAGGGGGACATTTTTGCCAGGGTATGTTCAGCATCAGAACTTTCCGCAATTAAAAATCTAGGCCATTTTTCTATTTTGTTTGAATCATCGTCGCTGTCTATGTCATTCCTTGGTCGTTTTTGTTTGTTTTGCGCCATGTGTGTTTTTTTATATTTCATCAGTTAGGTCCCCTACCCACCACGGAGCCCAACAAGGGGACGCCTTTCTGGGCCGGTAACTCCAAGCCCTGACGCCGTGAGGATACCCAACATGACATACTCTAAGAATAAAAACTCCACCCTTTCGGATTTTATTTATATCCCTCGATTGACCCAATCAGCAGTAATCTCCTTTCAGCAAATATTTATCAAAAATTTAAAAATTATTCCTAAATTTCAAACACTGAAATTATCATTAATAAAAATCAAATAGCCAGAATATATTAAAGGAAATATACCACAAGCCGGTTAAATCAGATCCAGGCCTAATCTGATCTGCCTGTCTGGTGAACATTTGGATCCAAGACAGGCGTGTTGCAACTGGACCGATATTACTGCCAAACCAACCCAGTGCTCAGCCCGTCAGGATTCCATATCCTCCCCGACACAGGTCGCATCCCACGGCAAACAGGACGCCCCTTTAGTCGCCTTCTACGACATGCTGGGGGGCAGTGGGGCTATTCTTTAATCCCCGTACCCACAGGGGACGTCTAAATGTAATGTCTAAATGAAAAGACAGCTTTTCATAGTCGGTGCTACCGGGGAAGCTGGGCTAAATAGGGTCGTTTTCATCGACATTTTCCCTAAGACGGGTTAAGATATTTTATCATTTTCCGTAAAATAGGACACTGCTTTTCAAATTTTTGCCTAAAACAGGGATCACAATCTCCTTTTCAAAATCTCCTAATTCAGAGCATGTTTTGTCACCTTCATCCTAATCCTGGAATGGTGTACAGAATTGTACCATTTTTACACACATCTCAATCCTAAATTTCCCTGAGTTATTTTTTAAGTCCCACCCACTGACTATCTATGTCAGTTTTGCTTGTTTCTTGATCAAAGGAACATAAGTGTCACCTGCTGGGACAGTAGGCCAGTGCCTATTGCAAAGGTGTGGTATTTAAGCTGTCTGCTGCCTCACCATGCTCATGTGTACACAAGACATTTGACAGGGGCACAGTATCTGTTTGTACAATTATAATAATAAAGTTGTACATTTTTATATTCTGTGTGGTATTAACAGACGATGGTTAATTGGTTTACAAATCCAGGAAGTCGAAAAGACAACAAAAAATGATTTGTGGGAAATTGCTTCCCCCGGATCAACCTAACTGAGCTACTGACTACCAGATATAGTCTTTCTCCCTAACCTGGTGGTAAAGCATGCTTTTCATTACTGGGAGAGTGCTGCTATTAGTAAATATACAATTATAAAATATGGTTAAAGTAGGAAAAATTCAAACTGTGTACCTGACTTACGTTATATAGGTATCGAATGTACAACTCCAAAAACAGGGTATCATTTTCTTATTGCATCATCCCTAAGTCAGGATATCAAAATTTAAGTCAGTCCTAAATCAGGGTACCAATGGAGATAGAATATTTCCCTAAATCATGTTCTGGGTTTTTCAATTCCAACCCAGCCTCCGCGGGTTA
This sequence comes from Amphiduros pacificus, assembly GCA_949316495.1. Taxonomy (NCBI): domain Eukaryota; kingdom Metazoa; phylum Annelida; class Polychaeta; order Phyllodocida; family Hesionidae; genus Amphiduros; species Amphiduros pacificus. The sequence continues at coordinate 18,131,415 of OX439002.1, read as the reverse complement.
AAATTTTGAAAGTACCCCCCCCCCCTCCGGGTTGTAGGTTGTAGAATTGAACGTCAGACATTTTGCTTCATAAATCTCTTTGGAACAGAAACGTTTCTATTCCAAAGGCATTTCTCAAAGAGGCGTTATGAACAGTCTGGTATCAGAGCTCCATACAACTTTTATATACCATTTATTATAATAATTATCACATAGTTATGATCAAACTTGAGGTGATTAGGAGGGGAGAAATACATTATCTTAATCATATATCCAATTGCTTATAACCAATATTCTTTTTATCATTTTTTGCCCTCAGCAGAAAATGCAAATTCCACCAGACACGTCACGTGAAAACCACACGGTTTTCAGGTTGAAATCTCAGAAACACATGGGCAACCAGATTACCATGCCATACTGAGGTGAATTTTTGGTTCAGTTCAAGATGTGCTTAATACCAATTTCAACTGTATCAATGTCTTGTCAAGTACAGATACTGCACCTCAAGATAGTACAAATTAACATGTCTTCCATCTTTAACTTGATCTTCGTTATCAGAAAAACTCTGACCTCATTGATACAATTTTCAAGCTCATTTCGAGAGGTGTCTGCATGTTGTCTACTTGTCTGACGAATATAAAACACATTTATCACTGCGATAAATGCTTTTATGGGAGTGACGAGCAGCAAAATACGTACCGTGGTCTGTTTTGGTGGCGTACTTCTGACGGAAGTAGAGGGGGTGCGCGCGCAGCTGGAAGCGGCCAGGAACTGCGCGTGCAGCCTATCTTTCTTTCCACCGCGATATTCAACGTGTTCGCACGTATTTAAGTTTTAAGCATTATCTGTTGTATCTGAAGCAAAAAACAGCCATCGGCACTGCAATTTCACTAAAATTCAAAGACATCATTTTCCTGAAGCGAAAGTAAGAAAAATTTTTTGAAAATGAAAACTTTTTAGTGAATATTTTTGTTGTTTCTGCCTGAGTTAGTTTACCGGGCGAAAAACACGTGTCATGCATTTGGCTAATGGCTGTTTTTGCTAATATTTCAAATTTTTATGACTGATAACGTTTTGAATATTCTCCTCTAACCTCCCCTGAGTCAGTTTGCCAGGGCAAAAGGAGGAAATATGGAAAAAAACTTGGCTATAGTGTGTGGGCACTCCTACATCACTAATTTGAGGGACTTCTGCCTCACAAGGCAGAACACAAACCTCAACCTTACCCTCAAGAACAGAGAGGTGGTGTTCATCACCAAAAGAGGGTGGAAGATGGAGGGAGTAGAACATGACTACACACTGGATGGGCTCTGGAATGAGGTAAGATGCTCGTGTTCCTCGACGTTGTCGGGAACGACTTGGACAGGGACATGCCAATCCACCAGGCAGCTGACAGGCTGATTGATCTGGCCGAGGAACTCCACAAAGGAGCCAGGATCACGGTGATTGGCATGCCAATCCACAGAAATAAGCCAAGGTGCATGTCGGCGGAGGGCTACAATGTCAAGTTGGACGACTTCAGCGAGCACATGGCCGAAAGGCTAATCCGCCCTAAGACGGGGAAGAAAACAAACACTCGTTTCACTTTCCCGCACATTTGGTGGTGGCGGCATCAGACACTTAAAGTGGACCCCCCTCTGGCGAGGGATGGGGTACACCTCGCTGATAACGGCATATACCGCTATTATCACAGTATAAGAAGGGCCATCCTGGAGGCGGAGGAGCAGGACACGGGAAGGCCGGCAGAAGAACAGAGTGACTAGGGACTGGCAGGATGCCAACAAACTTACAGTTTGGTGGGTAGAGATACATAACTAATCATTAACTTGGACAGTATTGATGTTATAATGGCAGACAAGAATGATCATTCATAACAAGAACTTAAAAATATATTAACTGTATTAGCATAACAAATTCACTCTATTTATACACTTACAGTCAAATTAAACCACCATGAGGACTTATATAATCTTATTTGCACATATGTATTGCATGTATTGTACTTATAAAATATCTTGAGATGTTTGTGGTACTGTATGTACTTAATATATTCATATCTTGTGATGGTTGTGGTACTGTATGTACTTAATATATTATATGTATTGTAGGAATTGTATTTACTCAATTTCTTAATGAAATAGGTTTTAAGTGTAGGAAATCAGTCAGTGAAAAAAATTCTGGTTTGGCTACTACATAATAGAAACTATAGCGTGGACCTTGCATATAGTTAAGCACACTCAATGTCGAATACTATCAGAGAAAGCCTTTGGGCAACACATCAGTGGTTAGGGGCAAGTCTCCCTAATTCACAGTATATATATATCTGCATATTAACGGGGGGCTAGAGGCAAGTCTCCCTATGCACACCCAATTCCATTATCAGCCGGAGGCAAGTCTCCCTAATACACCGGCAGTATATACATGTGGGGGCTAGAGGCAAGTCTCCCTATACATACCCATTTTTTCTACTTCTATCAGAGGCAAGTCTCCCTGTCACACATATAGCGGTCAGAGGCAAGTCTCCCTGATACACCGCACAATATCGATAGTGTGGGGCTAGAGGCAAGTCTCCCTACGCATACCCATTCCTATTCTTATCAGAGGCATGTCTCCCTGTCACAAGGCGGGAGTCAGAGGCAAGTCTCCCCGATACACCGCACATCTAATACAATACAGGAGTTAGAGAAAGGTCTCCATAAAACATATTACAACAATATCAGAGGCAAGTCTCCCTGTTAGCATCTCACGAAGCACAGAGCCACATGACAGACCAAATAGTCGGCATGTGCTTTGTAACACACTGTAATCAGTCACTTTTTTATTCATCAGAGGCAAGTTTCCCTGTCACACAAAGAGCGGTCAGAGGCAAGTCTCCCTGATACACCGCATAATATCAATAGCATGGGGCTAGAGGCAAGTCTCCCTACGCATACCCATCCCTATTCTTATCAGAGGCAAGTCTCCCTGTCACACAGATAGTGGTCTGAGGCAAGTCTCCCTACCACATTAAAAAATTGGCAAGTATCCTCGAACACATGAAAAATAATCGAGCGCTACGAGCAGAACAGGTCAGGTACAGTGCTAAAAGAAAATTCTTTATTATCATTATTACTTCTATTATTGATGATTACTATTGTTATTGTGTGTGAGCGGTAATAAGGAATCATATCAATCCTTAACAAATCCAGGACACTCCTAGGAGAGTTCCGTCAAATCAGGTGAAAATAATAAAAAAACGACTACTTCTAATGGTATCAATATGTTTCAGTGGTAAAGGCCAGAGTCAAAAGACGAACTAGGAACGTGCAGAGATTAGGGGAGTGGGAGATGGACCCCCCCAGCGAAGAGGCTCCTGCCCCTGGCAGTTTCCGGGGCGAGGCTGAACCGACACCGAGCACCTCCACGAGCACCTCCACTGCACCAGACACTCGAAGTCCTCCATGCCTCAAGTCATCGCAGAGGCGGTAGCGCAAGCAATCCCGCAAATTGTAGCGGAAGTGACCGCCAACCTATCGGGCCCCTCTAGGCCTCAACCCTCCCAGGCAGATTCCGAGAGGATGCAGGGCCAAGGGGAAGTCCCAACACATCTAGAGTCCCAGAATGCCAGACCAGATTTCAACCGAAACTCCGGGGCATCGGTGGATCCTCTTCAGTTCCAAATCCAGTTTTTTAGACTTTCAAAAAATATATCGCAGAACACATAGGAAATCAACAGGGGGGCCACGCATAAATATCACATACGGGGACGACCAATACAATATAGACACAAACCAAGCACGCACCAGTACCTCTGACCTCACATTTGAGGAATGGGAGTCCATTTTTCTGGCGTTCCACAGTGAGCATGTAAAATTTCACCCACAGGATGGGCCCCGCCTTCCACGTTATCACGAGATAATAAAGAAATTACACAAAGCAAATATGGACTGGAGAAAGTACGACAATCACTTCAGAATCAACAGGGCCAAGCGGCTTGCTAGGAATAAAAACTCCCGCCACGCGGTACCGTGGCACAAGACTGACATAGAGTTGTATCTGGGGTGCTCCCGTATGGAAAGAGCCCCTGCAGCCACGGCAAATTTTCCTGGCCAATCAAACAACTATAGGTCAAGACAAAGCAATTTTCCCTCCATGTCCCAAGTAGGAAATGGGCCACAAGTTCCGAAGGTCAACGGTACGTGCTGGAGATTCCAGGAATCTACCTGCACGGGGGTTTGCCTCTGGCTTAACACGCACAGATGTTATAAGTGTGGTAACCCGGACCACCCCACCCGACTATGTGAGGTGCAACAAGACGGCCAACAGAAGCCGGAAGTGACCCAAAGTTTGGAACCCACTCAGGACTATAAGCCCTTTCATAGCGGGGTCCCCAGGATAGGGGACACACATAACAAACATTCCCCAGAGACGAAACCACAGGACCTCCCAGGGCGCACCAGCCGCTCTCGGCGCACCTGAAACCACGGGTAATTGGCTGAAGAATCACATTCCCAAACCATCAACAATCTCCCCTATCTCAATAAAAGCACTATCCGACTTGTTAAATTATGACCCGGACACCCGGGAATTTTTGAAAATGGGGTTCATGTATGGCTTCCGTCAAGACTTAGATAAAAGTATTCCCCAAATCATTTTGGACAGCGGCTTTCTGCCCAAAAAACACATTAAAAAAATCATAACTCAGCACTTGCCCACCCACAAGCGGTAGAGGAAAAATTACAGAAGGAAATTGATGCAAATAGATTGATTGGTCCTTTTGAACCAAATAACTTACCACCACACATCATATCCCCAATAGGTCTAAGACAAAAAAAGGAACCTAACAAGTTCAGATTGATCCATGACTTATCCCACCCAAAAGGGGGAATCTCCATAAATAGTAACATAGAGGACTGGAAAGATCAGTGTCATATGCCACAATTCAATACGCCATCACACTCATACAGAAGTTTGGCCCAGGGGCAATACTGTTTAAAATAGATATTGAACATGCCTACAAGCTCCAGCCTATACATCCGGAAGACATACTGGGCCTTGGGATAAGTTGGGGAAATAGGGTCTATTTTGATTGTACCATGCCTATGGGCTGCTGCACAGGCTGTGCCACATTTGAATACTTTTCCACGGCATTGGAATATATAGCTTGGTCCCAAGGCTGTTACCCGGGGGTCCATGTCCTCGATGACTTCCTTTATGTATCAGGGACTCAATTAATCGAGGCAAAGGATAAGCTGGAAATATTCCAAAACCTATGTGCCCAAGTAGGGGTACCGCTGGCTTCACATAAAATGGAAATGGGCACAAGCCTCACATTTTTGGGCATACACCTTGACACAGAAAGAATGCAGGCTAGCTTGTGTTTGTTTGTTTGCTTGTTTGGGGTTTTACATCGCTTTCAACATTATTTCAGTCATTTCGTGATGAGACCTACTTGTAGCAGATATAGTGCTGCCTCACTGAATTGTCATGTCGCAGGTCCTTGACATGACAACCCGCCCGGTCACAGATTTACAAGGACAACGGGTTTACCCTTTAGGCACGGGCCTCAGCTCATATGGGAAATTGTATCATGAGTTCAATCTTGGCACGGCCAGGGTTCGAACCCACGACCTTTGGATCACCACAGAGGAACTGGTGCTAATAAGCTGGCGCTCTAACCAACTGTGCCACGGCCCGTGGCCTTGCAGGCTAGCCTCCCCCTTGACAAACTAGAGAAATGCTGTACCTTATCGGGAAAGTACAATCCCCAAAGGAAAATAACGATACAAAACCTTCAGTCACTACTGGGGTTATTGAACTTTGCATGCTCAGTGATAATCCCTGGGAGACCTTTTCTCCGTAGGTTATACCAATTGCTCTGGAACATGAAAGACCCACAACCCCACTTCAAAGTTCGGCTAACAAAAGGTACACGGGAGGACCTAACTCTATGGCAAAAATTCCTGGAGAATCATAATGGGAAATCCCTTTTCATAGAACCATCTTGGTACACGGATGAACAACTTCATTTATATACGGATGCATCAGAGGCTATTGGCTATGGGTTATACATGAACGGCAAATACGCCCTGGGGTTATGGCCAGCAGATTGGAAGGCCTACTCTATAGCACTTCTGGAATTTTACCCCATACTTCTCAGTTTTAAGTTGTTCGGCCAATTCCTGGAAAATAAAAGAGTGTTAATACACACTGACAATCAATCGGTACAAGCAATAATCAATAATCAGTCCAGCACAGATCCACACATCATGGTCATGGTAAGGGACCTAACCCTCCACCTTTTAAGACACAACACAAAACTAAAAGCAGTATATACATCAACAAAGAACAATATAGTAGCCGACTCTCTCTCCCAACAGCATATGGAGCTCTTCCGCTAAGTGGCCCCCGAGGCAGATTCCCGGCCAACCCCAGTTCCCACTCAATGGCTACCACAGAATTACGATCTCACCTCCTGGGCCTACTAAGAAGGATTCTGGTGCCAAAATCGTTAAACCTATACCTACGAGCCTGGAGAACCTTACAAGATTTCAGAGCCAATGTGGGGGACAAGGGGGGAAATATATCTAGTCACACCATAGCACTTTTCATAGCTCACCTGGATTTAAACAATTATGCCCCAGCTACAATAAATACATACCTCAGTGCCATAGCCTATGCTTATAAGCTGAGCGATCTCCCGAGCCCAACTAGCTCATTTCTAATCCGGAAGTTGCTGGATGTAGTCGGAAAGGGAAACCATACACCACAAAAACAACCTATCTCCCCCAACTTATTGGGAAAACTCCTTCAGCAGCTAGTCTACATGACAACATATGACAACACCATAATGAAGGCCATATTCACTGTGGCCTATCACCTATGTGCCCGAATAGGGGAACTCACCCTATCAGACGGAAACTACAAGAACATAATAAAATTTAATCAGCTCTCCATAACATATAAACAGGGCTCAGTGGAGAAAATCAACATTGAGTTCCAACACTACAAGCACAAACGCACCCCACAAAACCCAATAATAACCCTACTACCAACAGGCACCCTTGTATGTCCAGTATTTCATCTTATGGCATACCTTCAGAACAGACCCAGAATACCTGGGGCACTGTTCCTTACAAAGGGGGGAAAACCCATCACGAGCAGGGCAGTGGCAAAGGCCCTCAATACAACACTGGGAAGACTATGCATGAACACATCCCTCTTCTCAACTCACAGTTTCCGCTTGGGCAGGGCCACAACGGCAGCCTCGCAGGGTGCATCAGACACACACCTCCGCCTTCTGGGCAGGTGGCGTAGCAACGGTTTCCTGAAATACATACGACTCGCAACCCTCACCCTGTCAAAACCTTAATTGGGGCTGGCGACTGCTTCGGGGAGGCAATCCCGGGGTTGCTTGGCCTGCTTAACCCCACCTGCAAGGGAAACCCAGGCAGCTTCCGGGGTCCCAACTCAGGGAAGAAAACTGTCCAAGGTAAAAAGGGGCAAGTTAAACCAGGAATAAAGGGGAAGAATTGTAGGGGATGGGAGTAACTAGGGGAAAAAAGGGAAGCATGTAAAACGGGGAGTGCATTGTGGGGAGGGAATTAAGCAAGGAGGGAAAGGATTGATATGTCAGGGAGTAAATAAATTTAATATGGTAAAGAAATTCACGGGTAACAAGATTTAGTTAAGGTGAAAAAATCAACTTTATAACTTTGTTCATATCTCTCCATTTTTTTAATCACAGGCATCAAGTTCACTTCTATTTTGCTGCCATTTCAGGAATTTCCAAAATTGATCGCAGGTAGAATTTTTCCAAAATTAAATTGAGTAGTTTGATTTTTATGCCACTTTCCTAAATTAAATAAGAGAATGATCAATATTTATTTACTTTTGTAAAACAGACCAATGGCCTCAGAGCTGTGCTGATCAGGTTTTTTTTTTGTAGTGTTAGCAAAATATTTCTGGAAATTGCTGCATAAATGATCATTGAATTCCTTTTTCTAGAGCAGACTTAGCAGATGATTTTGACAAATCAAGTTACATGTTACATCTTAAATTTAGCCCCAACCCGTCATCTCAATTTTCACTGGCTAATATTTGTAATGTAATGCTATTCAAAATGGTAGCCTATTTGACAACTCATAAAGAGCTATTAGATTTTCAACAACAAAAAATATTAAAAATGGAAAAAAAAGATCTGAATTGGTCCCCTATATATTTTTCCTACTTAATGCTAACAACTCAATGCAGTAGATTCAGAGATCTAAGTGGACAGAAAGACAGAAAATTTACCATCGATGTAGATGCTATGATACCATAGTCAGCTTTGCTTAAAACCTGTGTTGAAACATGTTTAGCTTTAATTATAAATTTTATTCCTCATCATTGTAATCCAATTTTTAAGCTGGGAAAGTGATTTACCCAATATATTTTAAATACTCAGTAATGTCTTTGAAATTGGCAAAAAGAAATAAATCTTGTGGAACATTATTTAGACAAAAACAAATAACCATCATCATGCATCAATATTTTTATTGGCCATCTTGTCATTCTTGTCACACATAAATAAATGGTTTGAATACAACATTTATTCAATTGAGACAATATTATAAAGGAACATAAAAAATTTAAATATTTCATTTTTCGTTTTACAAATTAACAGCTTATAATTTCATCCAGTGTCTGAAATTATATGTTCCTGGCATTTTTGATGTTGAATTATAATATGACAATAAAAATATAACATATGATACATAAATAATAATGATCCGATTAACTTGGAATGTAGGGTTAATCAGAAGAAGATGATTGTCATGTTTATCAATAGAGATGAAGCACACTAATACTATAGGGTCCTGGTGGCTGCTTGGGTGGCAGTGAACTTCTCTCCTTCAGCTGATTCAGTATTCCTTCTAAGCTGACTAACTCTTCATAAAGGTGAACCTACATTCAGAAAAAGTATAAAATTGGAATTGGAAAGCAAAGCCAACCATAAGCATTTTATTCTTGAGATCATTGAGAACAAGATCCCAATTAACCTGCTCTATTAAATATTCATAGGAATAGCAAAAGGAGCATGGGAACTGTGATAATGGATTGACACGATTAAAGGTATTAAGCATTAAACCTGTAAATTTGTGTGTAGAGAGCATATCTATATGTAAACATCATGACATATTGAAGTTTAATATTAAGTAATAAGATGTGTTGTAATAAGTCATAGAAGTTGCAGAGAAATCTGCCTCAGTCACAAGCTGCACATGATGGGTAAACACATATGACATAAGCATATTGCCCTACTCTGATGACGTCATTTTACCTTTTAGTGCCTCCAGGATAGCACTCCACAAAGAAACGAGACCAAGAAAGGAGTGTGCTTTTGTGAGGGGGCTATCAAATGGGATCTTGTTCAAGCAGATCTAACATACTCATTGGGATGTATCAATCGAAAAAGTTAATAGACATGAAAGACAAATAAAATTGGGACCTATATGTAAATCTTTGCAAAATTGGAGCTTAATCACTGTAACACTGTACAAGATTACAGAGATCTTACCTGAGACTCTACAAGTTGATGGAGATTTACAAGTAGTTTTCTGGCATCTGTGGTCAGAATCAACTGAGTAAAATGTGCATCTAGCACCAAGCATATCCATTCCACAACCTGGCAAAATAATATAACTGGTCTTAATGTTGTTCTCATATATTCCCCAAGCTGATGATAATTAACATGTCATATACATATCTCATCATTAAAAATCAAACTCAAAATGATCTTTCCATAAATATAAAGTGCTTCTCATGTTTTTTTTTTTATAATTTACTTTATTGAAAAAGAATTAATGTTTTTCTTTCTTTGACTTATGTTAAAGGGGGAGTTCCTAATAATCTAACCTTATTTTTTTTCAACATGTAATGAAATATATGGTAATAAGATATCATATCACACACATCCTACATTAATCTGGCCAACTGTTTATTTACAAAGTGGATCTTTGTTGTGGCAGCAGGCTGTCCTGGAAAGAAAGGTCGGGTTCGGGAGGGTAATAAAACTTCGGAGATTATACGTCACGGGTGTAACTCCTTATCCTGGGAAACTGGGTCTCACTATGGTGGGTGAAGCTGGCCCCTCAACATGTACTCAAAATAAGCTGCTCTCATTGTCAGGGGAATTGTGTGTCATAAATATTTGCGACAAAAGTAATTGACAAGGGATCAATGTTTTCAATTCCCCAAAAATTGTGGCAACAAAAGTTTGAAATACACAAAATACGCAGGTTTGAAACACAACCAGGGTGATCTATGAAGAGAATATTTTGTTCTTGAGTCAGAATATGGTAACAGTTGGGCCTGAAACAATGACTACCAGAGGTTCCCTAGGCTAAAATGAACTGTAATTCTTATTAGACCACATCACAAACCTAGTGATGATTAGATTAGCTGAACAGAGGTCATTTCACAATCCACAAAACAGAGGAAAGAAGTTCTAGACAAGTCTCCACTACTGATGCCATGATCAAGTGGCAGTGTCAGAAACACTAGCATACTAGGTCAGGGTGCTGAAATGAGAGGTGAATGTAGATACCTCAGTGATTCAATGTGTTGTCCCCAGGAAAACATTTACCAAAATATTGTCAAATTTAAAGAAAATGGTCCTTAATTTTAAAACCTCTTTTAACTATTATTTTATATGAACATGTTTGTGATATGCAAGTCTTTTCAAGATTTTAAACTTTGAGTATATATTTTGTGGTCCATACAAATGACTGAAAAATAAGATAAGTTAAATTGCATGGCCAAGGTTCGTGTTTTGTTTTCATAATTGTTAATTGGCACAGTGTGATATGTTGTGTCATAACATACTATCTGCTATCATAACATATACTATTTTGATTTGTTGAAGATCATCCCCACTGTCAGACTCTTCTCAATCACAGTTTGCAGGCTACGAGTCTTGTTTGTTGTGGGGGGTCAAATTGCCATCCCTGAACTTTACCCTGCTCAATAAAGCTACCTGAAGGTGGCTCAGACCCACTTCTTTCATCCTCAGATGATCCACATAAACTTTGGACCTGTATTATGTCAGAAACACTTGTTGAACAATCACTATCTGTAAAATCTCCCTCCGACTCCATGATGCTGGGCTAGGGGTTTTCCCAAAATATTACACTCTCTACGTCACCACCCCACGTGACAGGGGGTAATAAAATTCCGGACTGACTTCGGAGATATGTCATGATCCAAACTTTGAAGTGAAATTTGATCATCACAACGTTTACAAGATACACTTGAAATTTGTGAGATGACTACTGGCAACCAAATGAATGATTTTATGACAAAAAAACACATGGTTTGGGGTACAACCCAATTATTAGGAACTCCCCCTTTAATGCCAAATACTTACTTTTACCATAGAAAGAGGTGAGTCTTTCCTGCAACTTTCATCTGTGTAGGGTACAGTGGCCAATAAATAATGGAGATGGTCTAATAATGTCTGCAAATCAAAGACTCGTATATATAAATAGATATTCTGCCTGAAATAGCTCAATATATAGAGTGTTTGCCTTGAGATCCAGGGATTCGTGGTTCGAATCCTGGCCAGATACTCTCACCTGTTATGAGCAGACATTGTCTGGAATCAGCGGTAAGTAAATGTCAGATTTAGTTTATTCACATTTCTGCTTGCTTTAAAGTGAAAAGGCTTGATTCCTTATTATCTATTTGTACTTGATTCAATACATAAAGGCTAAAGACACACTAGACAAAAAGAAGATTTATCCACTTTTATCTCTACTTACTATGACATATTTGAAGTCTAATTTACTTAGACATTCCATAAGGAAAACATCATTATATGAAAGCTGGAGAACTTTATTTCTGATGATTAGGTTAAGGCCAATCACTCACTTATTTAAACAATACATTACAATGCACTTTTGAAGTACATAAAAGATCAGGCCTGATAATTTGCCATTGGAATAAAGTATGCATCTATTAAATTAACTTACAGTATTCACATGTTAAAGTACCTGCTAATTTATATGGCAACAAAATGAACAAAACAAGTTGTGTGTACAGATAAGGATACATAAAGGCAGCTTTCTGTTTGGGGAAGGGACACTGGACATCTGTGCCCTCCATGTCACAACCTTCCTCCTCCATATCCACATCTATCAGAGCGGAAAACTTCGCTTCTTCAGTCCTGTAAAATACATTTCAACAAACACTCTCTCAGGTCTTTCAATACTAATAACTTATTTTTACCAGTGCACATTAAACTGCACAGTTATATCCAATCATCAATTTGTAAAGTGACCTGTTTCTCTACTACACACAGGGCATGAGACAGATCAACTGTGAAACACAAAACACTGGTAGCAAGTAATGTATAAAATACATATTTCAAGAATCTTTCGGGGAAATTAAAATAATCATTTATCATCTAACCTTGACTTTGAACAAATGAGTTGCAATATGATCCCATTCAAAAGATTACGTAATTAAATGAGACAGAAATTGGATGCACTATTAAAGGATTGCTATACTCTTTTACTGGGAGGAGGTTATATCTGCCATTGGTAAAATTAGAAATGAGCAAAGAAGCACATTTACCTCAGCATACAGTTCAGTGCTGTTACCATGGAGACCTCTGGAATATCTGGGAGATTGGATACAGAGTGATGTAACATGAGCAACTCATTCCTTTCAGAAAGTTCAGAAAACAAGTCCTTGTATATGCTGAAAAATACAATTAATTTCTATGTCAAGAATACGATTCTTCACTGTATATATATCACATAACATATTATATTAAAGGGAGAATTTAAATTCAATAAATTACTTTAAGACTGATGATTAAAAAAATAATAATTTAAATTTACATCAATATATATATTTGTTATTGCACCAATGTATGGCAAATGTGGAAACTGGCAGAAATATTTGATCCTGAGGGAACATTGTACATACAAATTAATATTGTGTTATTGTGGGCAATGATTTATATACATTAACAAAGAGAATTGCAGAAAAAGTACTAATGTTACAACTTTCAGCTTTTAGCCAAATTTGCAATGAATATGACATTTTAGTACCAACATGATTTACTGTAAATCTGACCAGGTTACAGTAATCATAATTTATATATTTTGGTGTGTAACAACCAATCTTGCAGTTTCAGTTGTAGAGTGATGTATTAGTTCTCTGCATAATGATACCATTCTCCAGTTGATTGTAATAATCAATCATAATATGTGGTGATTAAAAGGTGAATTTATACTATTCTTGTTTCACATAATAAAAAAACAACAAGTTTTGGGGTCTAATTTCCAGAACAAATTTTCTCTTTAATCCTCAATAAATGTGCTTTGGTACAAGTTTAAAATATTCTGGACAATGAAAGAATCATCAATTCTTTTTAGTGTCCACCCCCTTTAAAATGAATTCTGTTGCAACTTTTCAAGATCTTGAAATGGTGTGCTCGCTATTTTCATATGTGATATGCATTTCCCCTGATGGTAAATAATGTCCACAGATGAAATGAATTTACCCCTGGACGTTTTTCATGTAGGGTTGCACTACACTGTGCATGTAGGGTTGCACTACACTGCATCAAAATAAATTTCTAACCACGGACAATTCATATCTTGTGTGGATAATCTCGCTTTATGATATTCTATTGTTTGTTAAAACAAATCATTTTATGACATTCTATTGTTTGTCAAAACAAATTTTTTTTTCTGCAAAGTGCAGACTGTGCTTCAATTGCAGTAATTTTAAGATTGTTTCAACCATGATGAAATATTTTACTATGCAAATTATAGACGGCAGATTCTGAATTGAAGACAGTTACAGGGGAAAAAAACTTTAAAATACAAGGGGGTCTTAGGTCTACAACCAGATGGGATGAAAAGGGCAAGTAACAATCATAAAATGATTGGGGTTTGAAATGGGGATTGTGTTGGTCTTTAAATAACTCAATTTGAAAATGTATAGAATGACCAGACAGAAATAGATAGACATCAGACACCAGACATACACAGGGTGATTATTAAGAGGTACTAGAATTAACCTTTTCAAGTACCTCAATTATGCATTTTAGAATGATGAATAAACACAAAATGTTAATGGTTGTTAGATTTACAATTAATTATTACATATTTTAATAGATTTCAGCTTTTTACTCTGAAAAAAACTTCACAGTTCTGAAAAATGTAGGATTAGTGGAACATTATAAGAGGATTTTCTACTCACTTTGTGGGAATCAATTTTTTTTCAATGAGTTTGCAGAGTTCATCCCTTGGCCAAAACTTCTTCTCTTTGAGACACCTGGAGATAAGCAGCGTGAGGGGTTGCTGTAACAAGAGGACGTCTTCTTTGTCTGCACTCTGCTTCTTCAAGAACTGACCAAATATTCTCTTAAACTGAGTGTGACTTGGTGTCTAAAACAAAACAAAATCAGTTGTCTTATCTGACACATACATTAGAATTAGCAGCACTCTAATATCAATCTTTTTCTTCTTAAATCTATAGAACACAACTCAACAAAATAGGATGACCAACAATTGCAAGTTCTCAATATTCACTCTTTATTTATTTTCACATGTACCAATACTGCATTATATATCTGAGAATGAGTATGTTATGCTTGTTACAAAATTTTAAATAAAAATTTCAAAGACATTATCTACTTAACGCTAAAGTAACATAATGTCATGTGGTAGAATTCTATATATGTAGCTGAAAAGGGGATTACAAAGGACTATATCATGTATAAGCTACCTTCTTTGGGTCAGCCATTTCCTCTATATAGTGTTTCACAGATGCATTCTTCTCAGTGTTCTGTAAAGTATAAGTAACAATATCTGGAAATCCAAGATTCAAGTCCATAAATATCAATACATCAAGTTGAATTTACATTCATGTAGATCTGGTTTATGGTTTCACATATACTCTTGTTGTCATGATCTAGTAAGACTGACACAGAAAATAAGAACAGTAATATTTAACAATAAAATGGATTTGAGCCTTGTTTAATGCCAGAATGCAGATGATCATCTTTTAATCTTACCTGTGTAATGCTTGTGTTGACAAACTTTCCTAGAGCAGCGCTGAGAGTTGAGGTGGAGAGAGCTACAGGATATATGTACAGGCTCTTTCCACACATAACACAAATGCTGCCATCTAGATGAAGTACTTGCATCTGCATTAACAAATATAATGTGCATATTATAATATAATATAATATTAACTCTATCTACTATGCCTTTCCAATTTATTTGCAAAGGAGTAAAAATTGATTAAAACAGATCTAAGTACATATCTTTTAACAGTCCAATGTGTTATATATCCAAAAGAAATGACAATAGCTTAACACTTTCCCTCTTTTGCAAAAAATTAATATTTGCCATATAAAAAATGGAAAATACCTGATCTTTAGGCATATTATTCTCTGGCAGTTCTCTCCAAGCTTGTAAGATTCCAAACTTTAAATCCCAAATACCAATACCTTCTGAAATATAAGATCAAATGGCAATATGTTTTGTATTGTGTTACAATCCTTCAGCTTAATAGTAATTAAGATTAAATAACGTTTTGTATAAATTTACAAAGATAAAGAAGTTTCAAGAAAGCATCCTAGTGCTGGTTTAAGCTAATTTAGCTAGGACCTGTAAGCATACCTTTTTGAGATTGTGTTGAGGACTGCTGTGATACTCCAGCTACAGCCAAGTATGACTGTCCTGCACTGGTCATTCCTAATAATGTGGAAATCGTTTGTAGTCTGGGTAATGTGTTTTTGTCTCCATGGCCTACCCCTGATAAAACCGTTTGATCTAAACCGCCATCCTTATCTGAAGAAGTCATATTTTTCTATTTTAAAAATCTTATAAAAATCAATATTTCCATTATAGGAAAAGGAGTTTAAAAATAAGAATAACTCAAAACTACTGCAAAAGATACTTACATGTATGAATTAAATGCAGGGCATTATTTTCATTGTGTAAACAGAAAGAAATAGGTTCTGCTTCTGAAAATGAACAAATCAATCTGAATCATGTGAATATATCTATTATAATCTAGACACCACGTGACAAATGTCAAAAAAGGTAGTGTAATAATCTGTGGTGTCCTAATTGCTGACCTAATGACCTAGCATTGGTTCTCTATGCTGCAGTATGTTAAGTGCACTAGCACTCTGCTGTATGATCTAATCAAGAGACAATGTAAATATATACAAAGGCCCCTGTCCCATCCCCATGCCAGTGGCCTGAATACAGATAACAACAAACATAGTCTACTGTGTCCCTTGTCCACCACCACAAGTATTGTCATTTCTTCTTGCATTGTTATTAGCTTCACTGTCCATTATGTTTCCATGGTGAGGAACACAATGTGTAAGCTGCTGCTCAAATAATGTCTTTACACAGCACACTAAACACCTTTCAATAGGTCCTTTGCCAATCTCCATTTGCAATGATTAAATTTAAAGTAGCACAATTCTGATTCTGTTAATGTTGTACAGTTGTGCGTGTATTTTTCGATGGAAAAAAAATCAATTTTAAGACATCAGTAGGCGATAATTAGGCACTTTCTTGAATGTAAATTTACAAACAAAATGCCCCCCTCCCCCCTCCATTTGGACAATAGAAACGAAACTGGAGAACATTTACCCCTGACCCTAGTATATAAGTCCTTCGGTAAGGCCAGGACATAAAAGATAGCATCAATTAAGAGACTATAGAGTGCTGTCTAACATTAGTCTGACAAATCTCATAACAGTCTGTTCTATGCTAATTTCATTTCCAATTGTTTGACAGATGATCTCTTTTGCTTTTGCTTTCTCTGTGTTTCTCCTATTTTCATTAACTCTCACCTGCTTTGATATGGAAGCTGTCAATATGTGGTTCTGCAGCCTCATGCTGCCAGGTGTAGCAAACCACTTTGTTCTGCTCCTGTAGCACCACCAGGCAAAGCTTGCCACCAGCCTCCTGCAGGGATGTCCATTTTATTTTGCTACTCTGAGTCTCACCCTGGGGGTCAGATTTGTCACTACTCAACCAGCTTACTGTTCCATCTTGGAATAAAATCACAGGGTTCCAGTTTTCCACACTGAGCAATTTGAATACTGGTTTGGATACCTGGAAGTTGAAAAATAAATCAGGAGGTTATAATTAAATTTTATTTATAAAATCATTTTTTTTTCATTGGAAATTAATAAATTGTTTACCCACCTGTAATTTCTTGCCTTTATCAATTCGAATTTCCTCCTTGTTCCATGTTCGAATGGTCTGAAAATGTATTTCTACATCAGTTTGATAGCGCATGAAAAACACTAATGTATGACAGTACTTTTAAAATGACTGTGAAGTTGTGCATGAATTAAAATGTTTGAATTTTCTCTAGCTTGAGAGGTATATCAATCGATTTTTTATTTTTATCATATATCAAACATTCTTTTCCTCAGGTTTCAAAATGTTTTGTTGACCAAATACCAAACACCCACATGATAGCGACATTTAATTGTCTTAATGGGGTCTCCTAGGCCAATTTCACATAAAACTGCAGTAATTTGTATACCATGACTGTTATTAGACAATATAACCTCATATATGTATTGCAAATATATGTATGAATAAGATCCTAGAACATGATGTATTTATAACTGAATAAATGATGTCTGAAGTCTGAAGTCTGAAACTCACCTTTGTGTTGAAAACAGCAGCATAATTTCCTGTAATATGATTTATTACAGCTCCACATGTTATATCCTGACCAGTCCGTGCAGACCAATTGTATAGACAACGTCTATCAGCAACCTATTAAAAAATATGCCATGATAATATTATCAATTCCAAAAAGGCAAATGTCTTAGATGATAAAGTGAGGAAACTGTTCCGAGTTGAAGTCCTCATTTTTTTCAGAGACAACTCCACACTGACCATTGCATGCATCTCAAATAATGTTTGATTTTTGTAACAAGGATGGTCCATTTTTGATATGCACTGCCGACAGAGACTGAAAAGGCACAGCTTTGCATTTGGTTGTGCTAGAATATTCGTTCATATACCAAAATAAATGCTTTTAAAAGAGGAAAAAAGATAATTTCAACCCCTTGATCAGTTTGCAGTGATTGTTTCATTATGTTTATTATTCATCTGTTTTGTTTGTTTAAATTTTTGTTTTGTTTGTTAATTTTTTTCCCATCTGTGTTATAAGTGGAGCACCACTTTTTCTTGTTTTTGCTTATAAAAGGCATAAAACTTTTAAAATAATTTCAAGTATATTCATACAATGACAAACAGTGCAAAAGTATGAGAAGAATTTGTGTAAATTAGTTCACAAATACATATTGAATTATCACAACTCCCTTCTATAACTGTTTATCTCGGCTCCCAAATATCAGATAATGATGAATACTTGTTTTAAATCAACAATCATATTTTCACTTGCATTTGTTTTGCCTTTAGAGCTAGATGTTCAAGGTGATTAAGTCTGTGGAGCATACACTTATTACTGGTCCGTGACTGTCATGTTTTGACATCATAGTTCCTGTATACACCATTAGATGGCACCTATGCACTTGAATTGTGTATTCGTGAAAAATGATTTGTATTTGCAAGAAAAGTAAAAATCTGGTTTATTTCATGTTTGCTTTGTGATTCTGCTGAGAATGGTTTGTTTTTATTCCACCCAAATCATGATTTATCATGAAGTTTGAGACGAAACCCAATCTAGTTTTTAACCTTATTTTGCAAATGCGTGACCTTGTTTTTTTAAAAAAGCAGCACTTGTCAATCATGTTCCAGAGCCTGGGACTGATGGAAGAAAAGGCCCTATCACCAACGGTTTTCAAACAAGTCTTGGGGACGGTCAGGTATGTTCCATTATTGGATCTCAGACATCTATCATCATGTTTCACTAGGAGTAAATCACGCAGGTAAGGCGGTGCCTTACCGTTTAAGGTCTTCCAGGTAAGAAGAAGAATCTTGAATTCAATTCTAGCATGGAATGGGAGCCAGTGTAGTTCTCTCAGTTTCCATGATATGTGGTCGAATTTCGTAATTTTTCATACTGCCCTTGCTGCAGCATTTTGCAGGTATTGTAGCTTCTTAATGTCTGATCTAGGAAGGCCGGCTAGAAGACTATTGCCATAGTCTAGAGTAGATGTGACAAAGGCATGAGTATGGGTTTCAGCAGTCTTCTCGTCTAGACATTGTCTGATAGTGGCTATATTCCTGATATGTTGGTAATCCCTCTTACACATCTTGCTTATTTGTGCTTTCATGTCCATCCTAGAATCCAAGGTCACCCCAAGGTCAACTACTGAACCGATCCTTGTGGGACCCCATATCCGATTGGTCTAAGGGAGGACCTGTGAAGACCAAGCACCAACCGAGACAGAGGTTGGAATGTTGACATTGGGGGTGGAAGCATATCTGTCAGCACAAATCAGCATCTCTGTCTTGCCATCATTGATTTTCATTTTGTTGAAAATCAAAAATGACCTAACCTCCCTAATGCATGACTCCAGTCTGCTAATACTGAGGCGTGCATGTTGACTTACAGAGTGGTCAACAGGGATGTAAATCTGGGTGTCGTCGGCATAAATATGATAACGTAGATCATATTTAGCCAGGATATCAGATAGTGGTGACATATAGATGGTGAACAGGATTGGACCAAGAACCGATCCTTGTGGGACCCCATATCCCCCTGGCAAGTGCATGACCTTTAATCATGCATCTGTGTTCCAATCTATCAAACAGGATTTGATGGTCAATGGTATCAAATGCAGGAGAGAGGTCAAGTAATGAAAGTATTACTGATTTATTTTGGTCCAAGTCACATAGGATATCATTCTGTACCTAAAGTAGTGCAGTCTCAATGCTATGAAATTCCTTATATGCAGACTGGAACTTATCAGTAAGGCCATTCCTTACTAGATGGGGGATCAGTTTGTCAGCAACCGCCCGTTCTGCAAGTTTAGAAGTGTAAGTGAGGTTAGAGACAGGTCTACAATTCTTCTCAATGAGTTCTAGACCTAATTTCTTTAATAGTAGGGCTATAATAGCAACTTTCATCTTATCAGGGACAGTTGACACCATCAGTGATTTATTGATGATGGCAGTAAGTAAAGGCAGTAGGTCATCAATAAGTTCATGCAGTAACCAGGTGGGTATAGGGTCTAGCTCACATGACTTGTTGCAGACCTTTTAATCAGCTTGCGAACATCACACTCTGTCAAAGGCTTAAAACAGTCAAGTAATGATGTTGAGGGACCCTGGTGGATATGGTTTTCCACTACATTGTCTACAGTGTCGTCATCTGGTGGATAATTTCCTCCTGTTGATAAGTCATCCATATCATGGCGTATTTTATCAATTTTATCAAGGAAGAAGTTATTAAATATCTCAGCCTGTGTGAAGTCACAGTCAGTCTGAGGCATAGGGGTTTCATCAGCCTTATGCATGACTTTGTCAATGACCTTAAAAAGTTTCTTGGGGTCATTTTTGTTTTCGTGAACTAAGTCTGAGAAGTATTTTGTTTGTGATGTTTTAAGTAAACAATTATACTTATTCTTCTGAGTATTGTATAGTTGTTTATCAATATGAAGTCCAGTTTTGTTCATTTTTCTCTCAAGCCTTCTCTTGAGAGACCTCTCGGATTTGATATGGTCACTCATCCAGGGCACTGGCTTGCGCAGGGTGCATGTTTATCCATCAATGCAGTCAGATTCCTATCATAGTAATCCATCATATCATCAATGGTTAGATGATCCCAGTCTGAAGTACTTTCAGTTAATGATCTAATGTCATCCCTAAGGGATTGAAGATCAATGCCCCTATATTTTCTGTAGCTAATGGATTTCACAACAAAATGATAGAAATATTAATTCTGCATTACAGTGTGATTGCTGGTTTCAATCTTGTTATTTTTAATGATTAGATTTAAGAGAGTTTTTTTTACATTTGTGCACTTCCGATTACAATTGTGCAGTTCCGCTGTGTTGTTTTCAATGGGGCAGTATGGCGACCCGCAATCGGACTGTGGGACAAACATATTTGATATCCTTTGACTTTTAAGTCATGCAAAAAATGTTCAATAATTATGTTTTTGAAAAACTAGGCAAAACACCAATGTTGCACCCATAATATGAATATGTATCATTGTATGTGTCTTTCCATGTTTTATTTGCAAAATCTCTCCCAAAACTTGTGAAGAAAGATCTTGACCACAGTTAATATTCCTTGAGTTTTGATGTTGGCAAACATTTACAATGCAAGATTTACAACAATGTCATCTGAAACTTCGTAAAACTAGTAAAAGTAAAATATTTCTCACGATGCTTGGATTTTCTATTTTTTTACATAAAATAGTAGATGGTCAAACGAGTTTACCACCCGATCGCCAACTTCTCGGCAAACTTTATGTCTTTATTTAAGAGCAATATAAATATAATGTTCTCAGTTTATATTGAATGCTAGACGATCCGCCTCACGCTACCAGCGACTCATTACCTGTCCGCCTCACGACCTGTCCGCCTCACTACTCGTGCGCCTCACTGGTTCATATTAACTAATGATTAAGTCCACAACCACCTATTATATTTTTACATTTTAAACAACCACTTGTTGAGAATATTTACAGCTTTGTCAAATGTAGATGTGTGTTTAAAAAAGTAAGTTCAAATACGTCAATTCTATATTTGTTCCGCCGAATTCGCCGAGGGTATTCAGCGGGCAGAGGTGGAGAAACGGAATAACCCGGGCTAACTTGCCGGACCCAATCGTGTGTCTTTGAATGACGATGTTTTACTAACCTCTTCTTGAGAATACAGCTTTATATGAAAAGGATTCGTATTCTTTGTGAAATGTAGATGTGTTTAAAAAAAGGGAGTAAAATTCGGTGTATTACAAGCAATGTGAGGCGGACAGGTAGTGAGGCGGACAGGTCGTGAGGCGGAACGTCTGAGGCGGAACGCCGTGAGTCGGAACGTCCAGCACCCGTTTTTATACCTCAGTGATGCGCGTATTTATGCGATTTCGAATGAATACGCGCATGCCGATTATTTGTAAAATATTGATTAGTTTGCGTCGGCCATCTTTAGACTGGTCCCCCATCGAGTGTCAAGAACATCGTGTTTATACACAGATGGCGGCAACCAGTCTATGGCTGTACGCGCCATTTTCGGGTCACGTGACGGGGTCAAATGAGGTGCGCTTTGTTTACAAATGTTTGTAACGATAAATATCTTGTTTCATGTTTCATTTTTTAAAAATACAGTAGTTGTCTGAGGTATAAAAACAAAACATACACTCGTCGGTCAGCTGTGACCGCGGATTCAGTTCGTTGGTGATGGCGGACGGATACCCTTCGCCTTCGGCTCAGGGTATCCGTCCGCAATCACCAACTCACTGAATCCGCTCACCCAGCTTCCCGACTCGGTATGTTTTGTTATAATATTTACGAGGGTACGAGCATGCTTGATCGGTCGACACGTGCTTGTATTTGCACTGGAACTTCAGGCTTGAATCTGCTTTTTACCTCATTGAATTACTGAGTTTTGCAAGTGACAATACTTACACTATAAACATGGATGTGCTTCCCACCTGATGTGACAATTATTTCCTTTCCTACTCGACTGCCATCGACAAACACTGTGTCTTTTTCGGCAGAAAAACTGGCCAATTTAACTCCCTGTCCGAGAACGGCCATTTTTATAATTTCACCTTTAGGAGAATAGGTTACCCACAAAAAGTTTTTCAAATATCACAATTTGTAGAAATTCATAACATTTACTGTACAATTTTAAATCTAAATAAATTATTGGATTATTGTTGCCAATAGAATATCATTTGATTATTGATTATATTTTTATACAATACTAATTTACATTGCATATTAGTCTTTTTGACGCCAAAGTCTGGTCTGTGGTGCATTCGTTTTATCGTCGCGAGGACGGCGATGACAGCCCACTCTGTAAGAAAAACTGCCCGGGAAAAACTGATCTCACCTTGGTGATGGGAGGTACATGTAAATACTAATTTTGGATATGTCTTTTCCGAGGGAAATATCATTTAACACACATTTTTTTTCGTCAAGACACAAATATCTTGATATATAGCTCAGAAAAAAAGTGGTGCTCAATATGTAACAAAAATGGCAAACAAACAAAAATCAAGAAAGTAAGAGAACAAACATATATCCTGAGAGCTATAATAGTTATATTACTCTCCGATATATCTAACCAAACAAACAATATCTTGAACTGTATTGACCACAGAAAAAGAAAATTCACAACCATAGGAAATGATGACACTTTCTCCATGACAGGGGCCCACCACTATATGATATGCAAAAAGAGCCAATATGCACACTTTTCTGGCTGGCAGCTTGTAACTAATGCATTTCATTTCCAGCTGGTATGTTTACCAGCTGGGAACTTTTTTTTGGTATGAATCAGCTGGCTCAAAATACATTTGACATTTCAAAATGACCTAGCTGACAGACTGATGAATTCAATTGGCTGGCTGGTAAAGTATTGAGATTTTAACACCAACTGACAATTTAACAATTGAAAACCGCAAAATAAAAAATTAATTATATTATATGAACACTATTTGACAAAGCCTAATGATATTTCTACTGTAATTATAAGTTTTTAACATATAAATATTTATTAAAGAAATTGGCTCATTACCAGCTGTTAAAAGAAATTTGGTATTGACAAACATCCACAAACAAAGTTAACAGCTGTTAATTCCATACAAATTCTGAGCTGGTAAGTTTAACAGCTGGTAAAAAATAACAGCTGACAGCCAAAATCTCAAAGTGTAGCTGGCTGGTATTTTTTAAAATATTTCCTTCTAGAAAATACTAAAAATGCATATTGGAAAAAAATGTTTTCAGACGAGTGATATGTTGTTCACAACATTCTATAACATACTCTGCCTAAGTTTCACATCTCTATCTCAATTTTTAACGAAGTTGGTAGTGGTGGGCCCCTGCCATGAATAGTGTCATATCAGGAAGTTTGATCGGGAGATCCAAGTTTTATCTTGCAAGATTTGGTCAAACTTGTAAATATACTGCATGACTTTGCTTTTAATTTTCTTTTGTAAGATTATTGCATAACTTTCTTTTGATGATACTGCCCGAGATTCAGTTTTTGTAACACAGAAATGATGTTACAGTTTGTTCATTTGTGTAATAAACTGTACATAACATTTCCCATTTTTGTGTCCATATTGTCATCACTTGGACTCTTGTAAATGTCATTTGATATCAAGCCAACTGTCAGAGAAAAAGCTGAGGAAAAGATGCTACAGATAACATAATATTTACACAGATCTTGAGTAGCCCCCTAGTGTCAATATTACACTGCGTCATTGAATGTTCGACACTGCAGTCTTAATATGGGGCCCAGGTAGCAGCACCAGATGGGCTACATATATTTTACTGTTGTTCATTCAAATTTATTTTTAGTAAATATAGTAATCTATAACATTCTTTTAAATTTCAAATATTATGTCCCAAAAATGTCTAGAAATAACATAAACCAAAGTACCATGGGATCACCAGGCACTCTATGACAAACTGGTTAGTATCTGCCAGCTGGTAAAAAAGATAAAGTTGTTACCATTCTTATCTAACTATGATTAAACAGCTGGCAGAATTTGACACAAGCTAGCTGGCTGGCAAAATAATTTCCCGTTACCTGGTGAAAGACAACCAAAATGAATATCAGATTATTTTTGCCAGTTAATTCTTAAAATTTTTATTTAAAAGGGTCTCCTTTTCACAAGAGGCCAATTACAAACATGAAATGTGAAAATCCCCAAAAATATTTGTGGTGAGCCCCTGACTGTAACATTCAGGGTTCAACTGTAATTGCAGTTGGTGCTGCTAGGTGCTCTGCAGTTACCTACAATGCAACTTTCTCTTTGAAAAGCAAAACAAAAACACTTGTCTAATAAATTTATAAATAAGAATTGATTTTTGATGTATAATGTGTTTCACATTATTATTACTTTCTACTATCTGAGTATGATAAAGTACATTGTTTTATGTGCACAAGGGGGCCATCGGAATGGGTTTTAGCTTACGTGCGGGAAGATATTTCACAGTTCACAGTTCATTTTTCAAAATCTTTTCTGAAAATTAGACTTTGCATTACATTTTAATTTAAAAACATATGACGCAATGCTTCAATTCTTTTCAAATTTTCAGGGATTACTACCAGGGGATATTTATATATTGCCACAAAAAATCCCAATGCAAAAAAAAATAAATTTAAAGGTGAAAAAAAAAATAGTTGAAATTGGACTTTAAAAAAAAAACAATATTATATATTCTGCAATTAAAAATAATTATGAGAGCTGTTTCAATGGTGGTGTCCTTTATAGGGATTCATCTATAGGGTCCCCAGTATCTTCCAGAATTGTTCACTAATTGAGCAATTATCAGAAGGGGTTGAATTAAGAGGTCAAACATGAGAAAGAAATTAAAAATCTATAATTTATATATTTTTTTTTTTTTGTACATTATTTTTTCCACATGAGAGATGTTTCAATGATGTTTTCCTTTATAGGGATTCATCTATAGGGTACATAGTATCTGCCCAAATTCTTCACTAATTGATCAATTAGTATAAGGGGTTGAACAAAGAGGTCAAACATGAAATATTTGAAAAATTAACCCATTTTTAACTGATTTTGGTGGGATATATTTTTCATATGAGGGATGAAATGTAAATACTCTCAGAAACTGCTTAATACAGTGATAGTTTATGCTTAAATCTTTAAGTATATGTATTAGGCCTGATTTGCTTCTTTTGATACACACACTCTGCTTTCGTAAAGCTAGCCATTTTTTCCAATTCCTATTCCCTCAAATGCATTGAATTTCTCACTGATCCTCATGAAAAACATTGCCATAAATGAAGGGACGTTGAATTTTCGGCCCAAGGTCACAGGGATTTTCCATTGATTTCAATGGAGAAAAATTGAAATTTTCACTTTGTGAAAAATTGGCCATCAATTTCAAAGGTGTCCCATGTGGATATGTTAGGGGAATGTATACCCCACCTTTTAAGCCATTATTATTGGTACAAATGCCATTGTAAAATTTTCTGCCTTTTACAAAATATGATTTTTTTTTTATTTCCAATGAAATCAATGTGAAAATCGGGAAAATTATACATATCTTTCAAATCCAAAAGCATGAATTTGTGCAAAAATACCCCTTGGAAATCCTATTCAAATGTTATGGCACCATTTTTATGGCAAAATATAGTAAACTTGTAATATTATTTGACATAATTTTACTTCTTGTAGATATTTTTCAATAAATAAATATTTCATTAACTAGTTATCAAACCTTTTTTGAGAAATTTAATTTTAAGTGTGTAAAATATAGCAAAACGTCACACTGACACCCACATGAATTTGGATCCCTACCGGTTCTAACACCTATGTCCTAGATTTATGGCGATGTGACCCCTTTCAAAAATGTTTACATCAGTATTACAGTATTTGATACTTGAAATCTTCAGATGAAGGGTGTATTTTGATAAACAAACCAGACTTAATTGAAGATTAGAGTTTAATGCCAGTAATACTGATTTGAATGAGCAGGAATATTTTGTACCATAGACCTTACATAATAAGTATTCTGACCTTGAGGTCACAATCTTTATGTTATTGTAAAATCACTTGTAATTAATGTTTTTTTTTCTCAAACTTGATTTTGTGTTGATCAGATTCAATAAATATTGGTAACAAATTGAAATGTTCATCGTCTCAGTTTTCTGAGTTCAATGTTTTTTCAAGGTCAAATATTTTATTTTTAAAATTGTACTTTTGGCTTACATGAGGGTACTGAAGTTTATTTTTACCTATCCAATATAACTTTGGTGATATGGTTCAGGATGATGGTTTTGTTTATTTTCATTTTTGTTAAATTCCTTTATCTTTTGCTTTATTTGACTAAACATTTATTTTGTTAGACCTACTTTGTTCTCGAGTCATGTCGAGCACCACTCGGCAAAGCGCTCGACTTCGATTTTGCATGGAATCGAGTGCAGCCAACTTTTAATATGGCGACGAATTTCGGACAGAAATGGAAATGACTTGAACAATTATGAAAAATCTGCATCTCGACGGTACGAGGAATGAGTAGTAAAGGTGCAGGAGGTCGAATAAAACGGCCAGATAAAGAAAATGTGAATTCTGAGTCTAAACTAGACGGGGAAAAAACAAGACCAGAGCCAAAACAAAACGACAGTGGTGGGAACAGGCCTCGGTCGTCAACAAATCAAACTGACAAGACGTCTCGTTTTGGGCGGGGAGACAGGAATCACAACAGTAATAAAGACAGACATTCAAGGAACCAGAGAGACAAGGATGATAAGTATTCAGGCCGACGAAGGGATGGGGACAGAAGAGATGGAGAAAGGGGTGCTGCGAAAGGTGGTGGTAAAATTGATCTTACACAAAAGTCTCATCATGTGGAAAAAGCAGGTATGTTTACATGGAATCCCAGTGAAGTCTGCCAATAATTGAACTCATCCTTTTGGCGTGATTATACCCAAAGACACTGTCAAAAAAGACTTGAAATCCACTGTTTCCAGAAACATCCAATTTAAGTCCCGACTCTGTAAGAACTCGACTTCCGTCGACTAACAATCAAAGAATTATGTACTGTTTAAATCAACTTAAGATGTCAGCCCTGTTTGAAAATATTTCTTTGTATTTTCTTGATCTCAGCATCGTTTCGCCATTGTTTACAAGTTTGCGCAATCAGGTGAAAGTCGGTCAGTCTAATTATAGGAGTGACAGCAACGATCAGAAGCTCTACAACGTTGTGGTCCTTCTGACGTCATATGAAGATTCTCCCTTTGCGTTTCCATGACTCTCCTAAATGCCATTTCTCGTTGTCAAGTTTGATATCGGGTAAAAAACTGGAGAAAAAAACACTACAGAATGCACACGGATTTGCATTTTTAGACATTATGACTGGGAAAGATAGTGACATGGGTCAGAACTGCAACAGTCAATTGCCGGAGGTCGAGTTTAGTTACTAGGGAAACTTCAATATGATGGTCAGTGCGTAGTGTTTCTAGAAACAGTGGATTTCAAGTCTATTTTGCTGATGTCTTTGGGTATAGGCTATATTTGCCCCCCAGGTGTAGCCAGCCCAGGTCAGTCTGTAACAGCTCAAAACTCTCAAAATCTACCTCAAATTCAGTCTTTTTTGAGCAATTAGGATTTGCTGTTCACTTTTCTTGTCAACACCAAGCATTCTGTATAATGCTGTTTTGTATTTTTGTACTTGACATGCTCTTCCAAACCAATCTTGTCAAAAACATTTCTTTTAAATTGTCTTGATAACCAGCGATAGCTTCAGTAGCAGTTTATTTTTGTTTGTCATGAAAAGAGTTAAATATATGAACATTATAGCGAAACAAATCTTTGGGGACCAAAATCAATTGTTTGATAATTTGGAAAGAATTGGACAGGGATACACAAATTGACAAGTAAATAGCTCTTAAAAATCACAGGAAAGATTGGCTATAACATGAAATGGACATGAGAAAGGGTTTGAAATGCCTACATTAACTTTCAGTAACTTTAGGTCTTTACTGACCCAACAGGTACAACCCTTAGTAGCTGCTATTTAAATCATTCTGTTAACTTGAATGTCCAAAATACAAGGGGCCAAGTTCTCCTTGGGGCTTACTTTTCTCAAGGGCAGAGTTCACCTGGTGGCAGATTTTTCAAACACCAAGGCTGAGCTTGACTACTCTCACTGATTGTAAGTCACCATCTCGTTTTTTTGTATACAGGGTAGAAGAAATTTATGTTATAATGAAGGTTCTGTTGTCACAGACTGGTATACTAAGCGAACGGAGACGACAAGAGCCAATGTGAAAATACCCAGGGGGATACTCTCATAATTTTAACCCATGAAGACTGGGTTGGAATTGAAAAACCCAGAACCTAATTTATGACTGACTTGAATTTTGATATCCTGATTTAGGGATGATACAAAGTTAAAAATGATACTCTGACTATGGGGTGATGCAATAAGAAAATGATACACTGTTTTTTGGAGTTCTATGATAGTAACCCCCACGGTCAGCCAGTCCAGCCAATCTCTGTGTGTACACATGTCAGAAATTTATAGCAGTGTTGAATTTCAACACTGCAGGGTGTAGATCCAGGGTTCAGGTCACACATGTCTCGACCTCCACCACAGGCAGCCAGAGCGATATCACTACTTTCATATACTGGTAGGTTAATAATTTGTGTATAGGACAGAGACAGAGAGTGGTTGGGACTTTCTCTTGTGCCATGAAAACAAATAAACACTTTTAACATTTTGAAAGACAGTGGAATTACAAGATGACATATGAGACACAACATTCAGCTCAATTGCAATTAGTGGTGGGTATTAAAACACAGAATTTTGGAGCGATATGTACTTCTGAGGGGTCTGCAGATCATGGACCTGCCTGACAGTGTCACACACTGGCGGACACCTCAACTGCATAAATAAACATAGAATTTAATTTTTTTTTTTGCAAATGTAGAATATATGAAAATTAATGACTTTATGCACAAAAGAAAGGTATGTTATATGTTTGACTGTGTTAAAAATGTCTTGAGTTTAAACTGCCAGTTTCAGACAGTTGCCAGTCACTGTATTCTACATTTAGGGCAACTTCAAAATGATGACAAAAGATAAATTTATATCATTTTCAAAAAGGAAACTGTATACAAATTCTTTTTTGTTGTTGTTAATATCTTGTTAAATAAGAAGTTTTTGTCTTGCCTGCAACAGCTGTCAATGAGACTAAGATGCCACTATCCGTCTGTCAGTTTATTTGTCAACATTTAGAACCACGAGCTCTATTCAGTGGCTATTATAGATAGGGCTGTCATTATTGGTGGGATGATACATGTATCTTTAAGGGTAGTATTAATTGGTTTCTCAGCTGAAAGTCAAGCTGCAATGAACAGTCATACTTTAGTGAGCAATTCAGCAGTTTGCAGAAAAAACTTTGATACATGTCTTTCATCTCAGCTATTATACAACATCCAACCTTAAAACTTGGTGGAAATGTGTATAAGGTTCTCCATAGGGTTTTGTTGAAAAAAATCTTGCTTGAGTGAGAGGTCATGCATCAGTGAACACCTAAAAAAATTGACATCAAGTGAATATAATGGATCAAGCTGTTATTCTTGGATTTTTGGATGGGTGATTCAACTTAATTTACAGTAAACACAATTGATATCAGTGATGAAATGTATGCTTGGGTGAGCAGTCACACCTCAGTGAACACTTTAAAAAAGATATTGACAAGAATTTTTTTCAATGGCTATAATTTATAAAGCTATCATTTTGGGTAGGATGATACAAATTAAAGGTATTAAGCGCCAATCCTGTTTTCTTGGTTTTGCAACGTCATAAGCATATTGCCATGCTCTTATGACGTCATTTTACCTCTCAGTGCTTCTATGATGACACTCTGCATAAAAATGACTCCAAGAAAGGAGTGTGCTCTCATCAGGGGCCTGTATATTAGGGTCTTGTTCAATGAGATTTTACAGACAATGATGGGGATGCATTTTTCAAAAATGTTTATAGACATGAAAGACAAATACATTTATCACCAATATGTGAATTTTAAACGTTTTTTCAAAATCGGTGCTTATGACGTCATGAAATGTATTGTCTTTTGAATAGTACCAAAATGACGTCAAACAGTGCTACCCTACTTTGAGCCTCAATTAAGGTCAAATAAAGTTCACGCTACCCATGTTTACCCGTCACGTGCAGCCATGGGCTGAGGAAATCTTATACAGACTGTGCAACTTCTATGTCTTGTAGCAACTTTTCTTGTTGCTCGATGTCAGACTTTAATACGTCATGGTGTTCATATATATATACTGTTGCAAAACCAAGAAAACAGGATTGGTGCTTAATACCTTAAAAAACTGTAATGAAATTTTACATAAAAATATTTCCCCCCAACGTTAATGGTAGTGACAGGATTTTATAACTGTTTACTATTTAACTTTATCCAAAATATTTCTATAGTTTGAGCTTAAGTCACAAAATCACATTGTTTTTATAATTATTGTAAAGTTATTTATTTGAATAAAGTTAAAGCCATAAGTTTTGTTCTTCAAGAACTATTTTGTTTTCAACATTTCCTTCATTTATCCACCAGATGTCATAACCACTCCATCCCACAGAGGACATTGTTATTTCTTGGGACTGACTACAACCAGACATTTAGAAAGTTGAGCATGCATGTGTTTGTTGACAATGAGAAGATAATGATATAAAGTCAAAAAGCAAAGGCAAGAATGACCTGAGTGAGTTAGACACTGTTGCTCCAAACATGCTGTGTGCCAATGTGTACAAAGAAATGAATCAACCATGATCAGAGGCCTGAGTTTTGGACACTACACACAATTCTTGAGATTAATGGCCCTACATATTGGTCTGCAATGCAGGATTACTATTTCATGTACTACATTTAAAATACTCTCAACACAAGCAAGCAGGTCCTGGCCATGGGAGTTTTTTTAAAACCACTGGCCAATACTGGCCCTTCAATATATATATGAGGGCAATAGGGCAAGCTCAGATTTTGACCAACGGTTAAGAAATATGGTTATAGTTCTAGTATAATACTCATTCTTGGTTACCATGGTCACATACAATAAAAACTGACCCTTTTCTGTGTTTAATCCTAGCCTCTTATCCCTTGGTACCATTTTAGACCCAGTTACCATACTTGTATGTATATTGGCAAGACTGTTCAGGCCTTGACATAAAAAAAGAAAAATATTGGTTGCCCAGTTGGGCCACCAGAGCATGAGAAGTGGTGGCCCGAAGTTTCTAAGGATAATAGGATGTGTGATACAAAAAGAGCATTGTACATAAGGCTGTATAATGTCTGAGTAGGATACTTGTCCTAATCAAATGCCAATTGATCGTGATATGATATCTATCAAGGATTAGAATAATAAAATCAAGATAGTTTGGGCCACTAAAAGACTAAAAATATGGTTGCCTAACTGGGCCACTACAACAGAGCATTCACTGGCCTGAACAGAGGATCTGGTGGCCCCAGGCCACCGGACCAGTGCGTATGTCAAGCCCTGCTGTTAAACCTCACCCTATAGAAATTGATGATAAGTGTCTGGTATCTATACATGATATACTTCTTTAATCCAAATTATTCTTCCTCATAAGATTAACCCAAAGTAACATTACTCACCGGAACAAAATTCCAGTGAACAATAGTGAGGCATGTGTGGGTTGAGTCCAGCAAATATAATGATGCTTCCTCCAACTCTTTACACAAACTTGTTTAGCTGAGAACTACCAACAGACTTCGCCTGAAATCAACCAGCTGTCCTCATTTTCTGGGGCAAACTGTGATAACAGTCAGTGACAACAAATTTACTGTTTTGACATGCATATATTTAATCTTGGCTGACCCACAAATTGTCCTCTTGATAAGTGTGCAGATGTGATCCACTTTACATGCATTAGCCTTCCAGTGGCTACAACAAATGGAGCCATACTTAGTTGAAATAGGATCAGAGTTTGTGGATATTAATTTCCTCTATGATGGGTGTGAGGGTTTTGAGGAGTACAGGGAGCAGGGACATGATTACTCAGGTGATCAGGCTGAGCAGGTGGAACAGGGTGATCTTGCTTATTTATACAATAGATTTTGTGACTTGCCAAAAATATTTACTTATATAAGTAAATATGTGTATGTCTGTGTATGTGTCTATGTCTAAATTTAAAAAAAAATGCATATCAAACTTTTATGTTATGGTCATTTTGTTTGTCATGATTTATTCAAAAACAAATACTCACAGCATATATACAACATGTATATAACAATCACAATCAAAATATATCATTAAAACAAGTTTTTGAGTTGGCAACCAGTTTGTCACAGAATCAGAAGATAACCACATGTACAATTTCACAATGTATATAGACAGATTATCTGGTTTATTTGATCATCAATTACCGGTAGGTTTTGACTAAGAATTTTCACGCATTAAGAAATATGTTCCATGGTCAGACGTATTATATAATCTGGCAACTGTTACATCTATTTATGATAAAAGAATCAATGTTCCTTTTATTATGCTCTTTTTTTTTTTTTTTTTTTTTTTTTTTGAGAATTAAAAATATGGGACACACCTTCCATTTTACATTTATTCTGCTCTCAGAAAAAAACCTCCCTAGTCAGAAATTTTGCATGGATTTTTACATATAAATACTCACCATCATTTGTTTCATTTCAGATACCAAAGCATTCACGGATGATTCACGCTTGTCCAAATTGGTGCGTCGTGTGACAAGGGAAGATGACCGTGACAGAAGGCTGACAGCCACAAAACAGCTCAAGGAATATCTCCTGCTGCCTGAAAATGCCAAGGTCAATGGGAGCTTTCATATTTTACGTTAAAAAAATGCATAAACTAATAAGAGGTTTGGTCAATGTGAGAAGTATTCTGATCTGAGCTATTGGTCATGATATATTATTTCAAATTGTTAAAATAAAAAGTGTTGATTATAGGCCTTTCCGTTTCTTTAATAAATCAATCAAGTAATTATATAACACATATAGAGAGTTAATTAATATTGTACAGCAGCATGATCAATATATTTTTTTATTATATGACTCATGAATAAAAGTTATTATATGTAAATACATTTATTGTCCTGAGACTTAAAATAAAAACGTGTTTGTTTATGTTTTTTGTTTACACAGAGCATCATCAAGGCATCAGACAATTTGTTGCTGGTGCTGCAGGAGATTTTCTTTGAAAGGTGTGGTAACCGTTCCTTTTACAGCTTCAAATCAGACTGAAAAAATGTTTTTAAACAATCTTTTATGTGAATAAATAACAGATATTTTTCACACAAAAACACTTTCTTTGGTTGCATTTTAGTGGAATAAAATTAGAAATACCGGTGCTAGTAATTAGAAATACTGGCAGTAACTGGTTTTTACATTGCCATATAAAACTATGTTTTAAATCATATTTCAGCCGTACTTACAAAGATGTGAAGTTGGAGGTTGCAAAATGTATAGGTTTAGTGGGCACAGCATTGGGTACAGATGCACAAAGGTAGGTTTTATTTATTTATCTATCCTGCCCATTTCAACATAAACTACCAATCCAAACTTTCATATTGCATTGCAAAGTGTGTCATCTGATTTTGATTCAGAGTTGTTCATGTAGAGTTGGTTTCTTTTATAAATATACAGTTGAAATATTAGGTATAAAAGTTTGAGTAATTGATTAATATATTTATATGGCAAGCTGCAGTTTAAAGTGGATTCCTCTTCCAATGTAGGTACTTCCAGTGGTTGTTCACCAAGCTGAATGCAGCACACACGGACGAGGCGCGCATCCTTCTGCTAAACTCACTCATCACCACTCTCAAACAGGATGATGGCCATCCCAAAATGGGAGAGTTTATGGGGGTAAAAAGCATTATCTGAAAATAAATTGTAGTCCATTTGTAATATTTTCAGTGATCTTTTTCAGAATATTATTTTTTTTTATTTGAAGATTTTTTTGAAAGAGATTAAGATGGTCACAATTCAGATATTCACAATATGTGTTCCAGATTGTGATGACAAACTGTCAGAGTGTGCTGGAGAACGCGGATGTTGCCGAGCTGCTGATAGCTGTCGTGGAGGTCATTCTCTATATCACTGCCACCTATCCTCAGGTGTTCAACATGCACTTCAGGGTAAGTCAGTTTCACCACAGGATGTACATCCAGTCCCATCAGACAGGAACCAAATTCCTTTGTACAAAATGTGGTAGGGACTGTAGTAGATTGATAACAGTTTTTTTGAGAGCCTTATCTTTTACTTGGTATTGGGATTAAATGTGGTGTCCCACGGGGCTCGGTTTTGGGGCCTTTGTTGTTTGCGGCATGTGTGGAGCCTTTGTCGGATGTGGTTGGTAACTATGGTCTCAAGCATC
Organism: Amphiduros pacificus; assembly: GCA_949316495.1. Classification (NCBI taxonomy): domain Eukaryota; kingdom Metazoa; phylum Annelida; class Polychaeta; order Phyllodocida; family Hesionidae; genus Amphiduros; species Amphiduros pacificus. The sequence goes on along the minus strand of OX439002.1, from coordinate 18,096,406 downwards.
ATATCTATGCTGACGATGCACAACTCTACATCACCATTGATCCTAAGTCTAAAGAAACTAGAGTTAAGTCCTGCAAGGAGATGGAAAATTGTATTATAGAGGTTAAAAAATTCTTAATAGAGAATAAAATGAAGATAAATGATGGAAAGACAGAAATGCTTTTATGTGGTAAAAGCTGTGAATTCAGAAAGAAAAATGTACCTGAAGATATTCTAGTAGGGGAAACTAGAATCCCTAGATCAAATTCTGTTAAGGATCTAGGGGTTATTCTAGATCAAGAACTATCTATGAAATCACAAATCAGAAAAATGTGTAAAAACGGTTTCTTCCATGTCAAAAACTTATCAAGAGTAAGAAATTGTTTAGATGAGGGAACAGCCAACACCCTTGCTCATGCATTTGTCACTTCTACCCTTGACTATGGAAATGCCCTTCTAGCGGGTCTTCCTGAGTGTGAATTAGCCAAATTACAAAAATTACAGAACGCTGCGGCGAGGGTAGTTGGGAAGCTCAAAAAGAGAGATCATATCACGCAAAAACTTAAGGAACTTCACTGGTTACCAGTAAAAGCTAGGATTGATTTCAAAATATCTCTATTAACATGGAAGGTGCAAAATGGCTTTGCCCCAAAATATTTGTCTGATTTATTAGAATATAAACAGTTAGGTATGGGACTGCGATCTAATGATAAAAATGAATACGTAGTACCTAAGACTAATATGAAATCTTATGGAGATAGGGCTTTCATGGCGTATGCGCCAAGGAACTGGAATGCGCTGCCCCTTGAAGTGAAAAAGTGTAAAACTGTTGAAACTTTCAAGAAGAAACTTAAAACATTTCTATTTAGAAAACACTATCTTAATGAAGCGCTTCGAGCAGACTTGGTCTGATATAGCGCTATATAAATCGTTATTATTATTATTATATTAAGTATGTTCTGAATACCTGTTTTAATGTTAACATTTTTATGGTGAATATTAAAAACATAATGGTTGGCCTGATAATTTGATATGATAATTTTTACTGAGAAAAATAGATTTAGAATATGATTTTCAATACAATAAGAGATTGATAATAATATAAATGATAAGATAGAGTAAGAGGAATTGTTGATATGTTTTGGCAGGACACAGTGGACATCCTGGTGGGTTGGCACATAGACTCCACCCAGAAAGAAGCTCTCACCCAGTTCACGTCTGATGCTCTCATCAGTTTCCATGAGTACTGGGTGTCGGACATGAACTTCTCGGTGACTTTGTTGGGGCAGTTCCTGGAGGACATGGAGGCATACGCTGAGGACCTGGGGCTGGGGCTAGCCGGCCAGGTGGCTGATGAAGAGATGCCCACCTCCGAGGAGTGTGTCATTAAGATTGCTGCTTTGCTCAGGTAGAAGACCTTTACATTAGTTTTGAGTCCTGCATATTGCTAGTTGAATTAGTGGCAAATTCAATATGTCATATAGCATACATTAATCATGACCTTATTAGCTTGTAGATATTCCATATAAATTTCTACAGTGGCACATATTTCTTTTTTAATGAGTGCATTCAATCATATTATTTTAAATGCCTGAAATTGCAGCACTTTGAGTAATCTGTCATTATTTTGATATATTTAAATGGGTTGTGTTACTTCTAAGTTGATTTCTGGGACAAGTTTCCAGCATAGATTGAGTAATTGGCCATCTCATTAATTTTCTTGACTCACAGGGGCACCATCAAAATGTTATAAAATATATGATTTGACAGGGTATTTACAACAGTAATGAGAAGTTTGGGAGATCAGTTTACACCCAGTGCAGGCCCAACTGTCACATGGGAGCATATTGTCGAGGTAAGTATATAGATTGCTTTGTGGGTTTTAAGTAATAAATGATATACAAATGCATTCGTCAAGTGAATTGATGTTATCATTTTCCTTATGTTTCCAGACATTAGAAAGAATCATTAAGTGTGTGGACAGTTCATCAAAAAATCTCTACTCTGAACATGTTTTAACAGCAGGTAAGAACCTTAGCATTGCATTGTATAGTAAATGTTACCAAAAGGCTGCAAATGAAATTTCAAAATAAAAAGATAACTCGGGCAGTATTTTTAAAATCATTTTTTTAGTATTGCATTTCATTTTTAAGGATCATTATTGATAATTATTCACTGCTGTAAAACTGAAACTGTAATGAGTTGATAGGGATAAGTAGAAGGATTTGATAGTCACTGAAATGATTAAGGATATATGTTGATGTTTTGGTTTTTTTCAGCAAATAACTGTGTGTTATTGCTGGTGACCAACCTGCAGTGCCATGTGCCTAAGGGATGTGACTATCTGCTTCCCTTCATCACGGACCAGCTACACATGACCCGCCCCTTCACCAACGCCTTCCTCACCTCCCTCCTCACACTCACTCACAAGGTATAGCCACACTTCCTAGGCTACAACTCATACTACTTGAATATAGAATTAAATATAGTAATATCAATATCATTTAGGTGAAAAAAGGGAAAAACGAAACCTGTAATTTTACATGTTAACACTAGAAGGGAGATATTTTTCTATGGGATGAAGAGAATAGTTAAGTAGTCCACATATACTGTAATATTTAAATCATATAGAATGAAAGGTTGATATGTACTGCAATTTTAAAGATTCACCTATAAGCACTGCACTTTGTATTTAAGATGTTTTATTTCTTTTTCAGGTGATAGAACAGGTCAACACCCAGCTACCAGTGACATTTATGACCCAGATATTTGGTGCTGGATCCCTTGTTCTCAGACTGAGATTTGCTCACAATACCCAGGTGAGAAAGGCTTGCCATTGGTTGTCTATATTGAATTGTTACTGCTGTTCAGTTATACAAGGAAACAAATCTTTAAAAGTAATTTCCCAGCTATATTAAAAAAGTTTGAATGCATGTATCTTTTCGGTCAATGCTCTGGTATTGAATTTAAGGATGTTCGATACCCTGAATACAGGTGGAGCCACAGTAGCACCATCTCCACCTGGTGGAAAAAATGGCAAATGGGAGCTGTCTAGTAAATGAAATCTTAAATAAATGTACTTCCACTTCTAAAACTGTTACCACCAAAAATCAAATCAGCTTTGCTCATTCTGAGACATTAAAATGAGTGAAAGACTACGACTTAAAGGCAAGTTTGTGAGTAAGGGGAAGCTAATCAATGAAAAGGGCTATCGTCAATCATTATACCCAAAAGCACGGTCAAAATAAAGGCATTAAAGAAGTTTCCCAGATTCAAATTATATCATTTAAATGACATATGTTGTAATTATTATTAATACATCTTTCAGCCTAAATAATGGACAAAAAATGTCACTTTTCTATAATTTCGCCCATATTTGTGCATATTCTATTTCAAATAATTAATTTTTCAGAAGAAAATAATGTGGTGACATCCATATTTTTTTCCATTATATGATAGAATACATATTTACCTTCATTTTTAGTAAAGTAACTAAGAAATTAAACTAGCCAAAATTAAATAAATGCATTAGATGTGGAATATTGCAGTAAGATTATGCCACTACATGGCGCCACCGTTGTGTTATCAAGCAATCTATAAATAGAAAAAGTACTAATTTCATGTAAAACATGCTTGTTATTGATAAACAATGTAAACTTAATTATAAAAGTTATATTTATTTTCCTTAATGTTACATGGGATGCATTTTAACAGAATTATGTTATTCACTAAATTTATTGTAAAATATTGATTTTTCCCATTATTAGTGGCAGCTGTAAAAAAATATACAGATGGTAAATGTACAAATAAAAATTGTTTTTGACTCCGGATATATCTTCTGTTTCAATATGCAAAAAACTAGAAAAATTAAACTATGAAATGCCAGAGTATCCAAATACCTTAACCAGATTTATCAGCTTTTTTACCCTTTTTATGACTAGATCCTGTCAGGTCTGATGGGGGTCATCCAGGTGATCATGGGCCTCAAGAGTGTGGCATTGCTGGAAGAGGCGTACAGGTATGCAACAGCTCCTAGATATTATCATCTTGAAGCAATTAGGATTATAGATGGATAGATCAGATATTATCACGGTGCAGTATTGTCACAGTGAATCTATTAGGATTAAAGAAGGATAGATCAGATATTGTCATCTTAAACAATTAGGATTAAATAAGGATAGATTAGATATTATCTTCATGAAGAAATTAAGATTAAAGAAGGATAGATAAGATATTATCATCATGAAAAAATTAGATTAAAGAAGGATAGATTAGATATTATCATCATGAAAAAATTAGGATTAAAGAAGGATAGATTAGATATTATCATCATGACAAAATTATAGGATCAAAGAGTTCACTAATTTTAAGAATCATTTCACCAAAATGACTTAAAGGTTTTAAGCCTAAAAAAGAGATTCCTCTATTTGATATTACGTTTTTGAATTCAGGCACATCGTGGGAGACCTAGAGGTAAGTTTCAACTCCTTGTTGAAACATATGGACAGTGAGCAGAAAGTGAGTGTCATATCTGCCAACCCATATCCAGACATCATCTACAGCCCCAAGCAGGCAGAAACAGCCATCATTTTCAACATCTGTGCACTAGCTGAGGTTGGAAACACCAAGAACAATATGATTGGGGTAGGTAGTCATTATCATATTACATTTATATTAATTTAAACTCAATTCAACATCAACAACATCTGCATGAGCTACTGCTGTCAATACACATTATACAATAAACTCTGAATTCAATAGTCTAGTATTCATCTAATAGGTGAATCTGATAAAGATTTTAAAAATTAAATAGACCAGATGATCGTAAATTTTATTTATTATGATTGTTTATTGCAGATGTGGGCACTTACACCAAGCATATTTGATTTGTTTACTCATCACTTACTGCCCTCTAGTGACAAAGTAATGGAGCAATACTCTGCAGTACAGTATGCAATTCTGCAGGCTCTATTCTCTCATTGTGGAAGGTTTGTACTAGTAATCTGCACAAATAAGTTAACTAAAAGATGTTTAGATTAGGAGAAGATTCTTTAAAACAATAAAAACAATATACATTCAGTTACAATTGCAGTAGTTTTCTGTCAAGAATGCAAATCAAATGAGGCAAACATTCCCACTACTATTTATTTATCCAAATAGTCTTATGACAACTAATTGATATTACAGAATATATCAAAATCCTGTATTTCAGACATGGTCATTTCATCTCAAGCTCAGTTCTCATAACCCAGAACACGATCCTGGAGGGCACAGTACTGGCTAATGTCAGCCCCACCACTAGTGGTCACTTTGTGGCAGTGCTCGGCCTTATCTCAGACCTGCTGAGCTCACACAAAACACAGTATGACAGCAGGTAATAACAACTTAAAACTTATAAGCATGGTTAAAGTTGCAAATATGCAATCTTGGATTCAAGTAAATCCTTGAATTTGATTTATTTGACATTTATGTGACATTAAATGTTGCTTACTGCAGGGTGTTATGTATGAAGTGGAGCATGCAGATAACAGAGGCCTTACATAACAGTCAGCATATCTATACATCCAAAGAGTTCCTGGCAGTAATCGATGGCCTTATTACACTGGGTAGGTCAAAGCAATACACACAGTAACAGAAAAGTTTTATAATCCAACTATCACCATGTGTTTTAGGCAATTATGGAAAATGATGGTATGCCACTCATCTTTGGAAATTATATCTTTGATATGTATTTTAGAAATTACTATATTTCTTTCAAAAAAAGAATCTCAGAATTAATGATATCCAAGAGAATTGTGAAACTTAAGTGATACTGAACTGGACTCTACCACAGTTCCTGTACTGCTTCCTCTTTATAGGAGGTGCTCATTAATTAAATGTCTCATGTGATTTTTTATCCTCCCAGTTATACCTGGAAATGGATGTAAAATGGTTTACTCTTTTGCAGGATATTCAAGTGAAACAGAACTTGCTCTGATGACTTGCCACAGTCTTCAACACATCATGAGACACACAAATAGACAGAGCCAGACCACACTCCTCAGGTAAGTAGACGACTAAGTAGTACTCAATCAAGCCATACGTTATTGTGGAACGAATAAAATCATTCATTCCCTGTCATGCAGTAAGTGCTTAAGTACTCTTAGGAATGTTCTTGTCGTTATTATGTAGATTTTATGTGATATTAAGAAGTCTGTTTATTTGATGTGTTTTAGGTGTGTGGATCTGTGCTGCATGCGGCTGTCAGACAATCACGCACACATCTGTCAGGCCTACCTGGATCTGCTTAGCCTGTTGCCGGTCAGCGCCACCACACGCATCCTCTATGGCATGCACAACCATGACTGGCTCGACAAGAAGGCTGCTAGACAGCAGTGCAACATTACCACCATGTGGCTGGCCCGCCGGGCACACATGGCCAAGATGCCCACGGGTACATTCCACTCTCACAACTTCCGTATGGTCATGGCATATCTGCTTAACAACAAACAACCAGGGTAAGTCTTGTGAGAAATTTCTTATGAAAAATTAACTGTTTCAATAATCAATAATTTTTTTAAAATTTTGATTCATACACCTAGGATAAATATTAGAAAACCTTCACATATATCAACACAGGCTTTATTTACATCCATATTGACTATTGAAAAATAGAAATGATACAGTTTTGATGTCTCATGTACTTTTCAGCAGAAGTTATTATTTGTTGAATGCGTTTCAGGTCCCTAGGGTCAGAAGGGTGGCTGGAAAGGGTCTTCCACAGTTCTCAGAGACTAGAAAAAGAAAATAACAAGCACAGTGATTCTTTCACACTGTCAGACATGGTAGGTGAATTTTTTAATGAGTTTAGATTAAATGCTGACATCTTCACTGCCCTTTCTCTCAAATGTTGTTATGCCATTTATTGACTTTTGTGTCATTTGAATTAGTTATTATATTTATATTAGTTAATGTCTCAAAACCTTTCATTTTATATGTAAAAGATATTGCAGTAGTGAAGAAATCTTTTTGCCTTTTTCACAGTCTGATCATTTGTCATTATGTTCTGAAATGACATTAGTTTGTAATCCAGACTGACATTTAATGATATATGAATATTGACATCAGGTTGACAACAATGGCTGCCTGTTGTGGTTCTGGGCCTCCTGGGAAGCTGCACAGTTTTGCATTCTATCCAAATTACGCACACCACTTGGCAAACCTCAGGATACATTCACAACCATTGAATCATTCCTCAAGAAATATGCTGCTGAAGTCCGCAATAGAGATGGTGATGATGTGAAAACTTCTTCTGAAGATGGTAAAGGTGAAAGGAAACATTACACAGAAATAATTCTGAAATGAAATATGTACATATGATATATAATCATCAGAGTTTTATAGTTTTTAATCATCAGAGTTTTATAGTTTTTTATTTATCTGAACATTGTTTTTCAGAATTTACATTGCCAATAATTTTTTTCTTCAGATTCTGGTAATTCATACAACAGCCAATTGAGAGTGAGTCTGCTACTACTGTTCATGGAAAACCTTGAAAAACTGCTGTACAATGCTTACGAGGGATGTGCCGTTGCTATTGCCTCACCTCCAAAGGTATTTATCCTAAAATAATATGGACCATATTACTTGAATTAAGGGCAAAGTCAATGATATTTTTTCCCTTTTCTACATTGAGCTATTAAGTGAAGGTTCTAATTTCTAATCATAAATGATAATTGCAGGCAGTGCGGACATTTTTCCGGACCAATCGAGCTACATGCCAGGAGTGGCTGATGAGAATTCGTCTGAGTATCATCACCATTGCTCTTCACTGTGGCCAGCCTGCTGTGGCGGTCAGACATGCGTATGAGTTGCTGAGAGATATGAAGGAGACAGGCAACACACAGGTAGCATATACCATCCATAAGATTAAAACTTTAATATTGAAATCAATCAAAACAAATTTGGAATCCTAAAAATGTAAAGGTCAAGGTTGAAAAATATTTTAATGCATAAGATTAGAAAAATCAACATTACCACTGGTTATACTTATAAAAAAAAATCTGATTGTTCAATAGAACTTGCATGACAAGATTGTATTTATTTCTTGCAGTTACCCGAGTTTGACCATGTGGTGATGTATGCCGTGCAAGCTCTGGTGGAGCTGCGGTGCCCAGAACCTATCATGGGGCTGTATACTTGGTGCAAGGACACTCTCAATAAGAAGATGAATTACATAAAGGCTGCTGCTGATATGGCCATGGGCAAGTGAGTACAACGTTTCATTAAAATGTACATATTAAATTTGGCCAAGCCTGAAAGGAATTATTCACCAACTTGTAAAAATAAAAAAATCAATGATAAATAGTTTTGCTTTTCAATTTTTATTGATGCTTTGATATAATCTTCACTTGACTATATGCTAATTATATCATATTTATACACACAAAACCTTCAATCAAGAGACCATATACTTTTTATATGATTAAAAAAACGTTCTCTGTCGCTTTATTAGATTTAATTGGAAATAAAAGTGATTTGATATTTATGTAGGTATGAGATAGCAGTACAGGATTTCCGCAGTTCACTTCGCAACTACATCACCCCAGATAATATATTGGAGGAGACCAGAGAGCGGCAGGATAGCATCTCACCCTCTGCATCACCAGTAGACAGTCCCAAACGGAGTAGTCCAACAGACGGATTCCAGAAGTTCTCAATTCTCAAGCCTGGCCATGCTCACCCAGATGATCCAGATCCAATACTGGCTAACTACATGGTGGAACAGGTTAGTTTAGCAGACCTCAGAAAACACTGTGTAATGAGGTATACAAGTTGATGTAAAGATTGTTAATCATCTTTTATAGACCATGTGAAAGTCCATATGCAGAGGTTTTGTAAAAGAAAGCAATTATTGCTCACTTAGTTTATTATAAGAAAAACATTTTTATTTTATTTCTATTAAGATTTATCACTATTTATCACTTTATTTTTTAAAATGGATTTGACATTCCAATAAGTGCTACATATTGCTGTGATGTACTAGGTATGCGAGAGTTACCTGCGGGTCAAGGACTGGGAGGAAGTGATTGCATGGCAGGAGACAGTGCAGCAGTATCGCAGCGAACACAGTGGAAACACACTGCAGAAAGCATTCTACATCAACACAGATATCAACTTCATCAAGTAAGCTCAAATCATGCTAATACAAAACACATAAATATCAGTTTGGTTTATGAATATTGGAAAAGAAATATTGATTTTTCACAAATAGCAAATTCCAATAGCCACACTTGCTCTGATCACACTAATGGTCTATAAATTATCATTTTGGTTTATGAATATATACCGGTAAGCATTCTAAACAGTTGAACAATTCATAATTGAACAATTCATACTTACTTAATATGTGAATTGTATATCAACACACATCAGAGTTCACCATGAAGACATGATATCTTTAATATATAAAATATCTCAAATATATAAATTCTTTTTGTAATCGAACAGCTCTGCATGTATTTGTGACTGCATATCTTTCAGAGCCTTGTCTTCATTTGATGGCCATGACTTTGTGGCAGTTCAGGATCACCTTGAGCTGGTGCCTGGAGGGTCTGTCCATGATGTGGAAGCAGACAGTGTGCCACACTGTGAGGTGATGTGGGATGCTGCCCAGGTGCTACACACTGCCAACAAACACTATGTGAGAGCCGTGACACTGACACACCTAGCTGAGGACTGGCAGGAAGAAATGTAAGTTATTATATACTCTGGATAACTTAACTTCATGGGAAGGTTATGGTGGGATGACATTAAAGAATGTTCAGCAATATTAAATACTACCAAAGTCCTTACAAGAGCATTGAACTCACTAGTTGATTGATTGGGTGCATATGTGATGGTTTTGCAGGGAGGGTGTGAACCGTGTGTTGACTGAGAGTCAAAGTCTGTGTGAAGGGATGCTGAAGATCGGAGGCATGGAGTGGCCATACCACGTCAACCACCAGGCAGCGGTCATGCTGGATGCCGTCAAAGTCATGCACAACCAGCTCAACCAGAAAAAACCCAAGGTCAGTTTTATTAGAACCCAGAACTTCATTTATTTCTTATTTAATTTTGTCTTTTGAACATCAAGATCATTTAAATGATTGTTTGAGTGATTGGCTGTGCTATCCAAAGTTGTAATATAGCTAATCCCTGGCAATTCTCAAAGTTCTCTTCCCAACCCACTGGCAGCTGGAGATGACTATATTTTCACTATGTGAATGTATTATAGACCTGGCTGTTACCTGTATGTGAAGACCTGAGGTTTGAGGAGTCTGAGCATGATGTGTCCTCCCTCATGGATGCCGTACGGGCGGCTAGGATGCAGGTCTATTCACAAACAAAACTGCAAATGGACAAAGTTCCAGGTATTTGGGATCATTTCTATAACCAAACCTCCTTTAATATCTCATAGTTACCTGAGATTTATCATTTGTTAATCTCTTTGCAGTGCATTTTGATAGATTCTTCCACACCATTACATCACTTTATGTTATTTTATGTTTCAGATTTTAGCAGCACATTGTCCAAGCTGCATCTGGCAACCTCTCGTCTGGCAAGGAAAACTCATAATTTCAGACTGGCAGAGAAAGTGTTGATCGATGAAGCATGTTGTGCTCTCAGTGGGCAGCCAGAGAATGGTAAGATCTTGGCCACTGACTCACTCTTGTCTGCACTGACTGGCATCAGGGCCTCCAATGGAACACTTGACCAAGTTAAACTGCTAAAGATGGAGCGAGAAACAGCCAAACTTCTCCAGAGCCAAGGACAGACCAGAGAAGCCCTCGAGATTCTTGCCACCAGTATCATTGCACATGCTAAGCTCAATGCACAGACCATTAATGCTATCCAGAATCGTGAGCTGCATGCAACTTGCAGTGAGCTAAACTCAAGATCTCTGGTGACTTTGGTCCAGTGGCTACAAGCTGACCACAAGAACTTGAGTGTGATGACATCGCAGTTGAAGGTAGCTGGTCAGGGAGATGATGCTGGAGCGACTCTCATGGTTCGCAACCTTAAGCTTCTGATGGACTTAGAACAAAGCAACAAGGCTTCATCTTCTGTCACTCGTGAAGATGATGACAAAGAAGAAGGTATGTGCTTTGACATTTTAGAGAAAGAATACTAGTTTATATAAATGACACAATATAATAACTAAAGATTAGTAGAACTTATCTTTTATGATTGACAAATAGATTGATTACATTATAGTTCTATTCATATTGACCATGTATTAGGTATGAGTATCTTGGAGAATCCGGTGTTGGGGGAGAGTGACCTGTTGATTGGCCGCCTGCTGCACCTGGCCACTCTGCAGTGTTCAGGCTTAGCTAAGTCCTGGTTCTCTCTGGCTGGATGGTGCTACAAGTGGGGACGCAAAGCTGTTGATAATGCCAGGTATGTCTCTCACTTTACTTGAAGTTAGTCAATATTTTACAGCTAATATGATCGGTCAGTTTTTATGCCACATGGCACCTAAGCTATGAAATGTTTAAAAATTTCCAGAAACAAAAAAACAACATCTAAAGATCTGAATTTTTCAAACATGACACAACTATAGTGAAGATAATGCCATGGTTTTCTGAAGAGTAAATATGTTTCTGGTGTGATGATGTTGTAGTCATGGGACTGTGGAGCTGTCTACAGATGAGAAGGCTCAGGTTCTGGAGCTGCTTCCTAAGGGCATCAACCATGAGGAGACTGAGAGCGTGCTGTCCATCCTCAGTCAGGTCCATGCTGGGGTGACCAGCGAGGAGGACATCTCAGATCAGGACCAGGTCTGTACTATTTATTTATTTTATCAAATAACTCTGATAAATCATTCAATATATCAATCAATCAATAAATCAGCTGATCTGTCATTCAGTCAATTAATCAATCAATCAGTGATGACCAATTGGCAAGCACAGATCAATATGAAAGACTATCACAAACATTTAATTCAATTTTATAATAAATATAATATGCCTTGTAATATGATGTTTGTGTTTGGACCACTGCCATTTTCTATGGACTGGAAATATAGGTAAAAGCAAGAATTTAAAATATGTTTTCCTTTTTCTTTTGTAGTCACTTTATGATGATGGGGCTGAGACAACTCGGCGACAGTTGCTCTCATCTTGTTTGAGCCTACAAATTGCTAGTGATGACTGTGTGGATAAACTGCTGGACCTTTGGAGAGGGGTCGTACATCGTGTCTATAACTACTATCAGCTTTCTGCCAAGGCTTACTTCACATATCTAAAGCTCAATGCTCAGGTGAGTTTAAATTTGGTTCAATGTCAGACTTAATGATCAGGTCTGTGCTAATTTATCCACCAATTATGAGCTTTATTTTATCAAATCAATGTACCATATTCCATGTAAAACAGTTATTCTGAATTAATTACTTTTCTTTTTAAAAAAAATAATACACATGTGAAAGTATAATTTAGACCAAGTTGTAATATAATGCATTCTGTATACATTTATGATAACATGTCATAAAAAACACTTTGTGATGGAGAACATTTTGCTATCAGGAATCGGATGATGAATGTAACATGGATGGCAACATCACAGCCACATTGCGGCTTCTGAGGCTGCTGGTGAAGCATGCCTGGGAGCTGAGAGATGTCCTGGAGGATGGACTCGCACACACACCCACTGCTCCATGGAAAGGTATCACATCTCTAGCATAACTCTAATTTATTAGATTTATTGGGTTTCATTGAGATTGTTTATTTATATCCATGTAACATGCCAAATAAATCTATCAATATTAAATTGCTGATGAACTTGAATACAAAATTACAAAACAATTTGCATAATATCTCCTGTCAAAATATCCACTGAAATATAATTAAATACAAGATTACAGTACAACTTACAAATAGAATTCATCTAAAAAAAGATAACTTATTCAAAATTGAAGAATTGAACTTTGTTATTAAGTTGAGAGGGACATTTTTCAGGAATCATTCCGCAGCTTTTCTCTCGTTTGAACCACCCTGAGTCGTATGTGAGGCAGAGTGTGTCAGAGCTGCTCTGTCGAGTTGCTCAAGATGCCCCACACCTTATTGTGTACCCAGCTGTCGTGGGTTGCTCTACCACCAAAGTCACATCCAAGGATGTCAGCAGAGATGGTGAGTGGATTACATAAGAAGTACAAATTAAGTAAAATTTAATTTTTTAATAAAGGGTTTAATAATTTAATTTATCGCATTAAAAACTAGGATTGTGCAAAATTAAAAGTATAACATGTTTTATGTTAAATATTTTATTTTATGTTATTTTATTATTTGTTTTCGCCCCAAAAAATCTCTTGACCAAGACATCACATTTTTCCAGTTTAACATCTTATGTTAAATTATTTCAGCAATATAAGTAAATTAATTACCTTTAACAAATATTTAAATGTGTACTATTTCAGTTGGATATCTGAATGAGTACTTGTCTCAGACTGAGGAGGATCAAGACGGGGAAGAGAATGAAGATGCAGATGATGACGCTGCTATGCCTGATGAGGGAAGTAACACCATGCTACAGAACTGCTTCACTGCCATAGTGGACACCCTATCTCACCACAACCCCAGGTAAGAACCTTACCCGACACCCCACACCACAACCCCAGGTCAGAACCTCACCCAACACCCCACACCACAACCCCAGGTAAGAACCTCACTCGACACCCCACACCACAACCCCAGGTCAGAACCTCACCCAATAAACCAGTATAGACACCCCACACCACAACCCCAGGTAAGAACCTCACCCAATAAACCAGTATAGACACCCCACACCACAACCCCAGGTAAGAACCTCACCCGACACCCCACACCACAACCCCAGTTCAGAACCTCACCCGACACCCCACACCACAACCCCAGGTCAGAACCTCACCCGATAAACCAGAATAGACACCCCACACCACAACCCCAGTTCAGAACCTCACCCGACACCCCACACCACAACCCCAGGTCAGAACCTCACCTGATAAACCAGAATAGACACCCCACACCACAACCCCAGGTAAGAACCTCACCTGATAAACTAGTATAGACACCCCACACCACAACCCCAGGTCAGAACCTCACCCAACACCCCACACCACAACCCCAGGTAAGAACCTCACTCGACACCCCACACCACAACCCCAGTTCAGAACCTCACCCGACACCCCACACCACAACCCCAGGTCAGAACCTCACCTGATAAACCAAAATAGACACCCCACACCACAACCCCAGTTCAGAACCTCACCCGACACCCCACTCCACAACCCCAGGTCAGAACCTCACCTGATAAACCAGAATAGACACCCCACACCACAACCCCAGGTATGAACCTCACCTGATAAACTAGTATAGACACCCCACACCACAACCCCAGGTAAGAACCTCACCCGATAAACCAGAATAGACACCCCACACCACAACCCCAGGTAAGAACCTCACCCGATAAACCAGAATAGACACCCCACACCACAACCCCAGGTAAGAACCTCACCTGATAAACTAGTATAGACACCCCACACCACAACCCCAGGTCAGAATCTTACCCGACACCCCACACCACAACCCCAGGTAAGAACCTCACCCAATAAACCAGTATAGACACCCATACCATAACCCCAGGTACGAACCTTGCCCGATAAACCAGTATAGACATCCCACACCACAACCCCAGGTAAGAACCTCACCCGATAAACCAGTATAGACACCCCACACCACAACCCCAGGTAAGAACCTCACCTGATAAACTAGTATAGACACCCCACACCACAACCCCAGGTAAGAACCTCACCCGACACCCCACACCACAACCCCAGGTCAGAATCTTACCCGACACCCCACACCACAACCCCAGGTAAGAACCTCACCCGACACCCCACACCACAACCCCAGGTAAGAACCTCACCCGACACCCCACACCACAACCCCAGGTCAGAATCTTACCCGACACCCCACACCACAACCCCAGGTAAGAACCTCACCCAATAAACCAGTATAGACACCCCACACCACAACCCCAGGTCAGAACCTCACCTGATAAACTAGTATAGACACCCCACACCACAACCCCAGGTAAGAACCTCACCCAATAAACCAGTATAGACATCCCACAACACAACCCCAGGTCAGAACCTCACCTGATAAACTAGTATAGACATCCCACACCACAACCCCAGGTCAGAACCTCACCTGATAAACTAGTATAGACACCCCACACCACAACCCCAGGTCAGAACCTCACCTGATAAACTAGTATAGACATCCCACACCACAACCCCAGGTAAGAACCTCACCCAATAAACCAGTATAGACATCCCACACCACAACCCCAGGTCAGAACCTCACCTGATAAACTAGTATAGACACCCCACACCACAACCCCAGGTAAGAACCTCACCGGATAAACTAGTATAGACATCCCACACCACAACCCCAGGTAAGAACCTCACCCAATAAACCAGTATAGACATCCCACACCACAACCCCAGGTAAGAACCTCACCTGATAAACTAGTATAGACACCCCACACCACAACCCCAGGTAAGAACCTCACCCAATAAACCAGTATAGACATCCCACACCACAACCCCAGGTCAGAACCTCACCTGATAAACTAGTATAGACATCCCACACCACAACCCCAGGTCAGAACCTCACCTGATAAACTAGTATAGACACCCCACACCACAACCCCAGGTAAGGGCAAACAACCTCAACCGATAAACATGTGTAAATTTTAGACACCCACACACTATGGCACTCAGGAAGGCCAAACACTTTCACCCAATAAATATATAAAATATAGACACCCACATCCCTAGTTTAGTGTACACCTTTTGACTTTCATACCACAGCCTTTAATTAAACAGTGTAACAACTTGAAATATAATGCATTCACAGGAATATGCACAGTATTGCTGTATCAGAAGTAAGAAGTCGTCTACAGGTAAAAGTCATATAAGTATGTGGGGTTTGATATGATCTGACGATATGAGTTGTAATTTGACAGGATGATATCTGAGGTGCAGTTGTTGGTGAGTGAGCTGCGTCGTGTCACCCTGCTGTGGGATGAGCTCTGGCTGGGCACACTTAATCAGCACCATCAGGACGTCACCCGCAGGCTCATGCAGCTCGATAATGAGGTCAAAAAGGTCATGAACAACTCATCGCTCAGCAAGGAGGAAAAAACAGCCATCATTAGAGAAAAGCACAACACTGTTCTTAAACCTGTAAGTTTAGAGAATTATGCTTGTTTTATAGAAACACCTTGAATGTTTCTTGTGAAACTCTCAAAGAATATGATATAATAATTAATGGTCCTGAGATACCTTTGAATGATTGATCAGAAATTGAAGTGATTAACTTTAAGAAATTGTGATGATGGAATAAAACAATTTTCTGTATTATATGAATCAAAAGAAGTATAAGATATATAATTAGTTCAGTGCAGTCTTGGCCATGATGTAGAGTATTTATAGAGGAGCGTTGGTTTTAGACTGTGTATACGATGGAGCAGGTTCACAGCATCACTAGCGTGACAGCAGAGACAGCCCATGAGCTGTGGTTCCAGGAGACTTATGGTAAGATGATACAGGATTCCCTCGACAGGCTTCGCAACCCTCACAACCCCAACAACCCTCACAGCTCCTGGGCAGGATTCAAACAGGTACAAGCCAGAATTGTGCTCCTGGTGTAAATGCTAGTATATATTTTCTGCAGTATATTTTCTTTTAACATACCTTCTAAACAATGTGATATTATTACTGTTGTGTATTATTACTGTTGTGTTTACTTACATGAGTCAATAGCCTTGGAGGATATAATTTGGATAATTCTTCGATCCTCAAGAATAACAGAAAAGAAACCAAAGCTGGTTTAATATTTTCGCTCTAATTATGTCTCATCAAAGGTGCAACATGTTACTGTCTACCTACCTTCAGTTGACAGAGCACAGACGTTTATATTTGTGCCTATGTTTACATTTCTCCATGTTTGGTTCACACCATATCCTATCTTTACATAAAAAACATCAATTTATTTTTTGCCATAATTTCTTCACAGGGTGGGACATCCAGCAATTTGTGATTGCCATTTATTACACGGAAGTGTTTGTTCTCAGTTTTATGTACCATTTCTTGTTGTAGCTTCATCGCAGCCTCCAGGAGAGGGCCACAAAGCGGACCAGTCTACTGCTGAGTATGGATCAGATCAGTGGCAAACTCTCAGGACTTACACACACCGTCATTGCCATGCCTGGAATCAGCTCTGCCAGACAGGTAAAACCCATCCCACTCACTCTTTATTTACCTGAACATGTTTGTCATATTATTTTATAATTCAAAGTGGTCTAAAATTACATGTCTGCAATATCAAACACTACTCCATATCCACTATCCGAGACAGTCAGTCTTCTGACAAGCATCATAGAGAATGGTTCACCAGCAGATAAAATCAGGTCCAATAAATGATCTCTGATATGACTGTACGTAATGTATCACATTTAAAGTTCTTTATCACTAAAACAATTGTGTACTGAATTCAATCAGTCCAACTGCATAACAGATGAAGATGATCGCCAAAATTTATCTGATTCAAAAGAATTTGATAATCTTGAAATTAGAGTACATTTTTCTTTGCTTCAGGTTGTAACTATTGAGGCCATACATAACACTGTGCAGATTCTGCCCACCAAGACTAAACCCAAAAAACTTGTCTTCATCGGATCTGACGGAAATAGGTAAGAGTACATTTTATTTATTTAACTATTCATTTATTTTATTTTTTTCTTATTTAAAAAAAAAATTATTATCATTTTTTTTTTGGTGCTAACAACATTTCATGCTTTAAACTATATGAGTCATATTAATTGTATTTTTTTATTGATATTACAGATACCCATACCTGTTTAAAGGATTGGAGGATCTTCACCTTGATGAAAGAATCATGCAGTTTTTATCTATTGTCAACAATATGTTTGCAAAAAGTAACCGACCAGACCGACAATTGTATAAAGCTCGCCACTACTCAGTGACGCCACTGGGAGCACGGTCTGGTCTTATTCAGTGGGTAGATGGCGCTACCCCACTGTTCTCTCTCTACAAAAGGTTCCAACAGAGGGAGGCACTGATGCAGCAGCTCAAACAACAGGTATGAGTAATGCTTTTATCGAAATATTGTATGTTTTACTATTCCTATAATAACATGTGCAGAATTTTATTCAGGAATTTTACCTTTTATTTGATATTTCATTATTACTAAATATCATCTGAATCACCAGAAATGTTGTAGCATTTGTTGATATTTGGATCTTATAATTTAAAGCCTTATGAATGAGATTAATGTCCGTCGATGAATTTAGCTTTGAGATGAATAAATTGTTTTCTTTGGTGCAGTCGGGTTCTACAAGTCAGCCCCCCACAGCGACCCAGCCCCCGACTATCCCACGCCCCAGTGAGGTGTTCTACAGCAAGCTGACTCCAGCCTTGAAGGAGAAGGGAATCACAAGCCTGGAGAATCGCAAGGAGTGGCCCCTCAGTGTCATGAGACAGGTGCTACAGGAACTCATGCAGGAGACACCTAGCGATCTACTCTCCAAGTATGTTACATCATATTCCCTATTCTCAAATGAATGTTTGATAAGATCCAGCATTTTGAGAAATCTTGAGAAAAAAGTTCCCATTATTGACTATTAAAGAAGAAACATAATAAGTTTGGAGTAAATTTTATAAACTTCAGATTACTCCCAATATTTGAGTGTAAAGATTTGCATTTATCTGGAAGCAAAAAATGTTAATTTTAGTATTTTCTTTCAAATTGGTGTTGACTACTGAACTTTGTGGCATTGTAGGGAGCTGTGGTGTTCAAGCACAGGAGCTTCAGAGTGGTGGCAGATCACACAGACCTACGCTCGCTCTACTGCTGTCATGTCTATGATTGGCTACATCATCGGACTCGGGGACCGCCATCTTGACAATGTTCTTGTGGACCTTGCAACTGGAGAGGTGAGTTTTGCACATATCTATATTTCTTGCCGCCTTTATTGGACTTTTAAACAGGTCTTCTTTTCTTTTCCCAAGAAGAGTGGCAGGAATATTTCCCCCGAGTTAAGAAAGTTTAAGTCCTGTACAGTTATGGCTCTGTGCTTCTTATATCAAACATATTGAGGCCTAAAAAAGAAGCTTGTTTCCGATTTTCCTACCTACCCTAGTTGAAACCAGCTTACCCTTAAGTTTTTTCTTGTTTTGGGGGGAGGGGGTGGGGAGTCTCTAGGTGAAAAGACAAAGTTTTAGTTATAACATAATTCAAATACACATCCATTCTCAATATATTTCATCACTTTTAACAGAAGAAGATAGAAAAATAAGATAAAAATCTCCCCCTGTTTTTCAGGGCATGTTATCAAAGCTTTATCTCAGAAGTATTTTTTAATTTTGATGAATTCGGTTTTCAGGTAGTTCACATAGATTATAACGTATGCTTTGAAAAGGGCAAAGGATTACGGGTCCCAGAGAAAGTGCCCTTCAGAATGACTCCAAACATAGAAACAGCCCTCGGAGTCACAGGAATTGAGGTCAGTTATGGTTAACATATAATCAAAGAAGTGAAATTTGACTTTTTGTATTGAAACTGATATCATAATGACATGAGTAAAACATAGCAAGTAACAGTATCATAAGTAATCCATGTGTTTTATGAGAATATATTTTGGTGAGTATATCCATATGTAGTTGAATTATTGTCTATTTGAATGTATCAGAAAGAAAAGTAAGGTAGCAATTATAGTGAGTAGACAGTGAGGGTGGATATTTTTAGATAATTCATATTTCCAGATTTAACTCGAAGAGAACATGAATGTTTTAGGATATTTAAGATATTTAACAACAGTATGCAAATCCATCAGTTTAGTGTATGTAAATTATAGTATTCTGCTGGGAGGAGTTGTCACAGAGCTGGAACTCAAAGTGATAAGTTGTGAACCTGTATAAACAAAGCACCAAGCATGAGGTGGTAATGTAATTAGCCAGTAGGAGTGATGAACATGGCAAAGGTCATTAGTGAGGGATTATGCTGGTCCTGGGGCCACAAGCACCACTAACCAGGTTAGAGAGATGAGTAAGGGAGGTGGCAGACAGGGGGAGCCAGCTGTCACAACCTCCAGTGTGCTCACTGCCCATTTGTACATTCCTGAATTGGGACACAGATGGTGCACATGAGAAGGTGGACTACTCTCTGTCAGGTGCGCTTTATTGTTAATATGCTCAAGTTTTGCCTCAATATTGGAGGCAAACTTACTCAGACTTTAAAAATTAAGTTATCATAGGTTTTGCTTTAAACATGAAAATATGGTCCCTATTTATTCTTGTGAATGACCTCAGTTGGAGATACCTGCTGGAAAATTGTACCCATTAAGTTTTCATTTATTATTTTTTAGGTATTTTAATGCCATTTTTTATGCCCTGGCCTTGATGAAGGGCCTATATATTAGTAGATGATTAACTCTTCCGTCTGTAGTTTCCAGAAATCTGGTTATCTTTGATCATGTGGCTTGCACAGAAACATCACCTGGCTTACAGAGGAACAATGCATAACTTGCATTGAAACAACAAAGCAAGTGTAAAGTTAAAGGCGGGAAAGATACTATTATGTGGCATCATTTTTGCCAGAGATGACGTTTAATTTTAGAGACAATTTAATCTTGTCTTTTCTTGAAAAAACTTCATATTTTGTGAGATTAATATCAAAAATCAACTGAAAACCAGAGATGAAACTCATTGATGCAGATGACTTTGTTGTCAAATATTAAGATATTTGAGAACTCTTTGGGTTAGAATATAACTGATTCCAGATTTGGAAAGGTGAGAGTTTACCACTTTTTTGTACATTTAAGTGAAGTTTAGAAGCATAAAAACCCCTTGAAGTTAGACATTTTCTGATCATATCTGATCCCTGAAAATCCACCAGATGGTAGCATTGCATCACCATGATGCAACCAAGGCAGTGGTAAAGTGTATGGGCCATATCTTGACACATCAACATTTAAAAATTCCTGCTTATTTATGCTCTGCCACCTCCAGTTTTTGCCCACTTCAGGTTTCCGTAATGGCGTCAACATCTGACACATATCTTGGTTTGCCTTTGTTAAATACTTATTTTCTCCGGCTTCTGGGTAATGTACATTTATAAAAAGTTCATTTATATAAAGTTCCACATTAACATGTTTTGTTCTTGAGTTCAAATAGTTTTACTCTTGTTTAACACTTCAAGAACACGATAAACATGGATTTTGCTTTCTCATTATTCCCATTCAAAGTATATATGTTTTCCATTTGTGTTAGATTCAGTTATAATCTAATTGGGTAGAGAATGTGTACCACTCTCTGTGACATGCACTTGACATTGAGTGCAGAAGCATTTGTTAGAGGAATATTTGTTGTGAATATGCTCATAATGCTCCAAATAAAACAAACTTGTATTGTGAAAGTAGGAAGAAGTTAATTATATTTTGCAGAACATAATTATTTTCAGTGCCATATAAATTATCAAAGGTGTTTGTTAATGTATATTTCTTCGGCTAGGAAAGATTGTTTTATGTCTTTGCAATATTTTAAAGTCATAATCATAAACATTGAGTAGATTACTGTATAGAGACAAACTGTTTTGGACATGAAGCACATATGAGTATTTTTGGCCTAATGAGCAAGCTGTGATGATAATATGTATTATGGGAGGTGAGATGAGTCTGCCCTTGATCGGCCTAACCTGGTATGTGACATTATGTACACACAGTAAATACCAGGTCAGATGAGACACACTGCCTCCTTCACACTGCACTCAGCAAAATATATCTGGATCAGGAGGAAAATATGGTCTTCACCAGAATATACATAGATTATATTTGAAACACCTTTAGTCTACTTATTGGAATGAACACTGCTGTAAATCTATTCTTAAGGATGGGATGTAGACATCAGTGAAAGGTTGAAAGAGTATTAGAATAATAAGGATGGATCCTTCAAGCTGTGTGATAAGATCTGGGATGAGGACAGCATGGGATCAGTGAATGCAAGATTTGAAGCATCCATGTTTGGCATGTGAAGGATTTCCTCAGAGTTTTTATTGATGTTACAAGATGAGTTTGGGATTGCTCTCATGGGACACACCCCGAAGCTGTGTTAAAGCCAACACCTCCTATTATGATAGGTTCTACGGGGACGCGAATGATGAACCTTTGGAATCATCTGATGCTCTTGCAACCCTGTGGCTGATAGCTCAGATTGTAATATTGTTCACCATATTATGTTGTGCAATACTGGGGAATGTAGTAGTTTTGTTGGTGACGCGTAATATAGTCAGTCTGTCGCCAGCAGTACAGCACAGCATCATGTCTCAGGCTGCTGGGCACCTCGTCACCGTCGTCACCATACCTATGTTCATGTACAGGATCCTGAGACCAGACGATTTCACAGTGAGCAATAACCTATGTTATGGATGGTATGCCATTGTTCTGCTATCTCTCACTCTTCACATTGGCCACACCTGTTGTATTGCCGTTATCAACTTCTTCACAGTCGGGTTCCTTCACACGTCACCCTCCCTCGGCTACTATCACGCCCCCTTGTGGCATGTACACACTGGATTGACCATCCTGTGGTTCTTAGCGTTGGCCTTGGCATTCCTGCCAGCATTCTGCATCACTACTTTGCGGCCTTGTGACGAGTGCACCATGGAGCAGGTTTGGTTCTACTGGTATTTTGTCTTCTACCTCTGCATCCTTCTCTCCATCTCACTCTGTATTATAGCAATGTCAACGTTTATATTTTCTTTCATCAAAAAGAGCATCAAGTGTGCCCGGATTTCTGAACACAAGAAAATCCAGACAATGATAACAAGGCAGAAAATGTTGGAGGTCACTCACACACTGAGTGTTAGCTTCAGCGCCTACTACGTGCCTTGCATCTTATATCATGCCATCATTTTACACCATTTTCTCAAAGGTCGGACAGAAATATCAGCATTTTTGGAAGAGTTAACATTCATCTTTGTCATTGGCTTCACAGCTATCAATCCTCTAGTCTACTCCTGCAAGATGCAAGACTTTAAGCGGGAGTTTTACAACAAGGTGTCATGGCTGTGGTGTAACAAGAAGCCGCACATTCCTGCCACCAGGGAAGCTATCCAGCTACATGCCATGAGTATCAAGAACCACACCACAGGCTCCATGCTGAGCCTGCACACCAGCCTCGGGGGCAAGAAGGTGGCCATACCAAGAGTGATTGTCACTGACTTCGACAAGAGGAACCGGAGGGTGAGCAGTGGTTGGGCAGATGCAGACAGTGGAGTGTGGTACAGCCCCGGAGTTGCAGAAATGGTGCACATGGGAGATTTCAGCTTGGCATCAAAATATGACATTAGTGAGACACAGAAAGACTACCTGAATGTGCCAGAAACTGAGTTATAGCATGGATCTCAAACTTTGTCTTCGAAAAATCCAGAGAAGCAATTTATTGTGACATTAGATGGCTTTTCATTTTTTGTCACTTTCTAGTAGCAGATTTTGCATATGTGAAATACAGATGTTCGTGTACCGCTGCCTTATTTTTATTGCTGAAGTTTGACATACCCTTCCATTCATAACCATTTTGAAAATAATAAAAGTTGTGATTGTGTCCATTGACAGTAAAGAAGCTAATCAAAGCTAATATTATGATTATTAATTTTTTTCAAAGCTCATTAATCGTATAGTATGTAACATCAACCCAAAATCTTAGGACCACAGGCCTAATAAAGGAAAACAGAATAAATTACACTGGTCTGAAAAATATTCATGCATGCTAGGAAGTTCCTATGTAATAACCTTGACCAGTTATTTATTTAAATAAACATACTTTCATATAATTCTTCCTTTCTTATGTGTATTTGATTGAGAAGTGAATCATTTGACATGATTGTATAGTATTTAGTTAATGTCATAAAGAAGAATATATTGATTGATAACGATTATCATAACTTAGAAATAAATAAATCAGTTACTGCTTGGCCAGACCCATGTATATATACATGTAGATCCTAACCAAGTAGGGAGTCAGACAGAAGAGAAAAGAAAAGAGAACTAGGAATCATTTTCAACACTATTTTGTAAGCATGGAACACATAATAACCTTGATCAGTTAATTGCATTTTAATGAAGCACACTGGCAATTATCTTAATTATATTGTTTGCCTTCATGGTCACTTTCATATTGTAAATTATGGTGTGTTGGGAAACCAGGAAACAATTTGACAAAAACCTAGAGTGGTAATGGTTGATTTCTCCTTGCGATAAAAGATCCAAATATGATGGGTGTGGTCAGAGTTCAAGGATGAAAGTTGACAAGTTGGAGGAAGCTGTGAAAGCTGTGCAATCATCAACAAGATCAGAGGGCCAACTTCCAGCTTTTATTGTCAGGGATGGGTTTGGTAGACAGGCAGGCAGAACTTACAAGGTAGGAGTATCATACAAGTAGGGATGGGTTCAGCAGACAGGCAGGCAGAACTTACAAGGTAGGAGTATCATACAAGTAGGGATGGGTTTAGTAGACAGACAGGCAGAACTTACAAGGTAGGAGTATCATACAAGTAGGGATGGGTTTAGTAGACAGACAGGCAGAACTTATAAGGTAGGAGTATCATACAAGTAGGGATGGGTTCAGTAGACAGGCTGGCAGAACTTACAAGGCAGGAGTATCATACAAGTAGGGATGGGTTCAGTAGACAGGCAGGCAGAACTTACAAGGCAGGAGTATCATACAAGTAGGGATGGGTTCAGTAGACAGGCAGGCAGAACTTATAAGGTAGGAGTATCATACAAGTAGGGATGGGTTCAGTAGACAGGCTGGCAGAACTTACAAGGCAGGAGTATCATACAAGTAGGGATGGGTTCAGTAGACAGGCAGGCAGAACTTACAAGGCAGGAGTATCATACAAGTAGGGATGGGTTCAGTAGACAGGCAGGCAGAACTTACAAGGCAGGAGTATCATACAAGTAGGGATGGGCTTGATAGACAGGCAGGCAGAACTTACAAGGTAGGAGTATCATACAAGTAGGGATGGGCTTGATAGACAGGCAGGCAGAACTTACAAGGTAGGAGTATCATACAAGTAGGGATGGGTTCAGTAGACAGGCAGGCAGAACTTACATGGCAGGAGTATCATACAAGTAGGGATGGGTTCAGTAGACAGGCAGGCAGAACTTACAAGGTAGGAGTATCATACAAGTAGGGATGGGTTCAGTAGACAGGCAGGCAGAACTTACAAGGCAGGAGTATCATACAAGTAGGGATGGGTTCAGTAGACAGGCAGGCAGAACTTACAAGGCAGGAGTATCATACAAGTAGGGATTGGTTCAGTAGACAGGCAGGCAGAACTTACAAGGCAGGAGTATCATACAAGTAGGGATGGGTTCAGTAGACAGGCAGGCAGAACTTACAAGGCAGGAGTATCATACAAGTAGGGATGGGCTTGATAGACAGGCAGGCAGAACTTACAAGGTAGGAGTATCATACAAGTAGGGATGGGCTTGATAGACAGGCAGGCAGAACTTACAAGGTAGGAGTATCATACAAGTAGGGATGGGTTCAGTAGACAGGCAGGCAAAACTTACATGGCAGGAGTATCATACAAGTAGGGATGGGTTCAGTAGACAGGCAGGCAGAACTTACAAGGTAGGAGTATCATACAAGTAGGGATGGGTTCAGTAGACAGGCAGGCAGAACTTACAAGGCAGGAGTATCATACAAGTAGGGATGGGTTCAGTAGACAGGCAGGCAGAACTTACAAGGCAGGAGTATCATACAAGTAGGGATTGGTTCAGTAGACAGGCAGGCAGAACTTACAAGGTAGGAGTATCATACAAGTAGGGATGGGTTCAGTAGACAGGCAGGCAGAACTTACAAGGCAGGAGTATCATACAAGTAGGGATGGGTTCAGTAGACAGGCAGGCAGAACTTACAAGGCAGGAGTATCATACAAGTAGGGATGGGTTCAGTAGACAGGCAGGCAGAACTTGAGAATTGAATCATTTGACATGATTGTATAGTATTTAGTTAATGTCATAAAGAAGAATATATTGATTGATAACGATTATCATAACTTAGAAATAAATAAATCAGTTACTGCTTGGCCAGACCCATGTATATATACATGTAGATCCTAACCAAGTAGGGAGTCAGACAGAAGAGAAAAGAAAAGAGAACTAGGAATCATTTTCAACACTATTTTGTAAGCATGGAACACATAATAACCTTGATCAGTTAATTGCATTTTAATGAAGCACACTGGCAATTATCTTAATTATATTGTTTGCCTTCATGGTCACTTTCATATTGTAAATTATGGTGTGTTGGGAAACCAGGAAACAATTTGACAAAAACCTTGCGATAAAAGATCCAAATATGATGGGTGTGGTCAGAGTTCAAGGATGAAAGTTGACAAGTTGGAGGAAGCTGTGAAAGCTGTGCAATCATCAACAAGATCAGAGGGCCAATTTCCAGCTTTTATTGTCAGGGATGGGTTTGGTAGACAGGCAGGCAGAACTTACAAGGCAGGAATATCATACAAGTAGGGATGGGTTCAGTAGACAGGCAGGCAGAACTTACAAGGTAGGAGTATCATACAAGTAGGGATGGGTTTAGTAGACAGACAGGCAGAACTTACAAGGTAGGAGTATCATACAAGTAGGGATGGGTTTAGTAGACAGGCAGGCAGAACTTACAAGGCAGGAGTATCATACAAGTAGGGATGGGTTCAGTAGACAGGCTGGCAGAACTTACAAGGCAGGAGTATCATACAAGTAGGGATGGGTTCAGTAGACAGGCAGGCAGAACTTACAAGGTAGGAGTATCATACAAGTAGGGATGGGTTCAGTAGACAGGCAGGCAGAACTTACAAGGTAGGAGTATCATACAAGTAGGGATGGGTACAGTAGACAGGCAGGCAGAACTTACAAGGCAGGAGTATCATACAAGTAGGGATGGGTTCAGTTGTCAGGCAGGCAGAACTTACAAGGTAGGAGTATCATACAAGTAGGGATGGGTTCAGTAGACAGGCAGGCAGAACTTACAAGGCAGGAGTATCATACAAGTAGGGATGGGTTCAGTAGACAGGCAGGCAGAACTTACAAGGCAGGAGTATCATACAAGTAGGGATTGGTTCAGTAGACAGGCAGGCAGAACTTACAAGGTAGGAGTATCATACAAGTAGGGATGGGTTTAGTAGACAGGCAGGCAGAACTTACAAGGCAGGAGTATCATACAAGTAGGGATGGGTTCAGTAGACAGGCTGGCAGAACGTACAAGGCAGGAGTATCATACAAGTAGGGATGGGTTCAGTAGACAGGCAGGCAGAACTTACAAGGCAGGAGTATCATACAAGTAGGGATGGGTTCAGTAGACAGGCAGGCAGAACTTACAAGGCAGGAGTATCATACAAGTAGGGATGGGTTCAGTAGACAGGCAGGCAGAACTTACAAGGCAGGAGTATCATACAAGTAGGGATGGGTTCAGTAGACAGGCAGGCAGAACTTACAAGGCAGGAGTATCATACAAGTAGGGATGGGCTTGATAGACAGGCAGGCAGAACGTACAAGGCAGGAGTATCATACAAGTAGGGATGGGTTCAGTAGACAGGCAGGCAGAACTTACAAGGCAGGAGTATCATACAAGTAGGGATGGGTTCAGTAGACAGGCAGGCAGAACTTACAAGGCAGGAGTATCATACAAGTAGGGATGGGTTCAGTAGACAGGCAGGCAGAACTTACAAGGCAGGAGTATCATACAAGTAGGGATGGGTTCAGTAGACAGGCAGGCAGAACTTACAAGGTAGGAGTATCATACAAGTAGGGATGGGTTCAGTAGACAGGCAGGCAGAACTTACAAGGCAGGAGTATCATACAAGTAGGGATGGGTTCAGTAGACAGGCAGGCAGAACTTACAAGGCAGGAGTATCATACAAGTAGGGATGGGTTCAGTAGACAGGCAGGCAGAACTTACAAGGCAGGAGTATCATACAAGTAGGGATGGGTTCAGTAGACAGGCAGGCAGAACTTACAAGGTAGGAGTATCATACAAGTAGGGATGGGTTCAGTAGACAGGCAGGCAGAACTTACAAGGTAGGAGTATCATACAAGTAGGGATGGGTTCAGTAGACAGGCAGGCAGAACTTACAAGGCAGGAGTATCATACAAGTAGGGATGGGTTCAGTAGACAGGCAGGCAGAACTTACAAGGCAGGAGTATCATACAAGTAGGGATGGGCTTGATAGACAGGCAGGCAGAACGTACAAGGCAGGAGTATCATACAAGTAGGGATGGGTTCAGTAGACAGGCAGGCAGAACTTACAAGGCAGGAGTATCATACAAGTAGGGATGGGTTCAGTAGACAGGCAGGCAGAACTTACAAGGCAGGAGTATCATACAAGTAGGGATGGGTTCAGTAGACAGGCAGGCAGAACTTACAAGGCAGGAATATCATACAAGTAGGGATGGGCTTGATAGACAGGCAGGCAGAACGTACAAGGCAGGAGTATCATACAAGTAGGGATGGGTTCAGTAGACAGGCAGGCAGAACTTACAAGGCAGGAGTATCATACAAGTAGGGATGGGTTCAGTAGACAGGCAGGCAGAACTTACAAGGCAGGAGTATCATACAAGTAGGGATGGGCTTGATAGACAGGCAGGCAGAACTTACAAGGCAGGAGTATCATACAAGTAGGGATGGGTTCAGTAGACAGGCAGGCAGAACTTACAAGGTAGGAGTATCATACAAGTAGGGATGGGTTCAGTAGACAGGCAGGCAGAACTTACAAGGCAGGAGTATCATACAAGTAGGGATGGGCTTGATAGACAGGCAGGCAGAACTTACAAGGTAGGAGTATCATACAAGTAGGGATGGGTTCAGTAGTCAGGCAGGCAGAACTTACAAGGCAGGAGTATCATACAAGTAGGGATGGGTTCAGTAGACAGGCAGGCAGAACTTACAAGGCAGGAGTATCATACAAGTAGGGATGGGTTCAGTAGACAGGCAGGCAGAACTTACAAGGCAGGAGTATCATACAAGTAGGGATGGGCTTGATAGACAGGCAGGCAGAACCTACAAGGTAGGAGTATCATACAAGTAGGGATGGGCTTGATAGACAGGCAGGCAGAACTTACAAGGTAGGAGTATCATACAAGTAGGGATGGGTTCAGTAGACAGGCAGGCAGAACTTACAAGGCAGGAGTATCATACAAGTAGGGATGGGTTCAGTAGACAGGCAGGCAGAACTTACAAGGCAGGAGTATCATACAAGTAGGGATGGGTTCAGTAGACAGGCAGGCAGAACTTACAAGGCAGGAGTATCATACAAGTAGGGATGGGCTTGATAGACAGGCAGGCAGAACTTACAAGGCAGGAGTATCATACAAGTAGGGATGGGTTCAGTAGACAGGCAGGCAGAAATGAGGAGACATGGGCGATATATTAGTTGGGATGGATTCAGTAGACAGGCAAAAACTGAGGAGACGAGTGATATATTAGTTGGGATGGGTTCGCTGAACAGGCAGAAATGAGGAGACTTGAGTGACATATTAGTTGGGATGGGTTCATTTGACAGGCAGAACTAAGGAGACTTGAGTGACATATAAGTTGGGGTGGGTTCATTTGATAGGGAGAACTGAGGAGACTTGAGTGACATATTAGTTGGGATGGGTGACCTCTTTGAAAATTATGTAATATTCCACATTGGCAGTCTGTGAACGTAGTATAGCAAAGAATATCCATATGAAGCATGAAAATGAAATAAAAACACAAACACAAAACATAAAACACAAACACAGGGCTGCTATGGATATTTTATAAACAAGAGGATGTTACCATAGGAGTGCATCTCAAATTTGCAAGATTCCCAGCTTTTGGTGTGACCATCTCCGGATTTTGCAGTGTACCATTTCCTGTGTGGTGTGAAGTGCACTGATGAGATTTAACATGCCTTTTTCGGAGAGCCCTGCCATAGATCAGTTGTATCAATGTGTTTTGGCCAGTAGGGTGTGCTGTGGGTGGCTTTTCTCAGTTTAATGCTTTGGCCACTTCACGTAACATTAATGCCCAGTCTGTGATGCAGGGATTACACTCTCTTTTATATTCACTTGGATTTTTTTAGTTAAAAAAAATTGTACAATTTTTTTCAATATATTGGATTAAGCATAGGTCCACATAATTATCCAGTGTTGGAATATCAGAATGTTGGAATATATTAATGATACAGAGGCAGCTATGGATATGAATAAGGTCAGGAATGAGACATTTTCAGGTCATTATGTGACCGTGGAGTCTGTGGTATTCCTGTGTGTGGAGATGGTTCTGATGGTGCTCATCATCACAGGGAACAGTTTGACCGTGCTGGCCGTGTACACCGTCCCCTCCCTCCAGACCGTCACCAACCGCTTCCTGGTCAGCCTGGCCGTTGCAGACCTCCTCGCAGGATTCATGATTCCCATCCATACTGTGTTATTGCTGACACCATCTCTTCACAATAACAAGTGGGTGTGTCTGGGCCGCATTGCCTCTCTGATGATGCCCTGCTCCACGTCCATCTTTAGCCTCCTCCTGGTCTCCATAGACCGGTACATTGCCATACTTGATCCACTTCACTACCCAAAACGGATGTCACCCACAAAATCCACCTATTTGATAATCACAATTTGGATTCATGCCTCACTGTCAGCAGTTGTCCCATTCTTCTGGAATATATGGGACAAAGGTACCATGTGTACCATTCCACAAGTTTTTACAAAACCATTTCTTTTGATATTTGTGAGTGGAGAGTTCTTTGTTGTAGTTTTGGTCATTTTAATCATCTATGTGAGGATAAGCAGGGAAGCTTACATTCAGAGGAAAAAAATGGTAACCTCTGCTATAACCTCTGTAAATTCACATGAAGGGAAACAAATTACAACTTTGACTTATTCAGATTCAGGAAAAAAATTGACCACTTTGTTTTTAGTGATTGGTTTATTTGTGCTGTGCTGGACACCTTGGATGATCGTTCTTATTATACAGGTGTCTGGAATGAGGATAACGGAGATGCCATATTTGTTGACATTCTTTCTGGGATTATCAAACAGTTGTGTAAACCCAGTAGTATATGGATGGAGAAATAATGAGTTCAGATATGCTTATAAAAAGATCTTGACGTCGATAAGTAAATTTTGCAGTAGACAAAGTACAGTCGCCAATGGATTAGGTGATAAATCGTTGTCACATTCACCACCAGTATTACCTCATGATGTTTGAACACAACCAGACAAGAATCTGAAGTTTATTTCATTTTTGATATCACCTTACCGTTCAAATAAACATTTCACCATTAAAAGTAGATTGATGAATGACAATTTTAAAATGCATAATTGTGGAAGTTATTGTCCAAAGTGTGATTTTTTTTTAAAATGTATATTTAAGTATATTTATATCATCGGGCAAATTTAAGCGATAATATATATATATATATATCTGATCAAACTTTAATGAAAAGTGGAAAGTACCCAGGGTTTTTCATGGATTCCCAGGTTCTCAGTATCATTCGGTGCAACATGTTTTGCAAATGTAAGTTGTAGATATTTATCAGAGTACAGTGATTAGCATGTCATGTAATGATAGTCCCACCCACATTTCTAGATAAACTCAAGTTGTTAAGGGTTTAAGTTTGGGAAATTAATGTTTTTTTTATCAGGTATGCACCTAGTAACATTTGGTTCAAGACTTGCCAAGCTGGGGTTTTGATAAGGCGTGGGGATGGTGCAAAAGAAAGTGGCACTCAGAGTTAAAGTTTGATTTATTATTTTTGCAGGGAACATTCCGCATCTCATGTGAGCATGTGATCAAGACCATGCGGAAGGGACGTGAGACATTGCTGACGTTACTGGAGGCGTTTGTGTATGATCCTCTGGTAGACTGGACCACCAGCAATGAGAGTGGATACACAGGAGCCTTCTATGGCGGTGGTCAGGTGGCCGGAACTGCTGACCGGCAGACCAAGCGCGACATGGAGAGAGACATCACTCACAGCATGTTCTCTATCAGAGTGATGGAGATGAAGGCAGCCTGGATCAAGAACAAGTCAGTCATATCTACATCTGCTATACTATACAACCCTCCTTATTAGAAATGAATCTTAGTTTATTTAGATATTGAAAACAGATGAGCTTTGAGATAGAACTTTTAGATGATTTATTTTGCAGGGATGAGATGCTGGGGTCATTGCCAAAGCTTCAGGGGAGTGTGGGAGAGTACTTGAAGTGTGAAGCAGACCTGGCAGAGACACAGGTTACCATAGAGAACACGCACCATCAGCAGCAGTATATAGAAGATGCTCTACATGACCACCAGCATGCTGCCTTCACTCTCCATCACAGGTCAGTATCACATCATTTGCACACCAGGTGTCGCATAATTCTTTGAGTATTTAAATTTTATGTATTTTGATTGAGATGTTTCAATTTTTGGCAGGAGAGTATTTGTGCAAAGAAAATATCAATCATGCTTAAACTAATATAAAGTAATAAAGTAGACATATTCCTTTGCAGATATAGAGAGTATGCTATTGTGAAGAGCACCCGGCAAGAGGTTGAAAGTGAGATACAGGAGAAATTGAATGAGTGTGACCATTGGCACAAGGCCCACCAGGTATCAAAACCAGCATTTTGTTAGAATTAGAATGGCATGGCCTGATATTCAACATGACATTTCCCTCTGATATTTATCTCATTTTCATTGCATAATTTACATGTTGAAGAAATGTTGAAATTAGTTTTTTCTTGTAATATTGGAGTATTAACAATTTATATTTTTTTTCAAAGAAAATGGCTCATTATATTTTCTTTTTTTTTTATTGAACACACAACATTTTTTTTTACCCTCAGCCCCTGATGTAATCAGGCTGAGGGTATTGCAGTACTCCTGGCGTGGGTATGTATGTATGTATGTCTATGTATGTATGTATGTCTGTAGCGAACATCCTTGTCATCGCGATAACTCAAGAACAAATGATGGCAGCTTCATGAAACTTGACACACATATGCATCTGGTGAAAACCTCGGACGAGTTCCATGGACGGCGACCTTGACCTATTTTTCAAGGTCACAGGAACAATTATGTGAAATCCCAAGAATCACAATAACTCAAGAACGAATAATGGTAGCTTTATGAGATTTGACACACATAAGTATCTGGTGAAGACCTCATAATTTTTTCTATGAAACATGACCTTCACCTACTTTTCAAGGTCACAGGGACAATTATGTGAAATCATCTTGTCATCGCGATAACTCGAGAACAAATGATGGCAGCTTCATGAAACTTGACACACATATGCATCTGGTGAAAACCTCGGACGAGTTCGATGGACGGCGACCTTGACCTATTTTTCAAGGTCACAGGGACAATTATGTGAAATCCCAAGAATCACAATAACTCAAGAACGAATAATGGTAGCTTTATGAGATTTGACACACATAAGTATCTGGTGAAGACCTCATAATTTTTTCTATGAAACATGACCTTCACCTACTTTTCAAGGTCACAGGGACAATTATGTGAAATCATCTTGTCATCGCGATAACTCGAGAACAAATGATGGCAGCTTCATGAAACTTGACACACAAAAGCAGCTGGTGAAAACCTCGAATGAGTTCGATGGATGGCGACCTTGACCTATTTTTCAAGGTCACGGACAATTATGTGAAATCATCTTGTCATCGCGATAACTCGAGAACAAATGATGGCAGCTTCATGAAACTTGACACGCATAAGCATCTGGTGAAAACCTCGGACTAGTTCGGTGGACGGCGACCTTGACCTATTTTTCAAGGTCACAGGGACAATTATGTGAAGTCCCAAGAATCGCAATAACTCAAGAACAAATGATGGCAGCTTTATGAAATTTGACACACACAAGCATCTGGTGAAGACCTCAGACTTCTCTTGATGGAACATGACCTTCACCTGATTTCAAGGTTACAGGGACAATTATGTGAAATCATCCTTGTCATCGTGATAAATTAAGAACAAATGATGGCAGCTTCATGAAACTTTACACGCATAAGCATCTGGTGAAAACCTCGGACTAGTTCGGTGGACAGCAACCTTGACCTATTTTTCAAGGTCACAGGGACAATTACGTGAAATCCCAAGAATCGCAATAACTCAAGAACGAATGATGGCAGCTTTATGAGATTTGACACACACAAGCATCTGGTGAAGACCTCAGAATTTTTTCTTTGAAACATGACCTTCACCTACTTTTCAAGGTCACAGGGATAATTATGTGAAATCATCCTTGTCATCTTGATAACTCAAGAACAAATGATGGCAGCTTCATGAAACTTTACACGCATAAGCATCTGGTGAAAACCTTGGACTAGTTCGGTGGACGGCGACCTTGACCTATTTTTCAAGGTCACGGGGACAATTATGTGAAATCCGAAGAATCGCAATAACTCAAGAACGAATGATGGCAGCTTTATGAGATTTGACACACACAAGCATCTGGTGAAGACCTCAGACTTCTCTTGATGGAACATGACCTTCACCTGATTTCAAGGTCACAGGGACAATTATGTGAAATCATCCTTGTCATCGTGATAACTTAAGAACAAATGATGGCAGCTTCATGAAAATTGACACAAATAAGAATCTGGGAAGACTCCAGATGAGTTTGATGGACGGTGACCTTAACCTGCTTTTCAAGGTCACAGGCCCATATCAATAATTCTAGAGTAAATGATGACAGTTTCATGATACTTGACACACCTAAGCTATCAAAGGAAGTAGATTTTATTGGTTTTTTACCCCTGCATCAATTTGCCTTGGTGCAGTGACGTTTTGTTCACAAATATTGTGTGGAGCGAATGTTGTGCAATGAGTTACCAGGGCTGAGGGTTGATGCATCTCTGATGCCTATGTTTAATCTTGCATAAAACTTCATCCAGTTTTGTATTTGAATTTCTCATCTTTATTTCATCCCAGTAGAAACTCATCATCAAAATTAACCTTAACAACAAATATAAACTTAGCCCCACGATTATTTCTTGTTGTCTTGCAGTATGCACTGCAGGCTGTGCAAGGCAACACACTGCAGAAGATCAGTGGACAGGTGAGCAAGCCACTCAGCACAGCTGTCGCAGGCTTCGGTCCCGTCGTGGACTTCCTCCAGGGGGCAGGACAGTCTCAAATGGTGGCTCAGGTAAGAGGCAGGAGACAAACTACAAGAATATTTGATATTTCTAAAAAAGTGATCTCTGCATAAGTGGCAATTGGCTGGGATGATAATTCTTTGTGAAAGTTTTTTTAAAGTATTGAAATATATTGATTTATATCATAGACATGCACAATAAAAAATGCATAGTTGTGTTACAAAAGTGTCAGAAAGGTTACTTAAAAAGTAACCATAGATAATAATCTCTTGATGATAGTTCTAAGATAAAGGTATGTTATATTTGTTGGCAGTGTGAGCAGGTGGAGGCAGAGTTGGCGAGAGTTTGCCACCAGAGGCGCAGTGTTCTACACACCTGCCTTGATGTGCTTCACACCTACGCCACCCTCGTCGTACAGCTGCCATACAGCTACACCAACAACAACCGCAGCTGCAGATGGGAACAATGGCTACAGGGGCTTGTCTGTGACTTCACTCAGCAAAAGTGAGTTATCTCAATATGGTCAATTTGAATTGATAACTATTTGGGTATATCTCACCCAAACAGAAAACATTTGAGAAATATTCTTTTAAACATTTATTATGTGCTACAAGATAAAAAGGCGAGGATCCTAAGATGATCTGCGACAACGATCGCAGTCCCTACCAAGACCAACAACGGTTTCGATCACTTTGATCTCTTCAGTTGGATGGGGACAAGATATTTAACATGTATATTTAACTGCATATCACATAAAGTATCCTGGAATTTTGACACATAAATCTACCTCTTACCAAGTTCCATTGACAATTTGCACATTTTGTATTTTTTTATATTGGAAGTTTAAGATGATATTTCCACACTATTACATGCAAGGGCAAAGTGCCTCTTTTCATTAGTAATGCTGTTCATATTAGATTCATTCAATAGAGTGTAAGGTCTATAAGGTCATGAGCACACTTTTATCACTTACTGTGTCCTTCAGGTGTAAGGACATTGTTGGGGAGTACCAGGATATCTATGGTGTAGGAGTGGTACTGGCTGCCACAGCCCAGCACCTATTCTCCACAGAGGCCAAACTACAAACAATTATCACTGATGCCAACACTAAACTTCTCAAGGTAATCTCTATGGCACATCTACAAGGCATCTTCAGAAAATAATATAAAGAAGTAAGAAAATATAAGAGGCAACTGCGTGTATTTTGAAAGCTACCATGAGTCATTACAAGTGAAGATCTCATATCTGACAGGCAGACTGAGATTTTGCACATAATTTCTTTGTTTAACCTCCAACTCTCAACTTGGTTAGAATTGGTTAAAAGAAGCCATTTTGGAAATAGGAAACATTGAGATGTATTGAATATGGTTATGTATATATGTTTGCTTAGTTGATGGAGAGACGAGGTATGGATATTGTGGAGACATCAGTCCTGGTGGTGCAGGTACATGAGGCTACAAGCATTGTACATCAGTTTATCAAAGGTGAGACAATAAATTTACCAAATACATATTTAACATGAGGAAAGCCTTTGTTGAGTTTATACTCAGAGTAATATAAAATGAATATTCTAGGTCATATATTTGTAGTCATGGTATTGCTAGCTGTTAAATGAGGAAGCTTTTTGAATTTTGATTTATTTGTTTACAGAGAATAATGAGAGTGGCAGTAAGTGCATGACAAGTGTGGTGACATCGGCCCTGTGCTCCCTCAGCAAGCGCTATCTCATCATGGAGGGTGCTGCTGCAGGTAATATTATCAGCACCAGAAACTATCACATCAGCATCAGAAACTATCACATCGGCATCAGAAACTATCACATCAGCACCAGAAACTATCACATCAGCACCAGAAACTATCACATCAGCATCAGAAACTATCACATCAGCATCAGAAACTATCACATCAGCACCAGAAACTATCATATCAGCATCAGAAACCATCACAACAGCACCAGAAACTATCACATCAGCATCAGAAACTATCACATCAGCATCAGAAATTATCACATCAGCATCAGAAACTATCACATCAGCATCAGAAACTATCACATCAGCATCAGAAACCATCACAACAGCACCAGAAACTATCACATCAGCATCAGAAACTATCACACATCAGAAACTATCACAAATCAAGACATTACTGTCTCCTTCTTATAAATCATTGTAATATGCTTTCATGAAAAGTCCTTTACCTTGATAGGGCTCAGAGAAATTATAACTATTACTTACAATCATAGACTAAATTTACTGTCGTTAGAATCAAATATGCCTTGATAAAAGATGAATTTCTGTTTGTAAGATTGGGATGGTTCACATTTAAAATGTGGGTGGTTCACATTTCAAATTAATTGTAAATGTGGCTATTAACCACAAATATTCAGATAAGGTTATTGGTGTGATAGACTTGATTTATTTCACCATTCCCATGTTTCTTTCAGCTGCTGGAGATCGGCTTTTGGATTTGACCTCGCGGGAAGGAGATTGGTTCCTTGATGAGCTGTGTAGTATGAGTGGCAATGTCAACCATCTCCTGAGCCTGGTCACAGACACTTCCGTGGTCAGTTTGTATTCATTTTTGATATTTTTTTATATGTAGTAACTACTTAAATTTCAGTTTCATAACATAATATTCAAACACCAAAAAAGAAAATATGTTTTTTTTTTCCATAAATAAATGATATGTTTTTGTTTTTTTTTCTTGATCTTGATTGGTTTTACTGAAATGCATTATAAACTAATGTGATATTGATGTGGATATTGTTGATATACAGCGTCAGATGCTGAGTGCTGAGATGTGTCAGAAAGTGGTTCACACCATGCAGGCCACACATGAGGTATACATTGCTCTGCAGGACCTTAACCTCAACTTCAGGAACATCATCGTACCCGAGGCCCAGCGTACCCTGCAGCGTGAGGAACCTAGTGTCCTCATTGCACTGGAAACCATGGACGACATCATACTGTCTGCTGGAAGGCCACTAGAGGGCATCCTTAGTCAGCTGGAAATTCAACTCAGAAACGCCATCATGGGAATGGATGTAAGCATATCAATACTCAAACTAAGATCTATTGTGAGGTTTAACTGGAATAATTAATAATGAAATGTCATGATTAAATCAGTGCCTAGGTTTTGAAACTTTATGTGTGATAAAAATAAATATAGTGTGTTCCACAAAGAAAAATGTTGCACAAAGAAAAAGAAAATTCTCAAATAAAAAATAAAAACCACAAACGTAGCCACTATCCATTTGTACAATTCTAGCAGTGAATTATTATTTATTTTTATTTAATTTGAATATTATGTATGAAATGTCACATTTGTTTTGCATATTATCAGACTGACGAGGAAGTAGTGCAGACAGTGAAGGGGATGAGGCAGAGATTTGATGACCTACTTCAGGGATCAGACTCAGACCCGTCTAGTCTCAGTCCAGGCCAGATGCTACTCATGGGCTTCAATGGGCTCTTTACTCGTCTAGACGCAGACTTCACCTCCATGCTGGATGCCACTGCTCAGCTGGAAGTGCCAGATGTCTGGAGCAAGGTGGATATTGTTAAGGAAGCCAGGTCCATGCAGGTATGATATCACTATCATCACTTGAACTGAGATGTGCAAGTTTTGTCCCTTTTTTAAAGCAACTACATGATTATTTAAGTGCTTTCTTTCAAAATAATATTATCAGAACTAAGCAGAGTAAAATCACCATTTATTTTTCACCAGAGTATGATTAAGTCTGTAATGTAATGGTTGCAGATTTTTTTCACAAATGAAAAGATGAATTCTTAGCAAAAAAATAATGTAATATGATATTGGTGTTATTTCAGATCACAGCTTTCAATGACTCGACGCTGGGCCTGCTGAGCTGCCTGTTCTTTGTGCGGCAGCTTCAGGCCATGCAGCAGTTCTTCACAGAGTGTCGGCAGACTGTGTCCTCCATGCACAACCTCTCCGGAGGAACCCTCCAGGATGACGAGCAGCTTGCCAGACCTATCAAACAGTTCATTGCTGAATATGTCAG
The DNA here is from genome assembly GCA_949316495.1 of Amphiduros pacificus. Taxonomy (NCBI): domain Eukaryota; kingdom Metazoa; phylum Annelida; class Polychaeta; order Phyllodocida; family Hesionidae; genus Amphiduros; species Amphiduros pacificus. Next base: position 18,057,187 of record OX439002.1, on the reverse strand, counting down.
GAAACATGTGAGTTATTAACACAGCACAGTATTAGATTAGTTGAATTGAATCTCTCTGATTTGAAAACGATCAAAATGTTATTTCGTAATATGTCCTATTTTTTCTTTGATGAGACAACTTCCACATAGTTAAATTATTATTTGGAAGTAGAAAAAATATATATATATCTCATGATGTTTCTCTTGATTGTAGCTGTTGGGGCTCCCGAGTCAGCTTCTGGGTAATATACTCTGCCTGTACATCAATGCTCTGCATGTGGACATAACTGCAGAGATTGAGCTGAAGGACATCGGAGCCGAGTCTAAGGTTTCCCTGGAGGACCTGTGTAAGAAGGCTGTCGACCTGAATCTGAAGAATGGCAGTTTCCAGCACATGTACCTCACCCAGGCCACCAGTCTCATCAGCGCCGTGGATGTGGCATGGAGGAAGTCAGATCTGGCCAGGTATATAAGCTGCATAAAACCCTAGCAGTCAAGAAATCAGCACTGCTACCATTGTTACATTACCACAGCTTCATTCTGACTTATTTGTTTATTTGACTTACCGGTTTTATTCACATTTAATTTAGAATTGGAGAAGTGTCCTTCCCAACAGTGTTCCTAAAGCATAACTGCTGGATTGTCATTAGAAGTCAGAAATTATCTTTGAACCTTACTCCATTTCATGGCATATTTTCAGTTCTGTTCAAGCCAATTATAAGATACCTGTATTTCACATTGTTTGTCTGTAGAAACTTACTAAGATATGCAAGCATTGTGCTGCCCCCTGGTAATGATTTGCCAGTTTTCAATGCACATAATGGGCTCAATGCCATGATTCTGGAAGAATTATCAAATTTTGAATCAGCAAAAAAGGAAGAAAATCAAGAATAAAGGGAAAGGTTTTGATTTAATCATTGTTTTGTTTTTCAGGAGGTTGGACAGCAACATTGGGATATTAAAAGGAAGTTTGCAGAGAGCCCAGATACAACTGGCCAGGTTCCAGTGGCTTCACGAGGATTCCTTCACTAAGGCTGGACGACTGTCTAGCCAGATGGTGATGCCAGCACGGGCCACAGTCATGTCTGAACTCAGGAAGGTATGTATTCCTTATACATGCCTAATACATGTATTCCTAAACTGTGGAAAATGGAACGAGTTAAATATTACAGGTACAGGAATGGTCAAGAATAATGAAATATACTAAGTGCAGTTACCCCTTGAAATGAAGATAGCAGATGTCTAATGCATTCATCAGTGAGCAGTCCTTTGAAATATGTAATACATGTACTTTAAAAAAGAGAATCAGTTTGAGCAAACTTAATGCTGATTTTGGATATATAGATGAATAATAATGCTTACTTTTACCATTTCAGGGAGTACAGACGCTTATGGCCCAGGAGACGACTGTCACCAGTATACAAGAGCGCCACCTACAGTTAGAGGGCAGCATCACTCAGAGGCTGAAGTGGGCAGCAGGAGCCAATCCATCCCTTAACAATGTTTTGGCTCAGTTTGAACAAGCACTGAATGACAAAAACACCACCATACAGGTCAGTGTGAATATTAACCCACTGTATGAACAGTTCGCCAGATCAATGTTAAATATCTGCAATTCTTATTGTAATTATAGACAATACATTAATTATAGACATGATTAATTTTTTTCCCATTAAAATTAAATATATTTGTTTATAAGAAAAAGAACACCTATAAGTATATTGTAATTTTGGTGAGTTTTGACCCATATGAGTGGTATATTTTCAGAATGAGACCAGTGTTAGTAATGATGTGATGAGTATCTGCAATGCTGTGCTACACCTGGAAGCTCTGAGGACCAGGACTCCTGAAGCCATCCAAGCAGACACCAACTTCCTTACCCTCCTCAACAAGTCAGTTATATATCATCACAACTGTCAAATCCTCATAACTATTTAGGTTTAGGAAAGTGAATAAAACTATTTTTAGCCACACATATTCACATACTAAAATAAAGTAATGTAGTCAGCCCAAGGAACCATATGTTCATTTGGACACAAAAAGTCATAATGCAAAATAAGGGTAAATGTTCTGATGTAGGGAAATGTAAAATGGTATAACATGTCGTATATAAGGATATGTTTGTTGTTAGGTGTGAGGAGAGCAGTTTGCTGATGGAGTCCTGCAGCAGTTCTGTTACTGATATAGAGGAGACACTCATGAAAACTCAGGTGAGATACATTCAAGCATATCAGCATTTGGACAAGTCAATATCTGCATAAATGAACTCTAATGTTTGGCCATTGATTTCTTTTTTAATTATACCTCGATTCACTTTATATATTATAAAGTTTTGAAGTGATTAGTGATGAGTTAATGAGAATGTTGCATTGAAGAAGTGAGAGAATTGATAGGTTTGGTTCACTGTATGTTCTAGCCCCTGGAGGACAGTGATGCAGTGAGTGTAGACTGGCTGCAGATGGTAGCAGAGGAAGTAAACAAGGAGGCAAACATGCTGACTGCCAAGATGACAGCTCTCCAGGCAGCCGCACAAACTGCCAAGGTGACACACCACTAATTGCAAAGATCCCATCCAATTACAGTCAAACACATAATAATTATTGAAGTTTGTCAGATAGTTAATTGAAGAAATGAAAAAAAAGGTTTGAGTAAGGCTGATTATTGATATTTCTTTTCAATTTGTGAATTATCAGAAATTAGTTACTAAGTTAAATTGAATGTCTTGCAGGATGGAGTGAAGAGTGAAGTTGGTGGCATTCGCAACATTCTGGCTACACATCATAAACTCATGTCAGACATACGCAGCATACTCAAGTCTATGGCCAAGGTAAATGGCATAATTTGTCCATTCTAGAGCACATGATTTGTTCACTCTGGAATACTTATTTTTCTTTTAGCCTGGAGCAAAGAAAAAATGTACAAATTTTACTCCTTTCAATTTGTCAGATACCATGCTTTACAATATGAGAGTGTCTTTAGTGACATTAAGAGATGACACATTGATTTCATTGTAGCAAGAAGAGCAGGATTTTGGACCAGAGCCTGTGCCAGGTGGTATTCGGGAATATGTCAACATCTACAAGACATTCTCTGAGAACTTTACCACCCTTCTCAAGCTGGTGATGAGTGATGACCTCACCAATGAGGTCATGTGTGAGGTCACATCCATGGCTGACACCCTCAAGGATCAGATCATTGTGTAAGTTGCTGTCTTTGCTTTATTGTTTACATCCAGTATCTGGAAACATTAGGCTGGCATATAATTCAAAGGTCACAATAGTATCACATAATCAGTGCAATGCAGAATTGGCTTTTCTAGTGCTAAACAACCTGCCCCAGCATCGGTTGATCCAAATGCAACAGTTTCTATCCCCACTATTTACCCATGCTTATGGCTACTATGACTGAATATGTAGAATGACAGCTTTATGATAAATTGATAATGCACATATTAGCCCAGACAAAACAAATCATCTTCATTTTGATATATGAGCAAATAAAAACAACAGGTTGGTGATGTAATGTGCTGGGTTGGCTGCCATTAATCCTAACAAGATCACAGATACTTGCACAAAGCTAAATCGAAACAAAAAAACAAAAACAAGTGGTTCTTTGGTAACAAGGGGATAGAAGCATTACTGAGTGCAGCTGAAGTTAATCCCATAAAGCAAACACACAATCCCAGTGATCTGCTTGAAAGAAGCACTTAATGGCCTATATTTTACAGTGGGATTTGTTGATCTGTGTGTCAATTGTGATCTGTGATCAATTGTGTGTGACATGGTTGATTAAGGATTTTGGAAGAATGGTAATTGAAAATGTAGAAGGAAATAATGAGAGTATTTTTTTTGGGTGTTGAACACTTGCTTTTAGTACACGTTATCACAGAGCTACCACAAAAAGTGACAATGTCTGATGATCAGATTATTTTGTATTGAACCATTGTTTACAGATTAAAGATATTATAAACAAATTTGTACATTTTATAACAGATTTATTCACTTCAAGAATTATACATTCAACCCTACACCCATGCTTATAACTATGCTTATAACTATAAGATAAATGAAATTACATTATAACATTATAAATGAATTCAAATCCTCAAGAGTATAACTTCAATGACCAGCATCTTTGTTTCTCTGACAAAATGATATATTATTGGAGCATATTTCTATATTTCTAAATCTATGACTCAAAATGATTTGAAAACAGAAGCATATCAGATACATTTGAATTATCGTTATCATGGTATATAATGTCCCTGGGTTCTAAACTAACCTTTTCATCTAGCTCTTATTTACTAACTGATGCAAAAGTATAATTGGTAGTCACAGTTTAAAAACATCTTCAAGGTAAAACACAAGATAAGACAAAATATTTTTCACTCGCATATCAGCTCACATTTTCACAGGCACAAATACGAAAGTCTCTCGAGAGGCATAATGTCCATCACTAGGTGTCACTCCCAGTTACCAAGTGTATGGTCATCTCCTGGTGTGCTACAGGTTTGTGCTTCCGGCATATGGGGTCGTCTGAGCATATAACGTGTTTGCATCCCTGGACTGGGCAGCCAGCCTGGTGCAGGCAAGCAAATTGTAGTGATTTCACAGGCGTTGTGCACATCACAAACATTCTGGGACCTTGTTGATGTGGACTTTCTGGTCTTATTCAGCTCATAATCAAGTTCTTTCATTTGTTCTGGACCCTGTCGCCTCAATTTTCTCCTTGCATACGTGAACCACTTCTGCAATATAAGAATATCAAGATATTTAATGCTGCTATCAAAGATATGATAGAGTATTGATCAAGTCCAATAGAGATGCTATATGGAAATGTTAAATGTTTCTCACCTTAACTCTATCAGGTGATAGACATAGTTTTGATGCAAGTTCATCACATTCATTCCTGGAAATATACTTGGAGTGAGAGAAGATTTCAGTTAGGGCTGCTGTCTGGGCCTCTGTGTAATTCTTAGATTTAGCTTTCTTTTGTTCCTTTTCTGTTTTTCTGGCATTACGGAACCAATTCTGCAAATAGAAAATAAAAACATGTTAAGTGAAATATGATTACAGTAGTAATCACTTGAATTATGCAAACTCAGTCATTCACGTGACACATGAAATGAGTACTTACAGAGACTCCCCTCTGGGATAGACCTAGTCTTGAAGCTAATTCTTCACATTCAGCTTTGGTGATATACTTGGTTTGGGAGAAAATTTCCATCAGTTCTTTTATTTGCATCTTGGTGTAAGGATTGTTCCCATCTCCTTTGTGTGAGGCCCTTGCTGATGAAGATACAGTGCTTCTCTTCTTGAGGGATGACAAATCTGTTGATTGTCGTGTGACTGCTGTAGGCTTCTCACCAGGGAAGGATCCCAAGGGCTGCTTGCCAGTAGATGTCTGTTCACTGTATTGCACAGCTTGTTCCAAGGGTTGCTTGCTAGTGGAAGGATGGTTGGCTGGGGAGAGTCCAAATGAATGCTGGGCGGGAGAGAGTTGGCAGGATTCCTTGTCAGTAAAGGGCTCCAAAGACTGCTTGCCTGGGGACAGTATGGAAGACTCGTTTTCAGGGGATATGTCCACCATCTGTTGGTCTGTGGATGCAGCTGTCATCTGTTGGTCTGTGGATGCAGCTGCCATCTGTTGGTCTGTGGATGCAGCTGTCATCTGTTGATCTGTGGATGCAGCTGTCATCTGTTGGTCTTTGAATGCAGCTATGTTCTGTTGATCTGTGGATGCAGGTATCATCTGTTGGTCTTTGGATGCAGCTATGTTCTGTTGATCTGTGGATGCAGCTGTCATCTGTTGGTCTGTGGATGCAGCTAAGTTCTGTTGGTCTGTGGATGCAGCTAAGTTCTGTTGGTCTGTGGATGCAGCTAAGTTCTGTTGGTCTATGGATGCAGCTAAGTTCTGTTGGTCTATGGATGCAGCTATGTTCTGTTGGTCTGTGGATGCAGGTATGTTATGTTGGTCTGTGGATGCGGCTGTCATCTGTTGGTCTATGGATGCAGCTATCATCTGGTCAGGCATTTCAACAGGAGAGCTGATACTTGAAGATGTCCAGGATGGTTGCTCACTTAACCAGGATTTGCTTTGGTCAGATATTACCAAAGTCTGATGAGCTGTTTCGACAGAGGTCACTGCTGGGACTTCTCGAGAATATATCGGTGGCAGATTGTCCTTCACCTCAGTAACAATGAACTCATCCATGGTCCCAAAGTAGGATGTGATTGGTCTAAAAAATGTTGCAATTGGTGGTAGAGGGTCCTGGTTTGAAGGGCAACTCTCATCTGAAGTATATGACATGAAAATTAACAAAAACAATCAAATGCTAAATTAAGCTAATTGGAGTATTTAATGAATGATTGAGATTAGAATCTAATCTGTTTGACAAGCTGAATATTTACCTGAATCAGAGATATCTTGTCTCTGATGGAGGGGTTCATCTGGTTGTGCATTGAAGTAAAGGTCACGGACACTAATACCAGAAAGGCTCCCATCACCATCTGCATCAATACTGGAAAAGCTATCTGCACTACCATCACTGGGAAGATCTCCTAAATCATTATATGACCTTTTGTCTACAGGATATTTAAGGGTGTCTATGCCCTGGTGGGGTTTGTGCTCTTTTGACATGATAATGGCAAGCTACCTCAAACTAGGATTCTCAATAACAATAAATTATTGAAATGTCTTATGGTGAATAAGTTTTGTATGCCTGCCACCAAAACACTGAGATGTTTATGTTTTGGTCCATTTTTATAAGGCCCTGCCCATTTGAGTAAAGAAGACATGCTTAGGGAAAAGGAAGACATGCCTAAAAGGGCAAAGTCTGCTGGCTCGACCCTTTGAAGTAGATTTCTCTGTTATTTAGGGATGGCTTCATTGGGTCTTAGGGAAGCTTCCAGTACCAGGGTGCAAACTGTCAGGAGGGTATGTGTGACACACTGCTTTGATGACTATGCTCTGCATGAGCCACTTTTCTAAGAGGTGTGAAACACAATTGAGAACCAATTTTTATCCCAGTGTATGCTAAATTTAACTGTGAGTCATCATAAAAATCATTATGTCAATGTATGTCACACCTCTGAATTACAGTAGTCAGTATGTCATACATCATTCACTTTGATCTGTGTGGATTTTAGGCAAACATTTGGTAATACAAATTCACTATTGTCAGGAATATTCAATTGAGGCATCACATATTTATGTATATATATTTTCAATGAATAAATTCCCAGATATATTGATTGCTGGAAGAAAATTCTTCTGCAACTTTTGTCTCTATATAAACTAAAATGATGAAACAATTAAAATGAGACAGTAAAACAATCAATCATGGTGTATTGCTACACTGATATGCAATTTCCTAGCAAAATGTTGAGTGCAAAGTAATTATTTTCGTGCTTTGAAGAACACAAAAAGATGTGTCCATTGTCTCCATAGACCCAGATCAAAATGAGATATTTGTGATTTTAATGAGCCATTGTTATGTGTCTCTTTCAAACAAGATCCCTGGACTCCATATTGAAATGCACTGATTCGATTCATTCACAGAATTTATTTATAGTGAGAGTAAGTTTTTTTTACAATATTACTCCTCACTAAAACTATTTTGTTTACCAGAAGCCTTCATGGATGTATTCATTCAGAATCAAACAATAGATGTAATGCATGGGGGAACCTAGGAGTAATGCCAGCTTGGCTCATTGCAGGAACAAAAGAGGATGCTGGGGATACTTTAGAAAAAAGTAGTGATGTCCTCTCCTAAATAGACTGATTGACTTTTACAGCAGGATGAAATATTCTCTGTTAAAATTTCTCCATCCTCCAAATATCAAATGGCCTGAACATAAATCTCGCCAAATGTCATTTGCTGAAGGTGTGTTTGATTATGAAAATCCAATCCAAAACCCCCATACTACTCCTCTTGAAGGAAATGTACACGGTTCAGAGTGCCACCATCCCAAACTCGCTATGCGAGAGTATGAATTGAATGACATGAACACAGAAATCTCTGACGTATGCACACCAGCCTTCGTTTTCTCTGATCATTGTATATGTATTTGTTATTATATAGTCTATATTATTGCATATATTTATTATTGCTCTAAGAGTTGTATACAAAAAAACAATGCTCTTTCTTCATTGCTGTGAAACAAGAAATAACCCAGAAACGACATCTATCATTTTTCTTGTTCAGAGCCAATGTATGGAGAGAGAAAAAAATTAATGTCTGGGTGTGTCAAACTAAAGCAGAGAATTTTAGCACAAGGAAAATCTAATCATTGTTAAATCTTTTGTTCCCTATATTGCAGATAGGCGTGTTCAGGTCTGTGTAGAGTCATGGCAAACAGTTTCATGGGAAAGGATCATAAATAGTTGAAATAATTTACTTGTTTTTATTGCTAACTAGTCTGAAAAAGGAAAGGATAAGGAGGAGGGTGGAGGAGAGAAGGACCAAACTCAGATCATTCTAATAGATAGTCTTAGCTCTCACTGACCGGAGAATCAAACAGTTCTGTGAAAAATGACAGTCATTATTTTTATTTGTTTTCAGAATTAGTAATGAAACAGAGAATCACAAGTATTACATATGATACACATATTTTTTATCAGAAGCAGGTACAGACCAATGAACTGCAGAGTGCTCTTTGTTGTGAGAGTTAGAATTTCGTTCCCATACTTATATGAATCCAGTATGCTTGTCAATATCACAAGATTGTTTTAGTCCTGATATCTTTTGAGCAGGTACAAAAATAACTGCACTATATGTAAGTGTTATAGTGAGATATTGAGAGATTGGCACCTTTATGTTGCAGGATCTATGATGATCTGGTAGGATTCGCTCCCCTGCTGACAGGACTTATGCCGGAGGAAGAGATGGCTGGCAACACCTTTGCTACAGGTAACACTCCATACTCTCAATAATGTTGTATTTGTCAGCGGCAACATTGTTTATTATTAAATGATGCAGTGAGATGACCTTTGGGCTTTGCAGTGCCTGTGGGCATTGGATTTCTTAGTATCCAATTTTGATTCATGAATTAAAAATAACAATATAAAATTTGTTTATGTAAGCAAAATATAATTCAGATGAGTTCAAATATCACACAAACATTTTCTAAACAAGAAGACCTAGTCATATGACCAAAAAGGTACATAACACTTTGATCCCATTTAAGATATTATGGAAATATAAGACTGTAGTATGAGATATATTTTCTTCATGGCATAATGATTGAAATAAGGTTCAATGAACAGATTTTGCCATTCATAGACTATGACCATTTGTGAGAGCCTTTATCATGAAATGATAAAGAGATTTCAGAAGGAAATTTCCTTCTTATTGGAGTTAACAAGAAATCTCAGAATGGGGATTCATGGTCTAAGGTCATGGATCAGTCTATAAATTATGTCTATGAATGATCATATGAAACTATTCCACCAGTATTTCATTAATTATTTCACTGCTTTGAGCAGAGATTTGAGGTTTGGAATCATAATCTGTTATTTATGGTCTTTAGGATTCAGATAGAGTCATGACCTTTTTAGGTGATATGTCAACAATGAAATGTGATTGAATATTGTTATCAACAATGTGAATTATTACCAGGGAATGCAATAAGAGAAATTGAGGCATTCTCTCACTTCTTTTGCCATCTTTCAAATAAAAGGTTTATTAAATCAGGCAGCGAAACATTTATATTGGCTGAGGAGCCTTTAGAACTTTCAACAGATTTTTTTTACCCATACACCTTAAAAAAAGGCTTCAATACTTTAAGGGAAAAAAAAGAAAGTTAGAACAAAAATTAGTTTGATTACATAAAGAAATCTTTATTTAGGTAATGTATTATATTTCAGCTGTGAAGAAGACGTCTGAGGGTAGTTTCTTCCCGGCCACACTGTCCCCCAGGAAGCTACAGCAGATGAGCAAGGCAGATTACATGGGCTCTCCCACCATGGGCAGCCCTGGCCTTCCCCATCCCAAAGCTTCAAGTAAGTACACTGCCTGAAAACTGCACTCATCTTGATAGGGACATACTCTACAGGGGAGTGATGCATAGGGGAAAAATGAAAATAAAAATCTCCAGTGTCACTAAAAGATACACAAAATCACTTGAAGACTAACAAAATATTTAAATTTCAAATTTGAAATTACTCAAAGAATTAGAGCTGCACTATTTGTAACAACAAGTTTTTTTTTTACAACAAAGATTAGTAGATGCAAGCATGAAAAGATCAGAACATGAAATCAGTAAAATTCATTGAATATTTGATATCCTTTAATGTCAGTCTTTGAAGGCAAATGAAATGGGGGTTTAAGTAATCATGCAAAAATACATTAAGAGAAGAAAAACAATGAATGATTAATGTAGCATGTTAATAGGATTAAAGGAATTCCAGGAAGAATACATTCTATGATACAAGAGAAAATCTTTTTCATAACATTGTTCGATATAACATGAAATTCAATGTATTTTAGCAAACATTGAATTTTATTCAAAACTAGCAATTCAATATGCCATTTCTGTATTTTACACATACATAACTGAAAACAATTTTTATATTACAACAATTTCTGCATGTTGCATTACACTATATCAGTGTACCAAATAACATTGGAAATTTACGGACACTTGCCTGTATATTCAATGGCACATATTTTCCTTTGTATCAGATAATAATTCCTTCATGTCAAATGACTTTTCCTTTGTATTAGATGCAACACTTCAGACCTGTAAACAGTTTATTATTTCCTGTATATTAGATCAATTTTTCCAGCATATCAGATGACATTTTCTTGTATTTCTGACACTTTCCTGTACATCTGACACTTTCTTGTACATCTAATACTTTCCTGTATATATGACACTTTCCTGTATATCTGACACTTTCCTGTATATCTGACACCTTCCTGTATATCTGACACCTTCCTGTATATCTGACACCTTCCTGTATATCTGATACCTTCCTGTATATTTAATGCCATCCTGTATATCTGATACCTTCCTGTATATCTGATTAGATGCAACACTTCAGACCTGTAAACAGTTTATTATTTCCTGTATATTAGATCAATTTTTCCAGCATATCAGATGACATTTTCTTGTATTTCTGACACTTTCCTGTACATCTGACACTTTCTTGTACATCTAATACTTTCCTGTATATATGACACTTTCCTGTATATATGACACTTTCCTGTATATCTGACACTTTCCTGTATATCGGACACTTTCCTGTATATCTGACACTTTCCTGTATATCGGACACTTTCCTGTATATCTGACACCTTCCTGTATATCTGACACCTTCCTGTATATCTGACACCTTCCTGTATATCTGACACCTTCCTGTATATCTGATACCTTCCTGTATATTTAATGCCATCCTGTATATCTGACACTTTCCTGTATATCTGACACTTTCCTGTATATCTGACACCTTCCTGTATATCTGACACCTTCCTGTATATCTGACACCTTCCTGTATATCTGATACCTTCCTGTATATCTGATACCTTCCTGTATATTTAATGCCATCCTGTATATCTGACACTTTCCTGTATATCTGACACTTTCCTGTGGAGCATATCCACAGATAGGTAGGTAGGTACATTAGGTAAAATATCACAGATCTAGGATTTACTAGACCAATATTTGATATGTTTTGCAGTCAATAATCAAATCTTAATTCAAGCAACTTATTTCAAATATATTTCGCAAGATCGAAATGCAGACAGATCTTGTTTGCCATCCCCCACCATTGTTACCATGGAAACTTCTTGTAACTGTTCATAAGCAGGTCTGTGAAAAAAATCTCTCTTCATCTCAATCATCATTTCAGTTTCGGTGATGTTATCGGTGATATTATTAGTACTTTTATTAGGTTGAGGCAACAGATAGCAGGCATATTCATTGATCTTTCATAATTGCTTTGTTGCAGATCTCTGACATTTTGAAACTATTATTTTTTTTCTTGCTGAGTCATGTGTTTCAATTGAATCCTGTGGAAATTAGCATATTTAATGTTCTGATAATATGGTTAACAGCTGTCTCAAGATTTGACAAGAAGTAAATTAGTTTTGCTGATGACACAATAAATAAAAAAAATACAAAACAGGCATTGGTTAAAAGATTATAAAATTAATGAATTATCATTCTCATCCCAACTCATTGTCTAATTTCACGATAAAATATCTAAATATATAAAAACAGTTCTGTTATATGCCATTGTCGCCACTTGCCCTTTTTAAGACTGGTAAGTTAAGAACAAACTATTTTTCTTTTTGTGAGACTTATAGTATTTTCTCGAATATAGGATGAGAAGTTAGTATCCAAACCTTTAGTCAATGTTTGGGGGGTTGGCTTATACATGAGGGCAACCTGTGGACGGTGATTTATGGCAAGAATAATTGACTTTATCAGCTTGAAAAGTAAATAAGCTTCACTCATACTGTCCTGATACAAACTCCCCCAACGTCAATATAATTAATATCTTTGGCTTATATTACACATAGAAATATTCTACCACGTCTCAACAGTAGTCTGACTTGTCCTATAATTGTAAATTGACCTTGACCTTGATTTTATGTGACCCTATTAATGCAATAAGGAAATAAGGAAATAAGAAACATAACCCAAACTTGGAAATATGGGTAAAAGATATATAGCCATACAGTCTCTGAATAGTGCCCTTGTGGGTGACCTTGAATTCTGACCATATCTTATCAAATATTGGAACAAATTCAGATAGCATTAACCAAACACAATTCATTGCTACACAACAGCCCTAAATTTCTACTCCTTCACTCTTGCTATAGGCACAGTGGTCTGCAGTCTCGGTCTTATATTTTTTTTCAATTAATTTATTAACTCAATTTGTTTTAAACAGTGGAACAAATGGTAACAGTTCCATTAAAATGGGTATTAGAAATGAAAGATTTATAACATCTTTACTTAACCAGTCTTTGAAGTCAACAACTTTGATTAGGACAATCATCATATAATAATTGATATACCATCAAATAAGATCTGTATGAAAGTCAAATACATGCCACATAAACCCACAGTTACAAAAGCACTAATCTGTGCTCAGTCTGTGATCACCTTCTCTGTTCTGTATCCTCTACATTTCTAACCTGACCACCATCCCTCCTATCTCAAAAGATAGATTTAGGAAGCTTTATATGTATGTTATAAAGGTGGTTAGAGGTCACACCAAATAAGTCACAGCCAGGGTAATTGCACTTGGCCCCCCCATGGGGTGCATAGGGATATAAACCCCTGGCACAGACATTGCCGCCTCTTCCAGTCCACTGACGCTCAGGTAGGCGGACGTCTTTTTCGCCCGCCATCCCACCCTTTTAGAACTATAATTTTAGCCATCAACACATGGCTTATGGGCGTATGGCCATGAGAGCCAAGCGTAGCTTAGTTAAGTAGGTATAGGTGTACAGGTTTTGCAATTAATTGAGTAAAACTAGTTGATATATGTATTAAAATGTAATTGGTAAAATGTTTTGGTAAATTGGATTTATGTATAATTGATGTGTGTAGCACCACAATGGCTGGCAGCTACTGTAACAGTGAAGGACAGAATTATTGTAGTAAGTGGCTAAATAAATCATTTGTGACCAGTTATTGAGGTGTTCTGTTTCCTTCTAAAGTGATGCATACTTGACTTAAGAATGGAAAGGATACAAATTATGGAAGAGGTCATAGATTAGACAAATCAGGAAGACCAAAAATGTCACAGCTCTTTAAAATGATTATCTTTTTTTCTTCAGCTCCTGTATTGAAAAGACAAGAGAGGATTACAAGGGATCCAAGAACTGGGAAAGGTAAGAAATATAGGATTTCCCTCTCTGACTTAGAAACCTGCTAATTGTTTGGTTTAATAAAAATAGAAATCTTAGCCTCATATACCAAACCACAACAATTATAACAAGAAACAAGAACAATTTCTTTGAAAAAGAAGTAATAGTTTGTCATTAAAATGAATCTTATTTACATGTCCACACAGCAGATTTTTCATCAAATGTATTACAATCCATTTTCAAAATAAAATTATTAAAATCATATGTGAATATCACTTTAAGTGTGCTGAGATTGAGATCTGCAGTGATATTTACAGTGCCTCTATATTCCAATCTTTAATGAAAATGTTCTGTAAGGTCAAGATTGCACAGCGTATAAAAAGGACATCAGTTGATCATTAGCTTCATTTGCAACAAATAAATGGGGAAATTTAGAATTATTGCTTCATTAGTATGAAAATAATACCAGAGTACCGTGATAGTTATCTCCTAAAGGACCTTTCTATTCAAATTTTGTTGATTGGCAGGACTGCGCGACATGTTACAAGATGACGTCATGTTACAAAAGAATGTCATTGGCCAAAACAGTGGGGATGTTAATGTTTTTTTCCATCTTTTGCCTGTGGTGGATGTTGACATCCTTCCTGTCCATTGGGAATTAAAGAAGAGCACAGAGTAATGGCTGTATCATTTATACTTGTAATGAGATAAGCCATCATTAGTGCTTGACAGTTAATGTAACCTTACCTGAAAGATGATTAAAGACAGTGATCAGGATTATTTCATTGTCACCTGAGACAGCAACAGTAGAAGGGAGTGAAACATAAATCTTACACATAACTAGGGTTTATGGTTTTGTGTTGTGTGGATTACATTGAGATGAACAGGGGTGGGGAATGCATACAATAGCCTTAGTGGCAGAACAGGATCAAAGCATAGCTCATGAAGCATAGGTCACCAAGCATAGGTCACCAAGCATAGGTCACCAAGCATAGGTCACCAAGCATAGGTCACCAAGCATAGCTCACCAAGCATAGCTCACCAAGCATAGCATGCGAAGCATAGCACACGAAGCAGAGCACACGAAGCAGAGCACACGAAGCAGAGCTCACGAAGCATAGCACATGGAGCATAGCACACGGAGCAGAACTCCCGAAGCATAGCTCACCAAGCATAGCACATGGAGCATAGCACACGGAGCATAGCACACAAAGCATAGCTCACGAAGCATAGCACACGGAGCATAGCACACGGAGCATAGCACACAAAGCATAGCTCCCAAAGCATAGCACACGAAGCATAGCTCACGAAGCATAGCACATGGAGCATAGCACACGGAGTATAGCACACGAAGCATAGCTCCCAAAGCATAGCACACGAAGCATAGCTCATGGAGCATAGCACATGGAGCATAGCACACGAAGCATAGCTCATGGAGCATAGCACATGGAGCATAGCACACGGAGCATAGCTCCCGAAGCATAGCTCACGGAGCATAGCACATGGAGCATAGCACATGGAGCATAGCACACGAAGCATAGCACACGAAGCAGAGCACACGATTCAGAGCTCACAAAGCATAGCACACGGAGCATAGCACACGGAGCATAGCACACGGAGTAGAGCACAAGGAGCATAGCTTACACAGCATAGCACACGAAGCATTGTACACGGAGCATAGCACACGAAGCATAGCTCCCAAAGCATAGCACACGAAGCAGAGCTCACAAAGCATAGCACATGAAGCATAGCTCACGAAGCAGAGCTCACAAAGCATAGCTCACGAAGCATAGCTCACGAAGCATAGCACACGAAGCATAGCACACGAAGCAGAGCTCACAAAGCATAGCACATGAAGCATAGCTCATGAAGCATAGCTCACGAAGCAGAGCTCACAAAGCATAGCTCACGAAGCATAGCTCATGAAGCATGAATATTATTCTTATTCCTTAGTAGAGAAGGATGCTGCTGTGCTCTCAATGCCACTTAATATGAACAATTGCTTCCAGGGATGTGAATGATATCAAGAGATCCACTCACTGAGAAATAAGATTGATACCCATATTACTTCCTTGACAAATCATACCTTATTAGGCAGATAAAATGAAATTATAACAAACTATGAGCCAGTTTTATCAATTATTAACTACCTCAGAAAATTTAAGTGCATAAATGATATTTTTTTGAGATATCAATTTGATTGATGTGTGATTAGTTTTAATTGGTTAAAAGTTTAATTTTTGTTCCCCAGATAAACAACAGCTGATACAATATGTCAAGTTGTAACAAGTGAACCTTGATAGAATATTTGTACTTGATTTTGTTCTTAAGCTCTTCAATGATAAATTTTACAAAAATAACCATATATGGAATTTTGTGCAGGATACAATATAAATATGATATTTTAAACACAAACTGGATCACTAAAATGATGTTATTATTATATATAGGTGACCGTCTCAAATCTTTACAGCTATTCCTTGAAAGTTTATGATCTCATTATATATCCCAATAAATGTTATGAAAAAATTAAAACTGTTAATTCATCACTGACAGCTCTCATCAAACTTTTGGTGTCAAGACTTTATGCTCAATAAAAAGTCACAAAAAACACAGATATTTGTCTTTGCTACATTAATGTCAAGGAATGTACCAATTTATTTATTTGTTTTTAGATCTGGAAGTTTAACAGTTCATTTCTTCTTTTGCAGCAATCCAAGAGAGGAACTCTTATGCTGTAGGGGTGTGGAGGCGGGTAAAGCTCAAACTAGATGGCAGAGACCCTGACATGAACAAACGATTCTCTGTCAATGAACAGGTAAATACTCGCACTTGTATCATCAACAATGATAATAAAAGGTCATCAAACTGTCAGGCAGTGCATTCATGCTGAGGATATTGGCCACAACTTTTCTATCAAATGATATTAAACATCTATCTTCACAGGGATTATTTCTTGTCCATAACTTAAACTTTGGCCATATCTATTCTCACTGCTTGAGAGTTCCCTGCTGCCACCTGTGTGGGAAAATCTATTATCATGTGCAGACATTGTAGATATGCAAGTTTGGCTCATAGTAGTAACAAATACTGATTGACATGACACTTTCATTCAGTTTATTACAATGGTCCTTTCTATTCTGCACATGCAGTTAGCCAAAATATTAATTTAGTGTATTCCCTTCACGGCATATAGAATGGAAGTCATACATCTTTCACATGGAAACCATAATTTGGAAACCATGTGAAAATCATGTAGTAGAACACATGGCTTCCACATGAAAATTTATGTGGTTTTCACCAGGAAAACAATGTCATGCTTCTTAAACTGGTGAAAACCACATAATTTTCTTTATAAAAATAAGACCTTGTGTTTTTCACACAGAGCACATTTTGCCACGGATAGAATCAGTGATGTTGTTTGAATACAAGACTGCTTGCATATATCTCGAGTCTCTAATTGCGGTCGAATATTTGCAGGTTGACTATGTGCTGAAGGAAGCTACCCACGTAGACAACCTGGCAGTACTGTATGAAGGCTGGACACCATGGGTATGAAGTCATCACCGCCACACACACGTTGGCTATCAACCTATCCTACAACGCAACTGTCTGAGCGCAACAGACAGAGGCCACCTCCACCACAGGGGGGCGCCATGCTCCACAGAGCCAACACATACACACGGCCACTATCATCATGTGTCATACTCTGGCATGCTTCAGGTGCATGCTGTCCTGCAGGCAGCATGACACAGCTAGCTACCACTGCAGATATGGCCTCACTAATTCTAGTATACTTGGGACAGAGCATATACTCCCTCGAACAGGGCCACTGGGGTCCGACTCAGGGGGGCTTGACTATGCTGTCCATGACTTGTATGCGGCCAGTGTTGAATGTTTAGATATATATCATCAATGGTCTCTCCTATTTGCACCTGAACCTGCAACTCTGCATGGACAGGATGCAGAGGGATCCATATCATCATGCAGAGTGTACCACAAAAATGGCCTTTAACTCATACACACCATTGTCACAGGGCTATGTTTTTGTGGCACACCCTGTATTAATTAATCTTTATTTAGAAAGATTGTCAAGGTTGGAATAGAAATGAACGTGCAAATTGTGCACAGGGAAATGTCCTCCCATTATCACTTGAAGAGCTCTGACTAATAAATCGTTAAAGGGCTGATTGACAAAGATACCTTCCTCCTGTAACTGATTTGATGATTTACATCGATGAGAAGTTCATATGAATATAAGGTATTGATTCAAGAGAAACTTAAGGTAAATAAAAGAAATATCATGCATAAAAAGAACGAAGGAAATTTAAAAGTGTTTATGAAAGACCTAGAAAAATGGCTTTTCAGATAAAGAAAAGGAAGTTATAAAAAGAGCATTGATATGCAGGATGCATATGGAATTCTGTATTTAATAGGAGGAATTAATGGTTATATACTATTTGTGCTAAAAACCTTATTATATAGTATACTCATGCTTTGACCTAAGATCCAGAAGTTATGTTTATATTCTGAGCCTTTATTCCACTCAATAATTGGGAAAATATCAGATGTGTCTGACTAATTTGTATTGTAGTCTGCAAATTGACACAGTATATATATATAGGTCTCAATGTCTTCAGATATTTTGTTTGTCTTGAAATCAAAACTGCTTGATCATTTTATACCTGCAAGGTGTTGAAAGTAGTATGTTATATATCGTGGCTATCGCAAAATATCTTGGGAACAAGTTACTGTGTTTGATGTTACATGTTAAAGTGGGGGAGAGCATTCAAGCAATTGATAGAATGCACCAAAAGGAAAGGTTACATGGATCAAATGATAAAAGGAAATCTTTTTTGAAAAATGTAAGAAGAGCTAGTTCTTACATCTAAAGCCTTTCTTTTGAAAGAAATATATGGAAGGTTTATCAAGAAAAATGATTCACAATTAATTTCTTTATGTGTTTGAAGCTTTAAATCCCCCTAAAAGTTGATTAATTAATATCAAGATGGGAACCATGGGGGCTGTGTGCCATGTGCATCCTATAAGCTCCCAAAGGTAATAGAATGTCAAGATGGGAACCACAGGGACTGTGTGCCATGTGCATCCTATAAGCTCCCAAAGGTAATAGAATGTCAAGATGGGAACCATGGGGGCTGTGTGCCATGTGCATCCTATAAGCTCCCAAAGGTAATGGAATGTCAAGATGGGAACCATGGGGGCTGTGTGCTATGTGCATCCTATAAGCTCCCAAAGGTAATAGAATGTCAAGATGGGAACCATGGGGACTGTGTGCCATGTGCATCCTATATGCTCCCAAAGGTAATAGAATGTCAAGATGGGAACCATGGGGGCTGTGTGCTATGTGCATCCTATAAGCTCCCAAAGGTAATAGAATGTCAAGATGGGAACCATGGGGGTTGTGTGCCATGTGCATCCTATATGCTCCCAAAGGTAATAGAATGTCAAGATGGGAACCACAGGGACTGTGTG
Source organism: Amphiduros pacificus (assembly GCA_949316495.1). Classification (NCBI taxonomy): domain Eukaryota; kingdom Metazoa; phylum Annelida; class Polychaeta; order Phyllodocida; family Hesionidae; genus Amphiduros; species Amphiduros pacificus. Next base: position 18,037,890 of record OX439002.1, on the reverse strand, counting down.
CCATGTGCATCCTATAAGCTCCCAAAGGTAATTGAATGTCAAGATGGGAACCATGGGGACTGTGTGCCATGTGCATCCTATAAGCTCCCAAAGGTAATAGAATGTCAAGATGGGAACTATAGGGGCTGTGTGCCATGTGCATCCTATAAGCTCCCAAAGGTAATAGAATGTCAAGATGGGAACTATAGGGGCTGTGTGCCATGTGCATCCTATAAGCTCCCAAAGGTAAGAGAGTGTAAAGATGGGAACCATGGGGACTGTGTGCCATGTGCATCCTATAAGCTCCCAAAGGTAATAGAATGTCAAGATGAGAACCATGGGGGCTGTATGTGCCATATACACACATGAATATTGCCAAAAGGAATTTTAATATTTTCAAGCTTTCAGCTTCTGACATGGACATAAAGTACCATCAAGCCACAAACCTGGGATGGGGTCAAAAGGCAAAGTATTTGGTCTTTGATAGGAGTTAATTGAGAAGGATTGATAAAGTGCATTCTTTGCCATTCACTTGGCCTAAGTGTGGCAGAAGTTGTGAATGATCAGGTAAAACTAGGCACTCCCTTGTGAGTTAATCAGGTGCAAACAGAATATGGCTTTGCTGGCTACTTAGCATGAGTTGTCTCATTCACAATTAAAGTCACGGAACATATAATAGAAGGTAATGTAGTCTGTCTTGCCGCGGGTTTCATTTTGTACATGGTGACACTGGCAGAAGGTTAGCCTAAACAAATATATGAGTGAAAGCTATTTGTGACGAATCAATGAACCACTAATACAAATTAGCTACTTAGACATTGCAGTTATTATTGGTTTGCCCTCAGGGCTAGGCCAAACCTTTACTCCTTGGGAGTAGAAAGCAATTTTAAACATTTTATTTTCTGGCAATTTATGTGACGACAATCTTGCACAATATCACATCTAATGCTGATGATTATCAGAATGTCTTGCTGACAAATGTTTGTCACAGTTAGACAGATATCTTCTAATGTTTCTACAATAAAAGCCATGAAAAGTCTGCATGGGGCCAATGGGTAATGGACTTTAGTGTAGTGTATATAGTGGGAGTGAATCCTGTGACCACACAACATGGAGAGATCTCAAAGTGGCCGTGATTCTAGTCGTGTCACACAGCGTTCTTTCCCTGCATTCTAGACATGCATTGAAGTCCGTCATCAGGGTCTGTGCAAGGTGAGACGTGTGCAACAGGAAAGGTAGTCAAGTGGTAATGGAAGACACATGTTTTGTGTATCGTGAAGTAGAACACGTCTTTCCGTCATACAAGTCTCCACAGTAATTGGAGATACAATGAAAGAAGAGCTTACTCTATGATATGTAGACACTGATTGAAAATGGATATAAAATGATCAAGCAGATAAATCGGAAATCATATTTTTACCTTCAAGCCATGTATCGAAAACACGATTATGGTTACCAATATTAACCATGATCAGTAAAATATTATTGTTTGAATAAATATTCTTTTTTCCCAACCAGTTTGGATTTTGCCAATTATTACAATTGTGCATGTTTTTTTTGTTTTAATTATCTGTATTTTTTTCCAACATTGGGTTATACTTGTATTATTCTTCATTGTTAAGAGAAATGAAAATGGACAAAATATTGAGATTATTGTATAAAATGCAAGACTAGAATATATGGAGTGGATTATGTTAACTGTCTGTAATGAAATTATTATAAAGTGTACATTAAGTGTGAGGATAAAATTGGCAATTTCCATACTGGCTTTGTTGTGTAACATGTTCATCTAAATTTGACAGGCAAATATCCTTGAAGGAAATGCCACAAGTACACAATTACACGAAGAACTAGAAGTAGGTTTTCAGTCTAGACTAGGTTATGACATCACACGTAGGCAGAAACCCACCAAGTATAATGAGCTCTGGAGATGTCAGAACAGAATGAATACACAATAATTAGGAGTATCCAAGTTCCTTTTAGGCTAATATTTATTAAAATCAAAATTTAAATACAGAAATGAATAGATTTGTACAGTTTAGAGAATTCATGTCTCAATTAGAGAAAAATATGACCAACACATTGTCAGTAAAATAGAATTTTGGCATTGAGATGTAGAAACTAATATCTGTTAGATAGAAATGTAGAGATAACAAAGCAGTAGCTTTTACTTTACATGTTCATTGTATGGCTAAAATGAAAGCAGTTTTCATTTTCTTTATTGTGACAGTTCCATTTAAGATTTTCTTTCAGGGACAGCAGTAACATTTTCATAATATATGGCACAAAAATGTAGAGTCTGCAATTCTACAATGGTTAACATCGTCTTAGACAAACAGATCCATAATGCCATTTTATAATTATGTTACCTCCCCTATTTCCCTTTCAAGATTATTTATCATTTTTGGAGCATGCAGTTTAAACAGATAAGAGGGGAAATAATTGCTTATTTGTAGGAATAAGGTCTTAATTATTGAGTCCTACAAATTCCTCGGAGTATTTTGTTTTGCTTAATTTCTGCAGTGTACTTTTATGTCCAATGTCTCCCAGATTGTGATGGTTTGTCAATAGACTCCAGTATGTGTAAATACCTTTGTTGTCAAGGCAGACCACAGGATGGGCTCAAGATCCCCATGAATAGCTTTTGATCAAACATCAGACACTCCAGTTGTCTCATTCTGGTAAAATTTGCATCGCTTAATTAAAGGCTTTATGTATATGTAGCATTTTGTTAGAAATCTGTTCCTCACCAAATTGGTTATGTACTTTCAATAGAACTATTTTAAATATTTCACATATAGTTAATTTCATATATAGTTAATTGCTTTGTTAAAACAATCCAGATATCTGGCAGAATTAGCAAACATGCTTGAAAGAGATAATTGGTTTAATTTTTTACAGGAAAGAAATGGATTTATTTGTCCCTGTGTAGAATATTAAATGGCATATTAAGTCCAGATCAATAGTTTTGATATTGTTTTAACCCAGAATATTTGAAAAATTGTGATTAACATTATACCATGTGTATGTGAAATGTACTTTCTGTGCTATAACTTCTTTGTATTATCATGTTTGAAACTATCTTCAATAAAATATTGTCAACAAAATCTTCTTAACTGTCATATTTCATTTCTGGGCATAACACATGCTTCAAAATAGATACACAAGAGACCAGTCATGGTATGAGGGAAGCAACAAATGATAAAATGATTGAAATGACATCATTTTGGGTGTTTGTGAATGTCATTCAGTCTGATGATGCTCCTGACCTGTCCGAATCTTTACATTATCCATCTTCATCTTATTTGTACAATAAAATTAATATCCTTATGTGGCCATGTGTTCATTAAACTTTTATTGATTTGAAATCTGTTTTCAAACTTATCAACTTTGAAGAAGTTTGCACTCTATTATAGAATGGAAAAAGAATTATTCTGACGGAATTGGGCTATGATTCACTTCAGATCGTACCATTTCCCAAGTGACATGCTTTACCATCTGTCTCTATTTTTTTTTATCATAGGACATTGATGACAATAAGATTAATCTTCAAAAAGATTTGATAAATACTTCTGCATTCATATTACAACCTTTTTGATCCTGAAGCAAGCCCCAAACGCTGCCTGTTGGTGAATTAAAGGCAATGGAAAAAATATGATTGGAAATAGTTGCCCGCATGATACCACTTCAGTAGTGGACAAATTATGTGGCTGTGCCTTGGGCAACATAGGTGCTGATTAGTGCAGACAGGAACGTGGAAACCTGAATCCCATTAAGAAATCAATCATTCCAGAAAAGTATGTGTACATCTGTCTGGTATCCTTACAAATGTAAAGGATGCCAGGGGATCGTCAAACAAGCCTGGTATTGGCCCTCAGTAGCAGCAGGAATCTAATGCAATTCAAAATCAAATTATTAAAGAGCAATATTTGAATTTGAGATTGAGGTCCCCTCCTCATGCTGAGGAACCAGGCAGCATACAATCGGTCCAAGTCGGATGGTAACAGTTAATATGAGTAGCAAGTGTAGCAACCTCGAATGAGCATACTCTTAATATCAAATACAAACTTCAGATAGAGTTCACAATCTTTTAGTTCTCAAAATTGTTTTAGATATTAGTATATAATTATGTAGGTTGTTTTACTTTGAAAATTAATACCTTCATATATGCGATTCTTGCACTTAAATAGTGTGGTTGTTTGCATGATTTTAACCCAATAGGCAAGAGGCCTTATTTTCATACCAGTTTTCCTGTTTGATAATAAATGCCGGCATTTTTTTACCACAAATTATTTGTAAAATATAACAAAGCCCAGATATGTTATGTCAGTGTTATGTTTTACATTGTGCATATCTTTATAATTTGATCTGTGCAATACCTTATAATTTTTGCTGAGTAAGGTGTAGTCTTACCTTTTACACATTTCAATTGATTCAAGGATGGTTTTCATTATTCCATTAAAGTACAGAAAATGAAAAAGAATAATATTTAGAATTATGTTTGACATTTATTCTGCCACACATAAAAAATAAAACATGCATTACACAGTGAATGGTAATAAAAATGGATATCTGTATTCTAAGTTGCTAAACATTTTAAAGGAATCTTAATTTATGAAAAATTGTATTTCCTGTAAAAGAAAATATATCCGGCCATTTGACAGAAAACAAATAGTTCCATTCAGTTTCATTGATTCAACTCACTATGCTACTTGGGGAAATAGTATGTGATAAGTGATGTGCTTGAAGCCCTGATTGCCTCTTCACTCATGCTGTTGGATGCTTATTGGTGCTTGTTTTCATGTATTTGTAAGCCTTGTCATTTATGTGACGGTGAATGCTTGTTGTCATGTACTGGTAGCCCGTGTTATTCATGTGCTGGTGATTGCTGTTTGTCAAATGCTGGTAGACCTAGTTATTCATGTGCTGGTGAATGCTGGTTGTCATGCGTTGGTAGACTTAGTTATTCATGTACTGGTGAATGCTTGTTGTCATGTACTGGTAGCCTGTGTTATTCATGTGCTGGTGATTGCTGTTTGTCAAATGCTGGTAGACCTAGTTATTCATGTGCTGGTTGTCATGCGTTGGTAGACTTAGTTATTCATGTGCTGGTGAATGCTGGTTGTCATGCGCTTGGAGCCCTAGTTATTCATGTGCTGGTGAATGCTGGTTGTCATGCGCTGGGAGCCCTAGTTATTCATGTGCTGGTGAATGCTGGTTGTCATGTGCTGGGAGCTCTAGTTATTCATGTGCTGGTGAATGCTGGTTGTCATGTGCTGGGAGCCCTAGTTATTCATGTGCTGGTGAATGCTGGTTGTCATGTGCTGGGAGCCCTAGTTATTCATGGGCTGGTGAATGCTGGTTGTCATGTGCTGGGAGCCCGTGTTATTCATGTGCTGGTGAATGCTTGTTGTCATGTACTGGTAGCCCGTGTTATTCATGTGCTGGTGATTGCTGTTTGTCAAATGCTGGTAGACCTAGTTATTCATGTGCTGGTGAATGCTGGTTGTCATGTGCTGGGAGCCCTAGTTATTCATGTGCTGGTGAATGCTGGTTGTCATGTGCTGGGAGCCCTAGTTATTCATGGGCTGGTGAATGCTGGTTGTCATGTCCTGGGAGCCCTAGTTATTCATGTGCTGGTGAATGCTGGTTGTCATGCGCTGGGAGCCCTAGTTATTCATGTGCTGGTGAATGCTGGTTGTCATGCGCTGGTAGACCTAGTTATTCATGTGCTGGTGAATGCTGGTTGTCATGTGCTGGGAGCCCTAGTTATTCATGTGCTGGTGAATGCTGGTTGTCATGCGCTGGGAGCCCTAGTTATTCATGTGCTGGTGAATGCTGGTTGTCATGCGCTGGGAGCCCTAGTTATTCATGGGCTGGTGAATGCTGGTTGTCATGCGCTGGTAGACCTAGTTATTCATGTGCTGGTGAATGCTGGTTGTCATGTGCTGGGAGCCCTAGTTATTCATGTGCTGGTGAATGCTGGTTGTCATGTGCTGGGAGTCCTTGATATTTGTGTGCTGTAGCTGCTAGTCATGTGTTGTGGCTGATGTGAGGCATCAGTGGGTGAATGTGGCAGACGTCTCATGACATTACGATGGTTCATACCAGCAGACATACGACCACACCAAATGTCTAAATGGGGGGGGGGGGGGACTTTGCAAAACTCAATATGCCTCAATTAAAATGTTATATTTCAATAATTATATTTTAATTGAAAATTCATTTTGAAGCAGTTTTATACTCCTGAACACTATTCATTCATATCAAGGGATTGATGTTGTAGAATCACATATTTCACCATTAGCCCTATATCAGTGACGACAGTAGCCAGAAATGCGAGTGCTGTAGATTTTCTTATTTTAGCAAGTATCATTGTTAGGAGTGACTAATTAATGAAGTATTGGTGGAGAGGCTCCAGAACCGAATCCTTCTAATTTCAACGTGTTATCCATCCAGATACTCTCAGGGGATACACATTTAATCAGGAAAATACAAAGAATGGAGTTTTCTGTATTTGTAGCTGTAAGTTATTCTCCATCTTCACTCTGTGTGTTTTGTTTTTCGGGAGCATCACTTTGAGCTTTTAAGGATTTTTCTTGGCTTCATTTCCCAAGCCAATGCCCTGACACTCGCGAGTGTTGTTTTGAGCGAACTGTAATACGATTCTACTGCCTTCAGCGAAGAAACATTTGCCAATCTTTTGTTGATTAAGTAAAAACCACACAAAGCGCCCAAAGTGATTTTCAGCGCAAAAATAGATTCAAGTGAAAAAGGCATTCCTGGGAAACTTTGCAATTTAGGGGAGGCAGACTAGAACTGAGGCAGAAGAGGCATGATTATGAGCCCGAGGAATTGACGTCAGATTCGGTATGGTTTGCAATAAATCACAGCAGTTTGTGCTCATCAGCAGAGAGCAGGATTGGCGGGATCAGTGTCTCGCAGTTTGTCACTGCTTTGCCACTTGAGTCCCGCCACAGCAGGATCATCAATAACGCCAGATTGTCACTGTGGGTGCAGTGCTCACTTGAAGTCAGTGGCAGTCTGGCCACTCTGCTGCCTAGATGTGGTTATAGACCTGTCAGCTTCCCAACCACAGATGTGATTATAGACTTGTCAACCCTCCAACCTCAGGTGTGACTATAGACCTGTCTTCCCCCTACCTCAGGTGTGACTATAGACCTGTCTTCCCCCTACCTCAGGTGTGACTATAGACCTGTCTTCCCCCTACCTCAGGTGTGACTATAGACCTGTCTTCCCCCTACCTCAGGTGTGACTATAGACCTGTCTTCCTTATACCTCAGGTGTGATTATAGACCTGTCTTCCTTATACCTCAGGTGTGACTATATACCTGTCTTCCCCCTACCTCAGGTGTGATTATAGACCTGTCTTCCCCCTACCTCAGGTGTGACTATAGACCTGTCTTATACCTCAGGTGTGACTATAGACCTGTCTTATACCTCAGGTGTGATTATAGACCTGTCTTCCCCCTACCTCAGGTGTGACTATAGACCTGTCTTCCTTATACCTCAGGTGTGATTATAGACCTGTCTTCCCCCTACCTCAGGTGTGACTATAGACCTGTCTTCCTTATACCTCAGGTGTGATTATAGACCTGTCTTCCTTATGCCTCAGGTGTGATTATAAACCTGTCTTCCCCCTACCTTAGGTGTGACTATAGACCTGTCTTCCTTATACCTCAGGTGTGATTATAGACCTGTCTTCCTTATACCTCAGGTGTGATTATAGACCTGTCTTCCTTATACCTCAGGTGTGATTATAGACCTGTCTTCCTTATACCTCAGGTGTGATTATAGACCTGTCTTCCTTATACCTCAGGTGTGATTATAGACCTGTCTTCCTTATACCTCAGGTGTGATTATAGACCTGTCTTCTTTATACCTCAGGTGTGACTAAAGACCTGTCTTCCTTATACCTCAGGTGTGATTATAGACCTGTCTTCTTTATACCTCAGGTGTGACTATAGACCTGTCTTCCTTATACCTCAGGTGTGATTATAGACCTGTCTTCCTTATACCTCAGGTGTGATTATAGACCTGTCTTCCCCCTACCTCAGGTGTGATTATAGACCTGTCTTCCTTATACCTCAGGTGTGATTATAGACATGTCTTCCTTATACCTCAGGTGTGATTATAGATCTGTCTTCCCCCTACCTCAGGTGTGATTATAGACCTGTCTTCCTTATACCTCAGGTGTGATTATAGACATGTCTTCCTTATACCTCAGGTGTGATTATAGATCTGTCTTCCCCCTACCTCAGGTGTGATTATAGACCTGTCTTCCTTATACCTCAGGTGTGATTATAGATCTGTCTTCCCCCTACCTCAGGTGTGATTATAGACCTGTCTTCCTTATACCTCAGGTGTGATTATAGACCTGTCTTCCCCCTACCTCAGGTGTGATTATAGACCTGTCTTCCTTATACCTCAGGTGTGATTATAGACATGTCTTCCTTATACCTCAGGTGTGATTATAGATCTGTCTTCCCCCTACCTCAGGTGTGATTATAGACCTGTCTTCCTTATACCTCAGGTGTGACTATAGACCTGTCTTCCTTATACCTCAGGTGTGATTATAGATCTGTCTTCCCCCTACCTCAGGTGTGACTAGAGACCTGTCTTCCTTATACCTCAGGTGTGATTATAGACCTGTCTTCCTTATACCTCAGGTGTGATTATAGACCTGTCTTCCTTATACCTCAGGTGTGATTATAGATCTGTCTTCCCCCTACCTCAGGTGTGACTAGAGACCTGTCTTCCTTATACCTCAGGTGTGATTATAGACCTGTCTTCTTTATACCTCAGGTGTGACTATAGACATGTCTTCCTTATACCTCAGGTGTGATTATAGACCTGTCTTCCTTATACCTCAGGTGTGATTATAGACCTGTCTTCCTTATACCTCAGGTGTGACTATAGACCTGTCTTCCTTATGCCTCAGGTGTGATTATAGACCTGTCTTCTTTATACCTCAGGTGTGACTATAGACCTGTCTTCCTTATACCTCAGGTGTGATTATAGACCTGTCTTCCTTATACCTCAGGTGTGATTATAGACCTGTCTTCTTTATACCTCAGGTGTGACTATAGACATGTCTTCCTTATACCTCAGGTGTGATTATAGACCTGTCTTCCTTATACCTCAGGTGTGATTATAGACCTGTCTTCCTTATACCTCAGGTGTGATTATAGACCTGTCTTCTTTATACCTCAGGTGTGACTATAGACCTGTCTTCCTTATACCTCAGGTGTGATTATAGACCTGTCTTCCTTATACCTCAGGTGTGATTATAGATCTGTCTTCCCCCTACCTCAGGTGTGACTAGAGACCTGTCTTCCTTATACCTCAGGTGTGATTATAGATCTGTCTTCCCCCTACCTCAGGTGTGACTAGAGACCTGTCTTCCTTATACCTCAGGTGTGATTATAGACCTGTCTTCCTTATACCTCAGGTGTGATTATAGACCTGTCTTCCTTATACCTCAGGTGTGATTATAGACCTGTCTTCCTTATACCTCAGGTGTGATTATAGATCTGTCTTCCCCCTACCTCAGGTGTGACTAGAGACCTGTCTTCCTTATACCTCAGGTGTGATTATAGATCTGTCTTCCTTATACCTCAGGTGTGACTAGAGACCTGTCTTCCTTATGCCTCAGGTGTGATTATAGATCTGTCTTCCTTATACCTCAGGTGTGACTATAGACCTGTCTTCCTTATACCTCAGGTGTGATTATAGACCTGTCTTCCTTATGCCTCAGGTGTGATTATAGACCTGTCTTCCTTATACCTCAGGTGTGATTATAGACCTGTCTTCCTTATACCTCAGGTGTGACTATAGACCTGTCTTCCTTATACCTCAGGTGTGACTATAGACCTGTCTTCCTTATGCCTCAGGTGTGATTATAGATCTGTCTTCCTTATACCTCAGGTGTGACTAGAGACCTGTCTTATACCTCAGGTGTGACTATAGACCTGTCTTCCTTATACCTCAGGTGTGACTATAGACCTGTCTTCCTTATACCTCAGGTGTGATTATAGACCTGTTTTCCTTATACCTCAGGTGTGATTATAGACCTGTCTTCCTTATGCCTCAGGTGTGATTATAGACCTGTCTTCCTTATACCTCAGGTGTGACTAGAGACCTGTCTTATACCTCAGGTGTGATTATAGACCTGTCTTCCTTATACCTCAGGTGTGATTATAGACCTGTCTTCCTTATACTGAAGGTGTGACTATAGACATGTCTTCCTTATACTGAAGGTGTGATTATAGACCTGACTGGCCGAAATAGCTCAATTGGTAGAGTATTCGCCTTGAGATCCAGGGGTTCTAGGTTCGACTCCTTTGCAGTTACTATCAACCGCTATGAGCAGACATTGTCTGGTATCAGCGGTATATAAATGGCAGCTTTACTTTTTTTTTACCTGTCTTATACCTCAGGTGTGACTATAGACCTGTCTCCCCCTAACTCAGGTGTGACTATAGACCTGTCTTTTACCTCTAGTGTGATTTTAGACCTGTTTTCCTTATACCTCAGGTGTGACTAGAGACCTGTTTTATACCTAAGGAGTAATTATAGACCTGTCTCCTCTCCTACCTCAGGCATGACTATAGACCTGTCTCCTCCCCTACCTCAGGCGTGACTATAGACCTATCTCCTCCCGTACCTCAGGCGTGACTATAGACCTATCTCCTCTACCTCAGGCGTGACTATAGACCTGTCTCCTCCCTTACCCCAGGCGTGACTATAGACCTATCTCCTCCCCTACCTCAGGGGTGACTATAGACCTGTCTCCTCCCCTACCCCAGGCGTGACTATAGACCTATCTCCTCCCGTACCTCAGGCGTGACTATAGACCTGTCTCCTCTCCTACCTCAGGCATGACTATAGACCTGTCTCCTCCCCTACCCCAGGCGTGACTATAGACCTATCTCCTCTACCTCAGGCGTGACTATAGACCTGTCTTCCCCCCCTACCTCAGGCGTGACTATAGACCTATCTCCTCTACCTCAGGCGTGACTATAGACCTATCTCCTCTACCTCAGGCGTGACTATAGACCTGTCTCCTCCCTTACCCCAGGCGTGACTATAGACCTATCTCCTCCCCTACCTCAGGGGTGACTATAGACCTGTCTCCTCCCCTACCCCAGGCGTGACTATAGACCTATCTCCTCCCGTACCTCAGGCGTGACTATAGACCTGTCTCCTCTCCTACCTCAGGCATGACTATAGACCTGTCTCCTCCCCTACCCCAGGCGTGACTATAGACCTATCTCCTCTACCTCAGGTGTGACTATAGACCTATCTCCTCCCCTACCTCAGGCGTGACTATAGACCTATCTCCTCTACCTCAGGCGTTACTATAGACCTGTCTCCTCCCCTACCTCAGGTGTGAATGAAGCATATAGCTAACATAAGCATCACCTGATCGAAAGTCCTATTTCTGTCAACAAAACAAAACATTACAGCTGTGACTTCATGTCAATGCCAAACATCTTTGTTGCTCCACAATACTCAAGATATGGTAACTAAGGGACAACTTAATGAAGGACATTTCAAAAGCCAGTGTCGCTAATGTGATGTTTGTAGTCTTAAAATAGATCATTTGAACGTTGAGTTTCTGATAGAATTTCTTTTAAATGAAATGATGCAGACGAACCAACCAGCAGGAATCATGGAGACAGATTTCATAGGAAATGGGTTTTGGCATTAATATGAATATTTACCAGATATTGCAACCTGGGTTATAACCTCGCAGTCACAGCCATGTATTAGCACTTTAAAGACATTACATGTGTGTGCTAAGGATATAACTTATTTTTAAAACACAACAAATATTTGTCGCAGGATAATATAATCGTATTTAGTAGGTATGCAAATTGTGTGTAGTTAGTCATCTATTAGCGAATAGGACATAGAGTATTGATAACATTTTAATATGATATGATCAGAAGCCCCGTCAAGGCTAATTACTCAAGGCTAATTACCTATAGTTGGGTGATTTAACAAGCTACCAGTTATACAGGCAGTGCTGATGTTATAAGTAAATTCAAATGCAAAAGCTCCCCTTTTCTTGTTAACAGAAGCATCTATCAATGGTACAATATGCTCACAGGATCAAGCCGTAAATTATTTAAGAGGGTTTTATTGAGAACTAAACACCAATAATAACATTGAACAATTTTTATTGAAATGTTTTAATTCCAAAATTACTGATACATTTAAAGAAAGAAACAAGCAAGTGGGCAATAACACTAACGTTGTTAATGTCCACAATCAAGAAAGTCTACTATCAAACATTAATATTTTAACACTAAAATAGAAAAAACCACGTCATTAAGTCTCCATGCAGTTCATATAGTGTCTACTGTTGTCCTTGGTTTTAAAAAGATTACTTTTCATAAATTGTCAAGTGGTCACAAGGCACATAAATTGTCAAGTGATCAGAAGTTTTAGAAGTTCATAATAGTTTTGATCATATAGAGAATCGTCATGGGTTTAGCATTTTGTCAAGTCTACTTACAATACACAAACATGAGTTTACACACACGCGTATGCTTTAATCACGAACAGAATTCGTATTAAATCTACATGATGTCTAAATTTGTGGCCATGTCTCTTCAATTTTAGCCCGAAATTGTAATTCTTCTTGGTTTCTGCCATGACTTGACTGTTACCATCCCTTATGAACCTTTTTGTATACAGGATCTTAGACCAAGAGGAAATCTATGTTATAAGAAAGGCTCTGTTCTGACAGACCTAGTATACTATAAGAGAACGGAGACGACCAGAGCCAATCCACACATCACCCAGGGGGGATACTCTCATAATTTTAACCCATGGAGGCTGGGATGGAATTGAAAAACCCAGAACCTGATTTATGACTGACTTAAATTTTGATATCCTGATTTAGGGATGATTCAAAGTTAAAAAATGATACCCTGACTGTGGGGTGATGATATAAGAAAATGATACACTGTTTTTTTTAGTTCTATGATAGTAACCCCCACAGTCAGCCAGTCCAGCTGATGTACACATGTTAGAAATTTATAGCAGTGTTGAATTTCAACACTGTAGGGTGTAGATCCAGGGTTCAGGTCACACGTGTCTCGACCTCCACCACAGGCAGCCAGAGCAATATCACTACTTTTATATATAACGGTAGGTTAATACTTTGTAACAAATAAACACTTTTAACATTTTGAAAGACAGTGGGATTACAGGATAACATGTGAGACTCAACATTCAGCTCAATTGCAATTAGTAGTGGGTATTACAACACAGAATTTTGAAGGATATGTACTTCTGAGGGGCCTGCAGATCTCAGACCTGGCTGTCCGTGTCACAGACCAGACTGGCGGACATCTGAACTGCATAAATAAACATAGAATTGAATTTTTTCAAACAAATATATTCCAGTCAGTTTAGTCTACATTTACGGCAACTTCTACTTCCATCACTACTTTTATATAGGTTAATAGTTAATATATAAGACTGAGACAGAGAGGGGCTGGGGACTTTCACTCTGGCAACCTGTGATATTAACTACCTTAGTCATCATGGCTTCCGGCACATCACTTGTGCCGTGAAAACAAATAAACACTTTTAACATTTTGAAAGACAGTGGAATTACAAGATAACATGTGAGACACAACATTCAGCTCAAGTGCGATTAGTGGTGGGTATTATAACACAGAATTTTGGAGCGATATCTACTTCTGAGGGGCCTGAAGATCACAAACCTGCCTGTCAGTGTCACAGACTGGCGGACACCTCAACTGCATAAATAAACATAGAATTTGAATATTTTTTTGCAAATGTAGAATATATGAAAATTAATAACTTTATGCATAAAAGAAAGGTATGCTATATGTTTGACTGTGTTAAAAATGTCTGAGTTTCAACTGCCAGTTTCAGACAATTGCCAGTCACTGTACTCTACATTTACGGCAACTTCAAAATGATAAGAAAATATCATTTTGAAAAACGAAACTGTATACAAATTCTTTTTTTTTAAAGACTTTCTTGTTATGCTGTGAGCGACCCTTTCTTGAGGGAGTGGGCTGGAGCTTCGTCAAGCCATGACACATCGTTATGCAGTATGTTTTGTTGGCTCAGTCCCCGGTATAAAGTGGGTCCATTGGTATCCTAGAAGCTGCCCCAGTACGTTTTTCAATGTAAAATTTTAAAGAGATCGCTGGTGTCCACCGATGTTGTGCAAGATTGAAGTCTGAAAAGATATCACACTGTCTGACAATCTTATTGAAGTCAGTCACATTTATCAAATTTGTACAATTTTCATTTGTTATATTAAACCTATATAAACGTGCAGAATACTATGATATAAGCTTATTTATCATACACACTTGTGACATCTGATCACACGATCAATGCAATGTACTAAAGCTTTCTTGCCACTCCTCGTACTTCCGGTCCATACTTCCCGAGGCTCTTTTTCCTCCTCTTGTGGCAAACACCGGACTCCATAATATGGATGATAAGACAAAAAAAACCATATTGGAGGCTGTGAAAATATGGCGCTGGGTTCTCTCTGAAGTAGAAACTCACCTGGTGTAAGTAATGTGTATAGATTCCACGAAACACACACTCTTTGTTCAATATGTATATATATATATATATATATATATATATATATATATATATATATATATATATATATATATATATATATATATATATATATATATATATATATATATGTATACTCTCTGATCCTCTCATGTCTTCTGACACCGATTGTTTGATGTATCTGTCTTGGAAATACGTTTACCTGAGGCTATCAGTTGCAATTTGTCAGTTGCAGTTTTATAAAAAAATATAAAAGCTTTTTTTGGATTGCCAAAAAGAATATGTACCGTTAAAGTTACCATTATATATGGTAATATTTAATGCGGCTGTAAGATTCTTCGCTATGATTAAAATATGAAATACCTAAGAAATAGTATGCATTGTAAACAAATACATGCATTTTACTATCTATATTTATAAATGCGAGAAGACAACATAATTAACTTGCTTAATAGTATAAACTGATTACCAAACGTGTTCATTTACCCAGTTCTATGCTCTTTATTTGATTGGGTTCCCTTGGAATTCTTTATGACGAGAAATAGAAAAATATACACCTTATCTTGCACCGCTACTTGATGATGAAACACGCCTCGTAACCCTGTTATTTGACAAATATTGATGAAATAGCATAATGATAAGCCTGTTCACAGAGTAATAACGACATGGCGACGTTCCCCAGAGAATTTGATGCTTTCAGGGACAAAATAATCTTCTCGAATGCCTCTAATCAACCTGCAGGCATCAAAAACGCTCATCGAGTAACGTTATTGGCCGCTGCATATGTATGGCGCTGCGAACAATAAACCGTGGCCCTGGGACCAAATGCCGTCGTGCTTTCCATCGACATATTTTATTCCAATATTCGCAGCAAATAAGTCGTCATGAAAATTGATCATTGAAGCGTATGTTTCAGGCGATATAAGGATCGTGTCTCAATTTGTCTCCGACCTCTATATTATTATAACACAGATCTATCGTACATTGCAAGCGCCTCATTCACGATGCAGCCAGCTTTAATGATTGTGAATAGTTATCATACACACACACATATATATATATATATATATATATATATATATATATATATATATATTCATAATATCGTATCGTTCGGTCGATGGTATTTTCTATATTTTAGGAATGAATTCCCAATCAAAGCCTATATGACCTGGTGTATGACAATTCAGACTTCAATGACTCTTACCAATGATATGTAGCCGGCCTCCCGAGGCAGCGTCAGAAGAGACTTCTGTATATGGCACATCTATTGGAAAGTGTCTCTACTGGGCCACTAGCTGATTATTCATTGCATGTTATGTCAGGAGTAGGACAGCACATCTACTAACAAATTACCTGCAGAATCATGTGCCACCAAATCTGAGCCTCCACCAGCTCAGAAATTAACCATCACATCCTCTTTGCTTCAGGAACGTTTTGTTATTGCAGTTGACAATAATGGCTCCCTCTGGCGTTCATCATTGACCCTTGTTTTTTTGGCTTGCAAGGCTTGAGTTGAGTACTCTTGTTCCATGCCTCACCCACAGCAAATTTCAGGTCAATTGGCTTGCATTCAGTTGCTATTCTTCATGACTTATACAATATCCAAATGTAATACATCTGTCCACAGATATGTCCTATAATATGGGATGCACTTTCCGGGTCTCCTTAAGATATGTGAAGCAACTGGACCCTGTTGTCCTTCACGGCCCCAGGTGCTAAGGTCAGACCAGACAGGCCAGACAGAAGCTCTGCTCCTACTTCTTACAGTAAGTAAGGTCTCATTGAGGGCAAAGTTTGATTACCATATAAGGTTTAGATGGAAAGCAATATTCTCCACACTCCCCCAGGGCGATAAATGCCACACAATCAGCATTATGTCATTTCTCAGAGATGTAGACGATTGTAAAACAGATGAGTGCCGCGCTATTTAGACACTTGCGGCAGACATATTGCAAATACATTTTCCTTTAGATTAGTGGTCAAAGGGCAAACCTATGATCCAAATCAGTTAGTAAGGTAAACGTCATATGCTGTAGCATAGTGTGACAATATTTTGCGATTAGTGTGAATGTATTAAGTGTGATTAGAAGAGGGGGTCAATTCGCTTGTAAATGGATTTGGCTGCTTTACCATTGCATCTCAGTTAATGTGTTCAGCACCAACTCCTTTTGACTTAGCTGGAGACATTAATGTTTAGGAATGATAAAACCATGTGATAACATCTTCAATCTGAGGAATGTATCGTGAATAACATGTTTTTGTTGGAATTGAAATCATGCCATATATGCCATTAGTGAAATGGATCCACTTACCCAGGCCTGTTAGACAGTGGCTTTTACACAAGAATTTATGTTATTAATTACAATAGATATAAAGATTGTGTGACATTTAATGCACAAATACATTATTATTATTATTATTATTATTATTATTATTATTATTATTATTATTATTATTATTATTATTATTATTATTATTATTTTGTTTATTACATCATGTCTACAAACCTCTCCCTGATTGTACCAAGCTCAGATCTCTGTATGCTGCAACATCATGTCCACTGGCTCCTCCCTGATGGAACCCAGCTCAGATCTCTGTATGCTGCAACATCATGCCTACAGGCTCCTCCCTGATGGAACCCAGCTCAGATCTCTGTATGCTGCAACATCATATCTACAGGCCTCTCCCTGATGGAACCAAGCTCAGATCTCTGTATGCTGCAACATCATTTCTACAGGCCTCTCCCTGATGGAACCCAGCTCAGATCTCTGTATGCTGCAACATCATGTCTACAGGCCTCTCTCCCTGATGGAACCCAGCTCAGATCTCTGTATGCTGCAACATCATGTCTACAGGCCTCTCCCTGATGGAACCCAGCTCAGATCTCTGTATGCTGCAACATCATGTCTACAAACTTCTCCCTGATGGAACCCAGCTCAGATCTCTGTAAGCTGCAACATCATGTTTACAGGCCTCTCCCTGATGGAACCCAGCTCAGATCTCTGTATGCTGCAACATCATGTCTACAGGCTCCTCCCTGATGGAACCAAGCTCAGATCTCTGTATGCTGCAACATCATGTCTACATGCCTCTCCCTGATGGAACCCAGCTCAGATCTCTGTATGCTGCAACATCATGTCTACAGGCCTCTCCCTGATGGAACCAAGCTCAGATCTCTGTATGCTGCAACATCATGTCTACAGGCCTCTCCCTGATGGAACCCAGCTCAGATCTCTGTATGCTGCAACATCATGTCTACATGCCTCTCCCTGATGGAACCCAGCTCAGATCTCTGTATGCTGCAACATCATGTCTACAGGCCTCTCCCTGATGGAACCCAGCTCAGATCTCTGTATGCTGCAACATCATGCCTACAGGCTCCTCCCTGATGGAACCCAGCTCAGATCTCTGTATGCTGCAACATCATGCCTACAGGCTCCTCCCTGATGGAACCAAGCTCAGATCTCTGTATGCTGCAACATCATGTCTACATGCCTCTCCCTGATGGAACCCAGCTCAGATCTCTGTATGCTGCAACATCATGTCTACAGGCCTCTCCCTGATGGAACCCAGCTCAGATCTCTGTATGCTGCAACATCATGTTTACATACTTCTCCCTGATGGAACCCAGCTCAGATCTCTGTATGCTGCAACATCATGTCTACTGGCCTCTCCCTGATGGAACCAAGCTCAGATCTCTGGATGCTGCAACATCATGTCTACAGGCCTCTCCCTGATGGAACCCAGCTCAGATCTCTGTATGCTGCAACATCATGCCTACAGGCTCCTCCCTCATGGAACTAAGCTCAGATCTCTGTACACCTGTAGGCAATGGAATCAAGCCCATGTCTCTTTTTCTGATTCAAACACTTTTGGGGAAAGAAATGGTAAAATAAAATGCTGATATGGGCCACATCCCGGGAGACTCCCAGGAGATATTGTATTTGCTGCGTGATGTTTGTGCAGTGGAAAGCCCAATTGGTACACTTGTAAATGTCATCTTGCTTTGAAAGTGACCTTTATCATTTGGAACTACACCTCGACATTAATTCTCGGCCCCGCCTTTGTGTGAGTCAGCCCAGTGTAGAGGCAATAATTGCCGCAGAGTAATGAAAGACTATTTGCAGTTCATGTGCCTCCAGGTCTGACCATGAAGTGAATGAGGACGACTTTTGCTGCATATTATAGTCAATCATTCTGGGGAGATCAGTTTATGATATCCAATGTATACCTAGATTTTTTTTTCTTTTTTATTCTGCGTGCTCACCAAACAGAAAAAATGCTTTACTGTAGTCTGTCAAGGTCAGTCATTATCTGGTAGACAGACATGTTGCATCTTTTCTTACTGGCACATGAAATATTTCTGTAATGTATCTGTCCTTTTAACACCTTATGGACCAATCGATAATCATTAAGAACATATTCCTTGATTTTGAGTGGATCCACTGAAGAAGATATTGATGGGCAAGCCATTGGTTGCCAGATTACATATTCTGCTGTGTTGAGAATACCAGTCTATCCTGGGCTTCTTTTCTACCCCTCCTATTCGGCAGAACCAATCAGAGCATCTTTGCAGGTATCACACCGGGTGTCTTCATACTTTGTTACTTTGCCTGCTACATCTGTTGCCTTTCTGCAGGCTGCTGGAAGGAGTTAACTGTTGTGAGGAGGTTGTTATTAGCTGTCAATGAGTAAAGAGTAATGGGAATGAATGTTTCACTTGATTCTATCATACCGATAGCAAGCAACTGTGGTAAAAAAACCAAGTATATTCTTGGCCGTTTATGGCCGTCCGAGTTAAATATATGGCACTTATTTAGGGTCTGGCATGGCTTGCCAATCCCATATAAAGATGACACCAACTAAAATATATTCTAAATAACGACCATCCGTGTTCGCAAGTATTCAAGCAATCGTCAATAACACGTCTCCAAAATTGTGCTTTTGCGTCCATCATCTTCTCCCTGATCTTGTATATTTATAAAATGATATTTATGTTGAAAACTAATATTCCTCATATAATGGGATATATACTTTAAAATATAAATCAATATTGATATTTATCATATTCAGTACCACGCCCTCGTTGCATATCTTTGCCAGAACGATTGAACAAAATTGGCTACGAGGGGTGTTAAAAGAGTTCGAAACAAATCATAAGTTTAACAAATGTTTTTTTGTTATTTTTTTGTTTCTTTTTTATTTTTTTCTTCTTTTTTTGGCTTATCTTTTTTTCTTTTTTCTTGAATTTATATTATGAAGATAACCAAACTTTTGCGACAGTTTTAGGCAATATTACGGATCTGGGCTCTACTAATACCATTGCAATAAGTGGATTGAGGGTTTCTCATTCAAACCTCAGCCCAAAAACGGTTTATCAAAATCCGCATATTAAGCCACAGCTCGGTGTCATTCGATAAAGCTGACTCAGCTTATTTTGTGTGAATTATATCAGGTCTCACCCTAATGATATCACATCGTTTATCGTACTCAGTGTTTCTGGGCACAAGGTACACTCTCCGCCAGATCGTATAATAGACACTGAACACACATTGGACATGATCTATTTTCCGGAGTGTTTGCGGTGCTCCAAGTAGACATCCAAGCAGCAAACTACCCAGAAGTTGTAAATACATGTCACAATGAGAGATAAAAAATACAGCGAAGTTTACAGTTCAAAGTCCAAGACCGATCGGCTTGTCGCGAGTGTCTGCAGAAGCTTCTTGAATGACGTAAACCAAGAAATTGCATTCCTCGTATTTTTATCATTTCTCAGACTAAATTGACTGAATCAACCAGGGCTATGACCAACATAGAAATATTGTCTCGATTTACTCATGTTATGTTTAAAAAGTGAATTGGTCCAACAGATAGTGGTAATGAGATATATTTGCATTGTAAGCAAAAAAAAAAGCCAATTAGGTCCAATTTACATTTGTATTTGTGTCTCCATTCTAAAGTTAACATGGATAAACTAAAAAGCTCAGAAGGGAATCATTTCTTACATAACATTGAATCAGATAACTCTGCGTTAGCAAAAAAGTCATTTTATTATTACCTGCCAATTAGAGGAACTTTAATCAGCTCTTACGTTGGGAAGTTGATAGGCACTCAGCGAGATTGAATTAAGAAATGGCATTGGCCAGATATGTTGGTAGTATTTGGCACATACATTGTCCTTTTCACACAAATTATTTGATTTTATGCCAAATGTTAATGTATATATCTAGATATATACTCTAGTTGATAGATTTTGTGAGATGCGAAACATGCATTTGTTGTTTCATATTTTGTGGTGTAATAATATATTACGCGGGAAAGTGTTTCAGTTTCGTCAGTGTATGTCTCATTATTGTGGAAAATTAATATCA
The DNA here is from genome assembly GCA_949316495.1 of Amphiduros pacificus. Classification (NCBI taxonomy): domain Eukaryota; kingdom Metazoa; phylum Annelida; class Polychaeta; order Phyllodocida; family Hesionidae; genus Amphiduros; species Amphiduros pacificus. The sequence goes on along the minus strand of OX439002.1, from coordinate 18,016,927 downwards.
CGGCCACTCCAACATAAGGCTATACAAGTAAACTGTTAATTATTTTCACATTTATCGGGCTACATTTTGAAGGTTAAGGCATGTGGGTAGATATAATGTTTGTTATCTTGAATTTGAGATAAGAATGTAGAAGTTGTGCGTCAGTAGTCGACAAAAGGGATATTCAAGAAATGTCTTTGTATGTGACATTGTTCATAAACTCAAATGTCGCTACAAGAAGTATAAAATGATGACAATAGCATTTATGTATATAATTAGTGATTCATTTTAGAGTTTTGCCATGACATGATGTCACATTATAGATGCATATGCGCTCAACTTTACATATGACATCATGCACCAGGATCGGATTGCATGGAAGATGTCATTCAGGTGTGCACGTCACTAATAATTGGTTTTAATAACACCTTCACTTTCCTACACGAGCATTGCTTTTGCTGAGTGATTTGTGCACAGACATATTATTCCGCCCTTGTGATGTGTGCATTTGTGCCCATGCAGTCGATCTATATATAGACAGTTTATGTACCTGTGCTTTCTCTTCAAACCCTTATGCGTATTCTACCTGTGTTTCAACACTGGGGGCTCAAGCTTCCACACTTCTGTTAATAAAATGTATAAATGAGAATCTGCTGCTGTATATCTCAGTTTAAATTAAGCCAAATTAATATCTTCAAACCATCAGAGTTTTAGCCTTTATATATATATATATAATAATGTAGGTTCGTGTGCCAGAGATCTGGTCTTGGTAGATTATGCAGCCGATCATAGAAAGCATTATCTCCCATTGTGAAGAAATGTTATAAACTTGTGATTGCATGACAGTATAATCTTGTGATTGCATGAGAATTAAAACCAACAAAAATATTTTCAGAGCTCTTCACATGAAATAAAAAACCTCTTGAATTTAATTGAACTCAAAGTTAAGACAAGGCACAATCATGTATTCAGGTTCACATTTAACATGTAATACCCATCGTGGATTTAATCTAAATAACTTTGATGGAATGTTTCAAAGTGCCTTAGCGCCTTGACAATTTTGATATTTTCTGTTTCTCATTGTTTGATTGAATTTGTTGAATTTCAAATAACTTTGAGTTCTCTTTGATTAATGAAAACAATTCTATGAGGTATTTAAACAGTGATCCATCGACAGATGCTTCTTAATAATTCTTAGGACAGTTGTGTCTAACCAAAATAATCTCTCAAACAAGGCCTGAGATTTAAGATATGAACACATACAATGGGATGTAGATATTACACAAGCATTGGGTGATTTATTCTTGTTTCTCCTTTCATAATATAATTAAAAAAACTTTAAAAAAGAATATAAACGTATATGTTTATTTTTAGAATATTTTCCTAATAGTACAATATTGTTTTACAATAAAACTGTAAACGACAAATCACATCACTATGATAATATTAAGATAGAGAGTGATACACACACAAGTCAGATATAATCTCAGTTTGGCACCATAAAATGTAATAACATTTTCAAGAATCGTTACATACCCTTCAGGTATAATTATTATTGCCTCGTTGCCAAAATTGTAGTATATGGCCAACGTGGCACCATGATAATTAAAGGAAACATTTCTTACAACCATTAATTAGAGGCACAATCAACCACCCTTTTAATGTCCATATTGTAAATATCTATCGTATATTTATGACACAGAAGAAACAAATGTAACCATAGAAAACAAACTAAATTTATACAGCCTGTTCTTCAATAATATTTCTCAAATAAAAAAAAACAATTAGGTGGTTTCATATTAGACGAATTTTGAAAAAAAAACTAATACCAAATCTTATAGTGATTGAGAGTTTCTATATAACATCTGTATTATGGTATCATGATTTGCTGATGGAGGTAGATAATCTATGAAAAGAAAAAGTGGAAATAATTATGGAAAACAGCGCTGTTTGGCAATAGCATGCGCTCTATGGATATAATATTGTATTATATCATTATCTTTTGTGACGTATTATCTTAGTCACAAATACTCTTTTGAGACAAAATAAGTTTCATTTAATGATGGCTAATATCGTATTTGGTGACTAGCAGACAGTCTAATAATGGCACATCTGCCGTTTTTCCATTAATTTGGCTGACTCGGCAGCAGGCAAAAAGATTTCATTGGAAACAAAGGATTTATCTTGGTTGTATTCATTTCCACTACCGTGTTCTGTGGTCACTACGTTAATCAGAGCCACGACAAAGCTCAAATAAAGCTACAATTTGCATGCAGATCCAAGATTGTGAGGATATCATTGAGTGAGGACCGCAGTTAGATAATGCACTTTTTATTACCGTCTTCACCGTTGTTGATTCCAAACTGCATAAAGGTCTGGACGTTACAGAAAAATACCTAATAACCTCGTCTGCAACGTTAACGAATATCTATGGCTTTAAAAATTATATACTCCTCAAAGAAGATGTGAACAATGCCCTTGATGTGAATTTATCTTTACGGAGACATTGATATTTTTAGAGCATATTTTATTTACCTTAAGTCACACAATGAAACCATCTTAGATGTCTTTATGCAAACACCTCAATTGCATGCAGCAAGTATAGTCAGAACTATTCAGCCGCGGAGCGAAGACATTTGAATAGACATCCATAGCTACGCCACTAATGTTTGGTCTCGATATTTTAATTTTGGTGTTTTATTCTATTTAACAAATCAGTTTCTTTTTGTCCATTAGCGCAATGTAGTTATATTTGTAATTCAGTACACATATATGTGAAGCAGGTGTGCGAAGAATGACAAGATTCTCTGCAACGATTGTGTTTACAATGAGAGGGTTAATACCAGAGATATTTAAAAATGTGTTAAATGTCTCTGTTAATACCTATGTGGGCATTATAAACGCATGGTAATTATTACCTTGGAAACAGGTACTGTGTAAGCGACTGTAGAGATTAAATTTGAAGTGTTATCCTTATAACATATGATTTCCTCTCAAGTAAATTATAACAATGGATATAGAGGATGGAAAATATCAAACCCAACAGAGTCTCCGCCAAAGAAAATATGAGATGTCGCGATGCCAAAATGTATTTTAATAGTTGAGCTTCATTTAGTCTTCAAAATATTATGAGTCGATTGATTGAAGTACACAGCGACAACACAGCGACAACACAGCTTAAGACGTATATTATCCTATAATTGGCAGAGAATCGTTTTTCATCATACCCGCTTATTTTTTTTATAATACCTGATATATATATATATATATATATATATATATATATATATATATATATATATATATATATATATATATATATATATATATATATATATATATATATATATATATATATATATATATATATATATATATATATATATATATATATATATATATATATATATATATATATATATATATATATATATATTATTTCCAGTAACATCAACCACCATCTTTAAAATAAGAAAATGAGCACCACAATATAGTTACTGCAGTCAAGAATCGCTTATTAGATATATCTACATTAATATAAGGCCATTTATATTTGCAGATGTTTTCCAATAGCACAGAAGTGAACATTGAACATTTTGGAACTATTAGCATTTCCGTAGATTGTTAGATAAGATATTATACAAGTGATGGATAATATATACCATAATATATATTATTTCTTTGCATATATTTAACCCACTATTTGGCATGCATAATATAACATAGGGGGTGCAGTTCCTTGAGGTAATTAAATAGTTAACAGTAAACTTATATTCAAGACGTCAGACCCTATATATTGGAAACCAATTGGTCAGACCAGATTAAATGCTGTCTCTCTCACAATATTATAGTCAGGCCAGACTGAATGCTGTCTCTCTCACAATATTATAGTCAGGTCAGACTGTTGTCTCTCTCACAATATTATATTCAGGTCAGACTGACTGCTGTCTCTCTCACAATATTAAGATCAGTCCAGACTGAATGCTGTCTCACTCACAATATTATAGTCAGTCCAGACTGAATGCTGTCTCTCTCACAATATTATAGTCATGCCAGACTGAATGCTGTCTCTCTCACATTATTATAGTTAGGCCACACTGAATGCTGTCTCTCTCACAATATTACATGAGCTTACTTGCCATACAATGAATTATAAGACTAAGACAGTTTAATTTAGACCCAAGTGTCGTTATGGATTGTTCTATAATAACTGAAATGGCTGTTTCAATGCAATTCATTAATTTATGAATGACATGTCATATATTCACCTTTATAATATGAGTTATATCGTCACGATTCTGGAATCCCTTGAATAGTATGCCCTTATGAGAGAATTCAGAGCTATGCTACCACAATCATAATTGATTTTAGCCTCCAAACAAAATGTGTTAGTTCTCTCCAAATAAAACGCTATTCACATTTTTCAGGCGCCTTGTCTTAAGGGAATATCACGTCATGAATGTATGAAGTAACGGTTTGACTGACTTTCAAAAATTATTTGCATATTATCAGTATGACACATTATTATTTCTGAAAATTTAATAAATCATTTGAAATAAGCATTATATAAATATATATTTATTATTGTTGTTAAGGAATATCTTCACACCTGCACCCTATTGTATGTTTTTGTCTTCCAAAAATAGGTCCCATTTTTAAGCTGTATTTGCCAAATTACAATCTCTATAATCATATTCCCACAATTTCCCGCTAAGTAGAGTTGTCTCGTTAAACCATATTTGTACCGGTAACTTTGTGCCACCATCTTGACCGGCTGACTTGCATTACTATTTCATACAACTATTTCGTACCATTTTAATCATTACAAAAATAAAGATTTCTCATGTACATATACCTGTGAAAATACACAATGCCTGATGAATGCTGAACAGGAAAACTAACAGGTTGTACATCCCCAGAGACGATGACTAGTAATAATGTGCCTGTTCTAGGCAGTTTATGCGTGGCTATGGGAAGGCATAGCGGATCCCCGTCTCAAAGCCTTTTCCCCATGGATCGCCTCCTTCACTGAGAGTCTAATGTCTGGATGAAGCACATAATATACAAATATTTTAGTGGCACTATTGCTGTTACCCAAGAGCCAGCATAGTAACAAGGCCATTTGTAGGTCCTGGGTTATATTGAGTTCACCTGTGCGAACTAGTGAGGCCAGAATGTAAGGTAGCCAGGTTATCATGAAGACGATGGTGACCGTGAGGAATACACTGGCTATGGTTCTGTCCTGCAGGAACTGGTCCTGTGTAATGGTGTGGGTGACGTGAACTTGGTGTTCATGCCTCCAAACGTGCACAAATATACGTACATAAAGCGCCACACATATACACATCGCAGGTACTATATGGACCAATGTGATAAATACATTATAATACCTTTGTAATATGAATATGCTGCACTGTACATCTACTTGTGTCTTGCCCTCGTGCCAAGCGAATATGATAAACGTGAGTAAGGTGGAGTAGAGCCATACACTTATCAGATAGATTCGGAGCTTCCTGTAGGAGAGCACTTCCAGGTATTGGAGTGGGAATTTAATGGCCACATAACGATCGACGGCCAGGAGTACCGTGTGACAGAAGCCTGAAACCATCGGCAGAATCTGCAGGACCACAAGGGACAAGCACAGTGGCATGTTGTCATCGACGGGCCAATGGATTTGAACTACTGCCATCTGTATGATGAGGACGAATCCAGTGAGGAGGTCGAGGACCGCCCAGCTGACTGCCAGTGAAGAGGTCCTGGATCTCATGCGCCGGTACTTCAACACCAGAGTCACGAAGATCACATTGCCTAAGAAGTTCAGGAACACCATAGGAGTGCCAAAAACGTACAGGACTAACCGATAGGCAAACGGCACTGGGTCAAGCACGTGAGGGGTGGGCGACGGGGACCAGATATCTTGAGGCATGATTTGGTTCATCCCCTCTGTCGTACTCACATTAAAGCCATCCATTTTGTCCTCAAATACTCCTTTTTTTGTAGACTTTTTCAGGCAGAACTTCTATTATTTCATTCTTAATATGTAGTCACACGTGTTGAAGTTTACTTATTCAGAGGCCAGAGGCGACAAGTTTTAGAAACTACTGTTATAAGTTCAGTCACAAAAGAAACGAAGCAAAGAAATGCGTCGATTATACTACAAAAGGGAAGTTGCACAAGGCGCCGTCCTTTTGCTGAGATCACACACCAGGGGGCGACTCTAGATCTATTTGATAGGGTTAGTGTCAGCGGAGACGTGGCATTACTCAATGCTTGCACGATACTCACAGACACCTTCAATCTATCAGATCGGAGTCGCCGTGTCAATCACTATTTCTACTTAAGTGATTCCCTAGCCTGTGTGTAACTGAGTCCAATGTTCTTCTCAAGTACGTTTCCGGCGTATTATCTCTTCACCGCCGTCTCTTGGTTTAAGAATCAGTTCACTAGATAAGGAATGAGCCAATGTGAAGGCAAAAGTCTTGGTTTTCCAACAGCATTTCAAGAAATACAATCACGATGTCATTAGTGGCGTCGCTTTGTGAAAGTTTCTTTCTCTGCTATATATACGTCACACGACCTTTCTCTGTGTAAATCTTCTTTGATATTGTAACAGATGTCTTAAGATTGATCATGACAATTGATGGCAGACTTTTTTGTCATTAATCCATTAGGGGCTACCTTTATTTCTGCTTTGAAATAAGCTGCTGAATATTTCAACGCAAAGTAACCTTGTGGCAAGGCAAGTTACAATCAAATTGTATCTGTGAAGGTATATTGCCACCAGGACAAAAAAATCTAAGCATTTCCTGTGACAGTATCTGCAATCTTGTATTGCTGCTCCAAAGATGAACCAGTCCTCTTATACTGAAAGCAAATAATTAATCCTCTTTGTGTTTGTAGTAGGTTGTTTCCACACCTGTAGTCTACGGACTCAACCCAGATTTCTAGCGTCCAGTTTTTAATCACTGAGCAGATTTCGACTCAGTTGCGTGGAGACTGGCTTTTGTCCTTTATCAACTTGTGTGATATGCAAATTATATGATACATCATATGGTCCTTGGCAGCAGTGATAAGAATAGTCCTGTGTGACTTAGCATGTGGTATGACATAGTTGTTGCCTAAATTGTCAATTACAGCGATATAAGCAGCGCAGAGCAAAAGATTACACAGATCGATAAATGCACAGTGTCTAGCACTATCCTTGCTTCACCCCGTCACCGTCAGCAAAACACCGTCATGGCAGTTATGTGACCTATGCAGACATATTAATATGTCTCCAGCCAAATAGGTCAGGATTGATCTGCGCTGTGGATAAATGGTGAGAATTAACTAAGGAACCAGTTTCTCTCGATCATAAAACACCAGAAATAGTGCCTGACAGATATCCGCGGATATTATGTGGCCTTAGACTGGTATCAGACTGGTCGCTCACAGCATAATGTGAACATTACTTCACTAGCAGAGAAAACAAAAGGTCAATTTGACGGGTAATTCATAGTGTTGTAGTCAGTTAAAATCCGCCTGGCTATAATTCCCCATTAATATTTGTCATCTGATTTCCTCATTTCGCATCGCATTTTTGACATAGCTTAACAAAATAAATCCCTTTAACCCCCCTCTCCATCAAATGTTTAATGCCTTGTCTATAAATTCCGACAACAACCTATTCCACATTCAAGCCATTTCCTCCTTCTTTAATACTTGTTGCAAGAAAGTCTCGCGCTTCCACCATCTTATCTGTTCAAATGGGAATCACTTTTCAGAGTTACTCTCATTTCATTCAAGACAAAAATAGCATAAAATCTTCCCACCAATGTCCTTGACCCTATCGTGCACCATCAAGATCCTCTTGCTTTGCAGGGAACATTAATCATCCACTCTGTCAGAGAAGTGATCCAATTTTCTAACGTACCACACCAGTATAAACGCGGCAGGGGTGCGCTTCACGGGGCGGCATCGGAGTGGCACTGACGCCGGTAACTCCCGCCGGCCAACTCAAGCCTTCCCTTGGCTCAAACTTCTATTTCTCTGCTGCTACGTCCTCCAACTCTTTTGTCTTTTTTGTCATAACCACGCATCAATATGCCGCATTGTGCTTACCCTTCTTTCTTCCTCACTTTTACCTGTTTAATTGGATTATATTTGGGTGTAAATGATCCACAGAGGGTTAACTCAAGATATTTCCTTTATTCCATATAAGAAGTGGAATTAAATTGTGATTCTGAAACATTCTTAGAGTGTCACAGACAATTTCACTTATAATTCCATCAGAATATGCTGAGCACTTGTATCCTGTATTGTGCCTTTAGAATGGCAAGTCTGCGGGAAGGAATGGTTGGTGGAGGCAGCAGGCCTCATCACCAGCAGCCTCGGCAGCAGCGCAGGATGTGGTAGACTGTTGGTGATGACAGGAGACCTCGGTGGTGCGAGCCCAATATTGTGAGCCTCTCTACCAACCCCAGCCATTGTCACGTATGCCATTAAGGGGAAACTGTAAAAATGACAGAAATGTCGCGTATGCTGACAAGCGCGACCTTTTCACCTGTCCATGTTATCTACATTAGCATTAGCAAATTGCATGTATCTTGTATACATTTGATTATAACCCAAGCTATAATCTAGTAACAAGGTAATCAAAAAAAAAGTGTTGGGCTTACTTTTGATATAAATTTAATATATTCTTTTTTTAACGTCTTACAATTCTTATAAAAAATGGTTCAGACTGATAACAATTGATCAACAAAATTGTGATAGACAGGAAGTTCTTTGGGCCATATTCTTGTGACATTCAGAAGGCGGATATTCTCCATTTTACTCTACTCCAGTAAAAAGCATCAAAGGTTGACCCTGCATTAACAGTGCACCTGTTTTAGTAAAAGACACAAATATTATAGGTAGAATACATTGAGATCAAATAATATGAAAGATGTTGCATAGCTTTCATGCTATATATATATATATATATATATATATATATATATATATATATATATATATATATATATATATATATATATATATATATATATATATATATATATATATATATATATATATATATATATATGTGTGTGTGTGTGTGTGTGTGTGTGTGTGTGTAGTGATGGATACCTGTATTCATTATGCTCTAATGATCTGAGGCTTATTTGTCATGATTTGATATTAAGCAATAAGGATAGGTATTCATGTGTACATCCATTCTGTACCTTCCAGGTGAGCTGGGTAATTTTAAAGTCTATTCTCGCCTCCATTGGAACCCAGTGCAATTCCTTTACCTCGCCTGTAATATGATCATGTTTTCTGATTTTCCCACTTCTTTTGCTGCAGAGTTCTGGCTTTTTGTAATTTGGCTATTTCACATCCAGGAGGTCCTGTTAGTAATGAGTTTCCATAGTCAAGAGTTGAGGTCACAAAGTCCTGAGTAAGGGTAGTAGCCGTCTTTTCTTCTTGACAGTTTCTTATTAGTGATATTTTTTTTTCTTAAAAAACATATAAAAAGATGCCATGAGGTCTGCCCTCCAAACGGGATTGCCACCCATACTGTGAAAGCAAGTCCTGGAACATGAGGTGCATTATCCCCTGTACAAATCACACCACACTTTGAGAGGGAAGTCTTTGTTCTGCAACCAGTAAGGGATGATAAAAAGTTGAACAAGGCAGAGGTGCGATTCTGTTCACAAATACACATATGTATTGTACTATCTAAAAAACCATTTATGCCAGTGAAAGCCAACTTGTCCAAAAAAGATAGACTTATTGTTTTCGAAAAAATAAATGTGATAAGGCTGCAAATGTGAAAATATACACTGATGTAAAAATGTCAAAATATCCAGTTTTTTATGTTTTAAGATTGCTCTAATTATCCTTGATAGGTGTTTTCATACAAAAATCCCCTGTGCATCTCATTCCTCGCCTCTCTTTATGAATCATTTATAAACAATGTTTGATTGAGTGCCATTAAAATATATGTATTTTCCCCAAACAGCGTGACAAAAAATAAAAGAACTCTGATATAGTATGAGCTAAATGCTCTTAACACTTTTTCTATCTTAAATGTCAAAGCCAGAAACGTTTTAGCATTTTGTTATATCAAATTGGTAAGGGGCCGTCCATTGAATTGAGTGTGGGATGAAAAAGGAAATTCACTTCCTTTTCTGTTAGACCCCCCCCCCCTCCCCCCTGGTATGCAACTTTCCAAGATGTCATCCCACACATTACATTCGTCAGTTTGGACATGTACATAAATTGTACCATGTTTTTTTTCATATACCGGTATGTGATAACTATGTGTTGTAAGTTAACAAACAAAGAAATACAATTTTAGATATAGATTTTATTTTATCTGGACACAATTCTAATGCATCATGATTGAAATACTTTTGGTACTAGATCTACTTGTCATCATCACGGTCATCAGTATGATCCGCATATTAAATGTCACATGAAATATAATGCTATGAATTATTATAACATAATGCAGTTATTAGCACTATGCAAGTCTTATGTAATCCTTATTCAGTTATGTCCATGAGATGCCCTGCTTTATGCTGGTGTCTCCTGAGTCCAGCCTTGGATGAGAAGTCATGCCCACAACCAGAATATTCACACACTGGGCGAATTCCTGTGTCAAGATGATCAGCACTACGTTTTTCCGCCCTTCGTTTTTTGGCAAACTCTGCTTTTCGCTCATGGTAGTGCACTATGAGGTCATGCCTTTCTCTGTCTGACTTTGATTGAAACACATATCTGCAGCCTCTGGGGCAGATAGGTTTTTCCCCATCTAGAGAGGGGCACCCTTCATCCAGATCAAGCAGAGGCCTGTTGAGGTCCCCATGAAGGAAGTTGCACTCAAGCCAGGTATTGTAATGTCCTGGGTGGGTGCTACTTGGGGTCGGAGTATACATCCTGGGCTCATCGATGAATGACAAAATCTGTCTAGATATGTGTCTATTCATACTGCTATCAAAACTGCTGTGTTCAATATCAAAGCATGTTGAGAGAGAACAGGTCTGATGTAGTCAACTTGTTAATTGCACTCTGGGTGACCATGTATTTGAAGATCATTTATTGCTGTGTAAACAGAGTCTGACAGAGAGACATGATACTGTATACAATGTTTACACTTTACCCGACACCTATTTGAACTGATTACATTTGACTTCCTAAAAAGTCAAATATGTGGGATAAGCATACAAAAAAGTATGAACAGCACTCTGGACCCCCCCTCCCCCCTTTGCAACTGATTTCCTTTTTCATCCCACACTCAACTCAATGGACGGCCCCTAAATAATGAGCTTTATAGTTAAACGATATCTGTGAGTGTCAGCAACTTATTTGGAACTTAAATCATTCATGAAACCTGACTTTCAGACACATTTTCTTTACATAACATGAATGTTTATACCCTAAACAGTGCTTTTATGTAGTAGTACCCAAAAGATTCCCTGTTAACAACTTTCTTTGGCACTTGAAAGTTGATCAGTTGTCTGCTGAAACCTACACCAGCAATTGAACACTTTGTCAACAAGCTTTGTTTAGCTGGTCTGTGATCTTGTGTAAACTAAACAACTAATGAGTTACCAGTTGGGCACCTGTCCAGCTTGGGAAACAGGGTGGAGATGTTTTGTACAATTTATCAATTTATTGCCAGGAGTATACTTCAGAACAACATAAGATTATTTTAATATTATTTGAATCAATGAAATAACTCATGGTTGTGAAAAATATTTTATGGTTGTGACAAATATCTTATGGTGGTGAAAGATATATCATTTATGGGAAAAGTATACTATTTATTTGCAAAGTATCTTATGCATGTGAAAACCTTACTGTCAAAAGGAAGACATGACTCAAAGGCTGCATGGAATCCCCCTTAACTTAAAGGCTGTGATATTGAAAAAGTGACATTAAACCCTTTGATCACTGATTTGGCCTTAAATCACAAGGACTTTGAATGGCAAAACTGTGAATGCTGATATTTGGTATCAGTAAAATTTATGATTTGACCCTCTTTGATGAAATTTGGGGGTTTTCACACCACTGAATGGGAAGACATGAAAGGCTGCATGGATTCCACCTTAAAAGCTGGGATGTATAGAATTTAAAAAAATAAATTTTTGCAAACATATATAATATAAAAAATAATGATTTTTCTTCATTTATAACTTCATAAATATTCATCCGTTTTTAATAATGTTACCACCAAAAGAAAGCCAAGAAAAGGCACTATCATCATGATAAGTGTTATCTTCAAATTCATTCTCTAAATAGTGGAAAAAATGGCCAAAAATGTGTTGCTCCAATTTTGACAATTGGTAAACAAAACCTCCTGTGACTTACGGAGCCCCCTGGCAGTTCAAAGGTCAAGGTCACACAACACACTTCCTGTTTAGTACTGGCAGTACTTGGTGGTCACAAAAAATCATAATTCTCAGGGCAGATGTTCTTTAGTGGATTTCAGACAGATAGCCTGTATGTATGTCAATTTTAAGATCATATATTGTTTTCAGATACCTTAAACCACTGTAAAATCGCCTGGAACTTTCCAGGTTTCATGAATGCTTTAATCAACTGAGACTTACTTACAATAAGTATTACTCAGACGACAATGTACCGGTAGACTTATACTGATCTACATCCATACTGTAGTGGTCAAATTAGATAAATCCCTAATCTTTTCAAATATATGATGATTGTTCAGGACAATTCAGCATTAAAAAACAATCATTAATTACCCAAATGAGACTGGGTTACATCTTGATATGGAGTCACATATATTATATGCAAGTATTCACAAATACCACCAAGCAATCTATACAATCTTTATTGGTATTTATATTCACTGTTTATAGTGGGGTCTCTTTCGAGTCTTCTTTGGGTGATTACACAATATTAGCACGGGTCCATTTGGACGGAACATTTTTCACATAAGTAAATGTAGTCATGTACTCAAAGTCTCTTTAAGATATAATTTTTTACATTGAAGCTAAATTTTCTTTTGCTATTTGAAAAGACATAAGTATATTTAAATTGAATAAGTTTGATTCTGATTAGATATGCCTTAAATACTGATGTATTTTGTATCTGTTACCGGAAACGGATGAATATACAGCTGGACATATCAAGTTATGGAGGAATGGTGCCCTGGTCATTTTGACTGCCAGCAAAATATATATCAAACCGACAAAGCCATTTATGGTAATAAGAGCCAATTTGTGTATTCCACTGCGTGGACATTTCGGCCTGAACCTGGCACTTGCCCTTGTCTGTCTCATAGGTCACTCCCCTGGAACCTGGTCGTTGGCTTTGCATCTATTCACGATTCCACACAGTGTGTCCCCTAGCTGTGTATAATTTAACTGTATACAACACATCTTTGAATGGCAGTTCGGGTCAAAGCGTCTGGGCATTTGAAGACTGATTTCTTTTCATTTTGACCAAACAGGCAGAATAACGATATCTTTATGACAGACTTAGTTGGTCAGTGAGATCTGAATATCAGCTGCGTGAGGAGAATAGCTCATTATCTCCGGCGTTTCTGATCAATCCACTTGTATCCTTATTGGCCAAAACTAACATTGAGACAATACTAATACAATGAGACAAGAGTCCACTGGAGATGTTGCATTCACTTATCTGGTAGCCATGGCAAACAATGTGATTAGCAGACACGATTGCCAGAGGCTTGTCGGATATTGCCTTGGTTATATATGGACACAGTGCACCAGCTAGTTTCAGCAAACAATACAGGTTAATATCTGGGCTTGAGCAGTCAATGTATGGGACGTGGCGTGGATCAGGCAAGCCAGGTCCCTCCTGAGAAGAATGGACTCTTGCTTTTGTGTCATTAAAATATCACAATACATTTGAAGATGTTACACAAAGCTTAGAGATAAACGTTTCAAAAGGTGTTATTCATTTTTGACATTCTGAATGTCCGAAAATACTGACATTGACAAACTATGATATTTATGGCATAGTATGGTACCAAAGGTCTCTGTAAAGAATTGAAGTAATGTGACAGTAAAAACCTTTTATTTTAAATAAACCGTGCCAATATATGTTTCATTAAAAAAAATCATAATATGTATTTATGCTGATGCCCAACTACTCAAATGTGGTAAATGGCAGGTAAATATTGTCTACCTGAGGTACATGCGATTGAATGGCGTGCCTTCCATGCTCCAGGATATAAAGCCGGAAAAAAAACATCTTGTTTTCAGAGTAGCGATTTAATCGTTTTCTAACAAGGTAATGGTCTGTTCTTTGAGTAATTACATAATTACTACAAGATCTGATTAAACCTTTTCATTGAACTGTAATTTCGTGAATCATGATGAGTGATAAAAGCCTCCTCTCATGAGTGAAGCCTTTATTTAAACAGATCCTATGCACAATAAAGGGAATATATTGGCATAGACGATCAGGAAACACTTTGGCATTTAGTTTCTCTCTTATAACCTCAAGGGTATCATACCGAGACTGATATACTGTGGGAGATGAGTATCCCTTTTACAGAATCGAATATTGGAATTATTAGAAGGAAAGTGGAAGGGATAGTTTTGATGCAGGTGACAGCATGGACATAGATGAAAGAAGCCCTGATGAGTAATAAATATGCTATCTTTGATCATTAAGTAAAGGCGTGGCCAGCCTATCAGTGCTTTATGTAGGTAGTGATCCCGCTAGATGGCAGTGCTATCACAAGATGTCATTCATCTCGCATCTCAAGCAAGACAGTCAGGATCCTTTTTATGTGCTATCATGGGGCAGTTAGGAAGAATGTATTGAAATATTCTCTCTGCTGTTGGTAAAGCGCTTATAAAGCGCTAGAAATTTTAAAGCGTTAGAAATTTATTTTAAAGCGTTAGAAATTTATTTTAAAGCGTTGGAAAAATTCTTTTCAATAAAACATCTTGACAACATTTCTGTTAGGCTTTTGCCCACGAGAAAGACATTTTAAAATCATATCATTTAAAGTTAGAAATATGAGAAATCTTAGTCTGAACTTGATTTTCAGGTATCTAAATTTGGCAAATTGCAAAGTATTGAGAAAGAAACATCCCAGCGGCAGACACGTCGCGTGAAAACTATGTGGATTTCTCGTTGAAATCTCAGATACTGTGGGCAACCAGATATCCACGTGTTTAAGACGTGATTTTTAAAATATGAAAAATTATTTGATCAAAAGTGTATGTCATAGTAAAAATGTCAAGTTGAGAAATCAGATTTAAGTATCCAATATAAATCAGAATTTTTACACAAGTTTGTTTATATATAGATATACATACATAAATAATTACCGGTAAATCTTCAGATTATGATTTTTAAGTCATGCACTGGTCAAGCTCAACATACTGAGCGTGGCCAACTATTGGCATATATTATGTTGTTTCTTAATATTGACATTACAAAAAATGAAATATGTTACTATTGAATCATGAAACAGTAAAATATGATAATTTTTGTCTAGTTAGAAGCATAAACTATGTCACTATATGTTTGTCTAAAACTCATAATTAGCATTATTGGTGAAGCAAATATTGTGTTGATTTTTACATAAATAGTAAATAGTCACTTTTTCATCACCCAATAAAAATTCAAAATCAATTGAAAAAGGGGGGGGAGTAATAATCTATTTCATGGAAGCTTTAAAAACACGATAATAGCTTGGAAGAACATAAAAGTAACCTGCAAATGTTTATCAGAAAAAATTCTTCAAATACATCATTAATTGATGACACCAAGCTTATGAAGTTCAGCAACAATGCAAATATTAGTTTTAGATAAACACATGAAAGGCACATTTTGATTTTATTTTTTATAGAAATTATCATGTTTTACTATTTCATAGAAGTTGTTTACATGTTTATGGTAGTTTATGTGCAAACATCTTGAATCAACACACGAGACTATCAGGAGACTCCCATTACAAAGCTATCTAATCCATTCATTTTATGATATTGTGGTAAAGAAAACATTCACATGTAATGTGGTTCAGTAAATTAGGCCCTGCTAGTTTATGGCATCATATCTAAATATTATGAGACATAAAATGTTATTTCATCAGGAGAAGAAGCCACTGTGTTATTAGTTGTGCAATATGGTGCAATGTTGTAGGTAAAGAATCGAAGGCACTTGCCAACAACAAATGATAATAAAAAGCCAGAAAGATCTAGGTTTTCAAGGCCTCTTTTCAGATTGAGCCATTGCTATAATTAAATGTACATTTCTATGTTTGCAAATAAACTTAAAAAATTCTCAACCCCTCATTGTTATACAAAAATATATATTAAAATATATGAAAACATTCCACTTATTTTTTAAAGTTTTGTGATGTTGAAAAGCAGATAGATGTTAATGGCCATCTCCACCCATTGTTATTATTGATGCTTCTTTATGTTTTACCTGTATCTCATTTTTAGTCATTGCTATTGAATTTTCCAATTATGACTTTTATGACTTTGCACATTAGTCCAGGGCATCATCCATCAGGCTGTTTATCATAGAATTTTCCAAATGCATTTTGTTGTGTTAAAAGAAATACATGGTAGAGTTGTGAAAAAAAGATCACTTGTCCTTCATATGAACTACCTTCTATTTACATTTACTGAGAAATGTATCAGAAACATTTTTTGGGAGTCAATGTCATTGCAGCAAAGGTCATAAACACACCACACACCCCACCCCACCCCTTCTTTAAATAGGCTTGACACTGACTATGCAGCTGCCAGCCTCCTCCCAACTGCCCGGCTGTCACGACCAACAATGCCATACTTAGTGCAAGCACAGTGGGGCAATATTTTTTTTCCTTTTTCAGAACGTTTTGTCATGAAAAAGATAAGATATTGACCAGTTATCTTGTGAATTTAATGAAGGCCATCCATTACCCCCACTTCTTTTTTACAAGGATGGTGATAGCACAATTGTGTGGTAATTTTAAACAGTTTACAGCAAGCTCAATGACCTGTCTCAAACAATTTTGATCACACAATATAGATCAATTACCTCATTTATAGCCAGTAATATAAAGAACACTTGCATATTCAACTTTGCATCAGAATATTTATTAACAAGGGTAATTCATTACATAAAATACAAATCAATACCATACTCGAAAGTTAAATGCATTGATATATAATGTTCCATAGAAAGTCAGCTGTAAAAGATATCAGAATATTACACCTCCAATAAAGTCTACTGATATTGTATATAATAATACCTTGTGGTAAATTTGTAGACCAGACTTATAAATCCAATCTCACACATGATTGTCAAGTTCAGAAAATATCACATCAAACGCTTTTTGTAAAACCTATCCACTCTAATATGTTTGGTTCTTTTTGCCTACATATTGTTTTAATTTATACTTACCAAACCTCTCTAAAATATTGCAAGATGCAGTATCTAGCCATATAATCTAATGCCAGAAGCAGCATATAATTAGGCAATTGTGTAAAGCTAAATAATGGTTTGGCCTTTAAAATGCAATATAACCATCTAAACACTTTCTGGCAAGTTTTCTTGTTTGTGTAAAATATCTTGCCCTACTTTCAACCTAATTCTAGAAAATATTCCCAATATTGATAGTTATACTGGAAGACTATTACTCTGTTCCATCATTCATATAAAGTAAAGTTATAAAATATTGCAACTGTCTTCAAATATCATAAGAATATGAATAAATAAAAAAGAATTGAGATTTTGAAAAATACAATTCAAATCACAGATTTTATGCTATGAATTCAACAAGAAATGTTTAATCAAAGAGCATAAGAATATGATATGCATACGAATATGCATAAAGTAACTGTTGTAGTCAAAAGTACCCTGTATCTGTAAAAAAATTATTTTGTCCAAACAAAATGATATTTAAATAATATTTTTGGAAATCAAATCCATTGAATTCTTGGACACCCCATGAACTACAAAAGGTTTGAGGAATTCACTAAAAGTGATTCTGTTTTGTCGTATTTAACCGGATACTTAGGAGATTTTAAGGACATTTCCAGTATTAACACTCAGAATTACATCATCAGTTACAAGATCATAGATAACTTGATCCTATTTACCTATAGCATGAAGTGAATTTGTTTAGAAACCAATCTTGCATTGGAAATAGATGTATTTTATTTTTTATTACAAATCAAATTCTTACTTGGACCAAACTAAACATAAAATATTTATTATCAAGTATGTATTATTCCACAATGCATATTTTCAAGTTAAATGTCTCAATACCCTTTGTGTCAGCCAAGTATAAAATCTCTTTCAGAGTCTTTTCTGTTGAAGTTGTGATAGAGGACCCTATTTCCTGATATTCTATTATTTTCTGGTCTCCAGGCTGCTCCTGTTTCCTGTCCTAAAATCAGAAATATTAACAAATTATTTTTTCTGCTTTAAATAATACACACACCAAGAATTACCACAAAGAATCACTTTGTATACTGCTAATGTGAAGACAATTTATACATCTAAAAAGGTTTCAAGAGTGACAAATAAAAAGCAATAATTTCCATCAGTCTAAATCCAGAATCCAAGCTAAACATTTCAAAATCACCAGAGGACAGCACCATCTAGAAATCTGATATTGCTTTTTGGAGCTGTATATCAGTGTGTCACCAAACAAGGTCCTTCCAGACCATGACATTTGTGGGTCAAGCTTGTTTGCTTTATTTGGTGATCTCTGTGGTAACTCTTACTCTTCTTAGCAGATCCTGGGTTTATTTCCTTCCCCTTTAAAGTCAATTGCTCTTGGGACAGTCAAATTTGACTTCTGTGATGATTCCTACTTATTTCCATGATTTACCCATTTCAGCCCCAAGACAATAATCAGGTTTTTGCACATATTAGAGTCATACCATTTAGAGCCTTCCAAACTAATAACTTTAAACTCAATTCTATCCAGTGCAATTTCCATAGAACCGGAAGCAATGTGATCAAATTCTTTAAAAAATCCAACTACCTGAGTGGCAGCATTCTGTACTTTTTGCAATTTTTGGATTTTTGGAAGGCAAACCAACAGGGATTTACAGTAATCTAAATTTGATGTTATAAAAGCATGTATAAACATACTAGCAGATTTTTCATCAAGACAATCTCTAATAGTTGCAACATTTTTAATATGAAAAATATCCTTTTTTTGCAAATTTGTACAATATGATCCTTCAAGGTCATTTTATCATGAAAGAATAATCCCAAATCCTTTACTTCATGAGAATATCAACATCACTAACTTTAACCATATTTGGAATTTTATCAAGATTTTTAAAAATCATGGCACCAACAAAGGCATGCAATAATTACTATTTATATCCCTAGTAACAGATTTTGGCTCCTGAACCAAGCACCAAAATCTGTTATCATGGATGTAAGTGGTTTATCACATACTTTCTGTTGTTTTAAGCCATCAGTAATGAAATAAAGTGTCATAAACAAACGAGAAATGTAATAATGACCTAAAGATATAGCTCTATGAAGTGCCTACATAAGATGTCACACAGTATCCACACAGACAACAAGTGTTAAAAGCAATCAAGATATCAAAACACACTCCCAACTTTATCATGATTAATTAAATCTTTTGCCTGCAGTTTGTTTTGCCCACCTGTGAGAGGGTTGTACTGTTTCCTGACTGGCCTGTCTCTGGCCTCTCCATGCCCTAGCATGGCTCCCAGTTTGTTGTGTATGCGGGTGTACTGTGACCAGTAGGCAGGTTCCGTCTTGACACCGGTCATCACATCCTTCATCCCACTTCCCTCGTTCATGTTCATCTTGTTATGAAAGGATGGCTCATGTAATTTCCCAGCCTGCATCAAACATTTTATAATCACAAACCTTTTAATTTAGTATATGAATAATTTTTTTTGTTCAATCGCATGCAAATTGTATCTTTAAAGTTTTTAATTTTGATTGTGAAAGTTTTTCTAATATCACTCGGGTGCTAATGCAAATCATCCATCAGACTTCTGCTTGTCATTTCTGTTCAAATAGTCTGATTTACACCAACTTTGAACTAAACTTACTGAAAATTCCTTGTTCTATCACCTATTAATTGGGAAGCATTTCCAAGCAATATAAAGTGGTAATTTTTTGCAATGATGATCTTGTTTTGAAGTTCTGCTTTGTTTACATCACATTCTTTTAGAAATGTGTTCATATGCGGGTGCATGTGCAAAATGACACATACCGTATTTACTCGTGTATAAGACGACTCGTGTATAAGACGACTCCCCAAAATTGAGGTTATTTTCCTTGAAAAAAAAAACAATTTCCGAATATAAGACGAGTTGGTTTTTCTTGAGATATCGGCTCTGCTACCACTCAAGCTTCAGTTGAAGTTTGGCGGCCATTTTAAAAGTAAAACGTAAATATGCTTACGATACAAGATCTTAACGGTCTTATATGCGAGTATTTACGGTAAAACGTAAATACGATGTTCATATTTTCGAAATAACATATCTCGGACGTAGCGGATCGATTTTAATTGCGTTTTAAATGATAAATAAAGGTATGTGCTTAATATTATCACAATTACGCTTCTCAAGTCAAGAATTTCTCCACGTCCTTGATCTTAGCGTCAAAACAAAGCGTTTTCATTATTTATCATTTAAAATGCAATTAAAATCGATCCACGTGTGAAAGCATTTCTGTAAAAAAGGGAAGACACAACTCAAAGCAGTGGAAACAATGACGAAATGCAAAACTGTGAACGCTGATAATTGGAATCAGTGAAAACAAAGCCAAAACAAAGCCAAAACAAAGCGTTTAGAAATAATAGACATCACATGTAGCGGATCAATTTTAATTGCATACGTGATTGAAGCAACACAAGATCGCCATTTTGAAAGGCGGGAGAGGCTCTTGTTTTTGGCGCGAAAACATGGAGAAATTCTCGACCTACGAAGCATAATTTGTGATAATATTGGGTAAATACCTTTATTTATCATTTGAAATGCAATTAAAATTGGTCCGCTATGTCCGATATTCGTTATTTCGAAAATAAAAAAGTTCGTAATGAAAACGCTTTGTTTTGACGAGGACGTGGAGAAAATCTCGACCTGCGAAGCATAATTTGTGATAATATTGGGTAAATACCTTTATTTATCATTTAAAATGCAATTAAAATCGATCCGCTATGTCCGATATTCGCTATTTCTAAAATAAGAATGTTCGTAATGAAAACTCGTAGTGCCTTAATTGTTGGGCGTAAATCCTCGTCCACAGGTTGCTCTCGTGTATAAGACGACCCCCAAACATTAACTAAGGGTTTTTGTGCAAAAACCTCATCTTATACACAAGTAAATACGGTATATGACAATATTTTTATTATAATTGTTATTATTTTTATTATTATTAATATTCTGCCATTCATGAGGAACTCACATAAATACTCACAACACAACCCAAATATAATCATCATGTACACTTACAGGCTGAGTTCCCTTGTGATAATAGATATTGTTGTAGTATGTGTTCCAGGGGGTCTGAGGGCTCTCTCCCCGATGCCTAAAGTTGAGTTGAGATGTATGCTGGGAAGGATATGGTCGGGAAATCTCCTCAGTGGTCAGTGCACGGCTCCCTTCAAATGTCTGCATAAAAATTTATATTGCAAAATTATGATACAGAAAAATTTTTAAATGATAATATAGTTAAAACAGACGTATAACTGATTTCTAAAATAGCTTAGGTCAAACAAATATTTTGAATTTATTGATCTAAAATCATTATTGATGCAGCATGCAAATATTGAATGGCTTAAGGCTGATCCTGGACAGAATTCCTACTGTAATGATCAGTTAATAATATGCTGGAAATAATCTGCTTAGAATATAACACGATTGGGCATGGCAATCCATTGCATTCCTGGTATGAAGGGATTTATTCATGAATGAATAGGAAAAATAAGTTAATCTATGGTTCCTAAATGTGGTAGAACATATATTATATATAATCTATTGATATTTATATATATAAATATATATATTTATATATATTTATATATATTTATATATTTTTCTTCCCATTTGTAAGAAATTTTAAATTATTTTTTATTTCATTAAGGGTCAGATGCCAATTTCAATATCTAATCTCCCATCAATACATGTCCACATGTTTTCAACATTTTACTCTGCAGATCACAGCTTCTTTATTTGTTTAACATTTAACTCAATATTTTTATCTCTCGCTAATGGGTTTATGCAATTTTAATTTTACAAAATTTCTTCCATTTCCTCCTGAATAAAAAAGAGCCTTTCCCCAATCATGGCAATATATTCTAAAACTTTCTTCTAAATTCTTCACATGATAATCACCTGATCATGAGCAAGAGAATGGAACTTAATCTATTAAACCAAAAAAAAGAGGAATAAAAAAAATGAATGATCCATGTTGATATATGAGTATTTTATACAATAATCCTTTCTCCAAATATGAACAGAAAATACAAGTGGGGCGAGGGAAATGGGATCTCGTCTAAAGCTACTAAGCAATTATGTATAATTGAGCATGCCTTTCCTGTTATTTCTATATGTGCTGGTCTGCCTACTTATAATCATAATACAATTTGTATGGCTACAAAATAATCAATACTTCGTGTATTGCTGATGACTGTTACTTTCTCATAAAGGAGCTTGAGAGGTTGTGAACCCAAAAAAGGTCACAGTAAATATTGCCAACAGGCAATGTTGCATAAAATTCTGATGTCAAACAATGTGCCCTGTAGCTTGTTTCTCTAATCTAAAAGTGAGGGTATTTGGAGCTATTCCCATTGCACAATATTAACATGGACATGTAATCTGTATGATCTTTGCCTTTGCTTTGGTCGCCAAGGTGGGCATTAATATTGATATTTACACATCACTGATGTGGATTAAATAATAAGTTCATGAAAACCAATTGCTAACTGACATCAAAATAGATGATGGTGTAATGGGTGGGGTGTACCTTTTTATTGGTGGTGTTGTAGTCGGTGTAGGTTTGGGTGGGTAGCGTCAGGGTGGTGCGGTGCATCGGCCGGGCTCCCCTGCCCCTGGCGGCCGCGGATAGGTGCCGACTCCGGCTCGCGTAATCCACATCAGTGATCACTGTCACATAGTCCCCTTGATCTGCCAATATCGTGGCTGCCTTCTTTCCCTGGCCCCTCCCAGTGGTAGAACTGGATGCCCCCGTCTTGTAGTTTACTTCAGTTTGAGTTGTCAACATTTTATCTGCACTTCTAAACCTTTTTGGGTACGCCGTAAAGTTTTTCAATAACTCATCTGTTTCGTGTTCACCATTTCCATTCAACTCCAGTAACTTTAAGATTCTCAAAACAGTAGTCCTAGATCCGCTAAATTAAGTAAATTTACAAACAATAAATCAGTTTCGCCGACACAAGTGTCTCCGATAAATGTTATGTCAAGTGTCCCCGTAGGGATTACATCATGTTTACTTATGGCAGACGGTAAACATCGACGATAAACAGAGCTCCTTCCCTCTGACACTTCACCGCTTTAGTTTTGGGTGATTATCCATGCACACGAAGTAGTTCTAAACCAAATTATTTGTCTCGAACATTAAGGATTTCAGGATCTTCTAGTACATTTGGAAAGTCATGGGAATTTACAGTCTTATTAATTTAGATGAATGGATAAGTTAAATAGAAATCGCACATGACATGACGCGCAATGATATTTTGTTGGCATGGTTACCAAGGGTGACAGAGGTAACGGGACAAGATCAAAATTTCCCGCGCTTTTCAAGCTGTAGTTGTTTGGAGTTTTACATAACTTTCAACATTACAAAAGGGTCAAGGGTGCAGAGGCTTAAATCTAAAATAAAATGTCCCCACAAAAGATGGACTTGCACTGTTGATTGAGTTTGGTGAAATTGGTCCAGCCTATCAAAATATCCCACTGAAATGATGGCACTTCTTTCTCAGTTGTTTAATTATTAGTCTCTGTCATTTATTCTGGGAAAGCCATCTATGCGATATTGAAATTGATGCAATTGACAAATTTGAAAATATCAATAGAAAAAAGATTTTTTCCAAATAAAAAATTGATACATAAAATGGGCCTTCCATTTGAATGCGTTGCAAGTGTTAACTAAATATGAATGTTGTGCGAGTTGACAAACATTTCACTGTAATCAATGCATTTGTATTGAGTTCTTCATAAATTGGGTGCATGATTGCACCTTTGATCTTATGGCATCACAATGCCATTTATTATACTCCAATGCTATGGTAGCTTTCTACCATTATCATTAATATTAAATAATTATAATTGTTGTCAATTTTTAAATTTGTTTGGCTGTTGTCTTTATCATCTATTTGAAGAAAGCCAACGATGTTGACATGTAGACACATGTTGATTGCTCCTCTCCACCATTTTCACCATGGACACTTCTGGTAATCATCTGTTAGATGCTCAAAAGTACACAAATTAACTCTAACAGGACAAGGCAACTTTACAGTTAATATTAAAGGATGTTATCATGTTTATCACATTAATTACAGACTGGTAGCTATAGAGCACATGACCAGTGTAGGAGCTGGGGAACACTAATCTAGGCTGACCAGAAGAAATATTTTCATGTGGCTCTGATGGTCAGTGTGTCCCATCATGCCTGAAGGGTATTTCAGTCATGCAAGTATAGATGAAGTTAACAAATGCATATTAAGATTAGTTCCATATTAGGGTGGCATTAAAATGATCTGAGATCATATATGAGTATGTCCAGTGTCCAGCTTGGCACTAAAAACATAACCCCCTGGGTTGATAACGCTGCTCGACTTAAATCAAAACAAATGAACTGAGATAAAGTGTAACTAGCAAACAGGTTATGGTTTTCCATACATGATCCCACTTAAGATTTGATGTGATATTCATTGGTATCTTGCTTATTATAACTGTCTAAAAATTTAATAAAATTTTATATAACCAAAATCATTCAATATTTCTAAAATAGAGTGATGGGGAGTGTTAATTATTTAGCTAATTTTGACACATCCTCTTCTTATCCTTTGCCAATGCAACATTTCTGTGGTTTCATTATGCAGTCTTTGGGGGATATTAGTATTGACATATCAAAGATACCTACATTTATTATCATGTTATCCAACAGGATCCTCCGCCAAACCTACCAGTCTTATTCAAAAATATTCTTTGACATTTATGCATTCCAAATCTGAAGTTCTTCCTGTAAGTGGTTCCCAATATATGCTCCATACAAAATGTGCATCTTAAGGTCACTGCATTAATTAAGGTCATTGGGGGCAGGGGCAAAAAAAACCAACAAAAAAACAATTGAAATGTGAAACATATATTATTGATAGTTTTGGAGAAAATTTTAAAACAAAATGTTGCAATATGGATGGACGGACGAACAGACAGGCATTTTCCCCACTCACAAAGCTCTGTGACTTCACAGAAGTCAGCAGAGCTAAAAATCAGTGTAAAATCATGAATCCATATTTTTTTTAAATTGCTTCCTCAAGAACTGCATATCATATAAAGCTTGCACTTTTGTCACTACCATCCTCTTCTTTTGCTTCAGGCTTACTATCATATGATCACCCCTCCTTTTCTTCCAACTCACTATCCTATGACCAACTAGCCTTTGTTTGAGCCTACTATCATACTGACTTCCAGAGAGGATCAGCCATGTTGATATTTTACCACTTGTACCTTGTGAGGTGTTTTATTGGCTACAAATATTCATACATGGCAAATGGTCTGCCATTTTAAATAAAAACACTCAAAATGCATATTACCTATTAAAGGGATTTAAATTTATTTGAGGCAATTGCTAAAAAGCAATATTCAATTCAAATACATAAACAAATTATGATTTACTCGACTCAAACAATTATTCAGAGTAAACCTACCTTTCATCTTTAAAATGTATCTATTTTAAGAAAATTATATTCACATTAAGAAAATCATGTAGCCATATAAAAGACTATGTTACCATAAAAATCAAGACTGTCCTGTCAAGCTAGCTAGCAGCTCTTTATATGCCAGTTGGTATTCATGCAGAGTTATTGATGCAATATTTGTTACTGGCTGGCAATTTGCCAGATGAAGAAAAACACTTGTTTTTCAACCCATTTTTTCAAAAATAAATTTATGCGAAACAAGATTTTTTTGTCTGGCCTTTTATTAAACCAAGTAGAAATTATCTGTCTTTATCATTTTCTCACAAAACAATAACATTGAATCAATGATTGGCTTAAAAAAACTAAATGGCCATGAATTGCACAATACATATTTTCATATATTATAATTGACTTTCAAATATTAAATACACATGAATATTGCACAATATATATTTTTTGTCAAGCCGACAATAATTTTTGAACATCTATCTTGATGGTAATCATACTACTTTAAAGTAAATCAACTCTCAGTTTGCACTTTTTATTCTGCCACTACTACATTGTTCACAGCTTGATCTTCTTCATCTTCCTCTGGGATCTCCTCGATGTTAACATTCCCATGGTTCAATACTTTCCTCTCTGGAGTCACGGTCACAAACTGTTTCACACCATACACTGCCGATAAGATGCCTTTGGTTTTGAAACGTAATATATTTGGCTCATTTTCATTGAACGTGAACTTGTCACTGGTTTCACAGATATCCTCCACACTTACTCTAACTGTGTGTATCCTCACGTTGTCTGACTTCCTGATCACATACACCGGTATGAGACCTGACAAAGATGTCGCTCTAATGATGCTTAGTATTTCAAGGTCTATCACTGTGTTTTCCTCCTTAATTCCCAGAGTTGCAATGGTTTTGCTGTTGCCCTGAACTACAATTTGACTGTCCATCCCCCAGGTCAAGCATTCAGACTTTGTCATCTTTTCCCCTACAGTTCCTGTCCAACTCACCTTTCCACCAATAGAAGCACTAGGTAATGCTTTTCCGAGAGAGAAGTTCAAATTAAAATTAGCCTCAATACATACACTTTCCTGTATGCTCAGCTCATATGTAGATGTGGTTGACCTTTGAGTTTTAAATGTAAATTGTTGGCTTTCCTTATCATCATTTTGTAGAACAGTCTCAAACAGACTGACATCTTTGGTAGCTTCAGTTGTCAATAAATCTTTCCGAATTTCATGGGCTCCAAGTTCATCTTCTCTGGTGATATAATTCCAGTCTATTTTGAGTTTATATTTGGATCTTTTACACTTTTCAGAGTTGTTGTAGCAACACACTGGGTATTCTACGAGTGGCCATGCTGCTTCTTTGATTTTTTCATCGAGATCAATGATATCAGGTTCTCTCTGGTCTGAGTAATTACCTCCAAATCTGAACAGTCTTTTGAACTTATTAGGCATCTTTAGCGTCGTCTAAATCTACAAAAAAAAAGAGAAATTAATAAGACGAATCATTTGCTCTTATATTTTGTGTAACGTTTCATAACCTGCAAAAGTCTTTCCTTTAAAGAAAAATCAATGTTGGGTACCTTTCTCGTGACACTCTGCACTAGGCATCAAGGCTCAAGGTACCATGACTGCCATATAAGCAAATTCTAATCATATATGTGTAATTTTGAAAAGCTTTTAAATATTGATCAAAGTTACTTTATTTATGAAGAATATCTGAGAAACATGTTTTAATTATTTGTGTAATTGTATAAAACTTCAAATATTGAGTACTTCAAATGTTAAACTTTATTTTGCATAAATTTTAACCAAGTGTATATGTTATAACCCACATAATAAAAGGCATGTATGTAACATCTACAAATTCAACTGTTGAAATGGCCTTCTTTTGTCACAGCTGAGAAGTCATCAACATCTTCCTTAATCAAGGATGGATTTTTTCCCACGAGAAAATATGTCAAACTACAGATGTGAAACATTGGGTTGAGGAACAGTTGTGGGGATTCAAAGATTTCAATAAGGCCTGCCAGAAAATGCATTCACACTCATCATATCAGCATTTAAAAATCTTTTAAGAAGATGTAGCTAGGCTGTGATACAAATATTTTCAGATTTATTTCGGAAGTGTATTGCATAAGAATAAAATAACTTCTTTCTGATTGGTTGGAACAAGATGACTACCAATCATAATCATAAATACAGAAGATCAGTATTCAAATACTATCTGATTTTTTTGTCTTGTCCAATTCTTTTATATCAATGATATTTGAAGACTCATTTTAAGTGAAATTTTCTTTTGCTTTTTGGTTGAATGTGAATCAGATGTAAAAAAAAACCCACTAGTTTTCATGAACGTTTTTTTCTTAAACTTAATTTTTCACAAACATATATTTTGAGATGTTGATATTAAATCTATTTTTTTAAAGAAAATATTATTTATTTTTTATTATTTGTACATTAACATTATAAAATAATCACAAAGGATGATTCTTATTTCAGGCTGAACCATAATATCTGGATTGCTGGCATTTTCAACCATTTTCAAAAGTTCTCAAACTTATGTTAACATGTAGAATGGAGGTAAATTAATATATATCATATGGTCAAACAGGTTACAGTCTAACAGGAGAATGGTCAAGTAGGAGAACAGTTGAAACAGCCAGTCACCAGTACCTATATGGTTATCATTAACCATATACCTTAAAGGCTATAAATGTTTTACCCAACCCACTTGGTAAGTGATCAACATGATTAAGAGTGTTAAAATATGATCCTTAAACTATCCTTTAACTACTTGTCCTGTTAGCCTGTCTTTTTTTTTTTTTTTTTGAAAACTATTAAAGTATTTCAAAATACTACTTGTTGTGGAAAAAAGACCGGTCCAATTTAATAACGGTTAAGGGTTGCTGATTTTCAAAGCGCCTTAATTGTTCCGTGGTCAGTAGACAGTCGCCTGGTCTTGTGAACCTTTCTCGTGACCCATGGGTCAATGCTGGGATGGGACATCAGCTCGCCCAAGTGGGTCAGTGCCAAACAGACATAAATTGCAGGGCATGCTCAACATGTTTAAAACTGATTTAGCCAACATATTTAACAAAGAATATAACACGAAAGACATCGCAAGTTAATATGCTAAATGTCAGTCCCGTTTACCCTGTGACATACTTAGTACATGCGACAGGAATATATTCTATTTATGGCATTGCGCTATTTTGCTCCGTTCAGGTTCAGGATCTGTACCCATTTATCCTGACCGTAACGTACTTTCGGCTTGGAATACATATTGCATGAAGCAGTGAACATATTATACTCATAATATCTACAACTGATAAACGGTATATTGTTTGTGAAATTGGCATATAGCATGTTTACAAATTCGATATACTCACCCCTCAAAGACGTCTGGCAGGAAGTCGGGTGCCCACACTCGCTGTGGTCATCATGTTAATGCATAGATTCCAAGCAGCGCCACCTTACGTTATTTTCATTACCGTTAAAGGCATGCTCTATCGTTAAGGCGTCTTTAATGAAAATGTTGAAATCATTTAATATCACATAATATTATGTCATGATAAAAATTGAAATCATATGAGTTTTGATGTTTAAATGGCGACCCGACTTTCTCGCTGTTTGATATAACTGTTCTGTTTATTTTGGGATATATTGGGTGGGATATATGTTGGGTTGAGCTGAGCACGACATTACAAGGTTGATCAGGTTGCAGTAAATTATTCTTAATGCTAGCAATTATCA
This sequence comes from Amphiduros pacificus, assembly GCA_949316495.1. NCBI lineage: Eukaryota > Metazoa > Annelida > Polychaeta > Phyllodocida > Hesionidae > Amphiduros > Amphiduros pacificus. The sequence continues at coordinate 17,987,321 of OX439002.1, read as the reverse complement.
AATTCACGTTGCAATTTTAAAAATTCTTTTTTCTAATAGTTTTAAATGATGACATTACATTTTATAAGCCAAAGACAAGTTGTCCATGATGGTGCATGCATTGGCAGGGGTATAAATTACATTTTCTAATAGTCATTTTCTAATAATCATTTATTCACTGAACATCATGGTAAATTGTTCTAATATTTACGCCAATATTGCCAATATTTACGTCAATAACTGCCAATATTTACACCAATAACTAAAAATAATCTGGGAAGAAAAAATAACAATAAAACACATGGTGTCCTCATCATCTGAGGTCGTAACGGCAATTTTAACTCATTGTCATACCTAACTATGATATGTGTACATACAAACCGCAGCTTGTATGTCGATAGCAGCTTGTACGTCGCTCGGTGTGTATTGTTTCGCATCCCAGAACAATAAAAACTGTATTTAAAAAAAAATTAGTACAGTTATATTGCTCACAGTTTAGATAACAGCTGAGTACTTTACGTTGCTACAATGAAAAAAAAAACAAAGAAAAAAATAAAACAATTGTTCGTGTACAGTGCCGTCACAAATGACCATATTATAGGTGAAAACTCAACAGATGGGATATACTAATATTTGCACCTTCTTGTTACCACTGACTGGCCTATTGATCAATGCGCCCCCATCGCACACCAGAAAATCAGACACATCCTCACAATACGTAGGCGCCCGGGGGGGGGGGGGGGTACTCTCATAGTCAGCGTTACCGGGGAAGCTCGGCTAAATAGGGTCCTTTTCGCTGATATTTTCCCTAAAACAGGTTAAGATATTTGATCATTTTCCCTAAAACAGGGTACTGTTTTTCAAATTCCTCCCTAAAACAGGGATCACAATCCCCCTTTCCAAATCTCCCCCTTCTGCATCATCCCTAAATGAGGGTATAAAAAATTCAGCTACTCCTAAATTCAGCTAGTCCTAAATCAGGGTACCAATAATGATAGAATATTTCCCTAATTCAGGCTCTGGGGTTTTCAGTTCCATCCCAGCCTCCGCGGGTTAAAATCATGAGAGTACCCCCCCCCCCCCCCCCCCCCGGGCGTAGGCGTCACATGGCCACCAGATGGCAAGCATGCAGTCACAAAACAGGGACAACCATTATATATTGAATCTGAGCGGGTAATCATGATACTTATTTTATCAGGATCAAATACGGATTTTTTGGTTTTGATTGTAATTAAAACGAACAGAAAGATCAAGACATCTATATGTACTTCTATTATCTTTCAACGTTAAATCCTCACAGGAAAAATGATAAAATACCAAAAATACCCCCCGTAATATAAATGATGATTTGATCTTATTGACGTGGACGTCCATCCTGATGACCAGCATAGAAACACCGAGTGCATAGAAACGGGGCTTGTTCGTGTTTTTTAACTATTAATCAAATATGTGGGATTTATTTGGTATTTGAGTTGAGAGCAGGTGTCTTGTGAATGACCTGGAGAATGTAATATTTTTGCATGCCTTCAGTATAAACTCAAGTAATGTCAATCATTCATCACTGGCAGAATCGCTACGCAAGAACAATACACTATGACACGTGACGCAATCGTTTTTATTCATTAATTTTATGACGTCACTCAGCCATTAATGAATGACGTCAGAGAAAGGTTACCGTGGTGTCAGAATTGTAGTGTAAACAATGTCACTGAAAGGGACCACGTGTTAGACAAGATGAATGAGTGGGCAGAATTATGATTTGGACCATCAATAAATGCATCATTATCACAAGTCTGGGGCTTTTTATATCAGGACTATGGAAGCTGGAATTCCTCTCAAGGTATGTTGACAATTTTTGTGGCAAAGTTTACCTGACTATTTTGATTGTCACAAAGATTAAATGAAGTTTGTTTTTTTGTGAAATATCCCATTTCAAAATGTCATAAGTCAGTGGAGGCCAATGCTTGTGACATTTTGAAATGGGGCATTTAACATATAAATATCTCAAACTGATAGTTTGACACTAGAATTGTTTTTAAAATTCCACACAGAAAAAAGTTTTGAAATCGCTTTCAATTAAGATGTTTTTTTATTGGTAGTAATGGCGATGCTGGGGAGTGTGGGTGGGGCACAGATGTTGAGCGCTACATTGGCCTGTTGCTGACTCAGTGTCCAGCCCTCAGGCCGGCCTCCCAGTCAAACCTTGCACCGCGGCACACCCAGACAACATGGCAGGAAACCACTCTGCATGCTCTGGATCCATGCACGATATCTATGCCAATGAACTCCTCCACTGGAGAGAAATGGATATATGCTGATGCCTCTGGACCACTGTGTTGGACTTGTAAAACTGCTTGGTTGCAACACACCAAAGATGAACGAAGCTTCCAGCACAATAATCCTCACGGAATAGAGCTTTTTGAGAACATAAACATTTGGGGTATGTATGTTTAATGTTGAAACACTGATAAAATAGAGTAGATTTATCAAATGAATATATTTATTAAATCATATATAGTGTTCTCCAATCACCAATCGACAAAGCCCAGATAGATGATCTTGAGAGGTCGGAGTTTATTGCTTTTTCTGAATAATCCAGTTTGCATGAGATTTTTTAAATACCCAACTCTTTTAGTGATAATTCATATTTTATGTTTGACTGTGTCTAAAATCTCCTCAAAAAGCTTGATTATTCGTTGGATGACAATAAATAAAGAAAATATAAATACTTGATATCAGTTACCAGATGCAAAAACTGAGTCAAATCCGTTTTAAGGTATTTGGATACTCTGGCATTTCATAGTTTAATTTTTCTAGTTTTTTGCATATTGAAACCGAAGACATATCCTGAGTCAAAAACAATTTTTATTTGTACATTTACCATCTGTATATTTTTTTACAGCTGTCACTAATAATGGGAAAAATCAATATTTTACAATAAATTTAGTGAATAACATAATTCAGTTAAAATGCATCCCATGTAACATTAAGGAAAAGAAATATAACTTTTATACTTAAGTTTACATTGTTTATCAATAGCAAGCATGTTTTGCATGAAATTAGTACTTTTTCTATTTATAGATTGCTTGATTACACAGCAGTGGCGCCATGTAGTGGCATAATCTTACTGCAATATTCCACATCTAATGCATTTATTTAATTTTGGCTAGTTTAATTTCTTAGTTACTTTGCTAAAAATGAAGGTAAATATGTATTCTATCATATAATGTAAAAACATATGGATGTCACCACATTATTTCCTTCTGAAAAATTAATTATTTGAAATAGAATATGCGCAAATATGGGCGAAATTATAGAAAAGTGACATTTTTTGTCCATTATTGAGGCTGAAAGATGTAATTACAACATATGTCATTTAAATGATATAATTTGAATCTGGGAAACTTCTTTAATGCCTTTATTCACATATTTTGACCATGCTTTTGGGTATAATGATTCACGACAGCCCTTTTCATTAATTTTCATTTTAATGTCTCAGAATGAGCAAAGCTGATTTGATTTTTGGTGGGAAAGGTTTTACAAGTGAAAGTACATTTATTTAAGATTTCATTTACTAGACAACTCCAATTTGCCATTTTTTCCACCAGGTGGAGATGGTGCTACTGTGGCTCCACCTACAACCAGGGTATCCAAATACCTTAACAGCAATTGAAACGGGTTCAATTTGGACGTTCTGGTTTACCTCAGTTTTTGCAGCTGGCAACTTTTTACTTCACTAGAGCTCTATCAACTCCACCAAACTTTTTTTGTTGAAATAGAAGAGACCTTGGGTGTTCCACAAACCCCTCATATAACAAAACATACCGAGTCGGGGAAGCTGGGTGAGCGGATTCAGTGAGTTGGTGATGGCGGACGGATAACCTTCGCCTTCGGCTCAGGGTATCGGCGAAGGTTATCCGTCCGCCATCACCAACGAACTGAATCCGCTCACACAGCTGACCCGACGAGGCATGTTTTGTTTTTATACCTCAGATAACTACTGTATTTTTTTAAAAATGATACATGAAACAAGATATTTATCGTTAAAAACATTTGTAAACAAAGCGCACCTCATTTGACCCCGTCACGTGACCCGAAAATGGTGCGTACAGCCATAGACTGGTTGCCACCATCTGTGTATATACACGATGTTCTTGATACTCGATGGGGGACCAGTCTAAAGATGGCGGACGCAAAATAGTTCCAACTAATCAATACGTTACGAAATAATCGGCATGCTCGTATTCATTGGAAATCTCGTCAATACGCGCATCACTGAGGTATAACAGATCATAGTTAGTGGGGGATATTTGTTATCTAGGATGTAGTCTTGGTGTTAAAATCTTAATTTTTCCTTGTTGTTTCAGGAGATGAAGATATTTATATTTTGTTCCAGTTATTTGCAGCTACTAATTGTTATTGTGATTTGTAGGGTTTGCAGGTCTGGAACAGGATGGTGAGAAAAATGTTAGTCATAGTTAGTGGGGGATATTAGTTATCTAGGATGTAGTCTCGGTGGGATTAGAAAAGTTGGTGAGGAGGCAGCAGGTAGATATGAAGGTGTTGAAGATCACTAGGTACTCACGTGGAGGACATCTTTTGCCTCCAGTTGTGATTGGTAGGGCTTACGAGGATATTGGACGCCTCAGGCTGTATAGGGATATTGGACGCCCTTTAGCACACTGGGGATTGTAGGCCCCAAGGGAAGGAGCGAGTGTTTAGGTGAAAGTTGTCAGTGCAGAAGGTGGTAATTAGATAGGGTAGTTTTTCATCAGTGTAGGGGCCTGCACCGGGTGGTCAACCCGAGTTCTATTCACAGATTGGAGATAGTGCATATTGGATCTCCCCTCTAGCTGGGTAGCCATGCTGCGTAAGCTCTGAGTGCCCACGAGACAAAAGTGGAGCGGCCAACATATCAAATCAAATCAAATCAAATCAAAAATCACCTATCTGGGCTTTGCCAATTGGTGATTGGAGAACACTATTAAATCATATGATTTTTTGTGCTTGCCATTGAAAGTAGATGAATCTTCTGCTTAAATACAAATCATCAATTGAACATTTCGTCATCAAACTTCAGTTAACTAGTCAGTGACCAAAATATAAATATCTCTAAATAAGGTTTCAAATTGGAATACTGGAGTGACTTGACTTACAGAAGTCTGTTATATCTTGGGGACCAATTAATGCCTCAGTCACATTTGCATCGTAGGGAGCCCGTCAGATCATCTGACGATGGCCTGTGAACACATCAGATAAAAATAACCCTATTTTCACCGCACGATGCCACCGGCAGCCCATGGCCACGGGCCGTGGCGCAGTTGGTTAGAGTGCCAGCTTATTAGCACCAGTTCCTCTGTGGTGATCCAAAGGTTGTGGGTTCGAACCCCGGCCGTGCCGGGATTGAACTCGTGATACAATTTCCCATACGAGCTGAGGCCCGTGCCTGAAGGGTTAACCCGTTGTCCTTGTAAATCTGTGACCGGGTGGGTTCAGTTCAGGCGAATTCAGTGAGGCAGCACTATATCTGTTACAAGTAGGTCTCATCACGAAATGACTGAAATAATGTTGAAAGTGATGTAAAACTCCAAACAAACAAACAAACAAACAAAAGCCACCGGCAGCCCAAAGATAATCTGGGACCCTGCCGTGTACTTTAAGATGATATTTGCTGATAAGACATCGGGGAAACGCCGGCAACTTTTATGTTCCAGATAAAAGTTCCCGATGAAAGTTCCCGACCCGCCTGACGTCTTAAAGATGCCCAATTGTGGCCGATGATCTCTCGGTGCCCGCACGGCAATCTGAACTGCCTGCCGATTTTGTAAAAAATACCCATCGGCCGGGCATCTTAACTGAAATCGGCGCAAATGTGACTGAGGCATAAGGCAGTCGAGACAATGGTGGGAGACAATGGCAATCATTTCAACCAATCAGAGACTAGCTAACAGATCATTACAAGAAATGTCCTTAGTAACAATTTCTCAGAATAATTGACAGAGACAAATAATTTAACTTTACGGGGAACAGGAACACTTCATACAGAGGATCACGGCTGTATGAAATGTGTTGTTGATTGTTGCTAAGTTACCAAAATGTACTCATTACTCCGTGAACTGCATGAAATAGTGTGTCTTTGTAACATGCCAAAGCCAGCTAAATAGGTAACAGATTTCTGTTCAGAGGGTATTGATGTTGATATATACACATAGAAACATCATTTAGTGATTTTTATGAGTAATCCATTAGCTAGTAGTTGCTGCATTAGACCTCATCACTACCCAGCGATACACAATAAGAAGTAAACAAAATATCATATTTCTCAAAATTTCCCATGCTTTTTATGACAAAATTGAGAACATTTGCAAGTTTTATTATAAAAAAATAAGAACAGGTTTACTCCAAATGTTATTCTATTCAGTTTAAATAGAGGGAATTTTGATTAATGGTCTATATTTTTAGATATCTAGCTTTCTTCAAAGCCAAGTCAAAAATTACCAAATGAATGTCAAAAGTTTACATTTATCTGAATTATTTTATTTACAAAAATGCAAATTACTTATTATAAGTTATAAGACATTTTTGAAAATTTTGTCTATTTAAACTAAATAGCATCATTCTAGCAAAAGATTAATTAGTTTTGCAGATTGAGAGTAGTTATTCCCAAAATGTTTTCCAAGTTAGCTCTATGATTTTTTTATTGTTACCAAAAACAATTGAATCGAAAATGACTTAAAAATAATAAAATTCTAAATTAAAGCAAATTAAAAACCATATCAAAAGAAAATTCCATCCTTTCGCATTTGATACATTAAAAGCTGAAATTGGTTTTGTAGTTATTCTTATACAAAATAGTTATTTTGCACTATGCCATTTTTGGGGGTTCAAATGTGGGGGACAAGATTTTTTTGGTGGGAAAAAAGAACTCTAGAAGACACTGTTCCCCCTAACGTTAATAACTGAGAAAAAAATGTTAAATGACAACAGGGTCATTTGGGGCAGCTATGGATTTGTTACATACGATATAAAAAAGCATGAACGTGATCAGCTGCAGAGAGGAAGGGTGACGAGATTTGAAAAAAAAAGTTGCAGTGTGAAGTATTGACTGCAGTAAAATTCCCCACTGACAAGAGCTTGCGATCTCGCTGTTACATTTCTAAGTTGCCCTCTGGTGGAAGCTAGACTAGTCTCCACTTCAGTTTTATTTTGCAAGTTTATGCGATGTTTTGTGCAATATGTACGTTAGGAATAAAGTTGTTTTCACTCAAATTTTATCAGAATTATGTTAGATATGAAATAGTACCCACAATATGCCTATATTTATGTATTAAAGGGGCCTTCACAGATAAAAAACTCCAGCCAGCTGCACAAGTGAGAGATAGTTACAGACAGCTGCATAAGTGAGAGATAGCTGCACAAGTGAGAGATAGTTACAAACAGTATGTGACAGTTACAACAGTGAGATATAAATAGTTGCATCAGTGAGAAATACAACAGTGAGAGATTATTACAACAGTGAGAGATAATTACAACATTGAGAGACAGCTGCATAATTGAGAGACAGCTGCATAATTGAGAGACAGTTGTATAAGTGAGAGACAGCTGCACAAGTGAGAGACAGCTGTACAGTTGAGAGAGAGAGTTACAGTAAGAGACAGTTACAACAATGAGAGATAGACAGCTGCATCAGTGAGACATAGCTGCACAAGTGAGAGACAGCAGGTGAGGGATAGTGGCACAAGTGAGAGATGATTACAACAGTGAGAGATAATTACAACAGTTAGAGACAGCTGCATAGATGAGACAGCTGCATATGAGAGATAGTTACAACAATGAAAGACAGTATCATCAGAGAGATAGCTGCACATATGAGAGATAGCTGCACATGTGAGAGACAGCTGCATAAATGAGAGATAGCTGCACAACTGAGAGACAGCTGCATAGGTGAGAGTGAGTTACAAACAGTATGTGACAGTTACAACAATGAGAGATAAAATGCTGCATCAGTGAGAGATAGTGGCACAAGTGAGAGATAATTACAACAGTGAGAGACGGCTGCATAAGTGAGAGACAACTGCACATGTGAGAGATAGTTACAGCAATGAGAGATAGCTGCACAAGTGAGAGATAGTTACAACACTGAGACAGTTGTATAAGTGAGAAATAGCTGCAGAAGGGAGAGACAGTTGCATAAGTGAGAGATAGTTACAACAATGAAAAACAGTAACAACAGAGAGATAGCTGCACATATGAGAGATAGCTGCACAAATGAGAGACAGCTGCATAGGTGAGACAGCTGCAGAGTTGAGAGATAGTTACAGTAAGAAACCGTTACAACAATGAGAGATAGACAGCTGCATCAGTGTGAGATAGCTGCACAAGTGAGAGATAGTTACAACAGTGAGAGATAGCTGCACAAGTGAGAGATAGCTACAACAGTGAGAGACAGCATCCTTTCCCAGCCGAAGGCACTTGTCTGCAGTAGTATTAAATATTCATTGACGTTTGACACAGACCATGAAATTTGGCTGCATCTGGGCCCGATTTTTCCATCATACTTCAAATCAGATTTGAAGCCATACTTACCGAAGTTTTCTTCCAAAGGTGAAGTATTTTAGATTTTTTCATCATGCTCAGAATCTCAATTGTGCTTACTTCACGAAGTATTTGCTCAGACTTGAAGTACGTATTTGAGCCATATGGCGTCATATTCCCATTGTTTGATTGAGTAAATATTCCCATGACGTCATATTCAAATGAGAAAATACAGAGGCCCAAAATAGAGGAATAACAGGGGCTCGGAATGGGGGATCACTTTATGTAACGTTTCCAGTGATTGGGAATGCATCTGCATGTGATTCTATTCAATTAAACCTTATCTAATCCTTTAATTTAACATAAATTGCTCAATATTTCGTAAAAAATCATACTTTGGAGCATTGACTATATACTCAGAATCTGAGCAAAACTTCAAATCATGAAGCATGAAATTAGGATCTGAGCACGTACTTAAAATTGAAGTACGATGGACAAATCGGGCCCTGGACTCAGTGTAAGAAGTGTCCATATTAAAAATGGCAGGAAGTGGTGATCACCACGTGGAAATTTTGAGAAATATGATATTTTGTTTACTTCTAATTTTGTATCGCTGGGCAATGATGAGGTCTAATGCTGCAGCTACTGACTAATGGATTCATCTTAAGGGTTTTTATAAATATTGTGGATAATATTTCATATCTAACATAATTCTGATAAAAAATGAGTGAAAACAACTCTATTCCTAACGTACATATTGCGTAAAACATCGCATAAACTTGCAAAATAAAACTGAAGTGGGACTGGTTTAGCGTCCACCAGAGGGCAACGTAAAAACGCAACAGCGAGATTGCACCCTCTTATAGGTGGCAAATTTTATTGCAGCCTATACCTCACACTGCAACTTTTTTTTTTTCTTCAAATCTCGTCACCCTTCCTCTCTTATCACGTTCATGTTTTTTTTATATAGTATGTAAAAAATATGTTTGTGTTGCTCTGACCCACCCAATCAAATCAGCGAATTTTGACAATAGCTACCCAAACCACTTGACAAACTCACCAAACTAATAAACATGTATTTTAAATTACATCCCCTTAAGGGTATTTATGGGTGTTGGTAGTGAGTGCCCCCAAGTGGCAGAGGAGTAAATTACCAAAACACTGTACTTGATGGGAATTGGTACATTTCAGTGTAAAAATACATTCGATATTATAAATTAAAAGCATTCATGACATGAATCAATATTTAAACACTACAATATTTGAACTATAAGGTATGATTACAAGTATATTTCTTTCAAAATAGTATTTTGTCCTAATTTTCCTTGATGATAGTTTTGATGAAAAATGAAGAAGACAAGCAAATAGGTTCTGCAGATTACACAACAGGAGTAGGCTTGTTTTTAGCTGCGTTTATTTCATTTCATTGGGAAGAAAATTCACTGTGATTCTAGTGAAACAGATTTTCTCATTTTGATTTGTATAATTTGGAAATAAAAAGGAAGTTTGGCAATCAGATATGTGAAGGGAGGTGAAAAAAATCATATTTTTGAAATGATCAAGTGTGTACTTTACCACAGCAGACATATAGTTATTGGTAGGTCAGTAGGCCATTGCCTTTAAAATATAGCAGGTTATAGCAAAATGTCTTACAATATAAGATTTCGTTTACAATTTAAAGCCTATGACCAAGTCAAGGTCATAGCTGAGGTCATCCTACTTAGGCCTTCATGGGATGCATGTGTGGTAAAATGTTAAGCCTGTATCTTAGATTGCTGATAAGGTGGGAAGCAGACCCATGGACCCATGGACCCATGGACCCATGGACCCATTCTCAATAATTCTTTTCTCCATCAAGTGGTCTCACCGATTATTATTTTTTTTTTACTTTCCTCCACCTCTCCCCCCTGAATGAATAATGGTTCGCCCCTAACGTTAATTCACCTTTCTACTCCAATTATTGACGAACGTATGGTCTTTTGTATAAATGATATTCAGTTGAAATAATTGTGCATCTCGTTTCACGGAACTGTGTTCGACTTTCTGGCAACTTCAAGAGGTCTGAAGTACAGGTTGAATCACCTTTCCACTCCAATTATTGATGAGACTGTGGTCTTTTTTACAAGTACATCTCATAGCCTTACGCAACAATGCTCACAATGCTTGCAACATCAAGAGGTCTACAATGCAAGTTGAATCACCTTTCTACTCCAATTATTCACAATGAAATATTGAGGTTTTTTTAAGGGATAAATCACCAACTTCGAAGAAGAAAAAAACGTTTAAAATTCACATATTAATGATAAATGTATTTGTCTTTCATGTCTATTAACTTTTTGATTGACAATCCTATCAGTGTCTGTGAAATATATTTGAACAAGACCCTAATTTATAGCCCCCTTATGGAGGCACACTTCTTTCTTGGCATCATTTGTATGTGGAGTGTTATCATAGAGGCACTGAAAAGTAAATGACGTCATAAATGGTCACTTTTTCACTATGACACTGCATTTCATAATAAAAATAATAATAATAATAATAATAATAATAATAATAATAATAATAATAATAATAATTGTAAAACGCTTATTTGGTATCAAATCTTACATCACAATGTATTAAATCTCATATCACAATGTAATAGCAATATGGAAATATAAATTTATATTGTTATTTGCAGCATATTGTGCGACACTGCCATTGATTGCAATGATGGAACTGGCTGTGGCTAATTACATCTGGAAGAGTGCCACGAGGGAGTTGATATCAGAGCCACCCACATCTCACTCAGTGCCTCAAGAACAGTTACAAAATGATAAGGAGCATCTTCCAGATCAAGAACAAAACATTGCTCCCTCTGACATTGAATTAGAGCGTAATGCCAAGGAGGATATCCATGGGATAGTCAATGTATCTATTCAAGAAAATTCACTTTTAAATGATACCAGAGATCTTATAGAGGATAACATTTGCAATGAAACCAAGTACACGCAATGTGGAAAAGATAAGCATGCAGATATTGCAACTCCAGTTTGCAACACTGTTCAATCTCAAGAGAGAGATACAATTCTTTATGAAAATGAAAGCCTTGAGTTTATTAATGCTGACAACATTGAACCAGTGGTCATAGAGCTTGAGCATGCAGATATTGAGCAATGCACTGATATATTACAAGACGGATTTTCCGATTTCTACCCGTCTAAACGAATATATGGAACGGCCTGGGACGACCCAGATGTGATTCCAGTAACAGCCTCAATATCACTACACAATGAGGACTCAGATTGGTCTGACCTTGACCCAGATTCGTTCAATCCAAATGACCTTGACCCTGATAGATTTGACCCTTTTGTTTATGACAATTATGACAGTGATGAGGACGATAGTATAAAGGATTTGCCTCTGGAGAAAGAGTGGGACATACCTTTGCTTGAGCAGGGCATTGTTCACAGGTGGCAGTGTATTTCTTGTCTTGATGAACGAGATTCTCTTGTAACTGACAGGAAGACAATCATCAGAAATCAACAAAATATGGATCCAAAATACGATTCTGCAATGGATATATTAATACAGAATCCTAATCTTCAGCAAAATTCTGAATCTTCTATGAGGTTGAAATCAACGTGTGCCCTTTCAAACAGAATCGAACATGAAGAAATTGATAGTATTATAAAATACCCTCACGGAGTCAGGAGTGCGGACTATGATAATTCTGAGAAAGTTTCCCTGAATCATATTTCAGAAGCATATTTCGAAATAGTTTGCACAAAGCAATTATGTGGATGTGATACCTATTTGAAGTCAAGTTTGAGTGGGAAACCAAGCTCAGAAACCGAAACGTCTGGTGCGACCAAAGGTGGAGAAGTTTATAATAACTGGCCAAGAAGAGAGCAGAGGAAAGACGGGTCTCATGATCATCATCAATATGGAGGGAATGATACACATTTGGAAATATCATCCTCTCAAGGTGCGTGCTTCTCTAACTCCATCGAAATGCACAAAGATATAGATCAAAACACAGCGTCTACACTGTCATATGTGAAGAGCGGTCATGGACTGAACAGACTTCCTCAAAAAATGGAATGGCTTTACACAGGAATAAAAGAAAGGTTGGAATCAATAATGAAAATACATCGCAGCGGTGAAGCAAGCAGAGAACTTTTGACTATTTATGGAATTCATATGGATACTGATAAGGAAGCATTTCAGAGTTTAATGTTACAGAGCTCTGCATCCGAGATACAAAACTTACCTGCGCATCGGTCTGCAATGAAACCCTTCCAAACCTCCCAGGAATACGGCGATGGAATCAGGCAGGAGGAGCAAGTTGGAGGTTTTGTGGAGCGTCACATACTGGAAGTGGTGCAACATGAACCCAGTTCTGACCACCATGCCTCTATCGTCTACCTCGCCTCACACGTGTCCAAGGCCTCTCCTGACTTGGTGAGTCACTCATAATTTAAACATTAAAGGGGGGAAGGGGTATGAGAGAGTTGCTGCTTTCCAGCATCCTTATTATATGTTATGTAATATTTTTATAAATGATAGTTTCATTATGTTGAAGTATATTTATGTTTACTTTACGCATATTGTGCATATGTTGATTTCTCTTATGAATCTTACTTTAGGTGAATATATTTATTGATAAAAATAGATGATGAAGTAGACTTGATATGTTGCCCTTTGAATGTTTATTATCAATATCAATCTGACAACTGTGAATCTTTTTTTTCAGCCGCCTCACCATAGATCAGTTCTAATGATGCGCATCAAAAACCACCATTTAGAAATAGAGAATAGAAGCGAGAGAGATGCAGATTCGCCAATATGGTCCGGAGCCAGATTGTTGATGAGGAAAGCCCGGGAAAATATCAGCCCTCCCCTTGAGGCCGGCATCAGGCTAGTGAGAGCAGCTGGTGACAATATCACATCCCCGCTGAGAGCGGGCAGTGCAGGTGCCTCAGCCCTGGCCAGAAGCACATACTCCAGGCTTCTTGAGCGCTTCTAGCTGACCCACCTGTGCTTAAACCACATATACTCAAATACTTTGTATCATTAGGACTTATGTTGACAATATCAGGGACAAGGCTAAATGCATGGAATAAGTAAGGCCAAATTGTTTGAAACAGAAGATAAGTACACAAGAAAAGGTGGGGGCCATGATTCAATTCTCTTCATGATAATAACATAATAAACAAAACTATTATGAATTCTGAAAAGTGGGATCAACAATAAAATGTTCAGAACATGAAAAACATATTATAAGGAGATTGATGACAATTCAACTTTCATATTTTTCTATGAGAAATTTGACATGAAATCGCGACAGTTGGGTAAATTATTATATTTTCAGTAAATGAAGTGTCCCGATTTAACAAGTTAATGGCAATTGACAGATAAAAAAACTAAGTCAAAACAACACATGTCGATGACCACAGTTTCATCACTGACACAATGGAGATTAGTATATTTATATAAAGTAGAAGTTGGACAGACTTAAAAGACATATGAAATATGAACGTATTCTACATATGTATATGAAAATTAAATAACGTTCCTGTGTCATTTTGGTGATAGCCTGATTTAAAATGATTCCATGATCAGGAGAATAAAAAAATCATTATATATTGATGATAACCAGCTGTTGGTGTTGTTTGTATTGATATACCAAGGCCATTTTCCACACGGATATAGGTCACTGTTTATATTTTCCAGTGAAACACATTGCAAACAGATAGAATATTTAAAAAAAACAGATACCTTGCTGCTCAAGAATATATTTGTGTTTAATATTAAACATATAACTTTACAAACCATTGAGGTAAAGCCAGAGGATGGACAATTTTTAATTTAGATTTGTTTGACCTTTGTTTACTGAGTTTCATACGGGGCCACGAGATTGAACTCATGATACAATTTCACACATGAGCTGAGGCCCGTGCCAAAAGGGTTAATTGACCTATTGTCCTTGTAAATCTGTGACCAGGTGGGTTGTCATGTCAAGGACCTGCGACATGACAATTCAGTGAGGCAGCACTATATCTGGTACAAGTAGGTCTCGATGGGTTTTCTCCAAACTTAAGGGCGATATGTGTGTGTGTGTGTGTGAGACCTAAAGTCATATGTGCGTGTATGACCGGAGGCTATATGTGCATGAGTGACCGGAGGCTATGTATGTGCATGCGTGACCGGAGGCTATATGTACATGAGAGACCGGAGGCTATATGTGTGTGTAACCCGAGGTGATATGTGCATGTGTGATATGTGCGTGTGTAACCTGAGGTGCGTGTTATATGTTCGTGTGTAATATGTTCGTGTGTAATATGTTCGTGTGTAATATGTGCGTGTGTAATATGTGCGTGTGTGATATGTGCGTGTGTTATGTGCGTGTGTTATGTGCGTGTGTGATACGTGCGTGTGTGATATGTGCGTGTGTGATATGTGCCTGCGTAACCTGAGGTGATATGTGCATGTGTGATATGTGTGTGTGATATGTGCGTGTGTGATATCAAAGAGTTGCATACAAAAAAGTTTCTTAAAGGCGATATGCATGTTACACCCGAGGTAATATGTGCATGTGTAATATGTGCGTGTTACACCTGAGGTGATATGTGCGTGCGATATGTGCGTGATATGTGCTCTTGTGATATGTACGTGTGTGATATAAGCGTGTGTGATACGCGCGAGTGTGATAAGTGTGTGTATGCGTGTGTGATATGTACGTGTGTGGTATTGACGTGTGTGGTATGTACGTGTGTGATATATGCATATGTGATATGTGCATGTGTAATATGTTCTTGTGTGATATGTGCGTGTGTGATATGTGCGTGTGTAACCTAAGGTGCGTGTGTGACATAAGGTGATATGTGCATGTGTGACTTAAAACGTTATGTGCATGAGTTACTTGAGGTGATACGTGCGTGTGTGATATGTACGTGTGATATGTACGCGTGTAATATTCAAATGAGAAAATACAGAGGCCCAAAATAGAGGAATAACAGGGGCTCGGAATGGGGGATCACTTTATGTAACGTTTCCAGTGATTGGGAATGCATCTGCATGTGATTCTATTCAATTAAACCTTATCTAATCCTTTAATTTAACATAAATTGCTCAATATTTCGTAAAAAATCATACTTTGGAGCATTGACTTCAGCTTGAAGTCAGCCTCTGAGCTGTCTCAGAATCTGAGCATGAAAACTCTGAATCTAAGCAAGAAAAATGTCTGAGCACACTGGAAAAATCCAAAAATCTTGGATCTGAGTATATACTCAGAATGTGAGCATGAACTTCAAATCTGAGCAAAAACTTCAAGTCTGTGTTTTCCAAGCATGATGGAAAAATCGGATTTGTGTATATACACTGAATCTGAGCAAAACTTCAAATCATGAAGCATGAAATTAGGATCTGAGCACGTACTTCAAATTGAAGTACGATGGACAAATCGGGCGCTGGACTAGAAGTGTCCATATTAAAAATGATCACCACGTGGACATTTTGAGAAATATGATATTTTGTTTACTTCTAATTTTGTATCGCTGGGCAATGATGAGGTCTAATGCTGCAGCTACTGACTAATGGATTCATCTTAAGGGTTTTTATAAATATTGTGGATAATATTTCATATCTAACATAATTCTGATAAAAAATGAGTGAAAACAACTCTATTCCTAACGTACATATTGCGTAAAACATCGCATAAACTTGCAAAATAAAACTGAAGTGGGACTGGTTTAGCGTCCACCAGAGGGCAACGTAAAAACGCAACAGCGAGATTGCACCCTCTTATAGGTGGCAATTTTTATTGCAGCCTATACCTCACACTGCAACTTTTTTTTTTCTTCAAATCTCGTCACCCTTCCTCTCTAATCACGTTCATGTTTTTTTATATAGTATGTAAAAAATATGTTTGTGTTGCTCTGACCCACCCAATCAAATCAGCTAATTTTGACAATAGCAACCCAAACCACTTGACAAACTCACCAAACTAATATACATGTATTTTAAATTACATCCCCTTAAGGGTATTTATGGGTGTTGGTAGTGAGTGCCCCCTAGTGGCAGAGGAGTAAATTACCAAAACACTGTACTTGATGGGAATTGGTACATTTACGGTGTAAAAATACATTCGATATTATAAATTAAAAGCATTCATGACATGAATCAATATTTAAACACTACAATATTTGAACTATAAGGTATGATTACAAGTATATTTCTTTCAAAATAGTATTTTGTCCTAATTTTCCTTGATGATAGTTTTGATGAAAAATGAAGAAGACAAGCAAATAGGTTCTGCAGATTACACAACAGGAGTAGGCTTGTTTTTAGCTGCGTTTATTTCATTTCATTGGGAAGAAAATTCACTGTGATTCTAGTGAAACAGATTTTCTCATTTTGATTTGTATAATTTGGAAATAAAAAGGAAGTTTGGCAATCAGATATGTGAAGGGAGGTGAAAAAAATCATATTTTTGAAATGATCAAGTGTGTACTTTACCACAGCAGACATATAGTTATTGGTAGGTCAGTAGGCCATTGCCTTTAAAATATAGCAGGTTATAGCAAAATGTCTTACAATATAAGATTTTGTTTACAATTTAAAGCCTATGACCAAGTCAAGGTCATAGCTGAGGTCATGCTATTTAGGCCTTCATGGGACGCATGTGTGGTAAAAATGTAAAGCCTGTATCTTAGATCACTGATAAGGTGGGAAGCAGACCCATGGACCCATGGACCCATGGACCCATTCTCAATAATTCTTTTCTCCATCAAGTGGTCTCACCGATTATTGTTTTGTTTTTTACTTTCCTCCACCTCTCCCCCCTGAATGAATAATGGTTCTCCCCTAACGTTAATTCACCTTTCTACTCCAATTATTGACGAACGTATGGTCTTTTGTATAAATGATATTCAGTTGAAATAATTGTGCATCTCGTAGTTTCACGGAACTGTGTTTGCCTTTCTGGCAACTTCAAGAGGTCTGAAGTACAGGTTGAATCACCTTTCCACTCCAATTATTGATGAGACTGTGGTCTTTTTTACAAGTACATCTCATAGCCTTACGCAACAATGCTCACAATGCTTGCAACATCAAGAGGTCTCCAATGCAAGTTGAATCACCTTTCTACTCCAATTATTCACAATGAAATATTGAGGGTTTTTTAAGGGATAAATCACCAATTTCGAAGAAGAAAAAAACGTTTAAAATTCACATATTAATGATAAATGTATTTGTCTTTCATGTCTATTAACTTTTTGATTGACAATCCTATCAGTGTCTGTGAAATATATTTGAACAAGACCCTAATAATAATAATAATAATAATAATAATAATAATAATAATAATAATAATAATAATAATAATAATAATAATAATAATAATAATAATAATAATAATAATAATAATAATAATTGTAAAACGCTTATTTGGTATCAAATCTTACATCACAATGTATTAAATCTCATATCACAATGTAATAGCAATATGGAAATATAAATTTATATTGTTATTTGCAGCATATTGTGCGACACTGCCATTGATTGCAATGATGGAACTGGCTGTGGCTAATTACATCTGGAAGAGTGCCACGAGGGAGTTGATATCAGAGCCACCCACATCTCACTCAGTGCCTCAAGAACAGTTACAAAATGATAAGGAGCATCTTCCAGATCAAGAACAAAACATTGCTCCCTCTGACATTGAATTAGAGCGTAATGCCAAGGAGGATATCCATGGGATAGTCAATGTATCTATTCAAGAAAATTCACTTTTAAATGATACCAGAGATCTTATAGAGGATAACATTTGCAATGAAACCAAGTACACGCAATGTGGAAAAGATAGGCATGCAGATACTGCAACTCCAGTTTGCAACACTGTTCAATGTCAAGAGAGAGATACAATTCTTTATGAAAATGAAAGCCTTGAGTTCATTAATGCTGACAACATTGAACCAGTGGTCATAGAGCTTGAGCATGCGGATATTGAGCAATGCACTGATATATTACAAGACGGATTTTCCGATTTCTACCCGTCTAAACGAATATATGGAACGGCCTGGGACGACCCAGATGTGATTCCAGTAACAGCCTCAATATCACTACACAATGATGACTCAGATTGGTCTGACCTTGACCCAGATTCGTTCAATCCAAATGACCTTGACCCTGATAGATTTGACCCTTTTGTTTATGACAATTATGACAGTGATGAGGACGATAGTATGAAGGATTTGCCTCTGGAGAAAGAGTGGGACATACCTTTGCTTGAGAAGGGCATTGTTCACAGGTGGCAGTGTATTTCTTGTCTTGATGAACGAGATTCTCTTGTAAATGACAGGAAGACAATCATCAGAAATCAACAAAATATGGATCCAAAATACGATTCTGCAATGGATATATTAATAAAGAATCCTAATCTTCAGCAAAATTCTGAATCTTCTATGAGGTTGAAATCAACGTGTGCCCTTTCAAACAGAATCGAACATGAAGAAATTGATAGTATTATAAAATACCCTCACGGAGTCAGGAGTGCGGACTATGATAATTCTGAGAAAGTTTCCCTGAATCATATTTCAGAAGCATATTTCGAAATAGTTTGCACAAAGCAATTATGTGGATGTGATACCTATTCGAAGTCAAGTTTGAGTGGGAAACCAAGCTCAGAAACCGAAACGTCGGGTGCAACCAACGGTGTAGAAGTTTATAATAACTGCCCAAGAAGAGAGCAGAGGAAAGACGGGTCTCATGATCATCATCATTATGGAGGGAATGATACACATTTGGAAATATCATCCTCTCAAGGTGCGTGCTTCTCTAACTCCATCGAAATGCACAAAGATAAAAATCAAAACACAGCGTCTACACTGTCATATGTGAAGAGCGGTCATGGACTGAACAGACTTCCTCAAAAAATGGAATGGCTTTATACAGGAATAAAAGAAAGGTTGGAATCAATAATGAAAAGACATCGCAGCGGTGAAGCAAGCAGAGAACTTTTGACTATTTATGGAATTCATATGGATACCGATAAGGAAGCATTTCAGAGTTTAATGTTACAGAGCTCTGCATCCGAGATACAAAACTTACCTGCGCATCGGTCTGCAATGAAACCCTTCCAAACCTCCCAGGAATACGGCGATGGAATCAGGCAGGAGGAGCAAGTTGGAGGTTTTGTGGAGCGTCACATATTGGAAGTGGTGCAACATGAACCCAGTTCTGACCACCATGCCTCTATCGTCTACCTCGCCTCACACGTGTCCAAGGCCTCTCCTGACTTGGTGAGTCACTCATAATTTAAACATTAAAGGGGGGAAGGGGTATGAGAGAGTTGCTGCTTTTCAGCATCCTTATTATATGTTATGTAATATTTTTATAAATGATAGTTTCATTATGTTGAAGTATATTTATGTTTACTTTACGCATATTGTGCATATGTTGATTTCTCTTATGAATCTTACTTTTGGTGAATATATTTATTGATAAAAATAGATGATGAAGTAGACTTGATATGTTGCCCTTTGAATGTTTATTATCAATATCAATCTGACAACTGTGAATCTTTTTTTTCAGCCGCCTCACCATAGATCAGTTCTAATGATGCGCATCAAAAACCACCATTTAGAAATAGAGAATAGAAGCGAGAGAGATGCAGATTCGCCAATATGGTCCGGAGCCAGAGTGTTGATGAGGAAAGCCCGGGAAAATATCAGCCCTCCCCTTGAGGCGGGCATCAGGCTAGTGAGATCAGCTGGTGACAATATCACCTCCCCGCTGAGAGCGGGCAGTGCAGGTGCCTCAGCCCTGGCCAGAAGCACATACTCCAGGCTTCTTGAGCGCTTCTAGCTGACCCACCTGTGCTTAAACCACATATACTCAAATACTTTGTATCATTAGGACTTATGTTGACAATATCAGGGACAAGGCTAAATGCATGGAATAAGTAGGGCCAAATTGTTTGAAACAGAAGATATGTAGACAAGAAAAGGTGGGGGCCATGATTCAATTCTCTTTATGATAATAACATAATAAACAAAACTATTATGAATTCTGAAAAGTGGGATCAACAATAAAATGTTCAGAACATGAAATACATATTATAAGGAGATTGATGTCAATTCAACTTTCATATTTTTCTATGAGAAATTTGACATGAAATCGCGACAGTTGGGTAAATTATTATATTTTCAGTAAATGAAGTGTCCCGTTTTAACAAGTTAATGGCAATTGACAGATAAAAAACTAAGTCAAAACAGCACATGTCGATGACCACAGTTTCACCACTGACACAATGGAGATTAGTATATTTATATAAAGTAGAAGTTGGACAGACTTAAAAGACATATGAAATATGAACGTATTCTAGATATGTATATGAAAATTAAATAACGTTCCTGTGTCATTTTGGTCGTAGCCTGATTTAAAATGATTCCATGATCAGGAAAATAAAAAAATCATTATATATTGATGATAACCAGCTGTTGGTTTTGTTTGTATTGATATACCAAGGCCATTTTACACACGGATATAGGTCACTGTTTATATTTTCCAGTGAAACACATTGCAAACAGATAGAATATTTAAAAAAAACAGATACCTTGCTGCTCAAGAATATATTTGTGTTTAATATTAAACATATAACTTTACAAACCATTGAGGTAAAGCCAGAGGATGGACACTTTTTAATTTAGATTTGTTTGACCTTTGTTTACTGAGTTTCATACGGGGCCACGAGATTGAACTCATGATACAATTTCACACATGAGCTGAGGCCCGTGCCAAAAGGGTTAATTGACCTATTGTCCTTGTAAATCTGTGACCAGGTGGGTTGTCATGTCAAGGACCTGCGACATGACAATTCAGTGAGGCAGCACTATATCTGGTACAAGTAGGTCTCGATGGGTTTTCTCCAAACTTAAGGGCGATATGTGTGTGTGTGTGTGTGTGAGACCTAAAGTCATATGTGCGTGTATGACCGGAGGCTATATGTGCATGAGTGACCGGAGGCTATGTATGTGCATGCGTGACCGGAGGCTATATGTACATGAGAGACCGGAGGCTATATGTGTGTGTAACCCGAGGTGATATGTGCATGTGTGATATGTGCGTGTGTAACCTGAGGTGCGTGTTATATGTTCGTGTGTAATATGTTCGTGTGTAATATGTTCGTGTGTAATATGTTCGTGTGTAATATGTGCGTGTGTGATATGTGCGTGTGTTATGTGCGTGTGTTATGTGCGTGTGTTATGTGCGTATGTGATACGTGCGTGTGTGATATGTGCGTGTGTGATATGTGCCTGTGTAACCTGAGGTGATATGTGCATGTGTGATATGTGTGTGTGATATGTGTGTGTGTGTGATATCAAAGAGTTGCATACAAAAAAGTTTCTTAAAGGCGATATGCATGTTACACCCGAGGTAATATGTGCATGTGTAATATGTGCGTATTACACCTGAGGTGATATGTGCGTGCGATATGTGCTATTGTGATATGTGCTATTGTGATATGTGCGTGTGTGATATATGCGTGTGTGATACGCGCGAGTGTGATAAGTGCGTGTATGCGTGTGTGGTATGTACGTGTGTGGTATTGACGTGTGTGGTATGTACGTGTGTGATATATGCATATGTGATATGTGCATGTGTAATATGTTCTTGTGTGATATGTGCGTGTGTGATATGTGCGTGTGTAACCTAAGGTGATATGTGCGTGTGTGACATAAGGTGATATGTGCATGTGTGACTTAAAACGTTATGTGCATGAGTTACTTGAGGTGATACGTGCGTGTGTGATATGTACGCGTGTAACCTGAGGTGATAGGTGCGTATGTGACATGAGGTGATAGGTGCGTATGTGACATGAGGTGATAGGTGCGTATGTGACATGAGGTGATAGGTGCGTATGTGACATGAGGTGATAGGTGCGTATGTGACATGAGGTGATAGGTGCGTATGTGACATGAGGTGATAGGTGCGTATGTGACATGAGGTGATAGGTGCGTATGTGACATGAGGTGGCTCATGTAACATCCTCTGATGTACGTGAGTGACCTGACATGTGAGATGATTGCGTCTGCCTGGTTCAGCTTCTCCATTTTCGCAATTAAATTGATGTTATATTATAAAATCCACAGTCGGCGAATTGAAGATCCATTCGTGTGATCCATTGAGAGATATTGACTATGAGAGTTGAATTGTGTACCTGAATCTATTGAATAGAAATATAATAATGATTATGTTTGATTCTTCCGGATGATCTTTGATCAATTGCTATCAGTTTATCTTGTTTACACATCAGAGGATGTTACATTAGCCACTATTATCATCCTCTTATCAAATGTTGACGTTCATGGATTCATAGAATTATATAAAACGCATCTCAAGCAGGTAAGAAAGAAAAGTCAATTACTTTTTTTGTAATATCGAATATTTCACACATAGTAAATACATTATATTCACTTAATCACCAAGATATAATAACCTGGCATTATATTCTGTCTGCATCGTTTGATTATTGCATCAGTCAGACTGAGGGTATTACTGGCGAGGGGATAAGTTAACAACTCCTAGCCTCAAACGTCTCACTGTCGAAGTATTAAGTTAAGCTTTTGATGAGTTCGATGTGCAAATGTATTGAAAATATATACAGATATTATGTGTAAAATATCAGATGAAACCAGTTCACACATTCACTATTGTAAGGCTAATTTCTCCATTGTGTGCACACATATATTGATCACAGTAAATAACAACAGATTAGATAATAACAGCGGTAGGCTTGAAACTCTCCTCAATAGAGTGAAATTTAGAACAATCTTTGTTAGTCTTCTTAACCTATTTACGCAATTATCTTTCGTGTAAGCGTGACTGCCATTGTTATCAGTCAACGTTATCAAAGTTATACTTGATGGCAATTAAAGGGAATGAGGTAAGCTAAATATCTATAAATATGTCAGATTTCCTTTAAATTTCATCAATGTGTTAATGGATGAATAGAACTGTTCTGTATCATCCATGCCCACCATTGCACGAATTGCAAATTATTTATTGTGATTGAAAGGTTTAGCCAATCCGTAAATTTATTTAGAGTAGACTGACAAAACAAGCGGAAATGACACCAAACGTGAACTGGAATTAATTTAATGGTCACCCACTGGCTCTGATATTATAATTTCCATCATCGATACTTTTAAAAGGTTTTCAAAACAGTAAATGAGCTTCACTGCCAGCAGTGTATGAACATAGGAAAAAATCATTTATGGTTAAACCATATACAAGAGGGAAAAAAACAACTGAGAAAAAAATAATTTCCATTTATTCCATAGGGTTTTGTTGAGTTAACGATGGAAAAGAATAATATTGCTGCTATAGATGAACTGAGCAAGAAGATGTGTGAGCTTTTCGATCGTGGAGATTTTCATGAAATGAGTCTCTTATATGCCCCAGAGTGCAGGATATATCCGCCAGGAATGGGCGTGGTCTTTGGAAGAAAGTGTACGTATAATACAAATGAACCAGCCAGAGGAAAACACCCTCTTATTGAGGTATTCATTTTCTAACCATTCAAAAAGAGGCCAGTACAATGGTTTGGGCGGTATCATTCTATACGTAACCACTACCATTCTGTCTCCAGCTGCAGAAGAATTATACTCTGGGTTTATTGAAATTGGTGCAAAAAAGTTGAAATTTGAAGTGGATGAAAGTCATATATCTGAGACACATGCAGTGCAGCTGAGCAGGTTCAAATGTTTGGACGGGGAGGGCAGAACGCTTGACCAGGGAACGTATGTAGCTACCTTACTCATATTTTATATTTAAGTTCAAGTTTTATACTCAATCAAGTTTAAGTATTTGATCTCACTTTAAAGAACCCTTATATGTGTACCTAGTTTGCAGATTTGATAATTTGACAATGCGATACTATTAAGTAATTCACTGTCACAAGTAAAACCATCAAACAACATTATAGATTACTATGATTTATAAAAAAAATATTAAACATTATTATGATTTATAAAGAAAACATTAAGTAAGACACTCTATTACTTAGCTCTTTATCTAAGTTAACTGATTAATGTTTCTACAATCCACAGAAATATCCAGACTTTGGAGAATTTTGGCGATAATTGGTTAATTGTTGAAGATTTTATTACCTCAGACCAAAGATGTGAGTATTGGAAACCAACTACGCCAACAGGGAGAAGGGGAATTTAGGTCAATTATGATGAGGTTTTTGATATCTTATATCTAATGTGGTACTTTTGATACATTATAATATAAATGATATTAAATGATATGTCTTTACATTTTACATATTTAAGTTGATTAATGATTGACTTCTTGTGTTTTGTCATGAAAATAAACTATATTGCCAATAACAAGTAACATTATTTGATTCCGTGAAAACTGGTATTAAATTGAAATCAGCTTAGACGTATAAATATATGAATTAGATAAACGGCTACAATTCCCCATGACCTTTCTGCAACTCATCGATATGTTTCTAGCTGTGTTCTGCCTTTTATTCCTTAGCCCTTGAGGATGAGATAAATGAGCTTCTGGACCAGTATATGCATGCATATCACGTGAATGACATAGCCCTCATCTGTAATCAGATGATGACGTCTCAGTGCCGACTGTGTATGCCAGGGCTACCCACGATAACTGGCAGAAAAGGTCAGTTAACGTGCCACCAAACTGGTCGCCAGGGCTACCCACGATAACCGGCAGAAAAGGTCAGTTAACGTGCCACCAAACTGGGCGCCAGGGCTACCCACGATAACCGGCAGAAAAGGTCAGTTAACGTGCCACCAAACTGGGCGCCAGGGCTACCCACGATAACCGGCAGAAAATGTCAGTTAACGTGCCACCAAATTGGGCGCCAGGGCTACCCACGATAACCGGCAGAAAAGGTCAGTTAACGTGCCACCAAACTGGGCGCCAGGGCTACCCACAATAACCGGCAGAAAAGGTCAGTTAACGTGCCACCAAATTGGGCGCCATACTTGCAGAGGGCCAGCCAATCTCTGTTTGTGTGTTTATTTCTGCTTGAGCTTTGGCATATTTGAGATTGTTCTGCACACACCAATTCAATTATTTCATCAGTTATCGTGTGTGGCATGTGCAACCACTAGACGTCCTCACCTCGCCCAGGTTCCCACGATGATCCAAACTCCATCAATATGAAATAGCCTTTGATTAGCGTGCAAAGAATTGAACTATTCCGCACCTGTTTTAATGTGTTTAGTTGTTTGTAAAGATGTCATTGCACATACACTTAAATATTATTTTAGATCATTTGGATTACTCACACCCTCGTTGATCACCTTCTTATGATTGTATTTTCAATAATCTATCCAAATTCATTTCACTGCCCGGATGTCAATGTTTCCCTTTTGTTCCCAAGAGAAATGTCGATTTGTCGATTGTCGGTCGTCAGAGTTTAAGTTGCAGATTTTAAGGGATTAGTTCTTTTATAAAAAGAGTACACTGTACAAATCTGGTCTTCATCATGTGTAAGATTAACATCGCTGATTTTTGTTATTTCAGCTATAGAGGAATACTACAGATATAATTTGAAAGGGGCTGGTCTGCATAGGATAGAAGTATCACTTGGACCATTGAGGAAAATAGGAAATGTGGTTCAGATGACAGACTCCACTTACAAAAGTTATAATGTGCAAGACAGGTTACTAAGATGCGGCAGGTGTGGATAAGGTTTCATTCAGTTGATTTCGTTTTTGTTGCTATTTTCCTACTTATATACACACAAGCAATAATCATTATAGCAAATCTATGTGATATTTTCATCTTGCAGGAATACAGTTCTCTTCAAGAAAGAAGATGGGAAATGGAAAATGGACTGCAGTATGTGTAATCTGACTTTATGAGGAAATGAATACTTATATAGTAAATCATCACTAGATATGGAAGACGTTGAATAACGAAACTACCTATTGCAGAGAGTACATGGCGAGACCTTTACCCACCATATATAGTGCCACAAAAACACATTCTCCTTTCCTTTTGACGCATGTTCACGAAACGATAAAAGCATCTTCCTCATATTGTAGAAACGAATATATCAAAACTTGTGGAAAGATATCAACTTTTGAATGAAGGAATCTATTTAACCACTGAAAAGCTGCTATTATACATTTAATACATTTGTTATCATCACATTCTATGTTCCAATGCTAGTCCATTTGATTTTCTGAAATGTTCTGAAAATATGAGAATTTGTTTTCATTTTCTATGCGCCATTATGACCAGAGTAACTTATAAGGGGTTATTTTTATAAAATTACACTTAATTTTTATATGTATGAAACGTCAAACGATTGTATGGAATCAAGTCAATTTTCGTCTTTTGTTAACCTATTTAAATTATTTAAAGTCAAATTTAGCCTGTCAATAAATCTCGAAATTAACGGATTTTATTTTCAGTTTTTGTTCAGTATTATAGTTTTTCTATACATTTCTATGCATTTCAAGGTCATTTAAAGGTCACTTCGAGCTCACTTGCAATATTTGATTAAAATAGCCAACAAAGGTCCACATATAATCATGGATGTCTGTCTTTTTTACTCTACGGACGTTCACTTGACCCGTGATTTCCACTGAAAGAGAATTCAGATCAGCAAAATGACACTATATCTTAGTGGAACCTTTATATGTCTGATGTATAGTATGAATAAAAAGCTCTATATCATAACCCTTGCCTTTTCGTGATTTCTACAGAAGAATACATTTTGCAAAGAAGCACTAAAATTAATCTGATTTGTGAGCTCGAGATTGGAAAGTGATTAATGTAAATCTGTACAATGAAGCCACCAAATCATATATCAGATAATATTACATCAGGCAATTGTAATGTATGTGTAAAGCAACTTCCTATATGGGTATGAAGTCTGGGATTACAGCAATGCTTCAAAATAAGAATCAATCCAGTTTGAACATGTACTGAAGCTAAATAAATGCACGGCGTCATGTATTGTGCTGGGGGAGGGATTAGGATGCCGCAAACTTGGAAACATAATTATGCAAATAATCTGGAATTCAAGGGCCAGGTTAACAACAGGAAAGAGAAATAAAATTTCAACCAAGATACATAGTCTCTGAAGGAATAGTCAAAGTAATACTTATGATATATACAAATCATACAAAAAGTGGCTGGAAAAAGTAAAAAGCCCATTGACTGACATGGGTTTCAAGAATGTAAAGATTTAGAATAACCGTCAGGATCATTCATGGTTTACAGTTGTGTCTCATCATGCTCAGGACCGGCATGATGAGACACTCAATTCTGGCCATTGCATCATTTACAGAATCGTGACAAGATCACTTAGTTTTGATTATATTTGACCAACCTAGCAATTAGCAAAGTAACAGAAGATTTTGGGCTGGCAATAATTATCTTGCAATTGTTATTGGTAGGTATAAAGGAGTGGAGAAGATGAAACGAATATACCATCTGGTTAATATATAGGACCTCGGAGATATAGGACCTCGGAGATGAATATCATTATATGTTTATATGTAGTAATATATTGTCTCGCCTCCTTCATCAAACTAGCCAATGAATCACTGACCTAAAATCCCAGACTTGTTTCACAACACCCACATCATTACCAACCAGAACAGTGTGGTGTCCCCCTGGAGAGAATTATATATCCTTTTCATGATGTTTGCCAGACCAAGAACATGTACCTTTATCTATCATTCTAATTATATAACAAACTTCTCTTGCGTAGATTCAGTAAAGAAGACACAACATTTAATGTGGTAAATGAGTTTGACATGTATATAGTTTATTTAATAGCACTATGTGTAATCTGAATGTTAATTTGATATGAATAGACACAAACTATTTTTCATGTATGCATGGAGCCCAAAATGTACAAACTTGTATTAATGAATCAGATATCCTGTAAACAGAATTTAGCCAATAAATAATTGAACCAATTAATGTTAGTATGGTCTTGGAGTAATAATGAATGGAGGAGTGACGGGGAAAGATAAAAGGGGATATCATAATTGCCGCCATCGGCATTGTTATAATGACGCCATATAGGTGCAAGATATGAAAGTTTTGACGTAATTTTTTTTCAGAACTATTTTAAGTTATCAAAACTACAATTTAGAACTACACATATCGCGAATGAAATGTTTGTTTTTTTATGCAGATTATGGGGATATAAATTTTATTTCTCTGCTCCAAGTTTTGATGATTTTATGACGAGAGTATCATATCCATATCATATTTATGAAAATGATTAAAATTTCCATTTTCCTCTCAGATTATCGGGAAATCATGTACTTTTAACTATTCTGAATTTTTCTTTAAAAAAAACCAGCCAAAATGTGGTATAATACTTCAATAAAGCTTTGGCCAATTCATTTTTAAAAAATATGAATCTTCAATTTTTCACTATTCTGAAGTCGGCAACTATGATAGGATCAAAGGATTTTGAATCCATTGTGTGAAACAATGCGTTGCTATGACGCCATAGCTCAAATAACAGCCGTTGCGTCTCCATTCATAATTACTCCAAGGTATGGTGGTTGGTGGAAGGTGTGTGTGTATGGGCCGTGGTCCTGAGTAATCAATAAGAGCTCTCGGGACACAGAAGTGCAGTTGACCATCACGGAATATTGGATCCAACATCACTAAGCTTTGTAGCCTGCTTGTAACACACAACACCGAAATGGCAGCTTTAGAAGACCAACTAGGAAAGCAAATTCTGGATGACAAATTCAATGAATTCAATGTGAAGGAATTGAAATGTAAAATTGTTGGTAAGTACAGGTTTCTGTAAACATTCTGCTGCAAATATACATTAAGTATTAATGCAGCACCACAACAACTACACTAACAGTACAATTATATTAAACAGTAGTACAGACCAATTATTGCATTATATTCTGAATTCCATAATCTCGCAAGGCACATTTTATTTAAATGGTAGATATTTATATAACCAAAGTCAATTTGCAAATCACGGAAACTATCTATATTATTCTAAAACCAAAGAACATATCTGTGTTACGAGGATGATTACTACACTCAGTGTAACATTATCAGGCGCGAATGTCAATTTTAAAGCTATTGTGAAATCAGATTTCCAGGCACTTTCTCCTTACATAATGTAAATGTATATACCCTACACTTTGTGATCAAATCCTAACCCGTCATATTACCCCAACATAAATGTCTGTGCTATTTGGACAGATTAGTCCTCTGCTAAAATCCAAATCATCCACTACGATGATCCATAGATTTGGCTGACAGTGGCCTGCTTGTCCATTGGTTTTGTCTATTGGTACAGGCATAACACCCTTACGGACGACAGCAGTGGTTATATATAACACAATCCTTGGTACATTCAGCAAAACATAAATATCATGGCAGGTGTATTTCATATCATTTCAACATACCCAAGATCTCTGACCTCCATGATTTCACGAAAGCTTTAAGGTTGGCAGCTGGACAGCATGTAATACCGAAGCCAATTTTGGTCATGCCTCATCTCTTAATTGGTCGCGACTTGAGTGTATGTAAACATTTACCTCATATAATGCCCTGAATAAATCTGCGATCTGGCGTTAAACCATTATAATCTGCAATCCTGGTAATGTATATTCGCCAGGATGATACTCTCTGGTAATAAGATATTACTATCTGGTAATAAAGTATTATTCTCAGGTAATAAGATATTACTCTCCGGTAATAAAATATTGCTCTCTGGTAATAAGATATTGCTCTCTGGTAATAAGATATTACTCTCTTGTAATACAATAAGATATTACCCTTAGGTAATAAAATATTACTCTCAGGTAATAAAATATTACTCTCAGGTTATAAAATATTACTCTCTGGTCATAAAATATTGCTCTCTGGTAGTATAATAAAGTGAGTATGTGAATATAAAGGTGATAATAAATTTGGCATTAACAATATATGTTCTCACCTTTTACCGTTTAAGTCCCTAATCTAGATTTGTTGTATGCTTGCTTGATCTGAGAGGAAAATTGGATCTGCTTACTTTTTATTTACAGGCCTATATTTCTCTGCCCACTGGTGCCCACCATGCCGCTCCTTCACTCCAGTGTTGGTGGACTTCTACAATAAATTAAAAGAAATGGGGAAATCAGTAGAAATAATTTTTATTTCTTCTGATAAAGATGATGAGAGTTTCAGAGAATATTTTGGAAGCATGCCATGGAAAGCCATGGCATTCGATAATGAGGTAAGAATGCCATGTTTGCAAATAATCTATTTCACAGTCCGCTGGATAGATCGTTATTACTCCAATATAGGTCTATACAAGAGAAGATTAATTCATAGGGACTATTAGATATTATCTTTAGGTCAGGGACATTGAGGGCGAAGACAGAGATAAATATAAGATGCCTGTTTCCCAAGCCGGCGACCTCACTCTCAGCTATAATATCATCTGGAAATAAATAAAGTCCTTATTTCAAAGAAAAATATTTTCCTCAGATGAAACAAAATTAATTACACATTAAACTGACAAACTAATATTTTTTTGTTGTAGAATAAGGCCAAGTTGCAAAGCAAGTATGGTGTAAGCGGAATCCCTTGCCTTGTTCTCATCAATGGAGAGACAGGGGAGCTGATTACAAAGGATGGACGGTCCGTCGTTAACAATAAAGATGTCGACAAATTCATGACAATTTGATTTTAATTTTAACACTTAACACCTCTCCTTGTTTTGTACCTGGAGTGTATCTACCAAACTAAGCTATGAATTTAACTGAAGTGCATTCTGAACCAAAGATATAAACGTTTCAAAGTGTTTGTACAAATATTTCAGGAACTCATATCTAAAATAATATGGAAATAAAGAAATATCCTTGAATAAAAATAACGGTGAAAATATCTTAGCCATATCTATTATATTTTAAAGGTAAAGTAAATGTAGACTTATACATAGTGTTAAACAATAATGGTCAGAGGCAATCTTATTCATCTACTTCACTTTATATAACTCCACGTGTTTTCCCTCATAGGCCGATTGCCGATCTCCATGTTGTTTTTTTCCCCATTGAAAAGTACACACCGGAACTGTACAACTTTACCGGAACCAGAACTGTACAACTCCACTATATTTAATCATTGGTCGGAGAGATTGGCAGGGGGCCTATTAAGGAGTGGTAATGTATGCATGTGGGAGGGGTTTGTTTCGGCTTGATGCTATTGAGCCACAAATAGATACAGGATGTAAACAAACACCAGAGACCAACATCATCCACACGATTTATTCTGTGTTTCTAAACTAACCCCAAGTCCAAAATGGTTGCAACCTGTCTGAACCAATCCAGGGGGTCGTTAGACATATTTGTTAACACGGTTGATCATATGAAAATCCGAAGAAAATATCTACAAGACAGTCATAAATATAACACGCGCTTAAGAATTTATGACATCTCTTTGATCCATTCTCTCGGCATCAGAGAAATATCCAGACCATATCAATAGAATCTAGGGGTAATGTCAATATACAAAGTGCAGGTTTATTTGAGTGTGTTTTATCTTGGAGTGCTATACTCCACGGTTTTATCTTGCTCAAGATAAGAGGTTTTTCATCAAGAAATGCTTGACTAAAATGGTATTATAGACAAGATAATTACAAATGAAATAATTATGGTTATTGAGGCTGACAAAGATATCATATGTAACAGTGTGTTCATATATAGATATCATTAGAATTAACTTAACAGTGTTTCCAATTACTATATATAATCGAATGAAATTCCTTAAACACTAAAGTGATATTGAACAGTTTAATTTACTGTTAATTTACTTTTTATATCAAATATTATGTTTTGGCCAGGGACTTATCTTTAAATTCATTTTTACTTTTCTTATTACATTTCAAAATCGTTAAATGGTACTTTCAATGATGAAATTATTCTCGAATCATAATCTCACCGATAGTGATAGCCTGAAAGATAAGGGATATCTTTATCAACGACCGACGTGTCGTTGGGAACTTTGTGTAAGACAACAGGATTATAGACTTTTTTTATTTATACAAGCAGGGTTACATTTGTGAAGAAATATTAAAGCTTTTCATGAAATCATTTTTTCCTTCTGAAATATAAATGTTGATAGTTTATACCCTCTTTGTGATAAAATGTTCTCATCCATTATACTAACCCTACATACATTTCTGCATGTGTCATTGTAAATTAGACGTGTCTTCTGCCCTAATCTAAATCATCCATTGAACACTTTGTAAACACAATTTGCTTGACGGACCATGATCTAGTGCAAACAATTGGGTATCTTCAGATTGGGACAATGGTGATTTGGCTTATGCATGTACTCATGTGCCCATACAGTGCAAGCCACCTTTAGCAAAACACAATAATCCTACCAGTTGTATTTTAATTGATCTCAGACAGATTTTTTTGCATCACGGTTTCATGACCACATATCATTTTAAAATGCCCCAAATCTTTTTATAATTGCATATGACCTCCTTGTGAATGTTTTAAATAAAGAAGCTTGGGCTTTGAATATTTGATGGAGTGAATGATACAAGCAGCAATAAAATCCACTTTATTAAGATCATACCAATAATGAGTTTATATAGCATGATACGATGTATGATCTTGGTATTTTGAGGTAAATATATTTCAACCAATTTTCTGCCAATTTACTCTTTTATTTTTTATGGCAAAATATATCATATTTCTGGAGGATATACATAAGAAAATATATCTAAATTTGTGAGAATCATGTGTGATAACTGCAATATAGAGAGTCCTAAAATCACTGATTGTTCTTGTCGCTTGGCGGTAGTTATTTTAGTTTTTTCTTTATATTTATATTTGATAATTTTCGTTTGTTAGATTGACATTGTTTGCATCAATATTTTCACACTCACTTTGCTATTCAGAGTGCTATGGCCGCAGCTCCAGAATTTGCGAATGACCTCTTCGAATATTAAAGAGATTGGCCTCCAGACTATATCCCTGGATACCGAGACATCCACTGCCTTATTTGTTGGCAGCAAGTAAACATAACATTGTTTCCCTCCTTACCGACAGGGCGTTATAAGGATAGATACCACGGAAGAAAATAACTGAAAATCCATACATTTATACATGTCTCCTGGACAAAGCGAAAAAGCATTCACGTATGAGGTCAACAATGTACAAGGTAATTAACGTGAAGTTATTTTATTTTGTAAGTCAATATTTCATAGACGATTGAGTGGAAAGGCATTGGCTCTCGGCCAAGGCAGCTTGCTGAATGTTTTCACTAGTTGATAAAACTAGCAAATGATCGTTGGTGCCTTTCTGTGGGTATTTTCAGATAGAATCTTTAAATGGAGAATTATGCAAAAGGGGCATATTACAGTATGCACGAGGACTATCTGCACAATATGATGTTTCACAATACAAAATTATTGTGGGAATTGACTCGGTTGGGACATGTACTTTCTTCATGTTGCCTGATCAAAACTGGTCTCACTGCACAAACAGTCATCTCTTAACAACTAAAATATGCCTTTTTCGTTCTTTTAATACAAAGGAATTATCTTGCACCATGTCCATTTTGGGGGTTCAAATGTAAGAGACATGATTTTATTTTGCGGGGCGAAAGACACTTTTCCACCTAACCTTAAAAATGACAAATCACAAATTCTATAAATCAATTTTCACTACTTGCCTGTAAATATCATGTCGAGTCAAGTCAGAGGCTACCCCATTTGTTGATTGGCAATTACATAACTCGCTTATTTAAGATAATTGTTGACATAAACGTACGAGCTTGACAGGAAGTCAAAACACTTGATTACAAAATATTACCCACGTTGTCCTGTTGCAAACGTACAAAAATAAAATGAGTTTGATTACGTTCTGCCAAGTGAAACATGCGATTCAAATTGACTGGACTTCATCCAAAATAGATGTGAACATTGTAAAATAAATGCTAGTCCAAATCGTGAGAGGAGATTGAACCGATAAATAATCAATTAATCTTGGTCTTTGAATGTATACTTGAGTAGACAGATTTCTCAATAGGGTAAAGTTCATATCTACATGAGTTGATGTCAATCACTCTACAGAACAAAGTGTAGAGTTACCTCGGTTATCACATATGATTCTATGCTACAAAAATGATAAAAATAATGGTGAGCAGTTACCCATATGCCCACCATATTCTCTTCCTTATTGTGAAATGTTAAAAAAATTAAAATAAAATGTGTGTCTATATTGGATAACAACATTCTTTATTTTCATTTTCTTAAAAGTGCAGAATACCCATTTTACCACCAATGATGCTTAATCTTGTCCCAAAAACACAATCGAGGAAAAGAATAAACAATCCATCGATTGGGTCGAATGACAGCTAATCAAAACTTGTCATGTGCATTGGCTTGACACATGTGCTTGCTGACATGTTCTGATGCATTTACAAATACAAATACAAATACAAATACAAATACAAATAATTTTATTTTAAATCAATTCAGTGTACAAGAAACATTAGCTAAAAGCTATTAATTGATTATATGGGAATATGTACAATATTTACAACAATACAATATTTAATCAAGGTATAAAATCACACATTACACATTTGCACTTGGGACCTTCCCATAAATTTAACATTTGCTTAAAATTGGTGAATTCTACACAATTCTTTATATCAACTGGTAGAAGGTTCCAGATATGGCTACCATAATAGCTGAATGTATTTTTACCATATTTAATTTTCTTAAAACTTGGTAATATAAGTCTATTATTATCACGTAAATCATATTGCATATTTTTTACAGAAAACATATCTTTCATGAATGATGGGTTTAGATCATTTAAACTTTTAAAAACTTCACTTGCTATGGTGTGTATTCGCCTAAGATGTAGAGATTTAAAATCACTTTTGACAAGCAGCTCAGAGTATGAGCTTCTAAAATCATTGTAAATAAATCTTACTGCTCGTTCTTGGATCTTTTCCATTCTACGTACCTGAGCCATACTACAGAAATGCCATACAATTGGGCAATAGTTGAAATTAGCTAAAATAAAAGTTGTGTAAATCTTCTTCTTTTCTTTTTCAGAGAAAATACCTTTAAATCTGTACAACACATTTAACTGTCTTGATGCCCTGGAACAGATATTTTGTACATGTTCATCAAATTTCAGTTTATCATCTATAGTTATTCCTAACAATTTAACTTTTTCCTGTATTGCAATATGGGTACCATTAATATCTAGATATTCTGGCAATGGTTCCTTATATGTTACTGGCATCATAAACATTGCCTGGAACTTGTCTGCATTAGTTGACATAAAATTCTTTATAAACCAGTCTATTGAGTTTTTAGTATCTATAGTTAACACTTCTATGAGTCTTGTTATGGTCTTTGTTATTGCACTCAGTGTATTATCATCAGCATAGTTTAGGAGATCAGTACATTCAATAAAATAGAACAAATCATTTATAAAAATGTTAAAAAGAAGGGGGCCAAGGCATGACCCTTGGGGGACACCCTTAAGAAGTGGTGACCATTCACTTCTTGTGCTGCCAATCTTAACCCTCTGTTTTCGTCCACAGAGGTATGTGCTCATAAACTTACATGCATTATCACTTAATCCATAAGCTTTAAGTTTGCATAATAGTAAACCATGAGGCATGCAGTCGAAAGCCTTAGACAGGTCCATCAGTACAGTTCCTGCAAATTCATTTCTATCAATAGCCTGCTTCCATGAATCAACTAGACTAATGAGTATATGGTCACATCCATATCTTTTTCTGTATGCACATAGTAATTTATTAAATCTGTTTTGAAAAAATTCTATCATTTGTTCAGCAATGATTGTTTCAAATACTTTACTAAAAACAATGAGAATGCTTACAGGCCTGTAATTTTCTTTTATCATATCATCATTTTTCTTATATATGGGGGATATCTCAGCTCGTTTCATGTCTTCAGGGAAAGTGTGTGTGTCAAAGCTATTATTAATTATGTTAAGAAGAGGATCAATAAGAGAGTCACTGTTCATTTTAACAAGCTTAGGAGGTATTTCATCATAGCCAGTAGACTTGTTACCTTTGATCCTTTTAAACACCTGTTGTACTTTCTCTAAGGTAACCATTGTGAAATCAAATGTATCAGGCATAACCCCTTTCATGTGGTTCCTAATGGCCAATACACTTGGATGATTAGTGTGTCTGTTTAATACCTCAGTCATATAGTTAGGTGTATT
Source organism: Amphiduros pacificus (assembly GCA_949316495.1). Classification (NCBI taxonomy): domain Eukaryota; kingdom Metazoa; phylum Annelida; class Polychaeta; order Phyllodocida; family Hesionidae; genus Amphiduros; species Amphiduros pacificus. The sequence continues at coordinate 17,950,557 of OX439002.1, read as the reverse complement.
GATGTTTACCTCATCTGGTGTGCCTATTGTCATAGCTATCTGGCTAAATAAATTGTTAAAAATGTCACATATTTGGTCAGTGGCAGTTACAATACTACCTTCCTCATTCAATATAATATTGTTGCGATGATTTTTCTTATTCTGTGACATATATGGCTTCATGCAGTCCCAGAATGCTTTTGGGGATGCATTATCCCTACACTTACTCATAATGTGAGATCTTATTGCTTTTCTCCTCATGTCTGTAGTAAGATTACGCTGTACTCTGTATTGTTCTCTTAGTTTAGGTGTTCTGAATCTGAACCATTTGTTCTTATACATGTTTCTCAGATACATATTTTTCCTTAACCTGGAGTTCATATATGGTAATTGCTCTGAACGTATTACTCTAGTTTTAGTGGGTGCATGTTGATCTATCACATCTTTGTATATCTCTGACATGAACCAATATTGATCATTAACATCATCGAAAATTTCCCCAACATGAAAGGGGATCTTTTTTACATCATCATTAAAAATTGTGTCATTGAATGATTTGTAAGACCTGTACTTAACCTTAATTGGTCTTTGGGGTGGTATCTTAAGTTTGGTAACACAACCAACCATATTGTGCACGTCACTATACCCACAGAACACATTAATAGGAGACTGGAACCTCTTTGAGTTCATTACAATTACTGGATCAAGCAGTGTACCATTAATGCTTTTGAAACATGTGGGTTTAGTAATTAGATTGGATAAACCATAAACATTACAAATATCAGCTGTCATTGCATTATTATCTTTCAGCATATCAATATTAATATCACCAAGTAATATAATTTCATTAGCATCACAAAGGGCTGTATCATAGAACTCACTTAACTTTGAAAGAAATATATTGTCTGGCACCTTAGGGTTCTTGTATACAGATAGAAGATACCATTTCTGCTTTCTTATGGTCATCTGTATTACCATGCTTTCTATGTGATGGGAATTATCAGTAAATTCCATGCTTTCAAGTCTACAGTGAGGTATATCAGATCTGGCCCATATTACCATTCCACCAGAGTTAGTTGCTCTATCTTTCCTGTGCACCTTATATCCATCAACATGTAAGTCTTTTTCAACAATAGGACGCCCTAATTTACTCTCGGTTACACATAAGACATCTGCAAGCTTATCAATAAATTTGCAATGTAAGCAAACTGCCTAGTCGGAAAGTAAAAACCCCAAGACCTCTACCCCTGTGAGTCATGTATCAGCCCCAAGACCTCTACCCCTGTGAGTCATGTATCAACCCCAAGACCTCTACCCCAGTGAGTCATGTATCAACCCCAAGACCTCTACCCCTGTGAGTCATGTATCAACCCAAAGACCTCTACCCCTGTGAGTCATGTATCAACCCAATGACCTCTACCCCTCTGAGTCATATATCAACCCCATGACCTCTACCCCTGTGAGTCATGTATCAACCCCAAGACCTCTACCCCTGTGAGTCATGTATCAACCCCATGACCTCTACCCCTGTGAGTCATGTATCAACCCCGTGACCTCTACCCCTGTGAGTCATGTATCAACCCCGTGACCTCTACCCCTGTGAGTCATGTATCAACCCCATGACCTCTACCCCTGTGAGTCATGTATCAACCCCATGACCTCTACACCTGTGAGTCATGTAGTAACCCCGAGATCTCTACCCTTGTGAGTCATGTATCAACCCCATGAGCTCTACACCTGTGAGTCATGTAGTAACCCCGAGACCTCTACCCTTGTGAGTCATGTATCAATCCCAAGACCTCTACCCCTGTGAGTCATGTATCAACCCCAAGACCTCTACCCCTGTGAGTCATGTATCAACCACAAGACCTATACCCATGTGAGTCATGTATCAACCTCAAGACCTCTACCCCTGCGAGTCAATTATCAACCTCAAGACCTCTACCCCTGTGAGTCATGTAGCAACCCCAAGACCTCTACCCCTGTGAGTCATGTAGCAACCCAAAGAACTCTACCCCTGTGAGTCATGTATCAACCCCATGACCTCTACCCCTGTGAGTCATGTAGCAACCCCAAGACCTCTACCCCAGTGAGTCATGTAGCAACCCCATGACCTCTACCCCTGTGAGTCATGTAGCAACCCCATGACCTCTACCCCTGTGAGTCATGTATCAATCCCAAGACCTCTACCCCTGTGAGTCATGTAGCAACCCCAAGACCTCTACCCCTGTGAGTCATGTATTGCAGTTACACATTAAGCATCTTAACTGATCCCGCGAAATATCCATATCAGAGGACACTGATCATTAAAACATATAACTACTATAAAGCATGACTCAATTCATGAATTTGTTGTTAATTCATTTAACAATTTCGGTAGAGAAGGCCCTGCATTTGTGTGACCTGTCGATGTTGCATTTCAGTTTGCATTTTGATGCATTTGGGATCAACCTGTGGACAATGGGTGCATATGCCAGCAATCTGAGCGATGACCATGGTACCCTTGTATCAGAGGTCACACATCCCAGCAGAAAAGATTGGATTTCCCAGCATGCAAAGGCCACTGGATGTGAGTATCTTTCCTTGTTTACACGAAACTGTCGTGAATAAGGAATTAAGAGTGAATGATTTAAGGTAGAAAAGGCGATGTATCCAGAAGACGAGGTCGACAACGTTCGCAGTCCCTAAGCCAATACCAACAGTAATGGTTTCGATCTAAGTTGATCTCATCAGTTGGATGGGGACTGACTGCGTTATCCTACGTCTTGCTTTTATATTGGATGGGGTGGAGGTGCCGGCACCTCTGGAGGTGCCGTGTCCAGAGGTGCCGTGCGCCTCACCTCTGGCGCCTCCAGGTGGAGGTGTTAGTGTGGTTTCCATTGGTTACCAAGTGGAGGTGCTGCGGGGAAACCCCTATTTTCCTGGTGCGTATTGTGTTCTCCCGGTTTTGGGGTGATCGTATGCGTATTTCCGCATTTAACGCGTTGGTTTTTGGGGTAGAAATGACTTTTTTATGTCAAAAAGAATCTAATTTGATTTGTTATTTCATGTTTTATAAAATAAGGACCCTCTCCCTTGAAGCCATCAGACTATTTCGTTTATTTTGCGCTTCGTACGGCCCCGGCGCGGGGTAGGAATCTCCATTTTAAAAACGAATTTTATTGCTCCCGTTTCTTTCTTTTGTGGATGTACATAGGATGAATACCTTTATTTTTTGTTGGGTCCTCGACCGTTTTTTCAGCCAATTTCTTGGGGGTGCAGTTGTGTAACGTTGGGTTACGTTGCTTCAACGTTGTTTGTTGAAAAGACTCACACAAGAAAACCATTTTTTTCTGTAATTTTTTATTCAGAATTTTTGGTTCTTGGTTATTTTTTATTTTGATATTTGACCAGAGATGACTGATGCCTGTGTTGTAAGTGAGGTTATTTCTTGTCACTGACTGGAGAGTAAGTTTAATCTCCAGTGACTCTCCATAGTTCCGAGAGAATCTCCTTGTACTCAGCGGGGGGGTTTTAATTTAAGGGTTTAATGAATGATTTAAGGGTTTAATGAATAAGTTGTTATGAATGGTATGGTTCAGGTCTTGCTAATAACATAGATAAACAATTGTTATTTTTATTTTGATCAGACTAAAGCATGAGAATATGTTTCGGTGTGTACTAAAATATGATTGGAAAAATACATTTTTAAGATTAATTTGTAACAGCAACATACAAAGAGCCATTCGTCAAGAATGAATATCGATTGCAATTACAAATTGCAAGGATCAAACTTGTACATATTTTATAACAGGTAAAATGTAAATCTAGTGCAAATTTAATTCAATTCTACTTTAGACAACAAAAAGGTACCCTTTCACAATTGGTTACTACACCCTCATCTTAGACGACATTGTAAACTCTCTGCATATTTGACGATTTTTTCCCTTTTAATTCCTCTCATTAAGTGAAGATTGGGATGGTAGAACGGTTATGGAAGCGCTTTCAGCAGCTCGGTTCAAACCAGGATGGTATCCTCACATCAGATGTTCTGCAGGTACCTCCTGCCACCCAGAATGTCTTTTCTAGAAACGTGAGTACTCTTGACTGTCCTACTTTATGTTATTTATTTTCAATTAAGTATACCTTTAAGATAACATTACAACTACCTTGGACATGGCGGGCTGCCCTTAGATTTATTTCCGGGACCTCATGGGCATTCATTTTGAAATATGATAAATTAACTGGATCATCTATTGCTATTTGTGTAAAATCTACTTAAATAATCCCAAATTGCTGTAAACCGAAATACCAAGTACCTGAAGTGAAAAAGTTCACTTCTCAGGGAGTCTTATGTAATTACAAGCTACACGCATGTCGGGCAGTCTGTGTGGCGGGAGCTCATATATGGATGAGCCAATAGTCCAATACGTACTAGACCATAAAGAGATTTTATTTTGGCTTAAAATTAGATTGCCACACAAACTGATGACCTTTTATATGAGTTATTCCGAAAGATAGCAAAGTATAAAAAGTATTAATCGGTTTCTTGAAAAACTTTAATTACAATGTGACGCACGATGTGATGTATAATCATTGTAGCAAAGCAGAAAGAAAACCGGCTCTAGTATAGTTGAAGATAAACCTTTCTTTACATTACAACAAAATGGAATCCTAATATAATGATCAGACTAAATCTTGCAAATAGAACTATATACAAAGACAAATACAAATACAAATAATCTGTATTTAATGTGGAGTACAGTTTTAAAAAGAAACACAAGCTAAAAGCTTTTCACCTATATTTTAATGACTTTTCAATATTTTATTAGTATTTTATTACAGTATTAAACATTGGTTTGTGATCAACGAGAAGGTTCCGTATGTCATCAGGTGAATTGGAGCATCTTAGTTACTTTTCAACCAAATACATAAAAAAGAACCCTGGTTTAGGGATATTATAATAATATCAGTGAAGCGCTGCTATGAAAAAAGTGTTGACAGAATCAGTGGAGCGTCGTCTTTATTCAATTGTGTTTTAGCAAACCTTTCTTCATAATGTTATGATATTGAAACTTATTATGAAAACCCAACTTAAATGCGCGCATGGATGACTTTACCTACAAGTATTGAAAATTAACTTAGGTTTTGGACTTCTGTGACCTGGTTTTCTTTCAAAATCATCAACCATGATAAGCATCTAAGTCATCCTCACTTCATAGGTCAGGAGAGAATGGTTGCAGGTTCTGGCAATTAATAACTGACAATCATTAATATCAAGAACTTCAAATCTTCCATTCGTTGCTCTCTCCGAAGTATTCTGTGAAATTCGGTTGATTATATCCTGTGCCATCATATTCTCGCTAAATCTCTGGCAGATGTGTCTCGAGGTCAATCCGAGGTCAATCTGCCTGCTGAATGTAAACATCGAGCATATATATTCTAGTATAACCCCTCCGTGCATTGCAACTCTATACCATACTGTATTAGATCATTACACAACATGTATATTGAGTAAATTGTTGTGTTAAGATTATAAAGCCACTTTGGTCATTCTCCATATATCTGATGTTTCCATTATTTTAATGAGGAGAATAATATCATCATATAGATGTAGATATGTTATGTGTAATCAGTCTGACTATGAAGCAGCTGTTCGCCTTGGACAGGTTTGTAACAATTGTATATGTTGTCAGAGCTTCTTGCTGTTAGTGAAATGGATAAAATGTGTCCAAGGTTAGAAAGGATCTCATACACCACAATCAAGCACTACATGAAATTGGATAAGAAATATCCCAGTCTTAATTGTACAGAAAATCAAAATTGCGTAGAATACAAGTTCAAAAATACATAGAACACAAGTTCAAGAAATCAGTTATCAGATCATAATATTAATGGCACATCATATATCATGACATGTAACGTATACCCAGATGATCTGAAACATGAGGGTATAATGACAGACCAGTTGACAGAGTTTTTAAGAGAAAAGTTATCACAGTTCCTGTCGGCGTATCGGAAAGGTTACAGCACACAAGATGTTTTGCTGCGTTTCCTTGAAGACTGTAAAATAGCACTTGATAATGGTGAACATGTTGGATGTGTGATGATGGACCTTAGCAAGGCATTTGACTCTTTAGCTCATGGTCTTCTTCTGGCAAAATTAGATGCGTATGGTCTGTCAGGAAATGCATGTGAACTCATAAGGAGCTATCTTACAAATCGCAAGCAGAGAGTTAAAATTGATAATGACTGCAGTGGCTGGGAAACTATGCTTAGAGGTGTTCCCCAAGGTTCCATAATGGGGCCTCTTTTATTTAATGTTTTTATTAATGACTTGTTTTATTTTCTTGAAAACATGGGATCGCTGTACAATTATGCCGATGACAACAGCCTCGCAGAAAAGAATAAAGACTTTAATGTTCTGAAGGACAAGTTGGAACTTGGCACAAGTGAGGCCATCAAATGGTTCACAAGCAATTTCCTACAAGCAAATGCACCCAAGTTTCAAGTTCTCTTCATGAGTAGAGATAGGTCTCTGACACAGATGATCATTTCTGTCAATGGGTCTATGTTGAGTAGTGAGTCAATTGTCAAACTGCTCGGAGTGTACATAGATAACAAGCTTAATTTTAATTATCATGTCTCAGAACTGTGCAAAAAAGCTGGTAACCAGGTGAAAGCTCTTGGTAGACTCTCGGGAATGTTGAATACTGAGAGCAAATTCATGATTTTTGATGCCTTCATTTTGTCAAATTTTATGTACTGTCCGCTAATATGGCATATGTGTGGCATACAAGACAGCATTCGAATGGAAAAGGTGCAGAGGAGGGCATTATATTATGTTTTTAATGATTTTAATGATTCATATTGTAACCTGTTGGATCGAGCATCCAAACCAACATTATATGTATCACGTATGAAGTTTTTAGCCATTGAAGTTTTTAAGATTATTGAAGGTATGTCACCAGAGTATTTAAGAAACTTGTTTGAAGTAAAGGACATGGCAAGAGAGTTGCGCTCTAGCAAAAGCATTGTACAACCAAAAGCAAATACGGTTAAGTTTGGTTTAAATTCTGTGAGGTATCAAGGAAGTCATCTGTGGAACAACTTGCCAAATGATCTTAAAGAAATTGCAATGCTGTATAATTTTAAAGCAGAAATAAAGATGTGGCCTGGTCCAATCTGTCACTGCGGCTTCTGCCTTTAGTGTCAGATTGCAAGGATGTAATCATGATTATGTCATTGTAAATATACCATCTTATCATTGTACATTTTCCATCATTTTTCATTTTAATTGGTAAAAAGCTTTTAGCTTGTGTTAATTGTTAAACTGTGAAACCAATTTCAAATAAAGATTATCTTATCTTATCTTATCTTATCTTATGACGTGTTTTCCATAAGCGACTTCTGTTAGGAACGATCATGAGGGATTAAACGTTGAATCGGAAATGTCAGCCAAAGAATTTGCATATATTTTATCACCGTGAAAATTGTACCTATAGCGGAGTTGCAAAGGCTCGAAAACAAGATGGCTGAAAGTTGATCGAAGATTGCATGAAAATCTCATCAGTGCCAAACACGTGATGTGAACTGATGATGTATGCTCCCAAACTGCTTAATCACTTTATTCCAACCATTTCTCTGATAAATAATGAATTCGGTGATGTTTGCCTATTGAATCTTTCAATATGGGCCCCATGAGCCTATTGAATCTTTCAATATGGGCCCCATGAGCCTATTGAATCTTTCAATATCGGCCCCATGAGCCTATTGAATCTTTCAATATCGGCCACATGAGCCTATTGAATCTTTCAATATCGGCCCCATGAGCACAGTGAGCTTCACGTCATCCCTTCTGTATCGTACATATGGCGTCCTCTTTAAACCATAATCTAAAAGCAGTCAATAGAATATGGGACATAAAAGCTATTTCCTGAATTTTGGATGTGAAAAATGAATAGGTTTTGGAATATATGTGGTCCATGGATGTCGAGAAATGAATAGGCTGTAGGATCATTGCTATGTATTTTTACCACTTCCAACACAAATGTATCACTTGTGATTTGCTGTTTTGAGGTTTTCAAAAAGTTACTGGTACCGAATAGCAGATTATAAATGATGTAACGTAGCTTTCCTTGTTTTAGATTCTTGCAAATATGAGAGATGGTGACAACGAAATCAGTTTTGAGACATTTTGCCGGGTTATAAGATGGGCACAAACATCAGATGTGGAAGAAAGAGTCAGATGTGAGTCTTACGTGAAATCATCCTTAGATTGGTATCATCCTGAAGAGAGATCCTTAATGAAGTCAAGAGAGAAATCCAAGACTTGATTATATTATACCGGTAATGTATTGCAATGATAGCGTCTGACTAAAATTCCAAACTTTGTATCTAAACGTTTCATAGTAGTAACATTTCAAAAAGGTAAGGAAAAAAACAACATATCTCAAAAAGGTGGCAATATTCTTTGCAGGTATATTTTATCTGATCAATGGTGGAGCCCCAGTCTCGAGCGACATTCTGAGCAGAGTTCTTGCCAGAGTTTACCCAGATGACAGTCAAGTAACCGAAGTTATTTCAATCAAATAATTCATATCTTTCATTAATACTAATCTCTAATTCACAAAAGCCTATTTTAAGCTCTACAACTTTGGGTGATAATAAAGTATTTTAAATCATTTTGTATATTAAATAATACTTATCAGAAAATATAAATGTTAATTAATGCTAATCGCCAATTCCCAACAGCCTATTTTAAGCTCTACAACTTTGGGTGACAATAAAGTATTTTAAATCATTTTGTATATCAAATAGTACTTGTCAGAACATATAACTGTCAGTTTGTGGTAAGGCTTAGAATATTATTAAATGTACAAAAGTTTTACCCAAACAGTACATATTTTTAATATATATTTTAAAAAACATTTCAGGAATCGATCAACAAAACCACTGACTTGCTCCTAACACGGATCGATACCACGAATGATGGTGAATGGTCTACTTTTATCTTCTTATTAAAAGCTCTTTATCTGGGATCCTTATATATATTTGTATAGCACTTATTATCAAACTAAAAACGACCCAAAAACTTCACAAGCCTTTATTATGACCAAAACATGATTACTATTGACACAGGTGAAATTGATGAAAGTCAATTTGTTCAAATGGTGATGATGCTTCCCGATAGGACTGTATCTAATATCTTGGAATTTAAAAGTGTCCCCTCCAATCTCCAGACTGAGGCTGACACTTCCAGTGCACGGTAACCAATACAACTCTAATATGAAATACATTATGAAAAATAAAATAAAATTGTGGTATGATGAAAGTCAATCTTTGCGGAGTAAGATATCTGAACTTATATTATCTTTTATTTCAGGAGATCGAAGCCTGGAAGTCACACAAGTTAGCGCCAAAAAGTTAGAGTCAAAATGAACAACTACATTATCGTCTGGCCTATCTGATTATGATTAACTGCCATTAAGTATTATTTTACTGAGTAAAAACAATGCCCTTGTTACCCAACTCGCATTATGTTAAAACAAAAACAAAATTCACCCAAAGAAATCCCAAAATGGACTTGAAATCCATTGTTTACAGGAGCGACGTCATTTGGCATTGTGATTATGTAATATAGTGACATAGATAATTACTGCTACAGTCAATCACCGGAGGGCGAGTTCTCTAAGTAGGGGAAATTAAACATGAATTGATTTTGATTTGTTTGTATTCACGACCTTTTCACTTTAATCAGATCATTTAGAAGCCTGCCACTTGGATTTTATGCCCTACTCTTTTCGAAGAGCGACTGGGGATCTTTATTTTACATTATGACATAGACATAATAACAGAAACCACGAACTTTGATAACCAATCATTGGGCACTGGCTGGAGTAAGAAAACATATGAAGCAGGTACTTACTCGACCATGCAGCATGACCGAAGCACCTACCGGGATTCAAACCCTAGACCATCAGCCTTATTCAGACATGTCTCATCAAGTGCGCCACGTCTCACTCCCGTCAAAGGAGTCAAACATGGAAATATCTTTTTTAAATTCAATATTTATTATATGAATGCAGCGAAAAGTTTCAAAATTTCTATAATCTAAAATATACTTGAAAATGTCTCTTTAAAATGAATCAAACATTGGATTATACGTAAGAAAAAGTGCATAACTTGCTAATAATACATTAGCAAAATGATAATTTGTTTGTGTTTAAAAAACAGTTATAACTGTGAAAAGTGAAGAAGTAAACAATTACCTTTTAATCTGGTTGATTAGATGTAAAAATTCAACTAATATGCTTATATTGGATTTTAAGAGTAATAAAGATACATAATATATATATATATATATATATATATATATATATATATATATATATATATATATATATATATATATATATATATATATATATATATATATATATATATATATATATATATATATATATATATTTTTATATATATGTATATAAAATGTAAATTCAAATATATCCAAGGTCAATGGCCAATTCTAATATATATTGTCACTAATTCATGAGTAAATCCATCTTAACTTAATTGTTGTTGCAATAACTTTGATAGCCCCTTTACAAGCCCATCTCATTGATAATAACCGTAGTCCACATCCGGTTGACTGACCATTCACAGCAGCCGAGACGAGGAGGCTTTCGACCGATCAGAGATTACAATCTTAATGAAATAATATAAACACTCATACAAAATGGTCTGGTGATCGATATAATATCAAAGCATGCCATGAAGATTAGAAATCCCCGTGGGTGATCAATTGCTCATCGCTGAACTAGGAAAGGCTTGAGTGCCACGCAAGCCTATCGTTTTCATGTGCTTGGCTGCTCACTACAGCAAATTTAATGAGGAATCCGACAAGGACTATATGAAGTTGAGGGGCATGTTTATGCGCAGTGGTATAGTTCCTGGTGTTGTTCCGTAAACCTCTTGTTGCACCAAGCTCAAAAGCCAACTATTTACTGAGTTCAACGTCTCCTTCAGCTTGACATACTGCTTGTACTTTTGGACACGGTCTGTTGCATATAAATGGAAAGTTAACAATGATAAATTCATCTCTGATGAAATATCGCATCTATCTGAGTATTTTTTTACCATTGTTCAGCTTTGAAGAGCTAATTAAACATGCACTAAATCTGATCGAATGGGGAATTGTTTTGTCGGGATGGAAAATAACATATCTTTATATTAAACAACACAACAAGGAATCCCAAACATGTACCTCCAAAACACGAAGGTCAAAAGTGGAGTGAATAAGCTCTTTAGGGAAGGACCATTATTCATTCAAGGGGGTGGAGGAAAATAAATTTGCTGATTTTTCCCGTGCAAGGCAGAATCGTTACATATCTCCTTATTTTTTTCTTGGTCAGTTGGGCCCCTATTTTTTGGCCATTTCTTTGATAAATTTCACAAGGAGGTTTCATCGCAAGCTGAATATAAAATATTTCTTCATTGAATTGTTGACAATTTTGCCACAAAACCTTTCGAACTAATAGTCTTGCAATTAAGAATAACATCAAAATTGATGTTGTAAATTGTACTGTATTGTTGTTGATGGCTCAAAACTGGCTCCCTCAAACATGCTTTGAATAGATTGTACATATTGTAGTGACGAATGAAGAAATTTGTTTTCTTAGTGAGTTTCTCCCTCTAAGATTAACATCTACAAACTCTATATTTTCCCAAAAATCTTTTTCTGTAGATGTGGTGAATTAATTTTTATTTTCCTGGAGGTTTGCAATATTTAGCCCCTATCAACCGATATTTTTTTCGTCTTTCCTCCATCCACCCCCTGAATGAATAATGGTCAGTCCATTCGGAAGGTTATATTACTCATTCATCCACTACTTACAGATGACATAACTGACAATCCTTCATAGAAAATAATTAATATCCCATCCAAGACTTGTTATTCCCTTAAGAAAATATACCAATGTCTTTGGTGTGGACCCAGCATGGGAGAACAAAATGTTATATTGTACAGGGCACTCTCTCGAGGTTTGTGCAACCGGAAAAATCATAATAATTATTAAAATATACAGCGATTCTGATTATTCCATTTTCATTCTGTAAAATTAGTTTATGTATATGTATGTATGTTGCACAGTATTTGTGGTATTGTATCAGAAAGTCGTGTGACCGTGACGCACACATTGGGACAGTTCTAAGTATACTATTATGGCTGTACTGGCTGCAGGTTGTCTGCCAAGGGTACTCTCGTAGGCCAAATTCAAATATAAAAACACTAACATTGCAGACCCATTATAACATACTGTGCTGGTACCATATAGTAAGAGTTCCTTGGTTACATGTTGTATGGCTGGCCCCACTAGCACAGAAGAATAAGTCTCTGTCTTTCTTGGTTATGTAAGTGGAGAAGAGGTGGTGGTGGGTTCGACTCCTACTGATCTCATTGACAATCCATTGTTTATCTTGTCTGATAATGTCAAGTCATTTTATGGAACTTAGTTTATGCCCTTATTTGATCTTATTGGAGTCATGTTGACCTTTTAGACTTTGGGGCACACACATTTGAGGACGCCGACAGAACATTCTCTGTAGTTGCCACAAAATTCTGCAACAACCTGCGCAATGATGTTAGAACTAGTGACTCAGTAAATGTTATGAGGAAACGCCTTTAGCCCGGGAGGCATTGCATAAACCAGCACTGTGAACAGATATAGTCTCGTATTCTTGTCAATATTAATCATTCAATCTTGTTTTCTCAAACCACACTGTTATTGGAAGGAAAATACACGATATTTTTGAAAAACAAAACGTAAAATATTTTTCAAAACAGTAGGAAATTGCTCCTCCAAATATTTGACTCTGAACTGCTGAACGCTCATTTTCATCCGTGGTGGTTCGAATTTCCTTAAATGCATAATGCGGATCTTATAAGACCGAATCAGTAACCGACCTGGCAAATTTTGTTATAAAAGAAGCATATAATCACTTTCTTGATTATTTGAATGTAGCTTAATATCTAAACCACTTTTGAAAGATGAACTAAAATTGGATGTCGTCAAAGTTCTTCCGAAATAACAAAATATTACCGTAGATTAAATGGTGTCAAAGAAATAGGAATTTGGGCAGTGTTCATGAAGGCGAAACGCGGGGGTAAATATCCAAAGTCTTTGAAGACCATTTACGCATATAGTTACAATACATCTGCAACATTTGAGAGCAATTAGCTTAAACCTTGATACAAATAAATCCTCCGTGCTTCAGGAGAAGAAAAAGGCCGGTTGTTGGGAGCAATGATCAGCCTGTATAATTAATGGAAATGATAAGAAATATTCTTAAAGTTGAAGGTATATAGTTACACTTGACTGCTCGCTGAAGATATGAGTCTGTCCCTAGTGGCTTGAACATTCCGAAAAGCGTGTCCTCTCTGACCTGTCATGGTCCACCTGCTTCAAAGACTGGCTCTCCCCTGCCACCCTCCCCCCTTCTATTCAGCCATCCGGTCATACCACGGCAGAACGCATGTACATGGAAACGCCCGCATTGTGATCTTGGAGGCAAACTTGGAGGAACTCCGCAAAATATAAATTCTTGCAGAATACTGAATAATTTTTTCTCAGATATCCTTCAATTCCAACTCCTTGCTGAGGTCAAGAAAGAACCAAAACGGTGTCTTAAAAAACTCGGAGATACGCTGCAAAGAATCAGATCATTTGATTTGTTATCATTATATATATATATTTATCTGAGGAGAAAATGAGGATATAACATATCTAGGAATTGTTAGTTATCTGTGGTACGGAATGATGGGAAGACTAGGAGGGAGTTTAAGTTTATCCTTGTGTTTGTGGACGCTGGTCACCGCAATCTACTCGCCTGATGACAGGTTTCAGCCTGGATGCAAGGTAAAATATCTCATACATTCTTATCATTAATCAATCTTTCATGTTGCTAAAGTTCCAAGTATTTTGCATTCAAAGAAACACTTTGTTGTTGCAATATGGTTTATGAGCACATCGAAAACAGGTTACTTGCAGTTTAGATATTTGATACTATCAGGGAAAATTCTTATTTAATTCAACACATTCTCCCAATTTATGTGCTTTGCTTCTAATGTTCAACAAAATCTAAACCACGGCGCCGTTCAACAATAAACAAGTTTGCGCAAGAAAGGTCTATCATAGGTACCATCTATTTAACTTGATTAAAGGTCATTTTATTTTTGAGAGTAAAAAGCTGACAAAAATAAATAATATAAGTGAGGTTCCATATACAAGAAAAATGATACGTATCTTAGCAAACACTATGTAACGAGAACAGAAAGTTACATTGAGAAGTATTGAGAAAAGTAAATTATAACTAATGATAGTTTTACAAACGTTGAAGGTCCCGTCTCTCGTTAGGTTTCAGTTTACTCTCATTTTACCTACATATTTGTAAAGAGCCAAATATTTCTTCTTGCTTGGGCTGATTCTAGTCTTTCTTATAGCTTAATATTTTCCCTGCTTTATAGAAATTCTTTTTCTCACATATAAATTTTCTTACCTAAAAATGTGTTTCATGAGTCAAATTGATAGATAATCATATCAAGGCCACTGGATAAGTAAACATATCAGATATCAATTATTTGGTAAGGATTGGGTTGTTTCGTTTGCATTAACGATCTTCTAAGCATTATTAAAATGCCAGATGAAAGTGGCACAGTCGGTTAAAGCGCAAGCTTATTAGCACCAGTTCATCTGTGATGGTCCAAAGGTCGTTTGATTCCCGCCTGTTCCGGAATTGACCTCATGTTACACTTTCTCATATGACACCCGTGACTGAAGTTTTAATATATTGTCCTTGAAAATTTGTGACTAGGTAAGTTTTCATGCCAAGGACCTGGGACATCACAATTCTGTGGGGCAGCAGAATATCTGATAGAAGTAAGTCTCGTCACTAGATGACTGAGATAATATTGAAAGTGACGAAATACCCCAATGATATAAGAACACTATTAAGACTTATTTAGTTCCGATGGGATCCCATCAACTGTTTTTGGAGAATGACCGCTTTTAATAGGTATGTGGTAAAGGTTGAGGTATGAAAGTACTCAGTAGCAGATATTCATCCTTCTCATGCTTCCTTAACGACCCCAGTGACCCCACCACACTGGGATTCGAACCAATGTCGCCAGCAACGGATGCAGACCGCTTTACCAATTGATATGACCCTCCACCCACCATTACTCAATTATCGTATGCATATTTATATGTAAAACAAGCAAATGGTGATTGACTATTTCGATAGTTCTTCGTACCTTCCTACTCATATATTCAACAACAATGATCAGCGTAGGGTTGAATAAAGTATGGGTTCGTGCGAAGATAGCGCTGTACAATGGTTGGGTGAGCCTTTTAATAGCATTTGTGGTGTTTCTAAGGTCGACAATGGCCGCCTCACTTAATTCCAGTGGCCTCTGACAAGGCGTAGGAAGTCGTGTAGGAGAACAAACTAACAGCCGGGATGGGCCTGGTCATTTCAATATATTTTTAGCTCATATTTCCAGTGTTCACAATCCGATGCAATAAGCAAGTATGCCATGTGCCAGGTAGAAATGACGTCATAATGGTACACTGACTATTTACGGGAACGCCTTAATGTCAACATGTCAGCACCAAAGAAAAAAATACATCTGACAAAAAAATGTTGACAATCGGATTCGCCGTCTTCAGTATTTATACGGCCCCCTTCTTTGTGGAGAGTGACTCGAGCCGCATTCGTTTAATTCGATTCTGAGAAATTTCAAGATTCTTAGAATTGCATATGAAACAAAAACCATGACTATCAGCACCTTTTACACCAGTTATTTGGAATTATATATTGTTTACTGAATAATTCCTACAACATTTTAGCATGGCAAAACCTTGGTAATATACGGCTTTGGGGATTTTTTAAATGTATAATTTGGACAATTCTTACACAAACATCATTACGCATAACAAAAGTTAGCTACATGGCTGAAAGATGAAAGGCACTAAAAGAAATTTGATTCTTACATATATGTATTCACCAGCAACTCATCACGGGAACTCAAGTGCGGATGTCTCCCTTCATAAATCTACACAAGTAAAAAAAAACCCAAAACTGCTGCGTATCGGCAGATTAATGAAAGGGATAACTCTGACTGTCATTAATAGACATATAGACTGCGGTCGATCGGAACTGTATGACTGCTACATAACGTTTCAGGAGACTGCGAATAGCCTATATTTTCTTGCGAATAGCATTGTACTTTAATGTCCCCTATTTGTACCGGTGTATAGTTTGTTCTCTGAGGTCTGCTTAACCACCCGAGACAATGTCGTCTTTTCAAAATGACACAGATACTTTATGTTAAAATGACTAATGCCAAATTAGAAATATCCAGATGGAAAGACTAACAATGCTCATATGCACGCACTCATTACATCTACCTCTGTGGAACCTCACGTCTGGCTGGGATCACTAAAAGCCAAGTGAAATGTTAGAATTATTGCAAATTAATACAGCGAAGGTGGCATGTTCTCTCAAAACATAGAATATTGTGGGACACAGAAAGACGTTTGGAAACCGTAGTTTCTTGAAACACAAAATCGGACGACATCTGTACACTTAACCTCCAATTAAAGTTACTATCGGGTGCTGAGGTAAATTGAAAAACATGAATCTTTCATCAAACATGATAACATATTGGTAGAGAGCTTTTGAAACATATTCCCAAAATTTCTCAGAAGACCATTGAAGATAAATTGCGTTCCATTTTGAACCACTATAAACAAGAAAAAGAAATATTACCATGCTGTTAGCAAAATATAATTACAAAGTCATAAAGTACACTTTCATATAAAAAAATCAAAATCTCATAAATGAAGATACATTTGGATATATTTAAAACTCAAAATAATTTTTCCTTTTTAAGCTCTTCTTTCTTATGTTCGGATCAATTTTGAGATGTGTTCCTCGTCAACTTTTAAATTCAAATTTAGCTTCCAAACACGTCTAGAGTCCCATGATTTGGAATTCCAATGCCTTATATAGTGCTGTCCAGAAAGATTTGACTCATGATGAACTTTATTACATTCATCATGTGAAAAAGGTCAGTCTTTCTTCGAAATGAGTAGGATAAAAGTCTCCTCCAAACAACCTGTTATGGTCCACCTGCCTCAAAAACTGGCTTTCCCAGAACACAAGCAATAGGGAATAGTTTTTTGTAACAACAAACTGAAGTTGATTGTTGACTTCGTTTCTGAGTATAAACATAAATATCTAAGAAATTTATCACAAGCGCTTTTTATGCCTATTATCAAATATGGAGATGTAAGGTAAGACTGTTGTTAATTTGATAAGACAAAGTTTGAAAATATTCTGGTTTTTGCAGTAAACATTCATAACTGGAGTTAATCTACAGGATACCAAGACCATAAAACAACCTTTCACGATTCTACATAGATATTGACATTGTAGAGCAAAGGATTACAGTAATGTTTCATGCAAACATTGTGAAAAATCATCTTACTGAAAGAAGTGGGTTGCAAAACCAAACGATCGTCATAAGCTGAATCAATAAATAAGTTAAAACAAAAAAGAAAGGCTTAGAACCCCGTAATAGCTGAATGGAATAAAGGTTGTTTATACATACAATCAAACCAAGATAAAAAAAAAGCTTTTTTAAGCTTTGAATAACAGCAAAAGTCCTTGACCATCAACAGCTAATTAAATAATAAATGACACGAAACAAAGATATATGATCTCGAGTCAATACTCAATGGTCAAAGATGGAACAGTTATATACTCTACACTACAACTGCCAGTTTCCATGTATCAATAAATACTTTACTTTCTTAGCAAGGTCTTGTCTTTAACGGGCCCAGCAGTATTCGACTAATTGACTCAAGAACAAAAAAAACAAAAACAAAACAAAAACATATCTCATGTGTTCTGACTTTCATATTGCTAAAAAAAATATCCTAACATGAAGATTTCACCTTTGTTTATTGTAATTTCTATCAAAACAATTTTTGTTCAATTCTGTATGTTCTGATTTGCATATTGCTAAAATAAAAATTTATTTCAATGATTTCAAGATTTAATTTTCAGCATGAAGAAGAAAAATAAATAAATACTTGTTCCCACTGGGAATTGAACCCCAGACCTTTAGCATGGGAGACAGATTTCATACCCACTGAGCCATGTTGATTTGTATAATTGCGCCATCTCACTGGTAAATCACACAAATAGTCAACATCTTTATCACTTTATAAATTTATTTAATAAAGGGGTATTCAGTAATTTCACAGTTAAATTCGTAAACTAAAATATTCCAAAATTATGTTTGTCTAAGATGATATCAATAGTAATGCAAATAAATCAAAAGAAACAGATATCTATAACTCATCTCTTATTTAAATCTAGCCATTTTCTTGTTGATTCTCTGTAGGTAGGTATATAAGGTTAGCATGTAATTATTTATATTGAATATGAGGTGTGTCATATAATGTTCAGACACATTTTATCTATTTTTAATTCGAACTCATAAAACAGAAAATTGTCACTAGGTGAAGAAAGTCAGCTACTGAGTGAGAAGTTATATGGAAAGTAGTCAGGTAGGATGTTAGTTTCATGTGTTGATATGTACAGAAATCAAGATGGCCGAATGCTGGTTGAGAATGTGCTTGATTTGTCTTAAGGGACGTACACGTCATAATGTTTTCATTTACCAAAAGATACCATTGAAATGATTTGAGAAGAGTTATGAATTTCTCTTGTGTAATATTTTATATGGATTTATTGAGATGGGCCATCAGAATAATATGATTCCAGAAGAATATTGCTCATGATTTCAATGTTATTTCAGGCCATGTGTCATCTGTATATGCTGTTGGTGTATCTAAATATGTTATATTGAAAAACAGAAGTGTAAGGGCGTTATACTATCAAGTCACAGATGAAGGACTATTTATCATGTGGTTTGCAAATAGCACTAGTTCATGATGCAGACATTATTAAATGAAACATACACTAGTAGTAGTTCCACTTGACTGACCAACTGTAAACATATGCATACTTTTTCATTTGGCATAGCTTAAATCCTGTTCATGTATGAGGTTTTCAGACCTTATTCTACTTTTCCAAATGGTGATATGCTTTTCTTGACATAACATGTGTCATATCGTGAACTTTTAAAGAAATAAATTACCCCTAAAATAAATATTTACTTCACATGTGGATTATGTGACAAAAACCTCTGTAAAATGCATTGCTTGGGTAGTTTTACAAGCATGTCCATACACATAAGAGAGGCCTGTTTTCTGAGGATGCACAATCTAAAATATAATTCAGTGAAATAATACATTGTCCTTGTCTACATATAGGAGAGTAAAATATCTATAAATATGAATATATGAGGTTGTATACAATAAACATGGAAACAATCCAAACATCTTAGTGTTGAAAGCAAATCTTACTTATACTCATAGTTGATCTGTTGACGCTTGGAACCGCTTCTTAAATGATATTTAAGGCCCCCTTCATGTTCCTTTCTCCAGTTCAGGTTGATCTGATATAAGGGCTATAACTACAGAGAGTAGCCATTCATTCGACTAAAATGAATTAGTCTTTTCCATATTTGACGACTAAATTGTGATTTCGGATTTCAAAATTCTTAGAAATACAAATGAAAATGTCACTATCTGGTAATTAAAGAAAGAAAACCATTTTCTACTCATTTGTATACGGTTCAGTACTGAATACAATCAAAACATAATGCGTTGACCTTGCACTGGGAGAGCTACTGGCATTGAATTACCTTGTGTTGAGTACCAATAACGACTGTTAATTACAGTTGGAGAAAATCATTTCCAACCTTAATTACACCAGTGGGCATACAAACATAAATACACTGTGCGCACATAAATTTAGCAATAATACACTTAAATATTTTCTATATATACCTGTTAATTCAATTACAGAAATATGAATGCGATTGATTGAAACGTCAAGCCAAGTCTTGTGTATGTTGCAGCACATGTCAATATACTTTGATATGTATTCTATATTTGTTGCAGTAGTGTTCCAATATTTTGCATGCATTCACAGGAAATTAAAAAGAACAAACTGTCAGCTGCGCAGAAATGCATTTTTATCTTTTTGACAAAATATTCATAAATGTCAATACATGTTGTTTTGAGGTTGCTCCTTTTGGCGACGAAATATGTTCTTTCTCTGCAACGTATTCCATCAAATTCAAAATGCAGCTTGTCTTCATCAAAGGTGAAAGAAATTAAATGGGTCTTTTCTGTTTCTTTGTTTAAAAAAACACAAAAGCTTTAATTTTTATGGACTTGACCTGCAAGATGTGGTTCCAGTCACGTTTATATATGTGCACAATCATATTCTTACTCCCAATCATCAGAGTAAAAGAAAAATGATTTGAATAATAAATTATATTCTGCTCTGATACCTGACCTAGATAAATATCTGTTACACATCAGCACTATATTTGAACCACTTCTTGGTGGCTATTTCTGATGGACATAGTACAACTTTCAGCACCATCATTCATAACAGTCAAGCCAGTCACATGACCAAACACGCTTGTTATCAAAGTGATCTTGATAGATTCAGCCAGCCACTGCAGAAAGTAGTTGAAACAACTTGAAGGACCTTCTTCAGACAAATGAATTAAGTTGTAGATCTGGTACCACTAGGTTGGTAGGCATGTTTGGTTTGCCTGGAGATGGCATCCTTCTTGGCATCTGAAGTATAGCTTTAGCCACTCCTGGGTAGGAGGAGCCTCCTCAAATACACTGAAGACAAATAGCATCTTCATTCACATACTACAAGTGGTAGTGAAGGCTATAGTAACATTTTAAAATCATTTTATTCCAGTATTTGACATATTTTCATTTTATATCCAGTTATACATCTATAATTATCACAAAAGGATCTTCAAGCAGCTGACTCTATCAGTCATCAGTTAACGCGATCTACAGTGACAAACCCACATCGTTTGTGGTATCTGAATGAAGATACCTTTCTGTGAATTATTTGGGCCAACTCCGGTTCACTTTGACATTTTGAACTCCACTAAAGCGTCATTATAGAACACTCTACAGTGGATCTCATACAAACGTTTATGAGCTTGTCCACTAGGTCATAAAAGGACATTGAAATATGTGTTATTTCAGAATAGAATCAGGCTACATTGATATATTAGATCAACAATGTAGATTTGAATTTTTGTTATGATAATATTTAAAAAATCAAATCATCATGGTCTACCATGGTCTATCGAACATGTTTTTTCATCTGATCACTTAAATGCAATAATGAAAAACAACATTATGAGTTATACAAATCTGGCAATTGGTGACCTCTCATGACATTGAAGTTGACAAGTGCAATGACCCATAGAAATTGACAAACATCTTAAAAGCATTGGACGAGTGCAACTTTCCATATGCCACCCTAAGAGAAATATAAACTTATCATAGGGATGTAAACTCTCCATTGTTTCCAGTGTCCATTTTCATCAAGGGCTTGTACTCAACATCCCACAAAAATACCATGCTTAAGGTTTACTGTGCTGTCCAAGATGAGCCAGAATGCATGTGCTCACATGTCTACAGATCTTTGAAAAGGTGTCAACGACTTCATAATAGTTCCCTAGTTTCACAGT
Source organism: Amphiduros pacificus (assembly GCA_949316495.1). NCBI lineage: Eukaryota > Metazoa > Annelida > Polychaeta > Phyllodocida > Hesionidae > Amphiduros > Amphiduros pacificus. The sequence goes on along the minus strand of OX439002.1, from coordinate 17,928,890 downwards.
TAAAATGTAACTGTTTTAACAGTATTAAAAATATAGAATTAAAAATTTCGTTATTTCAGAAACTTTTCAAATATTGCAATTATTTTTGTTGTCAATTAAAACCACAATTTGTATGAAGGGATACGTTTAGGTGTTCAAGGAAAGATAAATTCAGAACAATTGTGTTACAAGTCCTCAATATTGGGCAAAGCAGCATGCAAGTTATTTAGACCTTTCGTTGATTTGTTCTCAAATCTAATCTGCGATCGGGTCAAGATGAATTAACTTATTACTGCATGAAACGCCCCACATTGGATTAAGTTTCATACTTAACTGAATTCCATGTCACACAGGTATTAATGAAGATGAATAGGCAGAAGGTTCAATTCTGATTTAAGTTTTTTATATTGTCATGTGTTATTCTTTATGCTATTCTATATTTCAGGCTTTTCCGCTTGTCATTCATTCATTTTCAGGCAATGTAACTCATGGCCCTGAATGATCACGTGATACTGATATGTTGTAAATTCATTCATTGTTTATATGCGGCTGTGTTAAAACCCTGGGCAAATTAAGACATTGACACGTATATACTTTCTTGTAGGGTCCTTTTAACCAAGAATTCTTTCCATCATTTAGTAAAGAAGTGGAAGGAGCACCATTCGTCTGTCCTGCAGGTAACTATAATTGATTATTTGTAGGAATCTGAGGTATCTTTGATTAAAACGTATTTTTGAAAAATAATTCCGTCAACTTGACTTAAAATCATATGCATATGTTGTCCTCTTTTATTTTAGGTTGGACAGTTTACAACAACTTATGCATTAAGGCATTTGATGTGCAGTTTAATTATGCCGAGGCAAAGAAGGCATGTAGAAAGTAAGCTGATTTTCCATAATATTTATAGGCAAAGCCATTCTGTACTTTTGACACCATGCATGAATAATGTCAGATTTTCATGTATCTTTTAATTAATTTGTATTCAAATTCCAAGACCACCAAGAACTTTTCAAAAGTGCCATATAAATTTTATATTTGAGAAAGTACACTATCTGTGGTTGATATATGCTGATTTTCTAATTAACCCATACATTTTTTATTCTATTTCCATAATCAATGCAATTTATCACTATATAATCTTTTCAGCATGGGTGCAATTCTGGTGGAATTTCATACTATTCCTGAGAGCTGTGTAATTGAGAGCATTGTGGTCAGCTCTAACATTACCATTCAGGATTACTGGATAGGTATATGTCCAAATAACACATATTCATCCCATCTCAAACAAAATTATAAAATCAAACATAAAATGAATTACTTTACGTATCCAATCATGTTAATAAAGATTGGGAATATTTGAATAAATGAAATGAAAATTGGTGAATCCGAAAGTTATGAAGAGATATCTTCTTTAAATTGCTCATTTACATAAACTGGATGTTTTAAAATATGTAAAAATAAATAATTTTAGGTATTGAAGGGGAACAGGGAATTAACAAAAATGAGACATGGGTGTCCAGCGGTTCTGCATATGAAATAGGGTTTGATTTACCAATGTGGGCCCCATTTCAACCAACAATGGAAGGAAAGAGGCAATGTGCTGCATCCCTCCATGATGAGACGCTCATTAAGAAACTGTCCATGTATGACTGCACATCCAAGAAGCCATTTGTATGCCAGTTATCAGCATGTCTTGAAGGTTTGATTTTGAAATTTCTCTGTGTCAGACATAGATATTGATAAAATGATGTGACTTTGAAGAAAAGTTTATTCCTTCCTTTAATTTATGTTTCACTTGTCAATCTATAAAACTGTATGTTTCTCCTATTTTTAAGGTCAGTTTTTTTGTGGTGATATTGGCAGCAAGTATCCATGCATACATGACTCCTCTGTGTGTGATGGCGTCAATGATTGTGGAAACTGGCTGGATGAAGAGGATTGTGGTAAGTGTCATTTTTGGTGTAGTTTATAAAAATGATTTTTTCCATTTTTTCTGCATATTATTAAAATTGAACATGGAATTGAACCACATCTGCTTCGATATAAATTATAACTTTACATAGATATAACATGTTACAGGTATGATCTATTTCTAATCCGGGGTATAGTCTTAGTTGACTGTTGACTGTTGTGTCTGATCAGGTTTTTTCCATTGAGCCTTATTTGTTACTATGCAACACAACTTCGAAATTATAGGAAGGTATTATGCAAAAGAACCATAGATGTTCATTGGAATGTTTTTTTTCTATTTTTGCAGCAGGGAAATATGACAGATTCCAGTTTACTGCTGATATGGGTAACATCAAGTCCATTGGGTATGATAACGGTGCCTACGAAGCCCTTAAAACGATCTACTATACAGTGGTAGGAGACCTCACAAGCAAACTTACAATAGAGGTATGTGAACATCACTACTAACAAGTGGGTATTATATTCTGTTGTTCAAAAATATTCAATGTGAATGATTTTTTAATATTACAAATTGCAGTTTCTGGATATTTCTACTGAACCTGACATTGATACAATAGAGGTGTGGGTATGCGGCCGGATATTTGATGAATCTATCCATGTGGCAACCTATTCTGGTCGAAGTATATTTCCCTTGACTCTCAGTCCCAATAACTATTTCAAAATTATATTTTCCACGGATGGCAGTGTCGAAAAGAAAGGCTTCAATTTAGAATGGTATGATGGTAAGTGAATGGAAAGTTTCTTTGTCTCATGTACCTTATTCCAGATAAATGTTGGTTTTATATACTTAGTAATCTGTATGTTATTTAAACATAAGAATTCCTTTGAGATGTTTAAAAACAATGAAGTAAACAATTAAAATAATGACCACTTGCTTGCAGTGACCAAGTGCAAGTATGACACCAAGGTGTTTGTAGAAGGAGATGTATCGCCTTCCCACGAGCCCAACATAGCTCCATACACATTAACTGACACTGCCGACAATTGCATGGGCACATGTAAAGCCAATACCACATGCTTTTCCTTTGTCTACAAAAATGGCCAGTGCACATTTTTCTCTGAGTATGTGCCATTCATTGCTTGTAAAACTGCGGGTTGCGCGAAGATCTATGCCAAGAAATGTCCCGGAGGAGCCTACAATGAAAGTAAGCCATCATTACATTAAGTTCAAAGACAATGTACCAGTTTAAAATTCATATTCATATATTTTTTATATGTAAATCTTGTTACAAGCAATAGGTTGTAATACAACACAATACAGCATTTTTATTCCAGAAAAGGTCAATCATGCATCATGAAAATCTTTTCATTACAGCATTGCCACAACCTGTGGACACTCAACTTGGGGGAAAGAAATTGGCCTCAACAGACAAGTTGGATTACATTTCTTCGCTATTTTATCCCAACCAGTCCCCTGTCAACACCTTATTTTCTTGGGTAATATGTACCGCAGGAGACTTTGGCACAGTGTCCTTAGAGGTAAACAAACATTGATATTACCTATCCATCTTCTGTTGAACAATTCCAGGTTTAGCCAATTTCTCATTTTTAAAGCGCAATTAACCAATGTATGATATATTGACATTTCATATGCATATAATCTTGTTTGAACTTCTAAGTGTATATATCCAATACGTGTAATATAAAGGTATTCTACATTGATAACGCATTAAATGTTGTTATTCTGGGAAAATGTTGCAGGTCTTAGATGTTGACTTAAAGGAGGAGAATGACCAGCTTGTGATCATTAATGGTGATGAAGAAGATGGGCAGATTCTGTATAAGATAAAGGGTGGAGATAAGGTGCCCCGGACAGTAAATGGAGACCTTATGTCTCTCACCTTCATGACATCCAGCAGGTGCGCGATGGTCAAGTACCAGAGCTACTCCATTCACCCCGCCAGAGGCTTTCTTCTCACCTACCGTGGAGGTCAGTATAAAGCTAGTAATCTTATCCATGCTTTAAAGTTAAAGTTAAGTTTTATATATTTTGCATTGTGATTGACATATAGCTGTTTGACACCTTAGTTTAGTATTGTTTGTCTCAAATTTGATTTGGGCATGTAAAGAGACATAGTCTACTATTGCACAATATAAATTGATATTCACTTCAAAGAAATTTTTCCCCCCATTAGACAGCAGTGTGAACATCAAAGCTGGGCGTGGAATGATCCAAACATCCGCTTGCTCTAATGACCTCTTCCTTCAGACCTCAGTTTACACTTGGACCATCAAACACACTGGACCTCTTCTCCTTACATTTGAGAAAAGTTGCAAATTTGATATTAGTGAAAGAGACATAATCACGGTACGAAGCAATGCGGACAATCTTAATAGAGGATGATGATATTGTATTATAAAAAACTTGCTGTGCTTTGAATTATTAATATAAACATTAAAACCCAAATATCTTTATATTTAAATGATGGATGATGCTATCTTGTGCATTACCTCGTTGTGTGCAATTTATATCATTGATTACTGTCCTTGTAGATTAACAATGGTACTACTGACTTCATATTCAATAACAGGACAAAACCTGATCCTGTTGTCTCAGACACTGGTTACCTGAAAGTTGTTTTGAATTCAAAAACCTCTAACCTCTTCAAGGGATTTACAGCTGAATTCTCTACTGGTACTTATGATTTATTCTGTGGCTTCTAACCAGAACTTTACTATTTATCGTCTTTGTTGCCTTAGCAATACTATCATCATTGAAATGGACTGTATTTATAAAGTAAATTTATCATGAATGCCCAATTTGTGACTTAAAATGGATTAAGGATATACAATCTTTATTACATTTTCAGATTGCATGGTTCCAAGCGTAGATTTGGGAGAACTTCGATATGGAGCTATAAATGGCCCACTAGTGGCCTCAAAATCATATCACATTTACACTGACAAATTCACAGTTTATTGCCCACCTGGCCATGAATTTGTTCAAGTTTTACCAAATAAAACATGTGGTAGGATACTTTATTTTAATATTTTTCCAAAGAAATGTTTTGATTTTGATTTGATTTTACATATTTTGTCCTTGCCTTTCTGACAGCATCAAGGATTGTACCAAGTTTTGATCTTGAATGTGGGTTTGATGGCAAATGGAATACAGATCTTTATGAAATATTTTACATATTTTGTCCTTGCCTTTCTGACAGCATCAAGGATTGTACCAAGTTTTGATCTTGAATGTGGGTTTGATGGCAAATGGAATACAGATCTTTTTCCACAATGCAAAAGTAAGCTTAAGGATTTTTTCTGCCTTTTATTCTTTACATAAATGTACCACTTCAAAGGCACATTACTGACAACATATTTATATTTACAAATACATTAAAATTTATATTTATAAATACATTTAAGAATATATTTACAAATACATGTAAGAATGTTAATTCAGAAGAATTAAAGAATTATAAAAAAATAAAAATAGGATAAAATGAAGAATAAAGAATGAAAGAGTCCTTTTTTTCCTGCAGAGGTATTCTGTGGAGCAGCACCCAATATAGAGTATGGTTTGATAGAGTCTGTGTCTGGAAACTTCGAGTTTGGAGGTAACATAACTTACTCATGCCAGGCAGGAAGTACATTATTCCCACACCCTAAGGGACCGGCAACATGTGATGAGAATGCTGCTTGGGTTCGATTGCCCTCATGTTCATGTGAGTTTTTTTAAGATTGTTCAATCTTTATTCAATGTTGAATGAATAATTTTCAAAATTCTAATCATTTCAAAAGCTTAACTATTTCTAGATATCTATAATTTTCAATAACAATCATTTTCATTAAGACAATATTTTTTAGAATATATTCTATTGACAAATTAAAAATTGTGAATATATTTTTTTTTACAAAAAAACGGCATGAATTATATTTGGATAACAACATAAGTGGAAGACACAGAAAATGAAGTTTTTTTAAAATTTCTGATTGTAGTAAATTCCTGTCCAAAGCCCATGATGCCTATGTATGGGTCTATGACAGGGGTGGCAGGTAACATAACATATCAGACTGTGGTGTCTTTTGAGTGCAATACGGGTTATCAGTTGATTGGTGACCCAATCATCTACTGTATGTCTAGTGGTAACTGGTCAGGGCCTTCCCAGCCCATGTGTGTCCGTGAGTATTGCTTTATAATATGATTTTAAAGGTGTATGTTTATATCATCATTTTGTCTTCAGAATATAAATTCAACTGGCTATATTTTTTTTAGCGTATCGGTTAACATTGGTCCGAAGGACTATTTTGAATAGTCATAAGAAATAATTATCTTCATTACATTCTGTTAATTTGGAGAAAAGTTTTGAATATGTATTGTTGTTAATAATATAATGAATATATTACAGCTCAGCCTTGCCTCCTTCCTCTTATTGGACAAGCATATAACAATGTGACTAATATAAATGGAACTGGTGACAAGTATATCCCGGTGGCGGAGTCAGCGGAAATATCATGCAAACCTTTCTTTGAGCTGAATGGAAACAACATCATCACATGCAATGACAACAGGACATTTGAAATGTTACCAAATTGCACAGGTGAGTCCTCTCATCCACTTGCTCCTCAGGTCTTGGCTCCTTTTTTTTAAACAAGAAAACATCACAAACAAGAAATTGTAAGAAAGACCTTGGAATCAAATATTTGCTTACATCAGTATAGTGTTCAAATCTGAGATCATCCATTTTGTTACACCTTTGTGACTGATTTTATGTAAGCATACATCTCACTTCTCACAGCGACTTCCCTCCGTTTATCTTGTTGATTGATATCCTATTTTCTTCTAAATAGTCCAAAATATCAAATATATTCAAGTTGTTGACAACTTTATAACCTGCAGAAAATTGTGATCACTTTGGATCATGGATATATTTCTTGAAGACTGAGCTTTTAATTGTTTATCCTAAATGCTTTACTGATAAAAAATAACTACTATACTAGACGTTAAAGTTCTTGAATCATTTTATTTCTGTACGTTAACCTTTTTAATTATCCCGGCCATTACATGCAATGCATTGCAGATATCGATGAGTGCAGTAAAACGTTCTCCTGTATGAATAACTCACACTGCGTCAATACCTTGATGGGCTACAAATGTGACTGTGACAAAGGCTATCAAAGGTACAATGGATCGTGTGTTGGTAAGAACAATATACATGTACTTTGACGCAACAGTGTATCCACTAAAAATGTTTTCCAAATTTACTATACTACTTATTATAGATAATATGTTTACAACCGAAGAGAACAGTGCTGCAGATGAAAACAGAGCTGTGGTTCTATTTGCCAAGCCTTTAAGTGCATCTGCACTTTGATTCGCATAAGGTTGTCGCACACTTGCCTGTGACAACAAGGTCAAATGCCCGGGGGGTACTCTCATGATTTTAACCCGCGGAGGCTGGGATGGAACTGAAAACCCCAGAGCCTGAATTAGGGAAATATTCTATCATTATTGGTACCCTGATTTAGGACTAGCTGATTTTTTTATACCCCCATTTAGGGATGATGCAGAAGGGGGAGATTTGGAAAGGGGGATTGTGATCCCTGTTTTAGGTAGAAATTTGAAAAATAGTACCCTGTTTTAGGGGAAATGATGAAATATCTTAACCTGTTTTAGGGAAAATATCAGCGAAAAGGACCCTATTTAGCCCAGCTTCCCCGGTAACGCTGACTATGAGAGTACCCCCCCCCCCCCCCCCCGGGGTCAAATGGTATAATAAATATCAGCAATCAATCGATAAACTAAAAAACAGCTCTGTTTGTCGTCCACAGCTTTTATGTCGTCGGCTGTAACAACATATAATGTATATATCGGTGTATTTATTATAATTCAATATATCACACAGATATAAATGAATGTGACAGGGACCCCAATCTTTGCAAAAATGGAGTATGTGTGAATAAGCCTGGCAGTTATGAATGCACATGTTGCGATGGCTATGTTCTCTGGACCTCCAACTCAACTGGCAACGTTTATACTGCACCCACAGAAACTGGTTATGAAGATTGGAATATAGTGCGAATTAATCACACTTGTGTCCGTAAGTCACAGTTAAAAGTCTTCATGTAAAAAATATAAAATATATACATTGTACCAGATGTTGGAATAATGTAGAGAGTTAACTTAGGAAATTGTCTATTTGAAGGAAAGTCATTAACATCATGGATCCCCGGCATCTCTGATGTGCGAAGATACTTTGAAAACAAAATCAAGATAAACTGATATTTTGATTTAAGGCTCAAGCTAGCTCCATCAATTGTTTGCGTGCAGTATGGTGACATTCATGTTATAGAATAAAGAAACACAGCTTAAAATACATCAAACTTCTTGTCATTAATCTAAAATTATATTTTTTCAGCTGCAACTTGTAGTCTCAAATCAGGATTCTTCCAGAACTTTGCAAATGGCACTTTGATGAAGAGCGGAGATGACTTCTTTTATTACGATACTATGGATCTTCTATGCGATCTTGGTTACGTGATCGCTGTCAATTCTGTTCGCACGACCAATGCTTTTATGCAGTTCCGGTGTGAAAACAATACAATGTTTAGTCCGGTTCAACCTACAGATGTCACCTGCGAGCGTGAGTTGAACAAAAAACTATATTTTGCACCCTGACACACATTGACAATGCCATGTTAAATCACTTCATGAAGTTAAACAATCACATTGTTCTAATTACAGCTGCTCTGTGTAGTCCATTGGATTTAACAGGCTTGGTAAACCCACCTGTGGTGACACCTTCCGGGGTAAATGTCTCCTACTCGGAGAATGTTACCATGATGTGTAACGTGACGGGATTGAAGCAACCAGTTTTTGAACGACGGAGGCAATGTCTCTATGATTTCAAAAGTAAAACATACAAGCTACATGGAGACCAACTTGAATGTGGAGGTAATTGAATTTTGATTGCAGCAACAAAGGCCAACAATTCACATCAATATGTCATTAGATTACATGTCTGATTTTAAAATTGATTCATGTTGTGGAAATTGTTGAGAAAAAAAACACTCCTGAGAATCGCACTTGTCAAGGCAATAGCCGAGAACATGACCATTTAGAATAAAAATGGAGATGCTCCGAGCAGGAGAGATGAAATTTTAAAACTTTCATGACATCACGAAGGTGAAAGGTGATTTCACAGAAATATTGAGCAGGTTTATGTTTCTGTAATACCATATACAACCTGTCTGCCTGAAATCCACATAATATACCTGCCAGGATTAGGTAGTTACGGTGGCTGTGTCAAGTATCATACTTGTATTCAAGTGACCATGATCTCCGCACTTTTGTCACACCAGTGCCTCGATCAACTGTTTGCCTGACTTTTCTTGAAAAAAAACTTTATATTCAGTACTGATCTTCAAATAACTAATCTAATAGCGCTTTGAACAGGCTTAGTTTGATATAAGTTCTACACAAAGGCTTTATTATGTATTTACTTATAATCTAAGACTATTGTACTTTGCAGAGATTGACTGTGGCATTCCCAAGTATGTAAGTGGAGTCGAAGCTGTTGTTCTGGACCCTGTAAATAGTACTAAATATGGGGCCTTCTTTAATTACTCCTGCAAGTTTGGCTTTACCCAGAATGGCGCCAGTGCCATGTTTAACAATTCTATTGTCACATGTATGAGCAATGGAAAGTGGGATTACGGAGACCTAGAATGTCAAGGTAAATCTCCTCAATATCAACATGTTTTACCTAATTCTATACTATCTTTATCTATGTGAATTATATTATTCGTGAAGGTTAACACCCAGCACCTTATCTATATTCCTGGGAATAATCTGTACCACATCACTAGAAATGGCAGACATAGGGATATAACTTTTTTACTATTCAGAATACATCTACAAATGATATGTGATCGAATGTCAACCTTCTTAGGCTATTTTGATTAAATATTGCCAGTGACCTTGAAGTGACCTTTCAATGACCTTGAAAATAGAAAGCCTATTTCCACGAAATTATCTACATGTTTTATTATCCTATCATCCACATCTTTCAAATACGAGCTCATAGAGTCCTTATTCGTCAAAATCTGTTCATAATTAACAATTTGATAGCAATTTATAGTTTTGTGGTCAATCTATAAAGGAAAACAGAGGAAAATACTATAATACTAAGTTTTTTTTTAATAATATGAAAATGTCAGTTTATTGGGGGTTAGTTTATGAAAATATATAGAATACTGCACAGAAAAACACATTAATACTAAAAAGAAATTGAAAAAAAAGTCCGTCAATTTCAAGATTTATTATGAAGCTAAAATGATTAAAAATAGTTTAAATTGGTAGGGTTACAAAAGTGACAAATTGACGGACTTTAATTTGACCTCATATTTATTTTTGAGATATTAGATAAATCAAATATTAATCTAATTTCAGAAAATAATCAGCAATAAGTTACTCTTATCACAATAATACCTAAAAAAGAAGAAATATTCACTGAAAAATATGAGAAAATTAGTCATGAATAGAAATGATTAAAAAAATATATAGTAAAAAATATATTGAATGTAGAGTCAATTGGGTTATAACATTTAGTAGCTGATGTTTTTCTAAAAAATCTCATGTATTTGATTTTTCTGAACAATATGAGGAAGTGAAATCCTTTTAGTGATGTGTTTCCTTCTATGAAACACATCACTAAAAGTGGCCAATCATTAAAATGGCCTATGATCCCTTTTACTATTCGGATAATTCTATTAGTAATACATGACAGAACTTGGGTCCATTTGATTGTTTCCACCTCAGCCATTAAAATGTCCCAGGGTATTGGATTTGCCTAAAAATGCTGAGACTCTGTCACTGAAAGTGCTCTGCAGGGTGCTTTCTGGACGTCCGCTCCTCCCACTGCTATAAACCCGTTACATGCGCTATGTCACTCATTCTCGCTGATGAGAAATATTTAAACAGAGTTTAGAAAGAGCAGGTCTGCCACTAGATGTCAGCACGGTGCACCATCCAACGCTCACATGATCTTGCGCAATTGTTTTTTCACAAATTACAATACAGTTCTCCATCTAAATGCTATAATTCAATACCTTTATAATCTACTGCATCCACTTAATGTCAACATGATGATCCAAAGACGATAACATGATCCATTTGTGAAAACACAGTGAAAATTTCCTTGAAAAGCTGGCCAAATGGCCACATGTAGGAAACAGGAAGTGGCAACAGTGGTGCCGCCAAGAGATCGGTTCACCTGAGCGATAATGCAGAACTTCAGCTTGTTTTCAATCTCTGTTTTAAATGTCTCTGTTTGTACAAAGCATTCCCTTTTCATAAGGTGAACATCATCAGTTTGTGCGATTAAACACCTGCTTCTGATAATCACGTAACACGTTTAGATATATTTCATTTAACTATGTAAGTGTTTTAGTTGTGTAAATGTCTACATAAGTAGGTCTATATGTTATAAAATACATGTGAAGAAATATGTAAAAGTATATCTAGAAATATTTTAGAAAAAAATAATTCTGATGGTTTTTCAAATTCGATTCAAAACTTAGAGTTGGAGGCATCAGTGAAAACCAAAAAAGCAAAACATGAATAATAAATAAATGGCAAATTGAAGCAGAGAGGTTTTTCTGTTGTCAAGCGTGTGAAAGAATTATTTTGTAATTGCATTCAATCAATGAATATCAAACAAGTATCGAATTGAAGCATTATGATAATAAATTGTTCAATTTCCATATGGTAGGCCCTAAGTGTACAGACCCTGGCCACCCAATCGATGGCACCCAGACTTCAGAAGGCTTCGAGGCTGGACAAGCAGTAACATTTGCTTGTAATCGCGATGGTTATATTCCGGTTAACCCTGGAACCGGCAGTACTCTCAATCGAATAACATGTTTTGTCAACGGCAGTGGCGCTTTCTGGGATGGACCTACCCCGGAATGCTCAGGTAAAATTGACATTAAATAATTGATAAAATGAAGGCAGTGTTGGTGAGCGAGGGAAAAGGGAAAAGGCGATCTTATGGTGAACCATGAGGAATGAGAAACTATGCAACTAGGAGGATATAGTTAAAAAGTAATTGTTGATTTTGATACAAATGAAGACCGATTTGTTTGGGTTGATGGTATTTAATAATTTATAAGTAAGACAATTAAAGAAGGATGGAAAATAACCTGAATGATTTGATTTTAACAGACAAGTATGTGTTTAATGATTTGGATAAACTTTAACAAAATTTTTAGAGTCAGTATTTTTAAAATGTGATTGTCGCCCACAGATCGCACCCCTCCAGTATTCAACATGCCCGTAGTTATCGCCTATGACAAGTACGCCATATTGGATCTTACTACCAATGTGTCAGATAATGATGCGGTGAAAGAAGTCACATTTTCTCCATCTGCTGCGACTGTTGGGTTCCCAGTTGTGTCTGCTGTGAATATAACTTACACTGCAAAGGATTATGCCAACAATATAAAAACACATATGGTACAAGTTAAAGTTAAAGGTAATTTTGAACATTTAAAATCATATTATTATATCACAGAGTTTGGCCTGGCTTGACCCTTGCATCATTTTAAGTTTTCTCCATATATATGATATCCCCATATAAAAGATAATACAATAAAAAAGAATTGGTGAATTGTTTTGAAGTAATAATTTCATAACTCGTAACTCTTTTGACTGATTTCCACTTTACCGAAGAACCCCACTTTATATAAAGCGAGTGATTCATTGTGACCCATCCATTGTTACCATTGCAATGACCACTGTGACCCGTACATTGTTACCATTGCATTATGATACATGCATTGTTACCGTTGCAATGATCACTATGACCCATACATTGTTACCATTGCAATGATCACTAGCTATGACCCGTACATTGTTACCATTGCAATGATCACTAGCTATGACCCATACATTGTTACCATTGCAATGATCATAATGACCCATGCATTGTTACCATTGCAATGATCACTATGACCCATACATTGTTACTGTTGCAATGGTCATTATGACCCATACATTGTTACCGTTGCAATGATCACTATGACCCATACATTGTTACCGTTGCAATGATCACTATGACCCATACATTGTTACCGTTGCAATGATCATTATAACCCATACATTGTTACCGTTGCAATGATCACTATGACCCATACATTGTTACCGTTGCAATGATCACTATGACCCATACATTGTTACCATTGCAATGATCATTATGACCCATACATTGTTACCGTTGCAATGATCACTGTGACCCATACATTGTTACCGTTGCAATGATCATTATGTCCCATGCATTGTTACCGTTGCAATGATCATTATAACCCATACATTGTTACCGTTGCAATGATCACTATGACCTGTACATTGTTACCGTTGCAATGGTCATTATCACCCATACATTGTTACCGTTGCAATGATCACTATGACCCGTACATTGTTACCATTGCAATGATCACTATGACCCATACATTGTTACCGTTGCAATGGTCATGACCCATACATTGTTACCTTTGCAATGATCATTATGACCCATACATTGTTACCGTTGCAATGATCATTATGACCCATGCATTGTTACCGTTGCAATGATCACTGTGACCTATACATTGTTACCATTGCAATGATCATTATGACCCATACATTGTTACCGTTGCAATGATCATAATGATCCGTACATTGTTACCGTTGCAATAGTCATTATGACCCATACATTGTTACCGTTGCAATGATCACTATGACCCGTACATTGTTACCATTGCAATGATCACTATGACCCATACATTGTTACCGTTGCAATGGTCATTATGACCCATACATTGTTACCGTTGCAATGATCATTATGACCCATACATTGTTACCATTGCAATGATCACTATGACCCATACATTGTTACCGTTGCAATGATCACTATGACCCATACATTGTTACCGTTGCAATGATCATTATGACCCACACATTGTTACCGTTGCAATGAAAACTGTGACCCATACATTGTTACCGTTGCAATGAAAACTGTGACCCATACATTGTTACCGTTGCAATGATCACTATGACCCATACATTGTTACCATTGCAATGATCACTAGCTATGACCTGTACATTGTTACCATTGCAATGATCACTAGCTATGACCCATACATTGTTACCATTGCAATGATCACTAGCTATGACCCATACATTGTTATCATTGCAATGATCATAATGACCCATGCATTGTTACCGTTGCAATGATCACTATGACCCATACATTGTTACTGTTGCAATGGTCATTATGACCCATACATTGTTACCGTTGCAATGATCACTATGACCCATACATTGTTACCGTTGCAATGATCACTATGACCCATACATTGTTACCGTTGCAATGGTCATTATCACCCATACATTGTTACCGTTGCAATGATCACTATGACCCATACATTGTTACCATTGCAATGGTCATTATGACCCATACATTGTTACCGTTGCAATGATCACTATGACCTGTACATTGTTACCGTTGCAATGGTCATTATCACCCATACATTGTTACCGTTGCAATGATCACTATGACCCGTACATTGTTACCATTGCAATGATCACTATGACCCATACATTGTTACCGTTGCAATGGTCACTATGACCCATACATTGTTACCGTTGCAATGATCATTATGACCCATACATTGTTACCGTTGCAATGATCATTATGACCCATACATTGTTACCATTGCAATGGTCATTATGACCCATACATTGTTACCGTTGCAATGATCACTATGACCCGTACATTGTTACCGTTGCAATGATCACTGTGACCCATACATTGTTACCGTTGCAATGATCATTATGTCCCATGCATTGTTACCGTTGCAATGATCACTATGACCCATACATTGTTACCGTTGCAATGATCACTATGACCTGTACATTGTTACCGTTGCAATGGTCATTATGACCCATACATTGTTACCGTTGCAATGATCACTATGACCCGTACATTGTTACCATTGCAATGATCACTATAACCCATACATTGTTACCGTTGCAATGGTCACTATGACCCATACATTGTTACCGTTGCAATGATCATTATGACCCATACATTGTTACCGTTGCAATGATCACTATGACCCATACATTACCATTGCAATGATCATTATGACCCATACATTGTTACCGTTGCAATGATCACTGTGACCCATACATTGTTACCGTTGCAATGATCATTATGTCCCATGCATTGTTACCGTTGCAATGATCACTATGACCCATACATTGTTACCGTTGCAATGATCACTATGACCTGTACATTGTTACCGTTGCAATGGTCATTATCACCCATACATTGTTACCGTTGCAATGATCATTATGACCCATACATTGTTACCGTTGCAATGATCACTGTGACCCATACATTGTTACCGTTGCAATGGTCACTGTGAGCCGTCCATTGCTTTCATTGCAATGATCACTATGACCCATACATTGTTACCATTGCAATGATCACTATGACCCATACATTGTTACCGTTGCAATGGTCATTATTACCCATACATTGTTACCGTTGCAATGATCACTTTACCGTTGCAATGATCATTATGACCCATACATTGTTACCGTTGCAATGAACATTGTGACCCATACATTGTTACCGTTGCAATGATCACTGTGACCCATACATTGTTACCGTTGCAATGATCACTGTGACCCATACATTGTTACCGTTGCAATGGTCACTGTGAGCCGTCCATTGTTACCATTGCAATGATCATTGTGACCCGTACATTGTTATCAGTGCAATGACAAGCATGCTGTTGAATTAATGAATGATCCCAATGCGAAAAAGCATGATTGTTTGTTGTTTGAAAAAGCGTGATTGTTTGTTTGTTTGTTTGTAGGCGAAACTGCAAAGCAGTTCCTAACTTGCACAAATATAAACAACAGGAATATTACAGTAGAGTCTGGGACTGCCTCAAAAACAGTAGATTTCTCTCAGTTGCTACAGAACAACGTTGATTATTCTTCGGCGCATACCATCGTAACAACCACATGGACACCTTCATCTCTCACTGTGAGCAAAGAAGATGTTGGCAAATTTTACTATATCAAAATGAATTTACTGGATGAATTTGGAAATGAAAACTTCTGTTATTATGAATACGCTGTTATTGGTAGGTATATTTTTGCTATTATCTTTTTCATAAAGTACATATCATTCCTGCAGAAATGTTATTTGGACTTTTGTCTCACAGGGGTACAGATTCAAGTAGGTATCCTACTGCACGGGATTTAGGATTAACCAGTCTTTGATTGGTCCCTTTTGGCATCTCACAGTGAGCTTTGTCTCGACGTCCAGATGCGGACAGACATGGTCTGATATTTATGAATAGAAAGTCAGCATGAATCAATGAGGAAATCTTATACAAATCTGAGCAGATGTTACTCATTTTAGACGTTCAGCTCTGATGAAATACTTAAACTCACATCAACTAAACAGGGAACATTTTGATTCAAAACAATCAGAAACAATATATATTGCTTATGAAAAGCAATTTGTTGGAAGTCATTTCAGCTGTACTGCCGTTTTTCTTTAGATCTTTCTCTTTGTTTTCTCTTATTCTGTCTGTTCGTCCGCTCAAGTAGATGTCTGATATATTTATAGGTAAAATGCAGTAAGTTTTGGAGATATATTCATGAGGTTCAATTCCTTTATTATTTTTGAAAGATTTTTTATAAGATTTAGTGACCAGCAGTTTTCACTCATTTGCAACGTTCGGTGCTTCGTTCTAATTATCTGAATATAGCATAGGTTGGAAGTTATTGAGATTAATGATAAGGTAGGAATAGCGTCAGCCGCTATATTGAAAACATGTTTGGCAAGTTGGCTGCTCTTAGGATATTCAGCTCAGGAAAAAGGGTGACAATTGATGAATTAATCCAAGATGAAGATCAGAGACTACCATACAAGTATTCCTTGGACTTTATAACGTTTTATGACGGAAAATAACGGTGGCATACTTTGGTACCATAATCCTTGTTTTAATATATACAATAGATAATGCTAAGAATGTAAGGCGCATTTAGCTGAAGATTTTTTGCTTGCTCATTATGACCAAAATCATTATGAAAGAAATGGTTATAAACGCTACAAATGGAATCAGCGATGGAATTCTTATAGACGTGTCCAAATCTCAATAGGAGAAGGCTTTTGTACAATGACGATACCTTACGTTGTAAATATTTTCCTTGCAGCAACAAGTTGTGCAGACTGGTCACTAGATGCCCCAGAGAATGGAAAGAAGGTCTGTGACGGGCCAAGTAAAACATGCACTATCTCCTGTGACTCTGGTTATATTTTTGTTGGACAGAACTTTGTGAACATGACGCAAATAGTTTACAACTGTGTCAATGATGTTTTTGAATACCAGTCTAGTGCCCAGGTGCCCAAGTGTGCTGTTGGTATGTAAATATTATGTTTACACATAAATCAATCGCCATTAGTCTCAAAATGCTCAACTTGTTCAGATATTGCGCCAGGACATATATCTATCACATCAACTAAAGAAAGCAATCACAAGAATACAAACAAAATGATGAAATGTCAAACAGACATAAAGTCAAATTTACTAACAGGGTTTTGTTTATTATTTTTTTAGCAAGCAAGGCATCACACTGGTCAACATTTGTTTACTCATATGAAGCCTCTGATAAGTCAACAGCTGTCACCGGTGATCCATGTACTAGTGGCTACAAGGCATATTTTGAATCAAATGCGGTTGGAAGCTTTGCGAGTACATTGCAGACAGCCTGTAGAGCGAGTGCCAATATCAACAGTGCAATAGAGTTTCCAACACGGGAAGTTGAGTTGATAGGACTTGCAACAATTGTATGTGACATTGATATCATAACACTTAACGTTACAATGATAAATATATTCTTTATTGTTACATATAAGATACTGAAAATTGATAGAATTTTAAAAGGAGTTTGCTTTAATTTCTTTTCAGGTCAGTGTCACCCTGAAACTTAAGTATGATCCCAAACTGACTCTGACATCAGATGATATCAAGAATTGTGAGCAGATCATTAAAAGCAAAATGAACGATGTGCTGTCTCAATTAACAGTACCAGTGGCCGACTGTCCTGATATCTTATTGCTCACTGCAAAGACAACTGTATCTTCTGAATACATATGTGACCCTGGATATTTCAACTATATAAATGTTCAAGAATGCAGTGAGTTTTGTACCAGATGAATGTGATATTTTATGTTTATTTATTCACATTTTTTTATATTTTAGAATTGATAAACTGTAAAATAACTTTTGAGGTACAATTTCACAAAATGTTACCAGATTGACACGCCATAAATGTTGTCTCCATACATTTCGATAAAGGGTATACGTATATATAAGAATGTGATAGAATTCATAAAAATATTCGGATGTGTGTTGATATAAAAAAAGAAAATGTCACTTGTATAAAATTAAACAGCTTACTAATTAAGCTCAAGCTGACGTTATGTCTTGCCCTGTTTCCACCCTTCCGCCGGAACTAGGGCTAAACATTTTATGACATTATGTCAAGGTCACGGTTATGGCTAGCATATAGTCTGGCTTGTTAATGGCTAGCATATATAACTTGTTAATGGCTAGCATATAGTCTGGCTTGTTAATGGCTAGCATATATAACTTGTTAATGGCTAGCATATAGTCTGGCTTGTTAATGCTTCATTTTCTGTAAATGTACAGTAATTGGAAATAGGCTTGAAAATGGCGAATGCCGATCTTTTACACATGTACAAGACTAGAACTTTGTATTATGAATGGGTAACATGCATACACAGATTGTTTGTCTTGATGATTCCTGTTGACTTTGGGTCAAGGTTAAGGTCATGACCTGCATTATGTCAAATTTGCTTGAATGTGCTCTCCTGACTGTTAGAATACAGCGATATAAGAGAAACATGGCATTAATGATCATAGAAATGCAGTAAGTCAGAAAAATACAGTATTTCACCACATCCTAAATCGGATTTTTACCACTGAATTAATCTTATTAAACATATTTCTATTTTTTGAGAATAATTGAAGTAACTAGCTAGTAACTTCAACCATAGAAAAACATTATTTAACTATGAGTTAAACCTATCTAATTTGGTTAGGTTTAATATATATATGAATTCAAAGGTTGAGAGCCATTTTTTAATATTATGAATTTTCACCCTGCTCTTCTCCAAAATAATATTCAGAGCCCAGTTAATAGGTCATAACGTTTGGGAGTTATTGATTATGCCCCTGTCACACTTAGCCAAACTGGCCCGACAAATGCTATAGGAAATTCTCAAAGTTGCACACTTCATTCATTGGTGATCGGTGACATATCATATTGCGAATATAAACATATTGCAAATGGGTGAATAATTTTGTTTGTTTGTTTTGGGTTTTACAACACTTTCAATATTATTTCAGTCATTTCATAATGAGACCTACTTGTAGCAGATATAGCTAAAAAATCTTGAATGAACAATGATATAAAAGTTTTTCCTATTGTTTTACAATTTTTACTCAGCATCCGTTGCTATGGTTACCAAAAGAGAGACAGAAATGTGATTTATTTAAAAGAAGGTGTATCCCATGAAACCTATCAAGATACCAAAATTGAATGAGCTGCGTGAATTTACCTCTGTGTTATTAAGTATATAGTCTACTTTTTAGATATGTGGAAAAAAGTGATTGGTTGCCATGGCAACAGCTGTAGCTTAGCAGCAATACCACCGCCCGGATTCTCAAAGCTCCATGTCTGACGTACAAAATTATATCAAAAGCTAGTTGTTATATTTCGGGTACCACTCAAATCCAAAATTCACGATCTGGCTCCCCCTCAGCTCATATGTGAAATTCTATCATGGATTCAACCTAAGCCTCGGATCAAACTCAATACCTTTCGATCATCACAGAGGAACTGGTGATGCAATTGAGCTGAATGTTTCGTCTCACATGTCAACTTGTAATTCCACTGTATTTCAAAATGTTAAAAGTGTTTATTTGTGTTCACGGCACAAGTGATGTGTCGGAAGCCATGATGGCAAAGGTAGATATATTATCACAGGTTGCCAGAGAGTGAAAGTCCCCAGCTCCTCTCTGTCTCTGTCCTATATACTAAGTATTAACCTATATAAAAGTAATGATGTTAATAGATGTCGCTCTGGCTGCCACAGGGAGTGAATATCACATGATTCCAGACAACAGAGTGTGGAGGTCGAGACAGCTGTGTGACTTAATTCCCACACCTTAACCCTGGATCTGCACCCTCAGAATTCAACACTGCTACAAATTTGTGGCACTCTGGGGACACAGAAATCTCTGGGCTGGCTGACGTTTACACATCAGCTCTCGTCGTCTCTGATCGCTTAGTATAATAACAGACTCATAGAGCCTTTCTATAACATATGTTTCTTACTGCTCTAAGAGCTGTATACAAAAATAAAATATCATTCATCGAAAATGTGTACAAGATTGAGTATAAATTACTAGGCCCTCATTTAAGAGTATTTTTAAAAATATTCTGTGAACTTCGTTATCCTCTTTATATGGAGACACATGAGAGGGGCGCTTTATGATCCTCTTTATATGGAGACACATGAGAGGGGCGCTTCATGATCCTCTTTATATGGAGACACGTGAGAGGGGCGCTTCATGATCCTCTTTATATGGAGACACATGAGAGGGGCACTTCATGATCTTTATTTAGAGACACATGAGAGGGGCGGTTCATGATCCTCTTTATATGGAGACACGTGAGAGGGGCGCTTCATGATCCTCTTTATATGGAGACACATGAGAGGGGCGCTTCATGATCCTCTTTATATGGAGACACATGAGAGGGGCGCTTCATGATCCTCTTTATATGGAGACACATGAGAGGGGCACTTCATGATCTTTATTTAGAGACACATGAGAGGGGCGGTTCATGATCGTCTTTATATGGCGACACATATCAGGGGTCTTTGGCTAATTATGTCCTCACCAAAACAGAGTTACCTATTTCAAAAGATAAACAGATTGCGTTGATTTAGTTGATCTGAAAATGGAGGTCTAAATTACGATATATCAATTGCAGCTCCATGCCCAGCTGGAAGTTCTCTCGTTGGAAGTGTTTGCCAATCCTGTGCAGTTGGTAAATATCAGGACGCGACTGGACAAACCAGTTGCAGAGGGTGCCCCTCAGGAACTACTACAAACTCTACTGGGGCTTATGATGCCTCTCTCTGCAAAGGTATCAACTATATCTGTTATATGGATACGTAACAATTGGTAGAATAATTACTTCCAAGTAGTTAAATTACATATGTTCATATTTAAAACCTAAAGCCCTTCTTTATATTTTACATTTGCAATGGCAATAATTTGGGAGTAAATCATTCACATTGTCTTTTCAACTATTCCAATTAATGTTCTGTCAAATGTCAGGTACCTGTCCTGCTGGAACGACATCTTCCAATGGACTTCCACCGTGCTCTCCGTGTGCGGCGGACATGTACAGTTCCAGTACCACAACCTGTGTCTCATGTCCCAATAACAAAACCACTCATGGTGTCACCGGCGTCGATTCTGTCGATAAATGCAACGGTAATCTTAACTTCTGATCAATATATTTTGAGAATTGAAAATTAAGTTTCTGAGGTTGTTAGAATGTGACTTGGATAAAAACTACGTACCAGTATACTAATTATAAATAAGATAAGATCATATTCATGAAGCTTAAAAATCCGCTTTACATGTTAATTTTTTATTTAGTTATAAATGAAAATGAATGACATTACATGATTTTTTAATAAATATTTCAGGAGAATGTCCAGCAGGATCTGCCTCATATGATGGGATGGCACCATGCACAAAATGCCCTGCTGGGACATATCAGGCACTGCCGGGAAACACCACGTGCACACAGTGTCCATTCTCCAATCAAACAACTCCTACAGATGGCGCCACCTCGGAGACGGTGTGCACCGATGTTGGTAAGTCAACCGTGCCACATTAAAAAGGATATGCATCAGTGTAGAGTGAGAATATTTCAGCTTATCCTCATTGACCTCATCAACATTAGCACGTGTTTTCGCTCAATCATGATCTATCCTGCTCTGCTGTGAAAAAGATAATTATTTATTTAACGATAAGGTCCCAAATGATAATCATAACTGATAATAATGACTATTACTATAGTATTAGTATTTATAAATATTATCAAGACCAAAAGAAATTATTTTGTTTTGTTTTTTTGACCGGTCACTGATATTTGACATGTGTTGATTTCTAATTAATTCATCCATAGAGAAAATATAGATCTTATACTTTCTCTATGATTCATCTGCTAATAATATCAATGTAAATTATTTGATAACCCATCTGCCAAGCCACTATACACTTGCAGTTTAAAATATCCGATATAATATACCTTATAACATAAGGCTCTCCAAAGTGGCGTCCTGTTTCCCGTAATGCATTGCGAAATCATAGTATTTTATTTTATTTTATTTTTGCAGCAACATCTCGTTGCAGTGGTTATTGTTCAAATAATGGGGCGTGTGTAATAGAGAACCATATGCCAAAGTGCATCTGCACCAATGGTAAGCTGACTGTTAGAACCAATTAAGTCAAACATTAATTATAGTTTATCTGAGTATTGAGTATTTCACAAGTAAGGGTTGGGAGCCTGAGAGCATGGTTAGAGGGGTTCCTCGTTGTGTCATATGGAGGAATACTAATCCAAACCATTTATTTTATATGTTTAACATTGTAATGTTTTGATGTGGGGATGAAATTTAAACTGATTGCTCTGTAATATTTTAATAGAAATATGTCAAATGTAATCACAAATTTCAGATTACACTGGTCCAATATGTTCAAAGCAAGTTGATCCTTGTGACTCTAACCCCTGCTATTATGATGGCGCATGTGTTCGGGTCGACTATCAGAACTACACATGCACTTGTAAGCCAGGTAAGAAAATGGATATCATGTATAATTCTGTGCATGTTTTATAAATGGTCTGTGCTAATAAAGACGTGTAGCTAATAAGAAGGTATGAGTATTGGCTCACATTTCTCCAGTCTGGAGTGAAATGCAATCAATGAAAATATAACGCATGTAAATACAAACTCCCTGGCTTAAAAGTGATATGACTATAACCATTATAAATAAACATTTTATACCAATGTGAAATATACTACACCTAAATAGGGAAATAAGGGGCATGTAAAATACCTGTATGGAATACAGGTATTTTTGTGAAATCACGATATGTATTAATTGCAAAAATAGGTTCTTACAAATAGAAAATGGTAAGCAAATTTTCGAATATATTTAGTATATAAAGGTATCGTTAAGTAGGATGAAATAAACATTTTTTTTATTTTACATATATATTTATTATATGATTTAAAAAAGCATAATCATACAATTAACAGGGGTGACATGTCTTCCGCATGGAACAAAAAATACAGATTTATTGTTTTGGGCAGTTTTTAATGCTTAATTTAATTTGATATTTTTTACAATCAAAATAGATATTAAGAAGATATTTTTCTTTTGTGACTTATGCAGTTTAATCTAATTCCAGTTGAGAAGTACTCAATAACAACGCACAATAATAAATATGTAACGGGAAGCTTCCAAGTAAGCAACACAACAGAAAGCTCAGATGCCTGCGGAAAGATATGTCTGGACAATCCTCTCTGTAAACGCGCCTATTATGCCACAACATCAAAGACCTGCCACCAGTTTTATGCAACGGGTGCCTTCGAAACGGGAAGCAACTTTATTGGTCTGGATAAAAAGAAAGATCTAATAAATGGTGTGTTTATTCTTTAAGAATGTCGCCAAATCTAATGTTATAAGAATGCGTTTTAATGTAATAATTATTAGTCCGTTTTATCAGGATATAGTAAATTCCTTGTATAACCCAAACACGTGCTGAACGTTTTCTATCAACAAACACATATCATTATTTTATGATATTCCGGTTGAATAGATTTCAAACCTTTGAAAGAAATGTTCATTTTCGAATAATATACACTTTTCTAGACTTAGTATATTATCTATTATCAAAATTAAGAGATAGTTGGCCAGGTCGCCAAACTCAATATCGACTGGGATATTGAATGTTTAAAACTTACTGTCCTATTTCAGTCTATTCTGGTGATAGATGTCAAGATGAAGTAAATAATTGCACCAATGGTGGGGATGCTTACTGCCAGAATGGCGCCTGCAGAGACGATATCACGGGATTCCAGTGTCTGTGTTACAGTGGCGCGGAGTATGCACCCGGAGACACGAGGTAAGATTGACCCTTACTAAATTAGTATACATTTTACTCTCTCCATGTCTGCTTGATAAAGCATTAGTCGTGGTTATCAAGCTGGTAAGATTGACTCTTACTATATTAGTATACATTTTACTCTCTCAATGTCTGCTTGATAAAGCATTAGTCATGGTTATTAAGCAGGTAAGATTGACCCTTACTATATTAGTATACATTTTACTCTCTCAATGTCTGCTTGATAAAGCATTAGTCGTGGTTATCAAGCAGGTAAGATTGACCCTTACTATATTAGTATACATTTTACTCTCTCAATGTCTGCTTGATAAAGCATTAGTCGTGGTTATCAAGCAGGTAAGATTGACCCTTACTATATTAGTATACATTTTACTCTCTCAATGTCTGCTTGATAAAGCATTAGTCATGGTTATCAAGCATTGTTTGATGCGAATACATATTTTATCTAATCATTAAAATTGTTGCGCATCAGCATTATATATGATAAATTCAATTAATTGTTCGATGTTATTTGTGTACACAATTTTATGATTTATTTTGAACATATCCTTTCAATTTAACTATTACACTATCACTGAATATAAGTTGGTCTGTAATTCGTGAATTCATGTTCCACATCATCATGTTCCACATCATCTTTGTGGACATGACAAGATTTGGCTATAATTTTATCTTATAAGTGAACATTCCAGATATTAGCATCAGTTTTTTTTTAAAAAGTAGTAAGTTCACTCATTTGATTATCTTCGATAATTGTGTGTTAGATTCAAATCTGAGAAACATATAATTAGATTTGGTATAGATGAAAATATTTGATTTTGATTTGATGTATTTTATTTTAATATATGTTGTAAACACAAAAAGTATAATGTTCATTTCTTTTGGTTCTAACATCAAACGTTTTCCTGGTGAAATGTATAGTGTCATGCATGGATGGTGCATGGATGGTAATGTGATAGGTGCTCCTTGGTCCATAATAGCTTGAAAACCAGCTTTCATTTGCTCTTTTATTATCTAGACCCCCTGCCATTTCCCAAATCCTTATTTCTCTGCATTTTGAATAGACATAACTTATTCCGCAATACCTAGTAACCATGCGTATCTTGATTTTCAAAATATCTAGACATTTCGAACTTCAACACTTGCAATATTTGTCATGTCCACCAGTCTTCCTTGATGCTCACAATATCAGGTCACACATTCGGCCTTCCTTGCTCTCCAAATATATAACTGTCAAACAAATAATCTCATCTCACACTTTATTTTTTCTCTTGCCACTAAAAATATGCTGTGTTTTATTCCAGTTGCACGCCTCTGACGCAAATCTGTACATCAAAACCATGTAATAATAATGGTACCTGCATATCACAAGGAATCAATAGAAGATACTGTCAATGTGCACCAGGATTCACCGGAGAAAACTGCCAGACAGATATTGGTTAGTATTAATTAAGTTGACTGCCATAATACTTCTGATGCGCATAATCACAGATTATCTCAACATATGAAAAAGTATACTTTCCTTTATAGACATTCATAATAAACTTATTTATTTGTGTAACTTTAAACAAAAAGTTCTTGAAGCTATTTCATATATGCGTCTCATAAAATGAATGAATCATGGCCACGGGAACAGGAAAGAAGACTCCTAGCTCTTATGTTTTTCACTTGAATTCTCCTTTCCATAACAATATATTAGATAAAGATAATATTTGTGACCTGCTATTTTACCAGTAAAAGACTGTTAAAACTGATGATGTTCTTAGATTTAGCGTGATAATTTTATTTCTCTTTGTGAAAATCATTTACATCAAAATCAATAGTAACTTCAAGAAGTGGCACCGAATGATACGTAATCATTGCTTAAATTATGATTTATTTAAAGATGAGTGTGCTTCAAAACCCTGTCTCTATGGAGGGAATTGTACACAAGGCAATGATACCTTTACCTGTGAGTGTCCAACCAACTTCTCTGGAGATCAGTGTGAGAATCGGCCACCCAATCTCTGCAGTCCGGATCCGTGTGGCGGAAATGGTACATGTGTGGAGGATTACATTAATAACAAACCCACGTGCATCTGTAACCCAGGATATGGAAGTATGTTATTCCCACTTGATATTCATAATGTTAAAAATATGCTAAGAATTAATTGCCTCTTTCACAGTTAATGTACATGATGTTTTTGGGAAGTTGTAAAGCGGCTCAGGAGTAAGAAGTCTGGCTTGTGAGTTTGTGGACGGGGTTCAATTCCCGCTTGGGCTTTATGAACTTGATGAACTTGTTTGTGTTGGGTTATCTAAAGTCATCAGTGGACCTGGATAGATAAACATGAATTTAAATAGGTATAAACGAAAATTCTGACATCAATCCAAATTTATATAGCTTTAACTTATTTTTTATATTGATATAGCTATCGTTTGGACTTTCTGGATTAATGGAGATCTAAATGGAGGAAATGAGAATTTCCCAACATTACAGAAAGAGGTGTGTTTTTTATTTGTCTTGAAAATGTGATTTTACAAAACTGAATAAATTGGATATTTGAAAATAATTTACTGGTTAAGATACGTTCACATAACTGAAAGATTTTTTTGAATATATCAACAATGGAAAACAGTTTGCGGTATGCTGTACTGATTATGTTTTTGTTTTACGTTCAGCACTTGGATGAGACAACACGTTATATTTGTGACGGTAAAAAACCTCTGGATATCCAGTGCCGTGATAAAGATACCAAAAAGAATTGGAATGAAACAGGAGACATCCTGTCGGTAAATTGCACTGTGGATGGTGGGATAGTGTGCCTCCAGGCAGACCAGGTGGCCAATAATCGGTGCAGTAACTACGAAGTCAGATTCCAGTGTTATGAAGGTAAACAAGGTTTTTGTATTTTGAAGGGTCATGTGCCTGATAAACGTAAATGCCAAACACTAGCTGACACCAATCTGTTGTCCTGCAATATAACAAGATTAATGAAAGCTTAAGTCAAAACCAGGGAACACTGAACTTTAATAAAAGTATACTTACCATTACCAATGCCGGTCTATCTATTGTTAGGAGTGCCCCTGTGGAGACTTATCCAAAGTTCAGTAGGGTTTCTCCGTCTTCCCCTTCCGTCCACAGTCATTGACTATTCTGCTTTTGTTTACATGCGAAGAATTGAAACTTGTTGAATAAAGAGTAGCATCAAATAAATAATTAGTCAGACAACTCTGTCAAATGCTTTATCAACTAATCATATAGACAGAAAGATATACAAACATGTAAAAGTGTCGTGACTGACATGTATTACAGGCTGAGGTGAATATTTTGCTGGCACACCATTTGGTTTGCAAACAGCCCATGAGTATGAGTATCAGTTCCTCTGTGATTATTATCATCCAAATATTTCCTAAATAGACTGTTTTATTTCATCCCAGTCACATCTACATAATCTGAAGCAAACAGTATATAACATATGCATCTGAAATGGCTGCCTTTGTAATAAAAAATATATAATATAAACAAATATATATGATGAATTTAATGAACAAAATATTTTATTTCTCCATAGATTGGCATGACAACTGTGATGATATCGACGAATGTGTGTCTAACCCATGCCATAATGGAGGGGAATGTGTGAATAAAGAGAATGATTTTATGTGCAATTGTCAACCAGGATATGATGGTTTTCTGTGTCAGCATGACCTTGACAACTGCACAGGTAACCCCTGTGTTAATGGAAAGTGTATTGATGGCTTTGATAGCTATACATGTGTCTGTGAGCAGGGATACACAGGTGATGATTTTGACTTTTGACTTGTTAATTAAAGTACCTTATCTAATTGTGTAAAGTTTGACCTCATCATTTTAACCAGTCAAATATAAGCCAGTTGGTTCATGCTGAGTGCATATTGCAGGAGCCAATTGTGAGGTGAACATTGATGAATGTCAGACAATGACAAACTGTAGTGGAGTAGGAAACTGCACAGATGCCATCAATGGATATATGTGCAACTGTGAAAAAGGATACACTGGCCAAGATTGTGAGGTAATTATTTTTTCTCAGACCATGACAGTTTTATGTTTATATCTAATTACAACATGCAAGTTATTGGCAGACAATTGCTTCATTCATCTTCTACTCTTATCACGGATAAAAATACCGAATCGGGAGTGGCTATACTGATTCAGCAATAGCTATACTGATTCAGGAATAAATAAACTGAATCAGGAATATATAAACTGAATCAGGAATGACAATACTGAATCAGGAATAAATATATTGACCCGGGAATAAATATATTGAATCAGGAGTACATATATTGAATCAGGAGTAAATATATTGAATCAGGAGTAAATATATTGAATCAGGAGTAAATATATTGAATCAGGAGTACATATATTGAATCAGGAGTAAATATATTGAATCAGGAGTACATATATTGAATCAGGAGTAAATATATTGAATCAGGAATAAATAACTGAATCAAGAATGGATATACTGAATCATGAATAAATAAACTGAGTCAATAATGGCTATACTGAATCAGGAATGGCTATACTGAATCAGGAATGAAAATGCTAAATCATCATAAAGTGATGTATATTGACAGAAAGGTAAGAGCGACTGTTCTTTTTGCAGATTGACATAGATGAATGCGCCCCAAAACCTTGCATGAACAATGGAACATGCATGAACGTGATTGGAGACTTTAATTGTTCCTGTGTCCCAGGTTGGTCTGGCAAGCAGTGCGAAATAGTTGAAAAAGTTTGCACCAATTCTACTTGTCAAAACAATGCTACCTGCGTGGACGGCTTCAATGATTATTTCTGCAAGTAAGTATTTCATACCTAAATCTCTGCAAAAATATGGAAAAAAACATTCAAAATTATATTACTGAAATCATTTTTATGAGAAAGATATCTTATTTTGATCTGATAGGTGTATTTTTTTAATTGTCCAGAGTGTTTAAATATCAGACCAATCCTTTCTAAAAATGCATTTTTATTTAGAATTAAGATTTTTTGTAAGGTGTAAAACCTCTCATTTTAGGAGCACACACTGAGGCTAATGATACATAACGGTAGTTTTGTAGCTATAAGCTTGTCTTTGTATGCAATAAAACAAGCACTATTCTATTATGATTGGAAATCGTTTTTCACTTCACCGTAAAATTCATAGCATGCGTGCAGTATCTATTATATATATATATTTTATGCCACAATTGTTATTTTGTTGTAATTAAAAAAATGAACATGTTAAAATGTAGACATGTTGATTGCCATCTGCGGTCATTGTTACTTTGGATACTTCTTGTAACCATAAATTAGCTGCTCTTTGATTTGTCGAAATAATCACCCTGGTGTCTCACCATTGTCTCGGCTATCGTGATTGGTCCATAAACCGGATGGGCGCTCATAGTATTGTTATTAAGATATATATTTTCTCAGGTGCCCACCTGGTTTCTTTGGGCGCAACTGTGAGAAGATAAAGGATCTATGTCGTGATGCCAATCCCTGCCACAATTCATCTCAGTGCTACCTAGGCTCGGACGGCTTGCCAGCATGCAATTGTTCTGCAGGTAATTTGGCCACTATCTATTTTCAATATAAAATGACTTTTTTTCTTATGCGGAAAGAGCAAGATAGTGATTTATTTATTCATTTAAAATGGCATCAGAATAGCATTTATTTTGTAATGGCATCAGTAAAATGACAAATTTTGATAAACAGTTCTCACAATGCGGATGAAACAAAGATGTGTGCCAAAAACTATAAAAATCATTACACGATGAGTGGCCTTTCCCCTTGGGATGGTTGATAAGGGTACCAATGAAAGAAAGTCATTACATAATAATATTTTACACGATGACTAACGTTGATGGTTCCATCAGCCACAATTTCTTTTGTTGACAACCATATAAATTTCTTTCGTGAGTCTTTTTATGGACAATAATGCCATATTTACTAACAGCAATGTTGTGAATTTCTTAATTATACTTTCATTTTTCATACATAACATCAACTAAAATGACATTTTATGAACCTAATATTTTAGGACGAATTGGGAAAGGTTGTCAGTGTGTGGTGAATCAATGTGAAGCTTCTCCGTCGCCCTGTATCAATGGCGCCTGCCTCATTTTAGAAGATAATAAATCCTACAAGTGTCTTTGTAAACCAGGTCAGTGTCCCATTTTATCTAATCTTCTGAAATATTATCCTATACTTGTGTGTAATACTAGAAGCGTTTCTAAAGATATTTATTTAAAGTTGCATGCCCGCCGATTCGAGAATTAAGGCTTTGGAAGCAACTAATTTCATTTTCTGTGGCATAAAGAAATCAGCAAAGAATTATTTGGTCCTTGCTAAATATAAAAGAGAATAACACAATTCTATTTTTCAGGATTTACTGGTTCAAAGTGTGAAACAAACATTGATTCATGTAAGAATCTGAATGTCACATGCAATGGTGGAAGTTGCATTGACCTCGCCGCACCTGATTTATTCATCTGTAAATGTCCTGCTAATTTTATTGGAAACAATTGCGAATTAAGTGAGTGAATATATCTTCAGTATTTTGTTATAGATATCTCAGTGTTTGGAAGTAGTTCACGTTCATTTCTAGTTTCTGTTTTACAATTGATATTCCATAACAGATGTCAGAATCCATGGTGTCAGTGTTTTACACTCCCCTGTTAACGCAACCCGTTAACAATGATCCATTTTGTTGTATTTTGATAAATATTGTTTATGCAGTCCTAATTTCTCCTGATGGATGATTTTGTCCACTTCATTCAAACAATCTCTGCTATATGAAAATTTTAAATGTACCTATTGATATATTATCTAACCCACTTGAATCAACGAAGAATCAAACAGGGTAATAAACAAAACAATTTTGTTTTAAAATGTTGTCTTTATGGAAATATTGTATTTCTATTTCTTGTTCTGTACACAGACGTAACAGACCCTAAACGCCAGGATTCTGCATATAGATTCACTGGCAAATCCTCAACAGAGAAGAAAAAACCTATGGTCTTGGATTTCTCTTCTTTCACCTTTGGAGTATGGCTGCGGTTTATAGACTACGATACGAATGCGAAGAAAACACAAACTATCATGTCTCTCTGTGAAACTAAGTGAGTAACAATTAAATGATTATATCCTTTATCCCACCTTGAAGAACCTTTGGAGTAGGGCAAAGTAAGGTTTAAGCATAAAACTTCCGGTGGTGAATTCATAATATCATAAAATGCATTTTTACCCCCCAAAAAATTGTTAATGATAATTGTTATTGATTAAATATTTGATCCGACCATCATCTGTTCAAATACTTTTTGTTGATTGTAATAGATTATTCATTATTATTCATTAAATGTTCCATGTTTACTTTACAGCCATGAAACCTTAAAGGCAGAAGAAAAGGAGATACTGAGAATAACCTCTGAAGGCCTCTCAGCTAATTTCAATGGCTTTTCAGCATCTACTGGCTTTGTGCGTGACTACACCATCACTGGTGGATCCTGGTATTACCTTGCGGCTGTTTATGATGCCCAGCAAGGAAAGCTCAGACTGCACGCCATGAAGACCAAGACAGAAATTGCCAATTATCAAACAAATAATTTCACCCTCCCTCTTCTGTAAGTAACCTTTCCATCCGCGGGAATATATGAAACAACAAACAATGGGATGTGAGACTTTAAATATGAGTACATTAAAGCTTACATGAAATCAGATTTTCAAGCCCTTTTAATTTTTTATACCTTGAGCTTTATGATCAAATGTTATGACTCATCACATTTCTGTGTCAAAAAAGTAGATGAGTCATCTACTAAAAATTCCGGGGCCACGGGCCGTGGTGCAGTTGGTTAGAGCGCCAGCTTATTAGCACCAGTTCCTCTGTGGTGATCCAAAGGTCGTGGGTTCGAATCCCGGCCGTGCCGAGATTGAACTCATGATACAATTTCACACATGAGCTGAGGCCCGTGCCTAAAGGGTTAACCCGTTGTCCTTGTAAATCTGTGACCGGGTGGGTTGTCATGTCAAGGACCTGCGACATGACAATTCAGTGAGGCAGCACTATATCTGTCACAAGTAGGTCTCATCACGAAAATGACTGAAATAATGTTGAAAGTCATGTAAAACCCCAAACAAACAAAT
The DNA here is from genome assembly GCA_949316495.1 of Amphiduros pacificus. Lineage (NCBI taxonomy): Eukaryota > Metazoa > Annelida > Polychaeta > Phyllodocida > Hesionidae > Amphiduros > Amphiduros pacificus. The sequence continues at coordinate 17,896,488 of OX439002.1, read as the reverse complement.
CTACTAAAAATCCAAATTATGCATTGAACACTTCAACAATCTTCGCTTAGCTGTGATCTCCTACTAAGACCTACTAAGTAAAAGTTTGTTAAAAACTGGGCGCCTTCAGATTGTGACAGTGATTTGGCTTACATAGCCTGTCCATTGGATTTTATCTATTGGTACAGGTCAAACTCCCTACTGACCACAACAGTAGTCATCTCATCACAAGAATACTGCACAATACTTGGCACTTTCAGCAAAACATAGTAATCATGACAGGTGTTTTCTGGTTGATCTCGATTTCATTTGTATAGTTTATTTGTATCACAGTTTCATGACCACACATCATTTAAACATACCCCAAATTTCCGTAAAATTACCTGTGACCTCTCTGATTTCATGAAAGCTTTAAAAATTGTGGAAATTGGATTGGCTTTCTTTTTTGGAAGAGTAATTAACTAATTATCCTGATCTACATTCTAGAAGTTGCGGTCACACATACTTTGCCCTCTTTCCTCTCATCTCACTTAATAACATATTTGTACATTAACTCATTTATTTCAGCGTCTCTGCCATTCTTGGTCAGAATTGTGCTTCCACAGATAGCTACTTTAAAGGTGACCTATCATTGTTTAATGTGTGGAATAAAGCCCTGACAGATGCAGATATCGAAAATATCATAGATGCTGAGGATGACTTTGGAAAGCTTATAGGGTACTCTTTCATGTCGAACTTACAAGTGGGCTGGCCAGGCTTTATCATTGCTCCTGGAATATCACGTATTTCAAATATCACTATCTGCACAGAGAATTGTCCAAAGCAAGTACAAAGTAAGTATTTTGGTTGGCTCAAACCTGAGAAGAGTTACTTTTCAAAATTAAATAGATAATACCCACTGGTTGCACCAAAACAGGTTCATTGAGGATTTGACACTGAGCAAGGGACATCTTTAATTGATTGCAGTCATTAGATTGTGTGAAAAAAACATTTACCATATAACTGGAAAAAATAATTTAACAAGAATAAAACTATGGTTCAAACAGGCTCCTTGTGGTTAAAATCCAAATAACGAAGACGCATTCTGGCATTTGTGTTTAATGTATTATTTTATGTGTGCTCAAATGGCTTTGAAATATTATTTTCAGCGATTCTGTTTCCTCAAGCTGCCAAATGTCCCAAGACCATCCAAGTTCTCACTGTGGAAGCTGACCGTAACTCTGTCACATGGATGCCGACTCAGGTCCCGCCAAACGCCAAGTCAAATTATCAGCCAGGTAGAAAGAACGAATTAATCTGATCACACAGAATTATCAAACAGATTCAATAAAGAGGATGAATATTACAGTATTCATAAATGTAATTGTTTCCAGGTGAGCAACTTTATAGCGGAAGATATGTAATGACCTATGTTTATGACACAAATGGAACATGTTCTTCGGAGGTAATCGTACGAAGTAAGTAAATTTAAGAGCCTAATTGATTGTTTCTATTTGTGTATTTTTGTACATTCGTTCTGTTTATCTTTCCTATTGTTTTTTGTGTCTAATTGTTTAATTTCTTATTGTTCTTTTTTTTTTTTCGTATTGTTATTTTTATTTTTTTCTTGTTGTTTTATTTTGTTTGGCTTTGTGCAATTTAATACAAATGCTGCATTTTGAACCAGAGAGTCCAGCGGAGATTCCAAAGGCGCCCAGTGGAGTGAAACAAGAATGTGCTGAAAAGGAAAATGGGATCAAGCGTTGTTCCTTCTCCTGTCAAGCTGATACACAGGCACTACTGCAGACTACAGCCAACTTTAGAACATTAGGATACTCAGGATACTGGAGTGTGGAAGGCTACTCAAAATCTATTGATCGAGTCCATGATCGGTGTGGAGGCGAGTAATTAAAAATGGGTTATATATAAAGTCTTAACAAAGCAACAAACCATGAAATCTGTGTTTGACTTCATTATTGGCATAGATTGTGGAATTCTAAATGGGTTATTGACCATAAAGTTTGATATATATTATTAGCAGTATTGTCTTCACATCTGTGTAGCATTGTCATGAATTAAGAGAGATGAACTTTATAACTTTGTTTGGTAATCGGTTACCAGGTAATACATGAAGCATTTACATATATGCAATGTTATGTGTCAACATCACATTTCTTTAGAATTCCAAAGAATAAATTCCAAAGCAAAGATTAAACTGAATTATTTAAAAGATGCAGTTTTTTTGCTTCATGATTGAAACATTTTCCTTAATTTGGAATTTTATATTTCAGACTACACAAATACTACGAAATATGTAGTAATAGGCTATACGTACCCCAGAGTTGGGGATGGTGTCACTGATTTCACCACCAGTGTAGCTAAAAGTCTACAAGGACAGCTTAGTTATGATTTTAAAGAGAAGATCGCAAAGGAATATCCTGATCTGTGCAATGGAGACAGTACATGTCCCAACATGACCATCACAGTCTTCAAAAACAGGACAGTGCAAATTATCCTTCCTAATGTTCCGTATGTACCATTCGTATTCATCTGATATAATTATTTTGTCTCATGTATATTATCAGTACCATTGGATTCATCGAGTAAGTTTAAATAGAAATGGAATATTTTGATCATTCAACTATGATATTAATTATTGATTGTGTCAGGCCACAGGTTTGAGCGAAATCAGTTTCACAAAATAAAAACCATTTCAATAATTGTATCCTGTTTATAATCGCCTGTGAAAACTAGTAAATATCTTGTATCATTATAAAAATATATATTTTCCTATTTACAGTTTGCTTGTAAATGGATTACCAATTAATGAAGTTCTAGTAGATACCATACTGGTTCAAAATAAACTCAAGACACTGGTAGGTATACCACAACATAATCATGATAATTAACTGATGACATATTCTTACCATTTTGATTCTCCAAATTAAAATGTTTTGCTCAGCATTCATTAATGTGAAAATAATATTTGCTCTTAGTAGAAAAGAGTTTTGAATTATACTTATGAGCCAATTGATTATATATCAATATAGATGATATATAAATATTAATTCGCTACATATTATAAATATCTAGAAAGTGAAATTTCTTTATTATATTATGCATGTATACACTATTGCAACATTTATCAATTACAGAATTACATTGGTACGGAACGTGTTCCAATTGACACATTCACAGTCAACAGTGAAATGTCCGTCTGTGAAGGCATCAACACTCAGGTTCTGGGAAATAAGTGTGGTAAGAATAACTTGGTCACATTTATTAGGAAATGCTTTATATTGGGTAATGATTCAGGTTTAGTCAGGTTGGTGAGGTTTTACATATGCAATAATCGTGTGTGTGTGTGTGTGTGTATCTGGGTGTGGCGAACACTGGTCAGAAAGAGAAAACAACAAATAAATCAGTATCTTAAAATGTTGTTGAAGAAAATGTTTCAAAATCGATTTTCTTTTGCAGTTCAATGTACAGTGGGAACCATGTATAACTCCACTCTGAAAAAATGCTTATTCTGTGAAAAAGGCACATATCAAGATGAACCCGGCAAAGACTCTTGTAAGACTTGTCCCCAAAACAACACCATAACCGAGACCTACGGTGCAGCAAGCATTAGTGAATGTTATGGTATGTGATGTTATTTGGTATAATTATCTTTATGAATCGCAAATATATATTGATTGCCATATTGAATACTATAACTATCTTTATGAATAGCAAATATATATTGAGTGCCATATTGAATACTACCCATTAAGAAATTCATTTAAAATCATGTTTGTTGCTTTTGTTAAAATATTTGAATTCACTTCTTGACTCAGATTGGCTTTTGATAAACTTATAATACATAATCATTATGATCATAGCAAGAGATGTATTCTTGTAAAGATCTGGTGTTTGATATCTAAGAATGACAGATATAAATTCTGATATTCCCATAAGCATATGCTTTAGAAAGATAATTTGGGCACTTATCAATCCTTTTAACATTTTAGTATTCACTTCGTATTTACATGTTTAAGTAGATAAGCCATACAACAATATTGGGTCAGCTCATATTTTATTCGTTATTATCCTTTCTTTATAATTCGTTTTGATAGAATTTGTGAATTGATAAGTCTGTGAAATATAGGAAATGTTGATCTTTTGTTTAAAATAAATGGGATAGAGTGGAACGTAAGTAAAATAAATCTGTTGATGTCTATTGATAATATACTTTTGTCTGTGATTTTTTGTTTCAGAGTCTTGTCCAGCTGGTCAGTTTTACAACATATCAGGGGCAAATTGCGAGCCTTGCGAGAGAGGAACTTACCAAGATTTGCCAGGGTACACATATTGCATGTCCTGTCCGAAGGGTAAATCCACAGCTGGAACAGGCGCATTTCTCAAAGAAAACTGTACTGGTTAGTAGAAACTTTCAGAGCATATACTAAAGATCTAAAACGTTCAGAGCATATACTTAACAAGATAAGTAAGACAATAAAACTAAGGACTTGGTATCAAATGCTGTAGGATGGATAGGCTACGTCAAGACACTTCTATTCTGCTCCTAACTCTCTAAGGTATCAAATGCTGTAGGATGGATAGGCTACGTCAAGACACTTTTATTCTGCTCCTAACTCTCTGAGGTATCAAATGCTGTAGGATGGATAGGCTACGTCAAGACACTTTTATTCTGCTCCTAACTCTCTAAGGTATCAAATGCTGTAGGATGGATAGGCTACGTCAAGACACTTCTATTCTGCTTCTAACTCTCTAAGGTATCAAATGCTGTAGGATGGATAGGCTACGTCAAGACACTTCTATTCTGCTTCTAACTCTCTAAGGTATCAAATGCTGTAGGATGGATAGGCTACGTCAAGACACTTCTATTCTGCTTCTAACTCTCTAAGGTATCAAATGCTGTAGGATGGATAGGCTACGTCAAGACACTTTTATTCTGCTCCTAACTCTCTGAGGTATCAAATGCTGTAGGATGGATAGGCTACGTCAAGACACTTCTATTCTGCTTCTAACTCTCTAAGGTATCAAATGCTGTAGGATGGATAGGCTACGTCAAGACACTTCTATTCTGCTTCTAACTCTCTAAGGTATCAAATGCTGTAGGATGGATAGGCTACGTCAAGACACTTCTATTCTGCTCCTAACTCTCTAAGGTATCAAATGCTGTAGGATGGATAGGCTACGTCAATACACTTCTATTCTGCTCCTAACTCTCTAAGGTATCAAATGCTGTAGGATGGATAGGCTACGTCAATACACTTTTATTCTGCTCCTAACTCTCTAAGGTATCAAATGCTGTAGGATGGATAGGCTACGTCAATACACTTCTATTCTGCTCCTAACTCTCTGAGGTATCAAATGCTGTAGGATGGATAGGCTACGTCAAGACACTTCTATTCTGCTCCTAACTCTCTAAGGTATCAAATGCTGTAGGATGGATAGGCTACGTCAATACACTTCTATTCTGCTCCTAACTCTCTAGGAGTTGATACTAACTTATTCATAGATGCTTTTTAACATGTTATTCCTATTTTCAGCTCCACTTTGAAAATGTTATATATGTCATTAAAACCCCTCTAAAACAATTAAGATGTTTTTTCACAGATATGTGTCCCAGTGGTCAGCAGATTAGCGCCAGCTTTGAGTGTGAGCCTTGCTCAGTCGGTATGTACAGAACATCCGGCGAAAGTGATTTGTGCATCATGTGCCCTACTGGCGTAACAACAACATCAAAAGGATCATCATCTAAAAATAACTGCACAAGAGGTAAGTTTTCCTAAAACAATGAGCGGCTTTATAGACCATTTTTAAATTTAAGCCTCGCCCTTCTGTTGCATGGATTTCAAATATATTCTTTGCTCGATCTATGGCTTGATATGCGATTAGAAAATGACGATCTGATAATGATATGATCATGACGTCTGTTATTAGTGGTAACAGTTATAAACAATATGGAATAAACCTTTGTTTTCAAGTTCTATGTCCTGCGGGAAAGTACCGCCTTGGAGAAGACACATGCATTCCTTGCGCAAAGGACCAGTACAGAACTTTTACACAAGAAAACTGCACTGCATGTCCCGACATGTATTATACAGCGGGTAATTCCTCGACCACCATAAATGACTGTCAGCGTAAGTATGATAGAAATTATGATTAAGCCTTCATACATTAACATTAATTTCTAGCAGTTCCTCTGTGGTGATCCAAAGGTCCTGGGTTCGAACCCCGGTCGTGCCGGTATTGAACTCTTGATACAATTTCCCACATGAGCTGAGGCCCATGCCTAAAGGGTTAACCCGTTGTCCTTGTAAATCTGTGACCGGGTGGGTTGTCATGTCAAGGACCTGCGACATGACAATTCAGTGAGGCAGCACTATATCTGCTACAAGTAGGTCTCATCACGAAATGACTGAAATAATGTTGAAAGTGATGTAAAGCCCCAAACAAACAAATATACAATATTTTACCTATCCGTAAAGTGAAGTTGTCATTTCACAAAAAATATTTCTTTCACAAATTCTTGATTCATAATTCATGTAATTGAAAGATGATATATTCTGATGATATATTCTGATAATATATTCTGATAATATATTCTGATAATATATTCTGATGATATATTCTGATGATATATTCTTATGATATATTCTGATAATATATTCTGATAATATATTCTGATGATATATTCTGATGATATATTCTGATGATATATTCTGATAATGTATTCTGATAATGTATTCTGATAATGTATTCTGATATTGTATTCTGATAATGTATTCTGATAATGTATTCTGATAATATATTCTGATAATGTATTCTGAAAATGTATTCTGATAATATATTCTGATAATGTATTCTGATAATGTATTCTGATAATGTATTCTGATAATGTATTCTGATAAGTGACACACTAAGTGACACCCCATCCGGACTGAATGGATTTGTGAATTTGTTGCTCATGTTTTATGCATGATCAAGTCGATGTTCATCGCAATAAATCATAACATTATAGTTTATCAAAATTAGTAAGTCCTGCGAAGGATGGTCGTTTCAGTAGAATTATATTTATTTTTGTGTTTCTTTACACGATTATACATATATAGCTGAGTGTCCTGCTGGAAGATATGCAAAGAAACAAACAAATGACACTCATTCAGCCTATGTGTGTGAGGTTTGTCCAAAGGGCACATACAAATCTGGGGACCCAAGTAAGGCAGGTGCTGTGGAGTGTGATAAGTGTGCAAAAGGAAAGCCTTATACATTGTGGACAAACTCCACATCAGCCTCAGAGTGCAGAACTGGTAAATATTTTGAAACCTATATATTTTGATAAATGATAGGACATGGAAACAAAGAAATTAGAATTAAATTGAGATAACTCATACCATTTAGAATATGTTAAATTTTGTGTTATCTATTTTTACAGGTCCTTGTCCTCTTGGAACTACAGTGAACTTTGCTTATGATGCTCTCGCTAATGTTCTTGTGGAAGAGTGTCTGAAATGCCCAGAAGGATTTTACCAAGATGTGCCTGATCCTTTATTTGAAAAATGCCAGAAATGTCCAGCTATGACATTCACAAGGAAAGCAGCTACTCACAATGCTTCACAGTGTGAAGGTACCATACAAAATAATACAAAATAGCATATAGCTTTACTACAAAATAATACAAAAAAGCATATAGCTTTACTACAAAATAATATAAAATAGCATATAGCTTTACTACAAAATAATACAAAATAGCATATAGCTTTACTACAAAGTAATACAAAATAGCACATAGCTTTACTTCACAGTCTGAAGGTTCATGTGTTATATATATATACGTCAAACCATAAAGATATATGGCACAGTGTGAAGATAAATATCTCATATATATATATATATCAAACATAAAGCTATGTCTCCCAGTGTGGAGATGAATATCTCATGTACAGGATACAGTTTAGATATGTCTCACGTTGTGTACAGGATACAGTTTAGATATGTCTCACGTTATGTACAGGATACGGTTCAGATATGTCTCACATTATGTACAGGATAGAGTTTAGATATGTCTCACATTGTGTACAGGATATAGTTTATATATGTCTCACGTTGTGTACAAGATACAGTTTAGATATGTCTCACATTATGTACAGGATACAGTTTAGATATGTCTCACATTGTGTACAGGATAGAGTTTAGATATGTCTCACATTGTGTGCAGGATACAGTTTAGATATGTCTCACATTATGTACAGGATAGAGTTTAGATATGTCTCACATTGTGTACAGGATAGAGTTTAGATATGTCTCATATTTTGTACAGGATACAGTTTAGATATGTCTCACATTGTGTACAGGATACAGTTTAGATATGTCTCATATTGTGTACAGGATACAGTTTAGATATGTCTCACATTGTGTACAGGATACAGTTTAGATATGTCTCACATTGTGTACAGGATAGAGTTTAGATATGTCTCATATTGTGTACAGGATACAGTTTAGATATGTCTCACATTGTGTACAGGATACAGTTTAGATATGTCTCATATTATGTACAGGATACAGATATGTCTCACATTGTGTACAGGATAGAGTTTAGATATGTCTCACATTGTGTACAGGATAGAGTTTAGATATGTCTCACGTTGTGTACAAGATACAGTTTAGATATGTCTCACATTGTGTACAGGATACAGTTTAGATATGTCTCACATTGTGTACAGGATACAGTTTAGATATGTCTCACATTGTGTACAGGATACAGTTTAGATATGTCTCATATTGTGTACAGGATATGGTTTAGATATGTCTCACATTGTGTACAAGATATAGTTTAGATATGTCTCACATTATGTACAGGATCCAGTTTAGATATGTCTCACGTTGTGTACAAGATAGAGTTTAGATATGTCTCATATTGTGTACAGGATCCAGTTTAGATATGTCTCACATTATGTACAGGATACAGTTTAGATATGTCTCATATTATGTACAGGATACAGTTTAGATATGTCTCACATTGTGTACAGGATACAGTTTAGATATGTCTCACATTGTGTACAGGATAGAGTTTAGATATGTCTCACATTATGTACAGGATACAGTTTAGATATGTCTCACATTGTGTACAGGATACAGTTTAGATATGTCTCACATTATGTACAGGATAGAGTTTAGATATGTCTCACATTATGTACAGGATACAGTTTAGATTTGTCTCACATTGTGTACAGGATACAGTTTAGATATGTCTCATATTGTGTACAGGATATGGTTTAGATATGTCTCACATTATGTACAGGATACAGTTTAGATATGTCTCATATTATGTACAGGATACAGTTTAGATATGTCTCATATTATGTACAGGATACAGTTTAGATATGTCTCATATGCAAGAACATGTCGCTATTCATTTCAATGTAAAGGATTGGAGTAATTATGATTAATCCCAGGTAAAGGTAAATGCTTCATAATCTCATATACAACTTTACCTTCATTCTCATTTCAGCCTACTGTGATGATGGAGAAGAAATTAATGATGAGGGTAAATGTGTCAAATGTGAAATTGGATGGTATAAGAATAATTTAGCTGAACCTGATAAGAAATTTAGCAGGTGTCAAATGTGTAATGTGGATTTAATCACAGAAGGTGTGGGCAGTACACATGTGGATAACTGTACAATCGGTATGTATGCGTCAAGTTATATTATTTTAATGGTGAAATGTTATAAAAAGTAAGTGGTATATTTGGAAAGGTCTTTACAGTAGATATCATTGTGCCTGATGTGAGGTTTTAGAAGTGATACAGTGAGAACAGGTATGGAAGTATGAAACCAGTTTGACCGCTGGTCCAGTTCCACTACTGCTACCATTTTCTTATAAATCTATGTTTTTACCTCTTTAATCATATTTCACAACAAGTATTTATAATATTTTAACTATTTCTTTTACCAGCAAACTGTAGTGCAGGAAGTTTCCGGAATAAGACAAATAACTGTGAGGCTTGTGGTTATGACACATACCAAGATGAGAAGTGGAAGGAGACCTGTAAGTCCTGTGGAGCTAAGGCCACCAATATCACCGGTGCCTCTTCTATATCAGACTGTCTGGGTAATGCCATCATCTTTGTCACACTACTTTATTTGTCATTTATTTAGCTCAACGTTACCTTAGTGACATCTAGTCTTGTAGAATATATCCGACAGTGATGGCCTCAACATTCACACAAATTATTGAAGCGTTCCATATTCTTGTTAGTGCCATGTGCATACCTTTAGGGCTATATAAACATGCTATCATTGCGTTATTATTGTGGCTATAACTGAAAATAACTGCCTTTCTTTTGGATAATATACTTTCTAAGTCGAGCAGAACTCTTTATCAGAGGGGAATTTTGACATTTTATATAATTAATTATTGATATAAATATTCTATCTACATTCAGAATATTGTCCAAGTGGAAAAATATATGACAGTTCAAATAAGTGTGTGGACTGCGAGAGGGGATTTTACAAGAACAACAGTGAAAGTCAGCTGTCCAAGTTCCAGGCTGCGTGTGATATGTGTGACAGCTCTGTTATAACGGCAGACAAAGGAGCTGAGGGGATCAACATGTGTGTTGTCGGTTAGTCATCACTTGTTTTGCTTATGATTTATTTTAATTTTAAAAAAGAACATTTATGTACATATATATTTGTTTAAAACATGCTACATTGTACATTTCCTACATATGTTACACATAATGTAAATAAAATGTCTCAGGATTGATAGAATCGCAATATGCCTCCTGGGCATCGGCTTGAAAATGTGTGTTTTGTCTCTTTCAAATGATTGAACACAATATCTGTAGATCAATAATACTAGGATATGGTATGGATATGTATGACTTTGTCATAGCTTATTTTAGGTCTTGTACCAAGGATATGTACCTGAACTGTCACACGTAAACTGTCTAGTTTACATGACATGATTATATTGATGTACATACAGTAGTACATTAGTAAACAAAGATTTTGGGATCTTATGTCTTCTGTCTGTGAAGACTGCATGCAAGACTAAGGTGTCAGTTTCAGTCTATCCATCTGTCAAACAGTATAAGGAGAAAAACTTAAGTACTTGAACCATATTGCAAAACGTAATGACCTCTTGAAAAGGTCATGCAATCATGCTCCCAGACCCACAACAAAACTCCCTCTTCACTCACAACTACTCATTAACATGGCCTTAACTTCAGCAAACGTGCGATAATAGTGCTTAGAATTGTTACAATATCAAGGTTATAGCGTTATAAAAACTTATCCGTAAAAGGCAGTATATACTTTATATTCAATGTCAGTTATAACTATGTCATGTAGGTGTGCTTTGAACATTAACTTGTATATTAACAAATATAGGCATCTTTAACACTTGGAGTGATCAAAATACTGTTTCTGATCTACATATGATGTGATTCATATTTCATAATAACTATGATTTCTGTTACTTTGTAGGTAACTGCACCGCTGGATCCTTTATCTCAGGGAGTGGTTGTGTAACTTGTCCCCTAGGGACATATCAGGGTAAAAAATGGATGACAACATGTGAGAAATGTCCGGATATCATAGCCGGAACCATCACCTCTACTCGCAACAATGGCTCCACAAGTGTTCAGTCATGTATTCGTAAGTGTTGTTTTTATAGCAGAATGGTTATCAAACAGAGATTAAAATTCTCGAAGTATTAAATAGAAAGATTCCAATTTTGATTCAAACTTTGAGAGATAACAAACGATTTTATCCAGTTAATCATATAAAGCATGAATTTTGGTCATATATTTTAGATCAACAAGAATTCGAATAATTCATATTTGTTTTGTGGGTAATCTTTCAGCCTCATGTAAATCTGGTTATCAGTATGATAGTGCAACAAAGTCATGTGTTGCGTGCTTGAGAGGTTTCTACAAAGACAATACTCAAAACGTGGATGTTCAGTTTAAGGCTTGTGAACCTTGTCCCGACAGCGCTTTCATAACAATAAGTACTGGATCTATAAACGTATCTGCTTGCTCTGTAGGTAAGATAACAAATCCATTCAGCTGTTTTTAGCCAAAGCTTTTGTTGATAATTGTGTTTTATATTACTTTTTCACTTATTTTGTTAACAAAATGATCATTATAAAACAATTAATGAGCTAAGATACTTTCCTGTAGCAAATTGTAGCGCTGGATACTTCCGAAACAGTACCAACCAGTGCCAGGAGTGTCCTCTGGATACTTATAATGACCAGAAATGGCTTAACGGTCAATGCAATAAATGCCCATCACCACTGCTTTCTACAAAGGTGTTAGGAGCAATAGATGTCAAACAGTGTGTTTGTGAGTTTATATCTATTTAATATATTTCTGTGCTTTCTTATAGCCTGTTTACTTTTCAATAGGTTGGCAAAATTATCAGGATAAAGCCATCATAATAATAAACAGCCAGAACAAAAATCACATTGAATTTGAACTGTGCTGTACATGTGCTGTATATATATATATATATATATATATATATATATATATATATATATATATATATATATATATATATATATATATATATATATATATATATATATATATATATATATATATATATATATATATATATATATATATATATATATATATATATATATATATATATATATATATATCGATTGTGGATCACACTTATATTGCAATATTGTGGCTATAATTTGTTATCAAAATTTAATGTTTTAAACCTTTACAGGGAACAGACATGTGCAACGCATTTTTGTGTATTTCAAAATTTCGAAACCGTATGATCCATCTAAACAGGGCGAAACAAAGACCAAAATTGTAAACGCGGTATGTACATTTCTATACCTATAGTAGCTCATACATATAATGACAGAAAAGTATATTTCTGAACATGTAATGATACACAGCTTAATGTGATCATCAGATTAATCCCTCTACACACATGTACCAGTGAACTGTTGTAAGATCAATCGACTGGTTTTAATGAGAAGAGATATGGGCGGCTTGTTAGCTTGGTCAGAGAAACTTTTTTATAATTTTTTATAGTCTACAGCCAAATTCACCACTTCTATCTTGTCTTAATGCAAACAATTGTGAATAATTAATCATTTATATTTGTTTGGACAGATTGGGATTCCAAACGTTTACCAATAATTGTTTTATGTATTTATTATATTTTCAGGTCAAAAAATATTTAATAGATAAAGACGCATCACTGGCAAAACGAAATCTGAGGGTTGTTGTACTCATACTTAAGTAAGATTTCCTAATTTGCACATATCGAAATCGATCAGTGCTTGAAATTTCTAAGAATATAAATGAAAGATAACTTATATAAAATGAAACATAACTGACACAAACTGTGTAAAAAGATAAATGTTTTGTTGCAAAATCCAATTTCAGTCAGTACATATATATGCTATTATCATGATTGAAGCATGGACATATCTTCTGCCTACTGAATATGTTAGCTTTATTTTTTCAAAATAATGCATTTTAGATTACTGAAAGAGTTTATTGTAATGCAGACAAATCTCTGACACAATATTCGAATTGAACTGAGGTGCGATACCATTCTAAAAATTTAGAAGAAAAAAATCAATTCTATAGAAACCTAGCCCTGACGTTTTCCGTCGTTCAAGGCTCTTTTCCAGCGTTTAATGGTTCTTTTGGAATTGTCACACTCGACTGCATTTGCGTGGGGTTGGCCGTGCGACTCAGTATTTGACATAACTCACTTCGCACTGGTATTGCATTATACGTATCTGCCCAAAACTTTGTCGTCAGTTGTGCGTACATTTGTACATACATTTGGCCATACAAAATAGCATTGACACAGGATTTGGTCACCTTCATTGAACATGCGTTTCTGCAAGAGACAAATGCAATGAGGTCATTTCCTTAGATAACACATGGTCATTTCTTTCTCCACTCGGGCATTCTTAGTGACACAGGGCATTATCATTGCCTGAGACAAAATTAAGGGACAAATTTATGGTATCAAATTGATTTGACCTAATGACTTTCTTAAGTGACATTGACCCTGGTGCGGCCATTTCTAATAAACATCAATTAAGGAGCACTTCATATTTGATATCCTTGTACAGTATGAATAATCAGAAAAATGTTGATTGCGATATTCTATCCGAAAGATGGATTGTTTTACGGCTGACCATCACACTGTCCGCTGAAGCAGCTATTTGTCACATAACTGACATAGGCAAACCGTTTTATGTGCAGGGTGAATAGTTTGGATGTTTAAAAATGGTGAAAGCCTTCAGAACCAAATTTCTACAAATATGGCAAAGGTTATTAAGAACTCTGCAAAGTATTTATTGTTCTCTTCAGGCGAGGCAGTATAGACGTGACCCTTGAAGTAAAGGCGAATACCTATAATGATGAAAATGACATAGGAGATCCTGCTAAAACAATAGACAATCTGCCTGGGATAACAGCATCCATTAACGAAGCTGTCAATACAGATAATGCGCTTGGAGAACTACCATTAGTTCCAGGCTCAAATCAGGTTGCTCTGGTCGACCAAGTTGGTAAGTTAGAATCTTATGATAATCTTTAACTTAACAATAGTGTTTTATGGTAGCATCTTATGTCTTTTTTAAATAGTATATGATATAATGCATTCTTTAGTTTTTATCGATTTTCTCTGTCTGTTGTTTCGCATTAATTGTATAAAATATTGAAGATGATTTATGTTTACCGTTCAACAGAGGTAGGTGGCGCCACATCTGTTTGTGAGAATGGGAACTATTTGGATGTCAGTAAGAGCAAGTGTGAGCCTTGCCTCAAGGGAGAATTCCAACCCGCCGGCACAAAGGATATATGCGAGCAGTGTGACGAGGGATTTACCACTACTACAACTGGTACCAACACAGACAAAAATCAAGCCTGCAAGAGTATGTATCTTTACACAAAATAGCTGTAATGGATATTTGAGCAAGAAATGTTGACAATAAACATGAAAGGTTTTCTTGCACCAAAAGAATATTCTTTATGTCATTTCAACATGATTGAGCTAAACTGAGAATTGCATCGACCCAAATGAGCTCAAACGTGTTGACCGTTTTTTGAAATACTAGTCCAGTGTCAAAAACCCCAAATTGTCCAAATTTGTAGATTTATACTTTTTATATATTCTAAATGGAAATGGAAAGAAAAGATTATGACAGCTTCTAAAAACTCTCTTTGGCAGTTCTGGCGTGTGTATTTGTTTTTAAAAACATATTTATTGATTTATTTATTTTTTGTTGCATGTTCGAATATGAAAGATACAAAATAATAACAGTCAATGTATATTTGTTTCCAAAAAAGGAATCTGTCCTGCTGGAGAAGAATCAAATGACAATATTAATTGTGTGAAATGCACAAAAGGATATTATAAGGAAAAGGAGGGTATAGACAACTGTACACGATGCTTACGACTAGAGGAGACAACACCGAATGATGGCGCTCTCAGTCAGGCCGAGTGTGTCTGTAAGTAGACCTGCATCATTCAAATCGAAATTCATGGTATTGACATGTATTATCATGTCTCTGCTACTGATTTGGTCAGTAACATTATTGATAGATATATTATTGATATAAATGCAGTTAATACATCGTTTGAAAATCTACATACGTTTCTATATTTTAGCTGTATGTACAACTGGACAGTACAGTTTGAATGGCAGTGGCTGCATAGATTGCCCTAAGGGCACGTACCAGGATAAGCCAAATCAGTACTACTGTAACAACTGCTCCAAATACTTTACCACCCTCAGCACCAAGAAGACCTTGTCAACAGATTGCATATGTATGTACATAGAGGCGTTATCATTATAAACAAAATCTAACTACATTTTGCATTACTTGCGAATAAGATAAATGATAAAGAGACAATGTGATACATGCTGACCTGCAGTGAGATTTTGTTGATACTGTTAAGCCTGGTTGGCCATTAGTGTGTCTATTTGTACAGACCAAACAACCTGACGGTCATAATCAGTAATTACAAAAAGTACTGCAAAGAGCTTAATACTTTCAGCAAAACAATAATCATGGCAGGTGTATTTTGATTGATTTCAGGAAAATAACTTGTTTCTATCACAATTTGATCACTATACATACCCCAAATCTCCTGTAAAATTGCTTGTGACCTTGTGATTTCATGAAAGCTTTAGATCATCATTTATAACATATTTTGCAGGCTTTTCCATTAAATGTTTAGAAACATTACAAAAATCCAATAATTACTATTGAATTAAGGCCATTAGCATATTCTTCTTTTTCAAATGATATTTATACCTGATGCACACTTTCGATATACTAACATTTATTTTATCAACCAACTTATAGAAGAACATGTAATACCACTGGATCAAATAACATATTTCTACATTCGGAATTGTGATATCATTTTGCTGTTTCTGATTAATTTTGGAATACTGATAAACTGGGGTGGTTTGCACACGTAGGAGGATAGGGTATTTATATTACATTCTCGGTTAATACTTTGATGTTGCAAAAGAAAACCCCATGGTTGTGAATCATTCTGACCATTGTGAATATTGCAGCTATCTGTCAGGCGGACCAGACTCTGTGTAATGGGCACGGTACATGTATAATGAGTGTCAGCGGTGCAGGCCCTGCCTGTGTGTGTGATGACCCATACTTTGGTGACAGATGTGAGATTAGAGGAGGTAGGATTTCATGCATTATGTCTGTTAACCATTTTCAAGAAAACCTATTACAAAAATAGGATCTATATGCAGATGGCATTTTGAAAATAATATAATAATTATACATTTTTTGAGTGAAAATGATTCCTATATTGTTTACAGTTATAGTTATCTTTGAATACCAGTTTAAAATAAATAACAAGAATCTAATGAAATAAAGATGTAGCTCTTTTTTAAATCACCAGCGGAAAATCATTATCAGGTTTCTCCGTTCTTATCTACTAAGTTATACAATCACTCCAACAGGATGACGTATACTGAAACTTTTTTAACAAATTATGTGCAAAAATTGTCATGGTTATCAAATATTTTCAAATATTAAATGAGATTTACAATAAAATTTTACCTTTGAGAAATTACCATTATCAACGTACTGTCCCAGGGCAGGGGCGGATCCAGGATTTTGTTTACCCCGGGGGGCTCAAATGTGCTACAGTAAGGGCCTCTAGTCCCATAAAGTAAGGGGCTCCAGTCCCATAAAGTAAGGGGCTCCAGTTCCCAAAAGCCCCCTAGCCACAGACCCCGGGGGGGGGGGGCTTCAGCCCCCAAAGCCCCCTCCTGGATCCGCCACTGAGGGGACACAGAACATCAGCATGGTAAAATTATAAGGCCCATTTCATATCAAATGATAAGTGTTTATTTGGCTTTATTATGACAGAGCCCACTGGGAACTCTACATTCATCATGATCGTGGTTCTGTCCATTGCTGGGTCAATTCTATTTATCGGCATTCTGATTCTGGGAGTCTACAGGTGCTGCATCAGGTCTGTATAGTACAAGTTCTCCACAGTACAACTAGCTTCATCTCCTTGTATCGTATTCACATTGCTTTATGCACTTGACAACAGTAAAAACTGTCAGGGAGCAAACTAAACTATACACTCATCCTTCATGTCACATGGAAGAAATTGAAAAAAAATGCTTGAAGTTATAAAGATCAGATCGCATTTTAAGTGAAAATTATGCAGGTACTTAAGTTTAAAAAGAAGTAAACAGTGAATACTTTTGGGTCTCACAAAAATAACTACTTGTTAAATAGTATATCAGTATTCAAGACAAAATGACCAAGGATTAATATTAACAATAAATCCCATGTAAATATAGTGCTGTGGACATGTATATAGATTTAGAGTTTAAGTTGATGAGCACGATGGCGCAGTGAAATTGCACCATTTTCTTTACAAATATATATAATTATGCTTTGATATTTGCAGAGATGACGCTTCAAGTAAAGGTAAGAACAGCAGAACTCCATCTGATATCCGTGAAGAAGGCTCAGTGATATCTCCTCCGGTGGGCAATCCATACCCGTCTGGAATGCTTGGCAACCCCATCCTTGGTCCTCAGCCCGTCATGCCGTACTATGACGAGTCTCGGCCCGCGTACCGTTACTACCCATCACCTTATGAGATGAATCCGGCTCGCAATAGGAACGCCAGCCCCTATGATAACCAGTACCCTGGGGGACTCCAGCATGGATTATACACAGGGTCATCACAGCGTGGTGGAACCAGCACCATTTACAACTGGAAACGCAACTAATGCACATGCCGTGGATTGCGTGCCACGTAATGTTCAAGAGTTCTAAATTGTAGTTCGAGAGTTCTAAATTGTAGAAATTAATATCGTCACAGATCACCTGAAATAATTTGGTCTTGTTTGTGTTTAATTTGTGTTCAAACTCAAATCCAAATGGTTATAAAAATGTCATTGAACAATGTGCAATACTAAAATTAAAAACAAAACAATGTGCAATGTAATATATCTAAAACGATTTTAAATTAATGTTTTTTTGTCAATAATGAACAATATATATGTTTTCATTATCGTATGACATACACAAGTAAATACTTAAAGGAATTATGCACTAATAAAAAAAGCAAAGTAACTTGATAAGATCATGAACGTGTGAGAAAATTACCAACGAAGTGACTTTCATGGTAATTTCCAATTTTAGTTGATAAGTTCCAATTATTGCCCGTATAACCTTGGAGTATACTCCAAGGTATAACCCAAAAGACCAAGACCCTACATCCGACGACAACAGAACTGTGGACGACAATAGTGCTGCGGTTCCATTTTGAAAGTCTTTAAAATGTATCTGCACTTTCGAAAATATTCCCGATGGATTATTGTTTTTGACGCTTGTGAAAGCCAACAATGTCAAATTGTATGATGAACATCGGCAATCAATTGATAAACCGAAAATGTAGCACGTCCACGGCGAGCTGCAAACCCTCTTTTGTTGAAACACTCATGTAGTGCGCCTGAATGTTGTCCTTGTAAGTGTGACCGGGTGGGTTGTCTTGTCAAGGACCTGTGATATGACAATTCAGTGAGGCAGCACTATATCTGTTATTAGTAGGTACTCGTCAGGCACTAACTAAAATAATGGTGAAAGTGATATAAAACCCAAAACAAAACAATATATATATATATATATATATATATATATATATATATATATATATATATATATATATATATATATATATATATATATATATATATATATATTTGATACTTCATGATGTTCACAGGGAGAATATTGATATACCAAACAAGAGTGTTACTGCATAATACCTTTAATAACTTGCAAAGGTGATATACACCAAGGAATATTGAAGTGTCTGTGTAAATCAAATGTATTTTTCCAATCATTAAATTTATAGAATATAGCTAATGTATAAAAATATACACATGTTTTCTTGTGTTGTTTAAATGAATTACCAATTTTAGAATCATTAATACATATAACAGTAAAATAATATTTGATGGAGAATTAATAGAACCAAATTGTAAATAGCAATTAATAAATGTTATTTTAAAATATTTGCTGTTATACTATATTGCAACAAATCCATAACAAATAAGTAAACTAGACATTCAAATAAGTTGATCATTACTCAAAATCATGACGTTTTAATTGAAGTTTGCCTTATTTATATTAACCTTCCCAACACAATTCATAAGGTCAGAAAAAAGCTTAATCCCAAAGACTCAATGCCCTACTCCTTTCGAAGAGTGAATAGGGTGTTACTTTCATTATCACACAATAACCAAGCCTCCAAGGACCAGTAATGTGACACTAATTGTAGCAGGAAGCAAAACGAGTTCTTTATCCCAGCCAGGATTCAAACTTCAACTGCTGTCACGAAACACAATCACCTTCCCACCGAGCCACTTCCCATCGACCTTAATAAGATTATGATAAGATAAATAGGATGCTGACAACAACCCGTTTTTAGCACTCATGGAAATAATGTCTTTAGGCGGCGTTTCTTAAAGACATCCACTGAGCCATTAAACTTGATTAATAACATAGGCATCAGAGATGCATCAACCCTCAGCCCTGGTAACTTATTGCACAACATTCGCTCCACACAATATTTGTGAACAAAACGTCACCGCACCACATAATTGTTCCTGTGACCTTGAAAAGTAGGTGAAGGTCTTCACTGAGGTCTTCACCAGATGCTTATGTGTGTCAAGTCTCATAAAGCTGCCATCATTCGTTCTCGAGTTATAGCAATGATAGAGATTTCACATAATTGTCACTGTGACCTTGAAAAGTAGGTGAAGGTCATGTTCCATAGAAAAATGTCTGAGGTCTTCAACAGATGCTCATAACTGTCCCTGTGACCTTGAAAAATATGTCAAGGTCGACCTCCATCGGTCTTGTCCGAGGTTTTCACCAGATGCTTATGTGTGTCAAGTTTAGTGAAGCTGCCATTATTTGTTCTTGAATTATCAAAATGACAAGGATGATTTCACATAATTGTCCCTGTGACCTTGAAAAGTAGGTGAAGGTCGGCGTCCACTGAACTCGTCCGAGGTTTTCACCTGATGCTTATGTGTGTCAAGTTTCATGAAGCTGCCATCATTTGTTCTAGAGTTATCACGATGACAAGGATGATTTCACATAATTGTCCTGACCTTGAAAAGTAGAAGGTCATGTTCCATAGAAAAAATTCTGTAGTCTTCAACAGATGCTTATGTGTGTCACATCTCATAAAGCTGCCATCATTTGTTTTTGAGTTATTGCGATTCTTGGGATTTCACATAATTGTCCTTGTGACCTTGAAAAATAGGTCAAGGTCGCCGTCCATCGTACTCATCCAAAGTTTTCACCTGATGCTTATGTGTGTCAAGTTTCATGAAGCTGCCAGCATTTGTTCTCAAGTTATCGCGATGACATGGACAATTTCACATAATTGTCCCTGTGACCTTGAAAAGTAGATGAAGGTCATGTTTCATAGAAAAAATTCTGAGGTCTTCAACAGATGCTTATGTGTGTCAAATCTCATAAAGCTGCCATCATTTGTTCTTGAGTTATTGTGATTCTTGGGATTTCACATAATTGTCCATGTGACCTTGAAAAATAGGTCAAGCTCGCTGTTCATCGAACTCGTCTGAGCTTTTCACCGGATGCTTATGTGTGTCAAGTTTCATGAAGCTGCCATCATTTGTTCTAGAGTTATCGCGGTGACAAGGATGATTTCACATAATTGTCCCTGTGACCTTGAAAAGTAGGTGAAGGTCATGTTTCATAGAAAAAATTCTGAGGTCTTCACCAGATGCTTATGTGTGTCAAATCTCATAAAGCTGCCATCATTTGTTCTTAAGTTATTGCAATTCTTGGGATTTCACATAATTGTCCCTGTGACCTTGAAAAATATGTCAAGGTCGCTGTCCATCGAACTCGTCCGAGGTTTTCACCAAATGCTTATGTGTGTCAAGTTTCATGAAGCTACCATCATTTGTTCTCAAGTTATCGCGATGACAAGGATGTTCGCTACAGACATACAGACATACATACATACATACCCACGCCAGGAGTACTGCAATACCCTCAGCCTGATTACATCAGGGGCTGAGGGTAATAACTAAGGATGCAATTTCATAGTAATGGGCTCTACCAGGGAAGGCTACACGTTGAAAAAATCCCCTCCCTCCTACACACACACATATATATTCTAAATTGCTGCAGATTATACATTACCTGGCACATACTACCCTCCCATATTATCAACACAAAAGTGACAACACAAACCTTACTTAATGACTGATCATTGCCTTTATTAGATGATAAACATGTCTCAAAATATATATCTTATAGTTTATATACACATTCATATTATGTTTGTCATTCTATTTTACATACATATATGCAAAACAAACAACAGTTTTGTAAATCTATTTTAAAATCTAGAATGCACGACTAACCATGTCCTATTCATTGGGTAAAGCCATGGATTTTATTTTGTGATTTTCATACTTTTATTGTAAGTACAATGTCCATCTAATGAGTGATACTGAACTCTTTAACATCCTATATTCAAAGACAACGCCACAGTATAGAATATTCTTAATGGTATCAGAACATGAATATCACAACAAAGAGAGTGATATAATAATTGTTCTTCTTTATCTGACAAGCTGTAACAACAATAAGTTAATTAGAAAAAAACATTACTGTGCTGTGCTGACCATTACTTTGGTAAAATTTGTGAATATTTCCAGGAAATGGCTGCAAATTGCTCTATAAATGATCTTTTTAAATATTTACCCTGCTCTGCAGACTCCATCACCCCTTCTTAAACCTAAGCTATATTCAGACTATCAGAATGTGGTACTGAATGTTCCAGATTTCTATGATTTTGATAAACAATTGACTTGTCAACAATTTAAAAAAAATCATTTCTTTTAATGTCTGACCCTCCTGGAAAATATATAGGATTACTTTGTTGATAATACAACATCTAACGAATTGTCAAGATATCAACCAGTTCATTCAGGAGGGGGTTAAGTTTGATGGACAGAAAATTTCCATTTCTTACTGCATAAGCTATGCTAACAAAGTCAGCACAACTTAAAGTGCAGATTAAACCAAATACAGGATCCTCATTGCATATTTCTGACATTTTTATCTGATATTTGGCCCTTTAAACCTGGATCTTACAGACTCTACACAGTTTTATATGTTCAGTGCAGCCCAAAGTGTACGCTCTGTTATACTGCGATATACTTAACCCGATGAATCACAATGAATCGCACATGCATCGTTAATCATATCAAGTGGTGTCAATATGAATGTCCCACTTGGGACTTTGCAAGAACAAGGATGATATAGAAAAGGGCAAATTTATGTCATTTTGTATGTTTATAGACCTTTGAAGCTGGTAGGGCCTTGGTTAATCATAATATGGTCAGATGGTCATGTAAGCTTGGATTAAATCTGTGTCAGACATTGCATGATATGCACTAATCATAGAAGTTGTCTATACTGATGAGAATATTTACATGCACATGCCTGCATAAAACAAGATGTCTGATAGTTCAGTATTACTGTAAGATAATTTGATATTTGTTTCTTTAAGTCTTGCCACAAGGTTCATGATTATCAGCTGTGATGAGGAAAGTGTGCCAAGGTCAGGTTAATGGATGCTGGGGCAGTGGTATGTGACTAATTACTTCTGTGACATTGAAGCATACACTTTGGGCTGTACTGTATAATATTTTGATAACTGCCATCAGTTGCTCATAGAGCAATGCTGTCATTGGGTACACAGTCTTGGTAGTGGTGGGGGACCTCAAGTATTGAATTTACACATGAATATTCATGAATAATTATATTTTTTGTTGGCAAATCTGTCTGATCAGTTGTAATATGCATGTTATTACACAAAATGACATTTTAACCTGGTTTACCAAAATCACACTGTTTATACAACAATTCTTTTTCAGAATAAATTTACATTGTAATAATCATTATGCTACACTTTGGCAATACATAGCACTCAATACCAGGACAAGTGTGAATACTAATTAACTTAATTACAGTTCCTTTATATACTCCACTATGATATGTATATTTCACGTCTAAGATATCTGTTCATCTTTGGAGCATTTCTAATAGCATAGAAGTTATTTAATGGTTCTGGAAGGTTTGCCATTATATCTGCCAATATAATATATTATATAATAAAGAATGCTATATATGGTACATAAAACATTAACCTATTATTTACATGACATCATTCTGGTAAATCTAACCCTAATTACAGGATATTTATGGAAAAAATGAAAATTGCTGAAGTCATTTCATCAGCTGCTTTCACATACGCTGCTATTTAAAGAATGCTGCTTTTATTCTATCGATTTGTCTACTATTTTTTTTTTCTCTTAGTGTATGTATATGTTGGATTGGTGAAATGCTTAGAATTTTAGGAGAGTAATAGAAGATACATTTAGCTTTGCGTTTCTTGGCTTCAGGGGTTAAACTTGTAAACACATGTTACCAGCAATAAAACGGCATCTATCAATACTACATATCAATATAAATCTCTGAAGATCAATTATTACCATAAAGTGGAAGTGCTCAGCAATTATGCCAATATAATCTTTAGTTCTTGGCAAAATATAGAAGTATAAATTCAGCACTACTTTTCTTCTTTCACACTACAGATACCATGTCCTTACAGTGAAGATGTAGATGAAGAGTTGAGCGAAAAATGATAAATTGTCAATATGCGCATTGGCAAACATTTTTTTGTTTCACATCACTTTTTATCAAGAAAATGGGGAGAAAGGGTAATGTTTTCTATTATGATTTTTTAAACACAAATTCTTTTACATTACATGGGAGCTTTCTGAGCTTTGTGATATTTTTCTGTGAAAATTAATACATAAGTCACAACTGTGCCAAAAAGGTTTTTCCTAGTTGCTTCTGGAACATTTGTTATTCCAAAATAGGAGGATAGGAGGCAATGAGAAACAAGACTTTTTCATAGCCTTCATTATAATCAGGTTAATATGTCTTATTACCTTAAATTTTATCACAATTGATAAGAATATATTTTCATTGATTATGTACATCCCACTAGATTCTAGTGATTTTGTCAACATTATTGCAAAGCTATATTTACAGTACTTGATTACATATATATATACACATATTTCTACTAATGTTTAACCTCCACTATTCATAATAAAGTAAAATTGTGAAGCCAGTGTAAACATTTCTTTCCAAAGTTATATAAAGCATATGCATCTGATGTTATCCAATTACTGTATGTACTAATTTACTTTTTTATGTAGAATAGTTAATGCTCCACCTGTACTGTTCCCACAGGGTGATTTGGTGAAGCACTTCTTAGTAAAAATGTACCAGACATGTTTTTCAATTATTGAATGGACAATATAGTCTTTTTTTTCTTGAGAAATGATTCCACACACTGACTTTATACACTTGTACTACTTCAATGGTGGTCATGAAATATAGTTTTCCTCCTTTCAACAATAAATAACATAATTTCACATAATAACTTTATGGCAGAATGTCAACCTTTGCCATGGTCAATTACATTTGAACTTTTAAAAAGTTTGAGACCTTCTGAAATAGTCATCAACTATGACACTTAATTGAGGTTGATGATCTTTGTATATTTATGAAACTTCTCCCTGGCAACAGCACTGCCAAATTTGTAACACATTACACTGTACAATATCCATAATAATTCTTATATATCAATACCAAATTTCATTGACATGCTTATCTATATGTCATTTTGTCTAATAGTTTATATAACATGTTCAACCAATTTATGATATGAATGTATTCTAGTTTAATTACAACCAAAGGTAGCAGTCTGCCAAGGAATGTACCAACAGTACTAACATCTGCACCTTGACAATAAAAATATTCAATTCTTAATGCTATCATTACTTATCAATAAGTTATGCAATAACTCACAATCACATCGTGTCACTCTTCCTAATGACATATTTCAGGCCATCAAGATCGTAACCTCAAAAAGCCACCTACTTCCTTGCTGAGACCATTAGTCCCTAATATTAACAATTGCCTTAAACACATCTGCCTTACTGCTCAGTCACAGCATCCAAAACAACAGCAGGGGTTTTTAGAACCCAACTAACAAAGGGTTGCAAGATGTGTTCATAGAAGCAACGGTGGGAGTTGGCAAAAAAATCTGTCTGCATATAGTGTGTTTCATTGTTCACCTAAAAATCATACTGCGAGTAACAACAGTTGTAGTAAACACACTGTTAGTTCAGGGATGCTTTAACACCAGTCACAGATTGGTATGGAGCACACCTGATATTTTTTTTAATAACATTACATTTAATAACATTACAATTGTAAAGACTCAACTCATTGGTTGGATATAAATATAACAACTACTGCAGGTATGGTGGGATGCTTTAAGTACAGTGATCCTGTGTAAATTATAAATAGTAATAATTGTAAAACATATCTTACTAATAAAAATACTTCAAACAAGAATAACATATGTATAATAAATATAGTATAAATAGAATAGTAATCCTTTGAATGAACACAAAAGTGTACTGGAATGCAGTTATAATGAACAAAGGATTAAATAATGTAAACATTTAAGATAAGACCTCATATCCTCCATAAATACTTATAACATATTTTGTTGTTTGACTAGTATAGAGTTAAAACACATTAGTCATGATAATACAGATTCTGATTTAATTTAAATGAGGAATAAAAAATAATATTTATCTAATACAGTTATTGACTGTAGCTCTGTATTAAATCCTATTCATGACTGACTACCACTGAATGTAAATTTGATAAGGTCTGCTATTACTGGAATGATACTACTTTGATCAGTTCAATTTGTGCTTTTCCGAACTACATGTAAGCACTACTAATTTTCTCTTATAAGTCCTTGTCCCCATCATTTTGGTTCCTGAGAGTAATGTTATAAGATTCTAGAATGTTTATATTTTTCAAGCTGACATATTCAAATAAATATTGAAATAACTGATTGTTATTACAAATATTGGAACAAAAATGAATGAGAAAAGAACTGAAAATCTTTCAATTTTACTCTTCTAATCTAATGATTTCTTCAAACTAATATTCTATATCATAATATGTAGAGTGTAAGTTTTTCTTTGTTCCCGCTTTTGTCATTTTATCATAATTTAATGTTATATGGTCGAGATCTAATATTCAGATTTAAAACACTCTGCTCAATGAGATTCATACATTACTGTTCAAAAATACCAATAATGAATGCACTCTGTTCACTGAAGATTAGACTAGGTCAATGCTGGTTATCAATGCTTAGGCTGATGGTAAATTGAATCCCCACCTGTTCCCATATATGCTGTCCACGGCTGTTCAGAAAATGGCAAAAAAGATGAAGCTGTTAAATTGCTTGTTGATGTGATCTTGTTCATTTCTGTGGCAAGGGTGACATTGATGGTAATGTGGTGCTTCGCTGCTATTATATCAGCAAGATTAATCTTTGTCAGAAGGACTTCTGGCTGGAGCAGGCGAGTCTCGCCACCAATCAACACCGAAGGCTCAAGGTCAAAAGCTGCCACAAGGTCAAGTTTCCCATCTCCATCCAGGTCACCAACTGCTCCTGAAAATAAATTAGATATCCTTTTATGATTATTTTTGTAGAGAAAAGACAAATCACACAAGCATGAATCTTTTACCAAGTGCCAGTGGAGATGATTATATCCAAGTTTCAAGGTTGTATGGACGGACGGATGGACGGATGGATGACGGATGGACAGGCAGTTGTGAACATTATGAAAGAACCAAGAAAGAAATTTTGCTGCATATGGATTATATTTTTAATTATCATAACTTTATAAATGAGCAGGTTGGAGTGACAAAGATCCATAAAATTGAAAGTTAGGAACACAACTGAATTAATAAAGGTAATTCCACCAAAACTTTACATCTAAAATTTGACTGGAAAATTGAGTATTTATAATTTTGATGAGAGCATTAAGTGTTACCTGTAGCTTGAAGATTCCTCCTTCTCCATGTTCGACACTGCCCTGCATTACCACCGACTACCCCTTTCCTGGGAACCGTGCGCCTGCTCACACCCTCCTCCACATCTGTCACATCTGCCAAACAAACATAAACATCACCATATTAAACTCTATGAAAATAAAAATCAAAACCCCAAAACAATGTTCAGATTGATAGAATTATTTTCAACAGATATAGTGAAATTCACCACCTTATGTGTAAATTGGATTTTACACATCAGGTGGAGTCAGAGTTAGTATATGTCACTAGAATGTTTGTATGTAATTAGAATGTTAATTATTCCCTGTTTAACCTGTGTGAGTTGATTGTACTCACTGTAGTAGTACGGTGTTGGTTTGATGGAGAATAACTGCAGAGGAGCATGCATTGTGGACCGGTCAACTAGGAATACTTCTGTAATCAAACTGTTCTCAATATCTTCTCCCTCCACACAACTAACCATTGACCCTTCACCTGCCAGTGTAAAATACATATTAAAATTCCAGGTAAAGCAAACCCATTCTATTTGATTGATACCTTTAAGTTAATAAAATTAGCATGCATATTCATTATCTTGTTTACCTATTAAACTATTATCGTCTATTGACTAATAAGATAATAAGATTTGGAATTATATGTCTTGGTTTGTGAAGATTGTCTGACAATGAGAAAAAATTCTAAATAATTAAATTTATCTAATTTTTCAAAAGTGACAGAGAGAAAAAAATATTTTTAACTTATTCTCAATTTTCCACATACTGAATTGTCAAGAATTGATATAAATATCAAGGATTGATTTGCAGTTTAAATGAAGCATGATCCCTCATGGTGTTACCTGATTTATCTGGCTGTATATCTGGCTGGCGTGGCTTCTCTTCATCAGGAGTATCTATGCTGCTCCCCGGCTCTGGCCCTGTATAGTCATACCCCTTGTTCTCCTCTGCTGTCATAGGATTATAGTTGTAATTATATCCTCCACGATCGTTAGCTCCCTCATAATCCTGATAGTAATCTGAGTACAGGGGACTCTCTTTCTTACTTCCTCCCTGAGGATAACCGCTAGGAAGTTGTGCTTGATATCCATTCTTTCCTGGATATTCATTCTGAGTCTTGTAACCTTGGTAACCATTTTGTGAGGAATACCCTCCCAGTGGAAAACTATTTTCTGGTTGATAACTATTTCTGTCTTGGTTATGGTTGTCTGAATACTGGTAATCTCCAACCTGGTAGCCGAGTCGATAGTTCTGGCTTCCCTGAGGGTTATCCAATGGATATTTCTGCTTCGCTTGCTGGACTGGGTACTGACTTTGATAACCTTCCCATGGCTGTGGTTGACTTGAATATTGGCCTGACGCTCTCTTGTGTATCTTTATATAAATAAAGGTATGTGTTTAGATAAAATTTATTTTTATTCTCATATTCTCTACGATATATTACACAGATTCTGTATGTATATTAAGGACACATCTTTGCCATCTTTTAACACAATATAATTTCTATTACTGGAAGGGTCTGTTTGAGATTGACACCACAGCTTATAGAAATCGGTGAAGGTGTAGAAATTTCTTGCAATGTTATTATAATTTGTGAATTATCTGTTCATAAGATTTTCAAAGATTGGGTCACATGACCTTAAAATTTAGGTCAAGACCACAAACAAGCATTCTATTTTGTGAAATTGATAGGATGGTTCTATTTCTAAGATTAGTCATGATATTTACATTTGTTCTCCACTTTTTGAGTTCACAAGATTTCTAAATATCAGTCACATGACCTTTAAATTTAGGTCAATGTCACACACTAATAAGCGCATTATTTTAAGACATTAATAAGGTGCTTCCATGGTCAAAATTTGGTAATGGTATCTTTATTTGTTGGTGGTATCTTTATTTGTTGCAATCATATTCACAAACTTTTCATGACATTAGGTCAAATGACCTTGAAATGTAAGTCAATGTCACCAAATGGTACATCATTTCAAGATCTTGACATGGTGCATCCATAGTTTAAGTTATTTGTTCTCAAGTTACAGTGTTCACAAAAAGGGAGGGATACCCAGACCCCAGCTTAGACACCAAGGCATACAGCTCTCTTAATACCCCTCAGTCTTTTGTGAATATTGATATTCTAGTGAGTGAGTCTGGAGCTTCCCTTTTGAAAATTGTTTGCTTTGTAAATGTGACAATATTATGCTCATGTATATTTGAAATTTAAATCATATTTATGTATTTGTCCTATACTCTTAATTCTTAATCATTTTCTCATGTATATTTGCCTCAATCTAATTATACATTACAACAAAACACATTGTAATGTTTTTTTTATTACATAATAAAAGTTTGAATCTCACATGTTTGGCAGCCGAGGACCTGCCAAGGCGACCCTGTACGTTGAATATGAAGGCATCTCTGTTTTCCTCCGTTGTTCTAATCACTAAGGCTGAGGATAGGGCAGGTTGCCGGGTCTGAAACTCCCACAGGGTTTGCCCAGTCTTGCCATCAAGTATCACAACCTACAAACAGGACAACCTTAATAATCTTCACCTGAATCTCTGACATTGTTTTCTTATAGAATCACAGAAGAAAAAAATTGCAAAGATCACATCCAAAAACTCCCAAGGGCCGGAAAGAGTAATTATTCTTTTTTTCCAGACCTGGGAAACACTACTGAGCATGGGGCACAACATATATAGGTTCTAATATAATCAATGTTGATACTATTTTTATTCCATTTTCCACAGGAACAATTTATTTAATTTATAGTTACTCGGTGTCATTGGTGTAAAAGGAAAAAATATTTAACAAAAATTCTCCTACCTTAGAATAAGTGTAGTCTGGCCATTCACCATAATTAAAATGTAGCATAACATCTAGCACATTATCTGAATTAAAATATCCTGGGGCCGGTGAACTGCAATATAATCATATGACTTGATTAGTGGCAGTACATGTAGTGATAAGCATAGACAAATGGTTTATCACCTTTTCATCGAAAACAGAGAGAGTTTTTACACTATTTGACTTTTTCTGTACAGGTAAATTGAACATGGTAAAGATCATAAACCAAAGATTGCAAGATATCCATAATTAATTTCTTTTTATTTGATACAGTCCTCATCTTTAAGTGGCTCTTACAGGAACTATTATGGAAATGTATGTAACATGCTTTTAAATCTCTTATTCTCAGTTTTGGATTTCATCAGCACTTCATAAGAAAGATATTAAATTGGTCAAACCTGAATGACTTGCAGTCAGCAAATTGGACTGACCAAATTTTCCTCAGGGTATGACCATCAAACAGGGTGACTGTGCCGTCATACGCCACCATGTAGATATCGTTGATGCCATCCCCATTGCTGTCTAAACATACAGGGGGCACCATCACCCCACGAGTCAAGCTCCTACCATCATAAGAACAAAAACAGCTCCTAAATGTCAATCTCCTCATCTGATTTTCTCATGTGACTTATTATGGTATTAAATCAAATAATTTAATTTCATAGATATGTGTTTAAATTTTAGAACAGGTTTTATCATATAGCTTGATATGGTATTCTATCAAACCATTGATATCATAGATACTTGTTAAAATTTTCTAACAGGATTCAACAATATTTTGAGGCAGTGAAATTTACCTGTAAATTTCGCATACACCAATAGCATTACAAGACAGGTTGAATGTCCGCTTATAACTGCCATTTACTGCAGGAACAGCCGCTGTCTTATTGAGATTCTTCACAAAACGGTAAAAGTCCGGAACAGATATTATATACAGCTCACCTGGAACATCAAGATCACACATCCATTAAGATCCAAATAAATTGTTAACTGGTAGTCATGTATTCAAACTATTCTCACATGAGTTGTACACGCGAAGGCATCACACAGAGATCTACTGACCAGAGACTGTTTCTCCTCCAGAACCAAACAGAATGTACTGTGATCCGTCCTTCATGGTATGCATGACTGGTGACATGTAGGTTTCCTTGCTGCGTGGCATCTCCAGGTATCTGCCCATGCTACGTCCAGTTGCCCCACTCAGCAGAACTAGTCGCCCTGCAGCCCTCTCACGTACCTACATCACATCATTAACCCACTCAATATCTATTATCTATTCCTTAATTCATTCATTGACTATTCTTAAAATAACTCACTTCCTTTGTTAAACCTTAAAATAGGTGATATATTTTTTAACGTTAGGGGGAACAGGGACATTTCATTCAGAGGATCACAGCTGCATGAAATGTGTTGTTGATTGTTGCTTAGTTACCAAAAGGTATGACGTCAATATTTCATTGATGAATAGCCACAGCACCATTATGACGTCATTACTCCTTGAACTACATGAAATAGTGCACCTTTGTAACATACCAAAGTAAGCTAAATAGGTAACATATTTCTGTCCAAAGGGGATCATTGTTGATACATACACATATAAACATCATTTATTGGTCTTTTATGACTAATCCATTAGCCAGTAGCTGCTGCATTCGACCTCATCACTGCCCAGTGATACAAAATTAGAAGTAAACAAAATATCATATTTCTCCAAATTTCCCATGCTTTTTATAACAAAATTGAGAAGTTTTGCAAGTTTAATTACCAAAATTTAAGAACAGGTGTACTCCAAATATTATTCTATTTAGTTTAAATAGATGGAATTTTGATTAATGGTCTATATTTTGAGATACCTAACTTTCTTCAAACTCAAGTCAAAAATTACCAAATGTTGTCAAAAATTTGCATTTATTTGAATCATTTTATTTACAAAAACACACATTACCTGAGTTATAAGACATCTTTTAAAATTCTGTCTATTTAAACTAAATAACATCATTCTAGCTTAAGATTAATGCCTTAGTTCTACAGATTGATAATGTAGTTGTTCACAAAAATGTTTTTCAAGATAGCTCTGTCTTTTCTAAAATTGTTACCAAAAAAACCATCGTTTTCTGATTTTTACTGTAACTTTAAATGTAAAATGATTAAGAATGATAAAATTTTAAAAACAAATTAAAAATCAAATCAACAGAAAAATCTATCCCTAAGCATTTGATACCTTAAAGGGTGAAATCCTTCTTGTAGTTATTTTTATACAAGGGAATCATCTTGCACCATGTTATTTTTTGGGGTTCAAATGACTTTTTTTGGCGGCAAAAATAACTTTAGAAGACACTGTTCCCCCTAACGTTAAAAGAAGCTAACACACTTATGCAACTGTTTCAATCTAAATAAAATATTTAGAAAAAGTATAACCGGTAATAAAATTTTATCATGAAATATTACTTCACATATATAATCACTTTTGTCCATTTCTATTGTTAGGTAACTAACCTAAAAAATCTGACAACAACAAAAGCAAGTCTAAAAGTCTATATCTATTAAAGCTTATAATAACGAGAACAAATCCCTCAACTACTGGATTAAAATCTATTTAGTGTTGGTCACTAATAACACAGGACAAACATATCTAAACAGTCAGAGATAGCCAAGATTCACGGTTTGGTTTTACAGATATGGCTGTGCTCTACAAAATCATCGAGACTTGTGTGAAAGTACATAGTTAATATCGTTTTACTTTGTGATGTTCTTTTTTATTTGTAAAATTTTAAGGATATTCATTTCAATAAATATCAAGGTTAAATATGAGCTTGGCATCTCGTCTGTAATAAATCTAGAAAGATTTACACTAATTGTTTGCAAGACTAAAACAAAACAGAAAAAGAATGTATGCATCATATCGAGCTGAGAGAATTACTAGTATCATAGAGAACAATAACAACCGCACTTCATACATTTCACTTACCCTTTGTTTTCGAGCATATCTCATCTGAGTAAAACAAATTACATAAAATAACTTTAAAATATATGGTAATGTCTTTAAAATGGGATAATTGCTTTAAAAATATAATTGATAAACATCTCAAGTTGCTACTTGAATTTTTGTTGTAATTTTTCTTGCAAAGAGAATATTTTCTCCAAAGAAGACAATATTGCAGTGTCAATATCGGGAGGGAACTGATCCAAACATTTTATTCTGGCAATAATCTGTATCATAAGTTGTATGGTTAATCATCTAACCTGAGGTGGAAACTTGGGGTCCCCTCCATGTGCCAGTAATATATCTTCTACTCCATCACCATCAAAGTCCACAAGTGGGAGAGCATTGTATATGTTCCAGTGTACCTGCAGAACACTCTCATCCCCCTGCCACAACACTGTACCTGCAAACATTATCATCTAATGTCTGGAATTCCCACTCAGTATATTGTGTAATTATGGAACACAAAGAAAAAACTTTCAAAAAAAAAGTATATGGTGTGTTATTTGGATTTACAGCCAAGGTAGAAAAGTTATATTTATATTTTATTTATGTTTATATGTAAGTTTATGTATACAAACCATTTTTAGGATTAATAGCTACAGCTGTGCCTTTTCTTCCAGTGGCAATGCAATCTTTTTTACCATCTTTATTGACATCTACAGAATCACAATTCAGGGCAAACACTTCAGCAAATGTGAATACTTTCCAGAGTTCGACACCATCATAGCCTCTCACAGCTTGTACCATACCCACACAGGGGAAGCCCATATCTGAAATAGAAGGAAAACTTAATATCAGTCCAAGGAATGTCCAAGGAATGTAATCCTAATAACTAACATTGCCCATAGCAACCAGATATCATTCATTGGGCAACTTAATTTCTTCTAATATTAAGGTCTATAATCCACAATGAAAAACTGGGACAGACTTATGTTTTTTTGGCTTAGATGTGTTCAAAGTAATGTTATTTATTAATTTAGCACAGAAAAAGTAAACTTAACCAGCTAGTCTTAAATTTTTATTATTTAAATTGAAGCCGTTTTAACTGTAGTTAAAACAGGTTCGACTTATATCAAGTATTTATATTTTCTTTATCTAATGCCATCCAAAGAATAATCAAGCTTTTTTGGGACATTTTAGATATAATCATGGCATAAAATATGAATTATCACTAAAAGAGTTGGGTATTTTAAAATCTCATGCAAACGAGTTTGTCCGCCATGTGTGCTGTATGGGAAATACCCCCCACTGGCGTCATAGCCTCACTCTCGTCCTGGAATTCCCCAGAGCCGAAGGCAGTTACCGGTACGTAAATATAAGAAACCACACGAAGTTCTCTCCAGATGCTTCAAACTGATTGTGGATTATAGACCTTAACTGAATAGCATTGTTTGCTGCCTCTACTTAATGGATTGGGTTAAATTTGAGGGTGACAAGCATCACTCTTGTGAATATATATAATAATATTTTTTGTTGACATCGATATTAAATATAATCTCCTGAGGATAAATTGGATATATCTTACTTTTGTTCTTGCAATATTTCTTCATATCATCCCTGCTGGTGATGTCTGTCATGTGACCCACATATCCTCGTATGATATCTTTCCTTCCATCCCCATCCACATCTACCAGTCTCACACACGACTCTGTTGCTGTAAATATTTTTGAAATAATATCTAATAAAATAACATTACTACTGAAAATTCAACAAATCTCCTAGTTTTGTGAATTATTGTACAGAGTTACTTCAATTTAAAAATTCAACTATCTAGAAGATAGCCAAAACTTGAATTTCCCATCTGCATGTACCAAATTGCATAGTTTGATATCTGTGCTGCCTGCCAGTTATTCAGGAGGACTCTGTCCCAATATCTTGAGTAAAGTCCAAATAGGGGTATAGAAAGAGTCTAATAAAATATATTTCAACACAATAATATGGAAAGGTCATGCTTAAAGTAGAAAGCAAGGTCCTTTTGCATCCATTATGAACCTTTTAATGCTGTGGTGGTCCATACAGGTCCTGACTTGAGGAAGGGGCTGAAACTCAGTCATATAATTGCCACTTTTAAGAGGAATATGTTACCAATGTTAACTTCTACTGAAATAGAAGTATGACCAA
The DNA here is from genome assembly GCA_949316495.1 of Amphiduros pacificus. NCBI lineage: Eukaryota > Metazoa > Annelida > Polychaeta > Phyllodocida > Hesionidae > Amphiduros > Amphiduros pacificus. Next base: position 17,860,985 of record OX439002.1, on the reverse strand, counting down.
AAACTTACCGTAATCCTTAATTGTCTTTGTCCATGTTGGGGTCTTGTGGTGAACTTTGGACCTGTGTCCTTTATTATTTACATATGGCCATACAAGTGCAATCAGAAATATTAGTCCTAAACAGAGAACGATCGAAAGTGAAAAACACGCTACATGGGTTCTTGACAGCAGTCCAGATTTTAGAAGTCTCACTTTTACATCACCAGATGGCACTTCTGATGTTAATGGCGTTACATTGTTTTTCTGTTTTGAATTAGCTTTTGATGAATGTAGACTGTTCATCTCAATAACATCATGTTGCTTTTGTATCTGTTCCCCATTGGGCTTAGAAAACCCATTTTGTTTTGAAGAGACTCCACCTTGGTTGAAAAGAACATCATCTTCTTCCTCATTATCACTGGGGTCTTGCGCTAGCCGCTCATAAGCAGCTGTTTTATGAACAGACTGCGTTCCTTAAAATACAAAATAACATCATGAAAAAATGGGATTGAAATATAAACATTAATACCGTATTATCCCTAATTGCCGCCCTGGGGGCGGAAATATTGACTCTGAGGGGGCCACTAATATATGACTGGCTGACATGCGAATACCAGGGTTCAAAATTGACTGTTTTTCAGATTCAAAATAGATATTTTGTAACTAAATGGTCACATCTTGTTGCACTTGAAGAATAACTTGATAGTAAGAATAATTACACAGCACAGTATTATTCAATACATTTTAGATGAACTTATAAAATGAATATGTCAGTCAAGACACAAAACAACTAAGCATGTTAAGTATTGAAAATGACAATCTCTTATAATCAGTGTTGAGCCCTGTAGTTCCCCCACTTGACCACATGCCTATACAGTAATTAACCAATTAAGTTACAAGAGGCTGGGGTGTGCTACTCATACTACTGGGCACTATCCTGTGACCCACATGTGATCCTCAATCGGCATTCAGGTGTCAGATCTTACACACTGATGCAACATGAGGAGTTGTTTACAGTGTAACATCATGTGAAATTGAAAAATATTAAACAGTTTGTGGCAAATATTACAAGGGGTGTGTGTTTTCTTTGTTATATTTGGATGAGTATTGCAAGTGAATTTGTGAGTACTATTTACATATTAATTACTGAGATAGCCAACCCCTGTGGGATTGTAAGTCTGCAGCTCCACTACCCCAGTAACCAAGACCTGTTCTGCAGACAGGCTTCAGACAGGAGGGGGGAGGTAATTAGGTAGAGGGCGGTTATTAGGGATAAAACTTTTTAGGACAAATATGGGGGTAGTTAAGTTTGTACTTTAATTTTGACCTGAAAAATTCATTACATATGTGAAATGTTCAAATTGTTCTTTTATATCTATATTATATATTTGGTCACACATTAGGCAAGAAAAAATATATCACTGTAAAAAAACTGTAATATTAGAGGATTTTTGTGAAAATTAGGACACACAAAATTATCATCAGTTCTGAAAGCGTCAAGGTCAAATTGCCATCAACAGGAAATCTTTGCTCAAACCCCAGCACTTCTGCACTATAATACATTCTGTAGGTATTTCAAGATACATGTGATATCATCCCAAAAACTTATATAGCTGAACATCAGGCCCGAAGACTCTCTCTCTCTCTCTCTTGCCGCATCCTACATTGCTATAATTCAATGTGATATGCTGACTCAATAGGCCTTACCAGGTTATGACTCATATGAGCCTTGAAAGCTTTTTATTTGATTCAAGAGACCAAATATTGCTTCATTGTAAGTTGTAACAACTTGGAGGACTAGAGCATGGGAAAACTGGCCTCATATAATATATTTGTCTAAAACTAGCAGATGCCATGTCTGTTAAAAAAATGTACAATGTGTGTTTCTCTCCTGTCCTTAACATCATGGAGTAATGAGACAGAGAGGATGACAAAATTATTCCAATTTTTGCCTGACCAATGCTGGGCTCATAGTGGCTCAGAGAGCAGTGAATGTGGTGTTACTGATCTGTGAGGCTTGGTGCTCAGAGTAAATCTTTCTTGTATATGTATATGTAAAGTGAGAATTCTCCTATGAAACGTATATTCTGGGACTTAAAGAGTGTGCACAAAAATGTTTTGTTTATAGCATGGACTTTCAGCTTTTCTTTTTGATATTACTTTACTTTTATAGCGAGGTACACATTTGTTTAGATAACCATTCTGAGGGAGCTCACTTGAAACTATTGAAGTAGCACTTTGATCTCTCCTTATCTATTTACTCCATGTTTAGACCTATTAGCAGTTCTATTAGGGGTTAATACTAGGTGCAAACATGGAGTAATAAGACATATTTACTTAATATATTTACTCCATAGTGCAAATATGCCTAATAAATTGGCTAATATGAGCATTAACGGTTATCATCCAAATAGCATTACAAAAAATAGTGTATCGATGCAAACATCAATTTCCAAGATGGGGATCAACTGCCTGCAGGAGATTGACGGCTGATTGCAGGAGGTGACACACCCCCTGCAAGGTTTTCTGTTTGACAGCTGTCCAAATACTCGGGAAAATTATCTACCATTTGGTCGAAGTTTTTGGCATATTTTCACAATAATACTCCGATAATATCTATTCCTATGCGTAGCAAATGGGTGATTCTCCATTTAAGTTACAAAATAATCTCAATATATTCTCATTTAATGCAAGAAAAACCTAAAATACTATTACCTTTCCGTAAAATATTGCCAAGTGCGGCCATACTGTTTGGTACGGTAGCCATGATTGACGCTCGTTAAGGATGCTGGCCAGCAGCAGCAACTCGCGACCAAGCTAGTCTAACATCTTCCCTTACATCAACAATGCACCCACTATAAACCCTTCCCTACTAGTTATAAAGAGACATGAGATTCTAAGATTAGGATTGCTCACGAAACGAGTTGTTTGTATTTTATGATACTAGTAAAGATTTCAAAATGAATTTTGTGATACAAGTTCATTATTTTTTGATAAATTAGGAAAACGCAGACAAAATGTTTTAGTTGCTGTGTTTTATTATCGTGTATCATGGCATAATCTGTACAAAAAATTGTTAAAAATATTCTACAGTAGTACAAATGTACTTATTCCCATCTAGAACCTGCATTATATCAAAGATCACAATCAAAATATATATATATGCACATCCAAAATCCTTTAAAGCAAGGACTATCATGGAGTATGCCAAAAGATCCTCATCAAGTTGAATATTTAAAATATACATATTTATTACATAAAAATATAACCCCAGTGCTAAGATTTGCATTCAAAATATTCATTTACAATCTATATAATATTTCAGATTAAATTCAAATTTCATCTAACTGTTAATGTATTGCTTCTAGATTTCTAGTTCCTTTTATAACTATGATGAATATATTCATTTTGTAAGCTGATCTATATATGACCTTAAAGATATTGTGCAGTTATCCTGTTATTTGGTTTCAAGAAAAAATCTGGACAAATGAAAATCATGACATCTAATATTTTAACTTTTTTCAAAGAGAGATAACTAATTATAGATTCAGAATTTGCATCATCTGCACTCAGGACTGTGTCAGCTCAGAGCTGCATGTAACTGGTTAAAACTGGTAGCTTGAACTTTTTGTGACCACAGAAGAGAATTGAAGTTCCTTTATTTGATGTCATTCTGAAACTATTCCAACAGACAATGCCTTTGATGTCATACACTGTCATAGAGCTATGTCTTTTTACCTTTCAGTATGATGACCTTCTACCAGATTATCTCGAGCAATTTCAAAAGGGACCTTGATTAATTAGGATAAACAGACACTTGAATCAAATAAGTGGGCATGTAAGGGAAATATACAAATATATATATTATATTTTAATTAGGCACTAAATATATATATATATATATATATATATATATATATATATATATATATATATATATATATATATATATATATATATATATATATATATATATATATATATATATATATATATATATATATATTTATATATAGTGCCTAATTTCTTTAATAGTTTCTAATTTCTTTAAAATGATTGACATCATTATACCAACAATGAAACTGATGGGCCCCAGACGTTCACACCAGTTGCTTGTCAAAATGGTGGCAGTGAGATATAGAGAATTTGCTAACATTACATTTTTAAACCTAAAATTGTATTTCTTTGTTCAGGATCTTCACACCTTTTTAAAACAATGTTATTTTATTTGGCATAATTAAATAGCTTAGCTTCACAATGACGACAGCAGACCTTTTGTAACCAGCAGCAATTTTCATATAATCTTGCTAAATTGGTGGCTATTTTCAGCACTCGTGATTCAAAATTAAGTCAGTTGGACAGTGCCTTTACAAAGTACAAAGTCCATCTATTATAACATGATCTTGCTTAATCAGTGGCTATTTTTTTTAGCATTCCTGATTCATAAAAAGGTCAGTAGGTCAGTCATAATTGCTATGCCACCTAACAGTTTATCAGTAACTGAAACAAGTGTGAAGATATAATAAAAATATAATTGGTGGCATTTTGAAATCTGACCTTGAAAAATATACTTCCCTGATGTTTCTAATTGACTCCTAGAGTTATCCAATAACATGCATATGCTGACCTTGTGTTGAATGCAATCAGTTGAATCTTAATATAAGTTTGGTGGAAGTATATACATAGCCTTAGAGAAAAAATATACATCTTTATTGTCTTTATATAAATAATCAGCTTCTGCGATTAATGCCAGCTATTTCTGGTGTCAAATAAATGATGTGAAACATGATATCCATCATTGATGAGAATAAATTAAATCTTACTGTTCAGAGTAAAGATTAATGATTTTTTATTCCTGCAATTTTCACTGTTATAGCTGAGGTAATATATTTCCAATAAATAAATATTTTGGTCAAAGTTTAATATTAAATGCATCTTAATCAACTGAGGTTTAAAATAGTTCAATTTTTAATCAGGTAGCATATCTAGGTTGATTAAATGCCGCATTGTTGGTCGTCCATGAGGGCAGTTCTGTAAGAAAAAATCAAAGACAGATTATTTACAATGTCATTCATGGATAGATCACAAAACTACCGGTAGATACATTGTGAAAAATGTCAAAACGCCACTGTAATAATCTGTGGGGTCAATATTAGTATGCATGGCTACAGCAAGATTCCTTCACACTATATACGTTGCAGTGATGGCACTGATTGATATCTGACCCAATGAAATACCGGTAGGTCTTTTATTCTACACTGCAGTCTGTTAAGTGCACTTGCACTCTGCTGTCTCATATACCAGGTAATTCATAGACACTGTTAAACATCAAGGGCCCTGCCCCATCCCCAGTGGCCTGAATACAGATAACAAATATAGTCTAGTGCATGCAATGTATAATAACAAATTTATATATTTCTTCCTTGCTGCTTTGAGGTGGTGTTTTTCTTTATCTTACCCCAATTTATGGGAGGGTGGAGATAAGAAACAACACTTTTTTCCTTGGCCCTATACATATTCCAGAAAAGTACTATTAAACTTCTTGTGTGAACTTACCCAAGGTTGCTCTATTTCTGCCATATGGCGGACCAACTTAAACATAATACAAACGAGACTGATTAGAAATCAGGAGACCACTCAGCTATCACAGAATTATACACATATCCTTCATTATCAAACTAAAATCCTAGCATGGTAGCTCCCATGCTGGCATAGTTTATTTAATAATTACTTCTTTTTTACTAAAAAAAGAATTTTATGAAATTAAAAGTGTCATATTTAAAATCTGTGGACAATTTTGTGTGGAATTGACCCAAAATTTGTCATGTTCTGACCATTACGAGTAAATTTGTAACCTCAAGGTCACAGCACCAAGGTCAAAGGTCATAGAGGTAAAAAAAACTGATAGTACACATCTACTGTGGATGATAGTCATGCATGCCAAATATGAAGTGCCTGAGGTTTACGGTTGCTGAGATATAGCCTGCACAAAAATACAAAGGTCAAGGTCATTGCATCAAGGTCAATGATAAAAACAAAGAAAAAACTATATAGTGCATTTGTGGTTACTAAAATATTGATGTAAAATAGATATGAAGTGCCTGTATTGCATTTTTTATGAGGCTGACATATTGTATACACAACAATTTTACGTTCAAGGTCACTGAGCCAAGGTCAAAGGTCAAATGACAAAATGAATATGACGAGGCACAGCTATACTCCAGGACGGTCATTCATGCCAAATATGAGCTTCCTGCTATTTACGGTTGCTGAGATATGCTCTGCACAAAATTTGTAACCTCAAGGTCACAGCACCAAGGTCAAAGGTCATAGGGGTCAAAACACCTGACAGTGCACATCTACTGTGGATGGTAGTCATGCATGCCAAATATGAAGCTCCTGCTGTTTACGGTTGCTGAGATACGGCCTGCACAAAGTGTCACGCCCGCCGCCCGCCCGCCCGCCGCCCGCCCAGGCAACGACAATACCACATCAGCCCTATGGCTGAGTGGTAAAAATGACATATCACTTATAATAGAAAGATGTAGAGAAATGAGATTTTTCTTTTTCCCACTAATTTGACTTATTTCATTTTATTGTGATAACTTATATTATGATATCTGATCTATTTTTTATATTAAATGAGAATAAACAAGAAAGACAGATTTTTTACGAAATGAAAATATTCGAATAAAATAAGAAATAGGGCTTTAATTCATTAATTTTCTTAATCATGAGTGACTTGCTCACCTTTTTCATCTCAGATTTATTGAGAGCAGTTCCTATCATGATAGATTTCCTACATGAACGAGATGCAAACATAGCTCGCACCCGTGATGGGCGACAAAGCACACCCTGAAATATCAAGAAAACTATATTCAAAGCTTAACCCAAACTTATTAAAAAAAAGTGTTGGGAACCGTCATGTATTTGATCACTAAGACAGAATCAAAATCATTCACTTACCGGAGAATCACTAAGCATAAAAATCAGCTCTTCAATATCTGCAGATAGAATGTACATTAATTAATCATTTGTAGAAACTATGTTCAGCTGACAGCAAAATGTATTTGATAATCATTATTTCTTTAAATACTGAATGTGACTTACCGTCTTTGTCAAATTTCCAGTTTTGACTGACTGGCATTGATATCAATTTTACTCTTTGAGTCGGTAAAGCTATATAAAATATATAAATAAAAAATCATTGAATAAAAGAAACCTTCATGATAAATAATAACAAATTGCAAATTTGTTGCCACATTGTTTCAAAATTCCAAAACTTACCATTCTCATCAATAAGAAAATCAAAGCCATTTTTCTTGAATATTTCTACATTATCCATCAGGATGATTTCATTAGCAGCTGTCAGTTCAAGAGTTTGGGGCCTAAAATGTTGAGAACATATATATCTTTGAAAAAAATTAATAAAAAAAATTACACAATTATGTTTTCATATATTTATAAGTTATGTGATCAAATAAATAATATCTCTTCAAGAATTTCAGCATTTTTCTTGTTTGATTATAATTCTCTACACTATGAATTATAGTATATTGAGAGAATTATGCTGGCTCTTACTGTATAAGTTTCTGGCTGTGTATTACTGTGTGCCTCTGTAACATCTCAAAATTGTACTTTTCATCTGTGGCATGCTGATCCACGATGAACAAATCCTTTCCCAGCTTAACAATGATGAAACCCAAATTGAACTGTAAAAAATCCATGCAATATTTTCATTTATTAATCACAATCACAATTAGGTAAAATATATTAAACATGATTTCCTCTTCTATTAATGCAAAATAGTTGTGTAAACCTGCTGTTTGAGGCCCTATGAGGCAGTTCTATGTAAAATACCATTCAGAGAATGCAAATATCTACTCCTTCCAAAAGTGGAAGGACTAGAAATTTAAGCACAGTTATGCATCCAAAGTTAAAAATTTGCAATACTGTCTTGATATGTTGAGTATTATTGTGTTCACAAGATTATTAACCACTTTTTTGCTAAATCATACCATGCAAAAAGTTAACTTGATTATGACACAAAAATGGCAATGTAAATAGCACACATATTACCAGTAGTAAGTCTGGATATCATGTGGAAAGATATAAATAAATCACAATTCTCACTTGGCTATATCCTTAAATTTTGCAAACCCATGGATGTCTTTGTATATTAAATCAACAATAAAAATAAAATATTTACAGATATTAAGGAAAATCTTCATATTACTTAAAGATTATTTTGCACAACCATATTCATTTCAATATCTCCAATATCAGGCTAAGATAAACTGCAAGATTTCCTTTTTTATGAATCTCCAACCAATGGTACTTAGGGTATACAAAATCAAAAATATGTCACTATGTATATATTTGCACAGGATTGTTGTGCGTGAGAATGTGTTGATTTAACAATAACCAAAAATATATAATTAGTCACCTGGCCAAGGATTTCCATCTCCAAAAAATTTTCCTTTCTGAAAATATAAAAAGTAATTATCAAGATTTAAATATGATAGACATAAGAAAAAGAAAAATGACGAAAATAAGGAAAGTATCATACTTTATTTCTCTTCTGAGTTCATCCTCTGCTGTTGTATTATCTCCGGGTGTGATCTTGGCATGGAATGCATTACTCCTGACACGGTCTCCATCTTGACCTGCAAATATACATCCATATACCGGTACATGTTCATAATATGCATCATTTGTATATATTTTTTATTACACATATTACTAATCGAAAAGTAAAAATAAACATTTAGTCTTTAATTATTGGTCAGAAAAAAGGTCTGGAATGATGAATTAGGATAATATTAACTCTGTGTGTGTACATGGAAATAGTATTTTTATTGTCAAAAAAAGTTATTTGGATTTATATCCTAAAAAACAAATAGTTGAATGTATGTATGTTAATGGGAAAATCTCAACTTACATTTTAGCTTTTGCATTTTCTCCCTAAGCTTTGCCATGGAGAAAGGAACTGCTACTTCCTTCTTGTGAACTGTCTCCTTTTCATCCTAAAGGACACATCAACATAACTTAATTCTTAGGAGCATGACCAAAGAATGTTTGATTCTAATACATTAAGGCAATTTGTGGGTAAGTGTTGTGTGATTAGTGCCCTCTGGTGACAGTTTGCCTGAGGCAACAACATTCCTTTTGTGCCAAATATGTTTTCAAAGAAGTACTGGAAAACTATACTATTACTTGTTATTCCTGCAAATCAACAAAATTTTAACAGACTATAGTCCATTAGGGGTTTAATAAAAAAATAAAAATAATTTAACAACAATTCAACAAGAACAGTGTAAAAATGACTTACATATTCAGACTCAGCGATGATGACATCAGATGTGGATTGTTCTTCTGGACTCTCTTTTGTATTTATGTGCTCATTATTATCCAGTGATGACATGACCTTCAGAGTGGTGTCTTCTTCAGAAATATCCACAACAGAAACAGATGAACACTTTGAACTAAGTTCACCTTCAGGAATCACAATCTCTTCTTCCCCTGCGCTACTGTTTGTTCTCATCTCAGACTGACCCAATATACTTTCTGTCTTGGTCTGAGGTTGACCCTCTATACTTTCTGTCTTGGTCTGATGTTGACCCTCTATACTTTCTGTCTTGGTCTGATGTTGACCCTCTATACTTTCTGTCTTGGTCTGAGGTTGACCCTCTATACTTTCTGTCTTGGTCTGATGTTGACCCTCTATACTTTCTGTCTTGGCCTGATGTTGACCCTCTATATTTTCTGTCTTTTCCTGAGGTTGACCCAGTATATTCTCTGTTCTGGTCTTTGAATTCAACATTTTACTGTCTTTCCTTTCATTCTTGCCATGTTCATGTTTTCTTTCAGCATCAGTTCTGTCAGAATCAATATCACTTTGGTTATTCCTTAAAGGGATTGTTCCTGTTGATGGAGAGTTACAGTGAGGGTTTTGTCCTATAGGTGGAGACATTAGCAAATCACTAGAACCCTGTGACTCACTAGTGCCACCTAGTGAGATGGGTGAGTCATCATCGTCAGGATCATCATGACCTTCAATAGTAATGGCCTTCTCACTCGTCACACAACTGTCAGCGCTAAGAAACTTTGCTGATTTGGTGGGAAATTTTATTATTTCTACTTTGAGAGAAGACCTTGGTACTGGCTTTGGAGATAAATCTGGTGACATGCTGTTTGATATAAAACCATCTAGTCTTTGTTCTAAAAATAAAAGAATATTTAGTATTTATTCATACAAATCATATCCTAAATTATAAATTAATTCAGCTAAAGAATTTCTTGTGAAAAAGTTTATTATTACCACAGATGCATTAGATAGAGTAACTTTGTTCTTACGTTTGGGGCTGTTTACTTGGGCAGGGGCATCATTATTTGAGAAAGCACTGCTGAATGACCTCTTAAGGTTGAATAAAGTTGATGCTAAAGACTTTTTCTGCAAAGACAAAGTTCTGAAAATATCAAATATCTTGAAGATTGTTGAAAAGAAGGCCTCAAATTATCACTGGGTTTTGGACATTGTGCTGTATTGTCATAATTGGGCTCTCAATTGTTTTTAGTGGCCCAATAACATGCTAAATTTCATCCAAATTCTTCCATTTAAATGTAAAAGATAAATCTATGATACTGGGTATACAAGCTCATGAAATAAATGAGTTACCCTGTACCCCACATCGTAAGCCACCATGTCTCAATATCTAGTGTCCCAAACGGGCAACCAACATTTTCTATGAATGTCAAGGCCTGACATGACCCATTTTACTGACAAGATCTTTATCTTATCTACATGTAAGAGTCTGAGGATGCACAGTGCAAATCATATGTATCAAGTTGCACAGCACAGTGTATGTGGCTAAGGCAATACAGCACCATGAGATTCAGTCAGGATACCATAGAAAAGAATACCTTTCATCACTAATTGAAATTAATGAATTTTAATATAAGGTTATATGAAATATGGATCACAGATGAATCTTTGCTTGTCACCATATTATATTTAGAAAATTCTATATATAAGAACTTTTGAGACAGAAATAAATTTTTACTTAACCAAGATATAACATTTCTGCTATGATCAAAGCAGAATACTTACTACTGGAGAAAATTCAGGTGCACTGGACTGCTTCTTTCTGCAAGTAATGGTAAAAATGCCCACATGGTTTATTTCAAACAAAGGTTCATTTGGTCAATATATTAGTGATATTGTAAATAATTAAATGCATTTTAATTCTCAGAATGTTTGTTGCAATAAAACTCAGGAATGTGCAAGAATCACACCTTTTGTTGTGACCTTTAACATGACAGTGCACTGAAACCTGACAGCATAAATTTCTACAGATTTCTTCAAGAAATGGTTTCATATATTTCTTATCAGACTATTTGGACCACTCTAAAGCAGTAGAGACAATAATGTGGTACTCACAGTGGGGAAGTAATAGTACCCATCTGTGGGGTAGATGGGCTGCTGAAGGATCTACTCAACATGGTCAGCACTGAACCTTGCTTGCTGGTCACACTTGGCTGGCTGATTGTGTAAGAAGATGACTGAGGTTCAAGCATCCTCATCAACGATGCCTGCATCCACAAATTAAACTAAGTAAATAAAAAGGATTTTTTTGTCGTACATTTAAAAAAAATATTATATCATCCCAATTAGTGGAGAATTAGAAATATTTGAATATTACTTTGATTATGGCAAGAAGAAGTTTTTCCTCCTGTAGAAATATTTGCCTTTTATCTGGAGTCACATTCACATCCACACATTCTGCAACCACACATATTTATATAATATTATTAATCTGTAATAACTAGTATTGATGGTTAAGTCTAACTATCCTTGACTTTGGGAATCCAGGTATAAAAGAAGTGAATCCAGGTTTAACTCATCGTCATGTGTGTATAGGTACATGTGTGTATCTAAATCTAGCAAAATGGATATCTTTTAAAAAGCTCTACCTGATCATATTGCTTTGACTTCTGAACTTTTTAAAACTTAAATGTTATCAAACTTTTAGAGAACTACAAATTATACTGTCCACTACCCACATATGAGAAATGTGTATGCAAATTTAGAAGTGAATTATACCACTTACCAGTCCCCATGGAGATATCCAGAACGACAAAAGGGTACTGATGTCTGTTGTACATGTGATACACTTCATTCATCAAACGTAGCACCTAGAATTTCACACACATATAAATATAGATTTGAACAAATAATAGAAGAGGATTTTATTAAATCCATGGGGCACAGTTATCTAACATGACAGTCGCTTCTGACTTAATTAATCATAACCAGAGAGTAAATTTTTTAAAATCGCACCTTTATCAAAAAAATTTTTTAATATTAGCTCCAACTGTGAGAATAACTGTTCATTCACAGTGCATATTAGAAAGATTTACCTTTGGTGGATCACATGGTCTCTTGTTGATGAAGAAGAACTGTCTGTCTGTACTGCTTCGGCCCCGGCCATGCTCCCCGCAGGACACAAAACCTTTAAGCCTGCATAGTATCACATTGTACAATTTACATATCATATATATGATCACCTCACAGATTTTATTGGTTTAGAAAATGCTTTGATGACGCATTATATAGACCACACAAAAAAATTCATTATGGTTTTTTCGCATTTAATTATTAACAAACATAAAAAGACTCAAATTATCAAAAGTACCTAAAGGAAGTTAATTCATGAACAAGAATATTTGTATTCTTCTGACATACTTGAAAATGCCGTTCTTCGATTCTGGTATCTTGATATTATATTCAGAGCATATGTCCTCAGTTGGTGGTAACTGTTCAAATTCCAGCAAAGACTGTAACTATAAGATGTAATATTGTGGTTAAGTATTAACCAGAAAAGGCCATCTATCCAGATCATAGAATTGAGCCATTGGTTTTTGACATCTTTGAAACTCTCTCACTTAATTCCTTTATGAATTTCATGAAAAGGGGATCCTGTGCTTATCTCAATAATAATAATACTATTGCTGCCATACACACACCTGATTCACAAATCAATTGCTGCAGAGTTAAAGAGTGAATTTTTCAAATAATAAGAGCCCCGCTAACAAACGATTACAAGAAGTGTCCACGGTAACAATGGTGGAAGATATATAACAAGATCTGTCTGCACTTCAACCTTGGAAAATTCAAGAGATAGTTGGAATATATTTGAAAATTGATCTAGTTTATATAGAATTGAGATTACCATATTCCCACTTTTGGGCAGGAAGTAAATAAATCAGATAAATCATTATCTAACTTTGTAGACTAGTCTGAATCTGTGCCCTAGAAACAGACTTCGAGGAGAAAGCTGAAAAATGATTAAGTGCAGCTATCCCTCAACTTTAGTGAGAAAAATCCTTGACTAAATCCGTAACAGATAAAGAGGAGAGCTACTACACCCAACTCAAACCCCAGATAAGGAACCCAAAGATATCCCATTCCTTTGTGATACCATATAACCTGCCAAATCTCCCTTTCAATGACATTCTCAAACAGAACATGCATATCTTGGATATCAACCCCAGATTGAGTAAAAAAACGACCCCAAAACTTGCATAAACTCTTTTCAGCTACACCATAAACCACATAAATCTCCAGGGGAAATCAATGCAGATACAGTCTGCCAAAAATGCAGATATTGCCCCAATTAGATCGCATTGGCATCAGCAAAATCACTTCCATCTGATAAAAACAGCTACATGGAAAGGTTCCATGGCCACCTGTTAAACATCAAGCACTGTTCAGACTGGCCAAAAGCTCTCAAAGTTGCCTTAGGCAAAGGCCCAATTCATCTTACCCACATTGGCTACACACCCAGTGACATGAAGATTGTGGAATTCTTCAAAGCTGATCCAGACTCAGCCAGAGCCAAAAGTCTCCAACACAAAGAGAACATCATTAGAGGTATGTTCTCAAAACCTTGGCATAAACACCACTGATGTATCTAAACACACCAGGAGCCTCAGGACCAAACACGCAGGGTACCAAAATACCTTTCCTCCAGTATCTCACTGACCATGTTCTCTGTCAATGCCAGTATTTTCTAATTGTTACCATACACCAGTTAACTGAGCACTGACAATCTTCCCTACCACTATTCCTGCAGAAGAGCCTGACATGTACCTATATGCCTCCCAAACAGTTTACACCAAGTGAGTCTTTGACATACTATACCTTTCACCACCACTCCCGGTGCTGATGACAAACTTAAACTAAACATCATCTCCCTAGATACCAATTCCACAGTCATGTGGGTACTGCAATGACTACTTTTTGCCAACAGAATGGTCTCTCACAAGGTAACTATTATTATTATTATTATAAATCATTTTATTCAAACTCTTTACATAAAATAAAGGTTTATTTCACATTCATACATCACACTTCATTTATTCATATATATATATATATATATATATATATATATATATATATATATATATATATATATATATATATATATATATATATATATATATATATATATATAAAAGCACCATCATCTTGCATATCTAATATCTAAATCTAGTGTCCAGAAAACAAAATGATCCATATGCCAGACATCTGCAATGAGAGCTCAGCCAAGCTTGAAACTAACAGGCATTAGGAAGTTTCTTTTTAACTCTACAAAGATATCAATATTTGTCTATTTCATATATTCCAAAATAGAAGAATGATTCATGATAAACTAAATTAAACCAAACTAAATTAAACCAAACTAAATTAAACCAAACTAAATTAAACCAAACTAAATTAAACCAAACTAAATTAAACCAAACTAAATTCAACCAAACTAAATTCAACCAAACTAAATTCAACCAAACTAAATTCAACCAAACTAAATTCAACCAAACTTTTTAAATTCAACCAAACTTTTTAAATTCAACCAAACTAAATTCAACCAAACTAAATTAAACCAAACTAAATTCAACCAAACTTTTAAAATTAAACCAAACTAAATAAAACCAAACTAAATTAAACCAAACTAAATTAAACCAAACTAAATTAAACCAAACTAAATTAAACCAAAATAAATTAAACCAAACTAAATTAAACCAAACTAAATTAAACCAAACTAAATTAAACCAAACTAAACTAAACCACACTAAATTAAACCAAACTAAATTAAACCAAACTAAATTAAACCAAACTAAATTAAACCAAACTAAATTAAACCAAACTAAATTAAACCAAACTAAATTAAACCAAACTAAATTAAACCAAACTAAATTAAACCAAAGTTCTCAAATATTTCAAATAATAATGGCCGTATAATACCTGTTTAGCACCAAATATATTTGTGATATTATCCTTCATAAGGGCATTTCCATTCGTGTTCACCACAATATTTTTTTTTCTGAAAGATAAATTTTAAAAATTTTATGTGGCCTTTATTCTTTCATTATGTTCATAAGCTGAGAAATACACATTATATTCATTGAAAGAATTCAAGAATATTTCTTCTGGCAAAAACTATCCAAACTAAAAGATGGTCAATTTTGATAGAAAAATAATCTTAGCCTGCATTCTTACCCCTTTCCCACCTGGTTTGTACATGAGATGCGAATCCCCGTTGAAATGATACAGTATGCATTAAGTACTTGCACCATCTTCCCAAACTCTTTCTTCAAATTTCTTTGAAACTCCTTGTGTCTGACAGGTAAGGTTGAGAATAAATTTTGCATGGCTACAGTTGTACCTGTCTGAAATAAACAGAAGAGACTGTAAATCTTTTAATAACCTTATCAAAATTATAATTCACTTTTTGTAGGTTGCCTATTCAATGAACAATATATTAGTAAAAAATATTCAATTCATTGTTAATGAAGTGTATAACACTAAACTTATGTCCAAATGGATTTTTTTTAAATTGTCTTGATGGAACTTTTGTGACATAAGAGAATAACTTACTGGTCGAGGAATGGGTGTCTGCTTCAGAAGTTTACCATTGTGGTCATATTCTAATCTGCTTCCAACACTGGCTGACTTGTGACAAGTGGTCACATTTAGGTTGCTATGTATCAAATTAATATGTTTCAATAAATGCACACACACAAAACAAACATATACAAGTTTTGGTTATAACTTCAAACAAATCATAACATAAAGGCTAGTTTGATATTTTTTTTTGAGAAAGTAGAACATTTTTTCATACTTATTTGTCTTTTTCTTTATGAAATTTCTTTAAATAATTTACCTCAAGGCACATAATGAGCTTAAAGCTTCTCCTCTGAAGCCAAACGTGTTGACTCCCAGTAAATCAGAGAAGTCCTTCAGCTTGGAGGTGTGATGCTTCAGTGCTATAACACACAGCAATTCATTCATCTACCATTTCTATATGTGTTCAAATAATCCTTGAATCAAAATGTGCATAGTTAAGTTTGAACAAGGTGACTGACAGGCCCCAGTCAAATATGTTTAAATCTTTACTAAGAGGATGAAATGTACACCTTCAGCAGACACATGTCAAGTTTGTTGCTGTATCTGAAATAAGTTTATGACATATAACAAAATGTTCCTGTTGACAGACACACAAAACATAACCCCATGGGTTGATAGCTCTGCTGACTTGAATGCAAACACATGAACTGAGAAAAAGTGCAACAAGCAACCAGGTTATGATTTTCCATACAAGATCCCAATTCCGTTTTGATGAGATATTCATTAATATTTGGTAAATCATTATCTTGTTACCAATGCAATATTTCATGCACAAAATTTGTGATTTTTTTCAAAAATCTAATAGCCATCACTTAGTTGTTAAGGAGACTGCCATTATGAATAACATAGCCAATGAAAATCAAGATAACAAGTTGGGGCCAAATTTGATGTGTAAAATGCATTTTGATTGGTCAAAATCATCATCTGCTCAAGTCTACTCCACTAAGGTCAATGGTGTCATCACGAAGATTTGAAGGAATCTGAATCTTCACCTCAATATCTACCTCTGTATAAAACTTGAAACATATATTACTGGTAATTTTGGAGAAGATTTTTTTTAAACATAGTGTTGATACATAACAGATATTTAGCATCTCCAGTTCATCATTCATGAGCTATGGCCTGCACAATAATACAAAGGTCAAGGTCACAGTATCGAGGTCAAAGGTCAAATCTGTATAAAATGTATAATATGGTGTTCAAAAGAACAGTTTTTATTCACTTTTAATGCTTGAGATGTTGCATGTTCACAAATTTTGAATTCAAGGTCAATGTGTCGAGGTCAAAGGTCACATGACTAAGAAAGTATGAAGAGGCAGAGCTATGACCTAAGACATTTCTGTATTCCAAGTTTTAATTTCTTCTTATAAGTGGTTGCTGAGATATGCTCCTTACAAAATTTGTGACATCAAGGTCACTGCACTAAGGCCAATGGTGACATCACTGAGAATTGAAGGTATCTAAATCTTCAACTCTCTATCTAGCTCTGTATAAAATAGTGTTGGTATATAAAAGATATGAAGTGCATTTAATTCACTTCTAATGGTTATGATGTGGCATGTTCACAAATTTTGAATTCAAGGTCAATGTGTCAAGGTCAAAGGTCACATGACTAAGAAAGTATGATGAGGCACGGCTATGACCTAAGACATTTCTGTATACCAAGTTTTAATTTCTTCTTATAAGTAGTTGCTGAGATATACTCCTTACAAAATTTGTGACATCAAGGTCACTGCATTAAGGTCAATGGTGACATCACTAAGATTTGAAGGAATCTGAATCTTCAACTCTCTATCTACCTCTGTATTAAATATGAAACAAATATTACTGGTAGTTTTGGAGGAGAAGATTTTTAAACATAGTGTTAGTATATAACAGATATGAAGTGTTTTTTATTCACTTCTGATGGTTGTGATGTGGCATGTTCACAAAATTTGAATTCAAGGTCAATGTGTCAAGGTCAAAGGTCACATGACTAAAATTGTATGACAAGGCACAGCTTTAACATATGACATTTCGGCATACCAAGTTTTAATATCCTGTAATAAGTGGTTGCTGAGATATGCTCAGTACAAAATTTGTGACCTCAAGGTCACTGCACTAAGGTCAATGGTGACATCACTAAGATTTGAAGGAATCTGAATCTTCAACTATATATCTACCTCTATATAAAATATGAAAGATGTAGTACTGGTAGTTTTGGAGAAGAAGTTTTTTAAAGAAATGTTGACAGACGGACGGACAGACGGACAGACAGACGGACATACATTTTCCCCCTCCTAAAGCTCTGCGAGCTAAAGTCTCAGCAGAGCTAAAAAGCGGGAGTGACAGGGACAAGCTCTTATTTTTGGCACGAAAACGAATGAAGTGTATCAACTCGCATTGAAATATTAATATATTGCGCAATGATGGATCCCTGGCTTCTCTTCGTGTTGCCGCACATCAAATTTACCATGTTCCGCACATCGAATTTCTGTCCAAGCAGGAATACACGACTCAAAGCAGTAGAAACAATGACGAAATGCAAAACTGTGAACGCCGATAATTGGTATCAGTGAAATTTTACTAATTTTCACACCACTGAAAGGGAAGACATCAAAGGCAGAATTGAATTGTGCGATATAATTAAATAATAAATTTATTTTTAATAGAAATAGAATTACGGCATGCATACGTGATTCACGCAACACAAGATCGCCATTTTGAAAGGCAGGAGAGGCTCTTGTTTTTGGCGCGAAAACATGGAGAAATTCTCGACCTGCGAAGCATAATTTGTGATAATATTGGGTAAATACCTTTATTTATCATTTGAAATGCAATTAAAATCGATCCGCTATGTCCGATGTCTATTATTTCGAAACGCTTTGTTTCGACTTTGTTCTCACTGATTCCAATTATCAGCGTTCACAGCGTTTTGTCATTGTCTCCACTGCTTTGAGTCGTGTCTTCCCGCTTGGACAGAAATGCTTTCACACGTTGATCGATTTTAATTGCGTTTTGAATGATAAATAATGAAAACGCTTTATTATTCTCGACCTGAGAAGCGTAATTGTGATAATATTAAGTAAATACCTTTATTTATCATATAAAACGCAATTAAAATCCATCCGCTACGTCCGATATCCGTTATTTCGAAAATATGAACATCATATTTACGTTTTAACGTAAATACACATGTGGTTGCACATGTGGATGCACATGTGGATGCACATGTGGTAAAAATTTGGAGCCCGTATCTAAAAAAGCTGATGAGATATGGCAAATATCAAAGTTTGTTAACAAAAACACATGACTGGAGCCCAAAGCCATTTAAAAAGTAAAAGTGTATATTTTTATATTTATCTTAGTGATATGAGGAAGGACTTACTGAGGCCGAGGAAGTTGGATGCCTCCACACCTGATCCATTATCAGCCACCTCCACAAGCTCAGCACCATACTCCTTCAAGCGTATATCTAAAACCAGTCATAAACCAGGAACTGTAAAATCCCTTGCCAATTGTCACAGGTGTGGTTGAGGCTTTATGAGAATATCTTCAAATGTAATATTGATACCAGCAACTAGAAATTCACTTTGTGTGGCTTTTACTTTCTCCATAAATGTAAGCTTTTTATGTCAGATTTTTAGATGACAAAGCCAGGAATGTTGTCTTGCCTCTCATTTTTCTTGTTGAAAAAATAGAGACTATTTTAATTATAATTTTTTTTTCAAGTTCATATGCATCGGTGTGAACAGGACTCTTATACCTGAGAAGTTATCACAGAGAAGCGATGCATAAAACATCAAGGATGTGGTCATAAAAGACAGATTGATAGGACTCATAGCTAACTGAGACTTGGGCTGGAAATAATATAACTATAGATCTGGTAAGAAGACACCCATCAGAGTCATTACATTAGGATTGGGGCATACTTGTTAAAAAAACATATTCCAAGTGCATACTGACCTACTTGTGTAGCCCCAGCATCTATGCTGTTTTCTACAAGTTCCTTTACAGCTGTTGCCAGATTCAACACCACCTGCCCCGAGCAGATACGATGAACAGATCCACGGTCAATGGCCTTGATGCTTCCAGCTGGCCCCACGTTGTGGCTGGCAACAAATAAAAGTAGAAAATCCCTGATATGTGGATACATATACTACATACACCAGGCATCATTATCATTGAAAATGAGGCAACAGTATGAAAATAAGTGTCAGAAATATGTAAAATCAGATGAGTAACTATCTTGCATCTTAATTTGATAATGAGAGATGGTCATTTTTTGTTCAATTTAACTTAATTATACATTGCACATTTGATCTTTTTGCTTCCCAATTCCCCTCATCTTGCTCCAAGATAATACCAAGCACTGCCCATCATATTTCAGTTATGACTAGGTTTAAATCTTATTCCCGACAACAGGTTTTAAAGAAGCTGTGTTCCCTTCACTTCAATACTAGCTGCAAGGCTTCTATGAAAAAAATTCTATGTTTCTTCTTTATCTCAGCATTTCTTTGCCATCGCCATCATTTATGAGTTTGCACAATAGAGTGAAGTGGGTCAGTTTATTTATGGGAGCGACAGCAACAATCTGAAACTCCACAATGCAGTGGCCCTTCTGACATCATACTACGTTTCCCCCTACGTGTCACAGTGACATCATCACCAGGCCTTGTCATAAAGAGAAAAATGATGGTTGCCCAGTTGGGCCACCAAACCATGAGAAGTGGTGGCCCAAAGTTTCTAAGGACAATAGGATGTGTAATACAATAAAGAGCATTGTACATAAGGCTGCATAGTGTCTGAGTGAGGGATACTTGTCCCAATCAAATTTATGCCTATTGATCGTGATATGTTATCTATCAAGGTTTAGATTAATAAGATTCAAGATAGTTTGGGCTACTAAAAGACCAAAAATATGGTTACCCAACTAGGCCACTACAACAGAGCATTCACTGGCCCAAACAGAGTATCTGGTGGCCCCAGGCCACCAATTTTTTTATTTAGGAACATTAGGACTGGAAAAGATGGTGACATAGGTCATTATTGCAAGTCACTGGAGATCAAATTTAGTCAGTTTAAAACTGATATGCTGCATGTGGGTCTGTATAGACTGAGAAAAATGTGACTTTTAAGTCCACCAGGCTGACATCTTTGGGTATAATGTTAATAGCATTGAAATAGGCATGTTGCAAACTAGGCAATTCCTAACTCCATCTGCACAGTGAACTTTAAATTTGTATTTCTCAGTGTATACAGCTATGTGCGCAATTTATCTACATGAGCAGTGCATTTTACAGTGTATCATGCAATGCGGCAATTTTTGCTCTATATCATACTGAGCAATGGGCTTGTTGCATTCGGCACGTGACGCGTTTGCCAACTGGCGCGTTCAACACAGAGTGACTTGTATCAGTGTGACATCACACAAGGACAGTGTGTGAAAGGCGTCAGTGGCAGGTCCAGGGTTTGACATTTGTCAAAATGGGGTACACTATAGTTCCTTTTCTGTACAAGTATTTATTTTTTTTGGTTCCTTTTTTGACAAGCATTGCCGATAGGCACGATCATGAGAAATGCGTATTCATTTCCTGTGGTTTGTGATTCGGTTTTTTCTGTGGGCAGTGTGGTACAAGAAACTTACGCCACCATGGAGTGTTCACTGTGTGCATGCAAGATTCCAATTTGCGCATGCGTCCCGGTGTATGAATACATATGTAAAAAAAGAAGAGTGTGATGTAAACAAAGCAGAACGTTCAACGATGACGTCGTCTTCGTCCATCGTTGAATAAAACTATCCCTTTAAATTGCTTGGAAATGCTTCCCAATCACAAAAACAAGGAATTTTCAGTAAGTTTAATTCAAATTTGGTGTAAATCGGACAATTAGAACAGAAATGACATACAAAAGTCTGATCGATGATTTGCGAGCAATAATAGAGCAAGTTACGTAATCGGGCCTGAAAAGGCACATCTTTGCATACAGTAGTGCTAAAAAAAATCGTTCATATACCAAATTAAATGTTTTTAAAAGATGAATAAAAATAATTTTAACTACCCCATCAGTTTGCAATGAATGTTTGTGTTTAAATGTATTTTGTTGTTTATTTAATTTTTTGTTTTGTTTGTTGTAATTTTTGTTTTGTTTATTGTAATTTTTGTTTTGTTTGTTATTTTTTTCCCATCCGTGTTACATGTGGAGCACCACTTTTTCTTGTTCATATTTGTGTTCACAAATATCATACAAAGTCCTATAAGAAGAAGAAATACCAAATGATAACAATTGTGAAATTTGTTAAATTGAACGCCCCCTTCAATATCCATTCCTGGACACGCCAATATACCAAAACTGATTCCCGCCAAATTCAGTGAAGTGTCATTTTTAAAACTTTTAAATGATTGGGTTTTATGATTTAAATTCAAGATTGATGTTATCTGGTATGTACATGCAAACATTTCTATTCAAACTTTTTGATTCCAAAAGCCCAAAAAAATATGAGATGTCAGAACTGACACAACACGCATCATGTGCCGAATGCAACAAGCCGAGGAAGGCTATTGTTTTGCTTTACGTCATTATGTCCATAAGCAAATTGGTGCATGTAATCTTTCACACATGGAAGCTTAAGCTATTTAAAACCTGATAGATAAAGGTGATGGAGGTGCATGACTGGCTATTTTGACCGTTCACCGATTTGACCTTTCCTAAATTCTGTTTGACCATAACCTCTGCATGTTTTACCGTATTATATCAATTAATTTGCCTACTTTCTATTTTTTCTTTTACATTCAACTTTGGCATTCAGAGTGACTATAGGGCCGACTTCTTGGGCGCCTGCTTTCTCTGGTCACCGTCAAACTAGGGAACAGAATTTGTCCCATGGTCGAAAAAGCCAGGTCGAACGGGAGAACAGTCGAAAACGCCAGTGACTGTGAATGATAGGTTTCTCATCATGCTCATAGGCCCCCAGCCAATCTCTCCAACCAATGATTAAATATAAAGAAGTTGTTCAGCTCAGGTTCCAGTAAAGTCGTACAGTTCCGGTGTGTGTATATAGGGAAAAAAACATGGAGATTGGCAATCGACCTATAGTTTGCAAGACTGATTAAGTGATTTTGGCACCAAATTCAAATTTTCTGCAGTTTGACTGTAAAAACATTACAAACTAAAGCATACATGTGAATATTGTTATTTGGCGCCTTGCGCTAAATTCCCTTGTCATCATCTTTATGACAGAGGAAAAGCCTTTTGCCTGGAATCAAGACAATGAAACTATTGTTTATTAGTATTGCACATTGTATTACTGAGAGGTGGATGAAATATCTGGAATATGGTGAACAAGGCGTAGTATTTATGAAAACAGTAGTATTTCAAGTCCATTTTGCAGATGGATGGAGGATTAAATTAGAGGACGCATCATTTACCTGTCTTCTTCAGGATTGTCTGCACTCATGATTGGATTTGATTCATGTCCACCGTTTTAGCTCACTGTCTGTTCATCCCCGCCATCGCTGACTTGACAAGTTCTGCAGAAAATGACCTACTTCATATCGAATTCATACTTTGTGTTGTATTCCTTCAGCCTGTATTCAGAAAGAAAATTGCCCAACTATGAAATAAAATATATGATTGAGATAGGTGTTATAAATATACAAAGTTTATTAATTGTGTACATGTGATGTGCATCACCATAAAGAAAGCTGAAGATGTCGACTTTGACAAGACGAATGATGAGTTTAGTTCTGTACGGTAAATCTACTTTAATAACTGAAACACTATTTTTTCCTGATTAACTGAGCTATCATTTAAGTTATATATTTTGATACTGTTATCAGAAAATCCAGTGACATACCCTCATTTTCATAATAACTGTCCTTTTAGATTTGCATGGGCGATATTAGATGACTATTGTGAGTTTATTTACTGTTTTCCCATGACCACGTGGATGACAGGTGTCAAATTCAATCATTAATCAAGTCAACATATGTGAGGGCCAAAGCTGAGAGTGAGAGAAGTTGTATTGCTCTTAACTGGTAGCAATGTAAATTGACCGTTTTTTCTGTTTAATGATGTTGATGTCACTTCTTGTTTTATTTTGTTAGTTTTGCTAAATCTCACAAAATTCTAAAATGTTACAACTGAGATGAGAGCAAACTTATGTGAACTCATTTTATTTTATAGTCCAAGAATTATTGCATATTAAGATTTACATGGTTTATGTGAAATCTTAGCAGTTCTTGTTTCTTAATTTGTACATATTTTGAATAGTAGGAACAAAACATCTTTGGTCACAACAAGGAGTAGGTCAATATTAAATTAGTGAATTTTCATTTGTATATTTTGCATGTTTTGGGACTGGGAGCCAAAAATTGTCTTATGCTGGAGCAAGAGTTAATTGGAAGCTCCACAATCATCACAGACAGCTTTGGACAGAGCAGTGAGAGTGAATGTTTCAGGCCTCAGCTGCCAATGACCCATATTTTACATGTTGACCAATTATAAAATGTATAATTGAAGTCACCAAAGGGAAACAGAAAAGATCTTTCAAACTGATCTCACTTGCACATACTCTGTCCAAATAACCTGTCTTAGTTCACCACAGTCACAGATACATCTAGTGTTCCCTAATCACCAATTGGCAAGTCCAGATAGGTGTTCTGGAGAAGTCTGATCTTAATTGGTACTTTTTATGCCAAATCCTGTTACGGACATTCTTAAATACCCAACTCTTTCACTGGTGATTCATATTTTATGTATGATTATGTCTAAAACCTCCCTAGAAAGCTTCAATGTTCTTTGGATGACATTAAATAAAGGAAATATTCACTTCACATTAGTCGCCAGCTGAAGAAACTGAGTCAAATCCGTTTACACGACTGAGTTGAACCCATTTAAATAAGAGCTCGATCACCTCCACCCAACTTTTCTTTGGTTGAAAGAGAAGTGACCCTGCATATTCCACAAATCCCTCCACATCACCTATCTGGGCTTGCCGATTAGTGATTGGAGAACACTACAACTACATCTAATTTGTCACCCTCAAGTGCAGTGTGGGTCTCCCTGTGAAGTTCCTCTCCAGTTATGAAAGTCTTCAGAAAATAACCTGAATTCAGTCTGAAACATCCAAAAATGACATTTCTGAAAGGGGGTAGGGGTTTTTCAGGTTATTTTTTAAGGGTTTCAGGTTTTTTCCTCAATGCTGACTTTCATCACTGTTCCTCAAACTCCACCAGAGGATGATGTGGTGAACCTATCAAAGTTTGCCTGTGCCTCTGGTGGACAGTATAGTTTTCCTCTGTGCTCCTTGTGAGACGGTGACATCTAGCGGCAAATTAAACTCTCCTCAGCCGAGGAACAACTTTCTCCTCCATGGCATCTCACGGAGCATGGAGGAGAAAACCATGAAATAACAAAATGCAAACATTATTCTATGTCATTTATTTTCTAGGTCTGTGCATTACAGAAGTATGGATGTGTTAATGTTGTGTATCTTTACCAGATTTTTACTTCATACTCTTAATGACATATTCTACTAATATGAACTAATATGTTTGATCCATTCAACAATAACATATGGACAACATTTTCTATCACATGCTTCCAGCTTAAAATAAGTCTTAAAACCAATTTTCATCTTGATTAATCAATTTTAATATTGTTCATTTTGACAGAACACATTGTGTGTTTAAAAACCATAATAAAGTTATATTTACAGCTACCTCCATCCACATTTTTGGAACTCAAACATTGTACTAGTCATAAAATAATGTCTTATTTCTAAGACATTTAATCTAAGACTATTAAATTTTGACCAATAAAGATTTTACTCCCAGTGAATATATGTTTTACATCTGCACTAATGAGCAGCCCTTTAGCAACCAAGAACAAATGTTTATTTTTTACAGAATAATATAGACCTTCTAAAATTGTCCTCATAATGCTGTGAAAAATATAGTGAAAGGAAAATCATCACCACTATAGCATAATTGCAATAAGGTAGAACTTGTCAACATGACAGCTTGAACAGACCCACGTTTGTGAAGTTTTAAAAATGACGAATAAAATTCATATCTGAATGTATACCCTTAGGCACTATTTTTGCCTTTGACCCTAACTTCTCTATTACGGTATTTAATGCTCAATTAGCAACACATAAATATATGTGAATTTTAAATTCATACTAAAATAAAATTTAAACAGCTTAAACCAGCAATCAAAATAACATAGGTGGAATTAACTTATTTCCAAGTTGACAGTCATAAAAATAATAATAAAATTAAACAGTAAACATTTTTGAATCCTATCTGAAATTTAAAGGATTGGTAAGAATGAGTTAGAATTGACAAGTTTTTCCTGTGACATATTGACAAGGTTATCATGTGACATATTACTTAATGGCTGACTATGCTTTGGTCTGGTTTTTCATAATTTAGTTAAAACACAATTTAGTTTTTTTCTAATCTGCTGTAACATGATTCCACAATGCATATTCACAAAAAATACATTCTAATTATGATAAATATCTTTATCACACATTCAAGCAGTATAGTAGTGTCTAATAAACCTAACATACAAGTATATTATCACAGTACTATTATTGATTTATTAGTTTCAATACACTATTAGGAATGACACTTCACAACTTTGAACATGAAAGCTCAACACGACATAGCTTGACAGTAAAATCTAGAACTTCTATTCTGCAAAATACAGCGGACAATAAGAGGATTATTCTAGACCTTCTATTCTGTACATAAAGCTCACAGAAAGATATAGTATCTCAATATATATTATCTCAATAATTTCTCATTTATGATTTTAACATATTTGCCAAATTTAGCAACTGGATAACTACCGGTAATTATCTTTCTATTTTTGTTAATTCATGGTGATGCTATAAATCATAAGGTGTATATAAGGTGGTTGTCTTTAAAAAAGGTCCTAATTTATGGGAACAGTGGGGAACAAACTGAGTTATAAATGAAATAATATGATTGTATCATTCAGGTAACATGATCATAACTACATAACTGGCACATGGCATGTGATATGTCATCTACTTCACAAGAAACCTCGACCAAAATTAATAATCCACTTGAATTTTGTTTAAAAATTGGTTTCATTTGGAAAATTGTTTGATCCTAAATACTGTCTAGTAGAAATTTCTGGCAATTTATTCTGTTGACATTGCTGTGAGAGATCCTCCATTATTGAATCTGACATTCTGTATTTCATCACCATGGTAACAATGATCTGGTAGGTCATGATTCACATTTGCTAACTCCCTTGACATCAAAAATAAATAAATATTCTCAATCTTACGTCTAATATTTTCATATTATTTTAAAACTTAAATTGACAGTAAAATGTACAATATGATTACAACCATGGGTCCTCTGTTAACATTAATGTTCTATAGCTAGGAAATGTATTTACACCTCAATTACTAAACAGGAAGACACAAATACATTTATCAGTTTGGAAAGCACTTGTATTTAATAAACATTTCCTTTTTTCTCTACATAATAGCTTGGCACAGATCGGAACTTCAAGGACATTGTCTATTCAAGATTTCTGTTTGGTTTTGCATTCAAAAAAGTAACTGAACTATATTTGGCAACTATGCGGATTAAAAGTCCCTGTTTGTTGCATCCATGGTTATTTGTTCAGCTCTGATTTGGTCCATTGTCATATATTGCTATGCTTTTATTGGAATGTCCTTCACAAGGTAAAATAATATTATCCATGATATTCCAATTATATATAAAAATACAATTACATTCATCATTGTTCATGAACAATTAAGAATTCTTTTCTGATTGAATCTTGGGAATGTTTTAATTGGCCAGGAAAAAATCCTTGTTTCTAGTGATGACAATCCTTTGTACTTACAAGATTCTGCATGATTATCATAAAGATCATATTCTGATCAACACTCAATAATACATCTGTATGAGTGCACGAATTTGTGAAAATTGGATATATTTGAAAATGCTTGTTTTAAATTTTGACCAGGTCTGTTCATATCACTCAGCTTGGACCCACCCATGCAAGAAGAAAGGAGACATTTCCCTGGCCCAATACAGCTACAGAGTGTGTACTCATTCATATAGTTCAATATATTAAAACCATTCCTGCAGGTTCAATTTATCATTCATCCCATTTGGCAGTTAAATAACTTAGTGTGTTTCAATAAAATAAACAGGGCACAATGAATCTTGCAGAGAGAATGACTGAATGTATTGGATACATCTTCACCATATGACCATGATGTATTTCCTACTTACTTTGGTGTATCAGTAAGCAGTTGCTTATTCCAAAGCATTCTGACATATAAAAAGCCCTTATTGCTGGGTTTAACCACCTTCAATAAATATATCACTAAGACAAAAATGTATCTCTTCTGTGAACAACTCTGATTGATATCCAAATATTTAAATAAAGATTTTCACTGGAATATAGGATATCACAAATCATAATTGTCTGAAAATATCCATACTGTTCATTTAAACTTTCCATAACAAATTCCCAACCCTTGTACCCAAGGTGAAAACAGAACATATGAGTATTGTCTCATTTATAACTTCCCATTAATTAAGCTGATAAAAGAATCAAATTCTCTGCTTTCAATTTTGTTCCATGACTAAATCTTTACCAGT
Organism: Amphiduros pacificus; assembly: GCA_949316495.1. Classification (NCBI taxonomy): domain Eukaryota; kingdom Metazoa; phylum Annelida; class Polychaeta; order Phyllodocida; family Hesionidae; genus Amphiduros; species Amphiduros pacificus. The sequence continues at coordinate 17,832,395 of OX439002.1, read as the reverse complement.
AGATTTTCCAAGATATATTATCTTGATCAAACAAGAAGTTTCCACTGGTGTCAGTCATAACCCACTTTTTGATTTTCTTGTTTGAACTGATCTGTGTCCATCCTGACTCAGGGAGTTTTGGAGTGGTCCTCAACATCATTTATAGTGACAGAGACATAGTTTTCTGGACCCACATCAGCTGCTTGGTACGAGGAAGAAGCAGGCCCATCCTTCAGAAGGCTCTGGCGAGGATTCTCCCCCTCACCTTCATGCAACTCATCTACAAACACAAAGGCATGAATTTATAACATGATATCAACAAATTGTATATTTACTTTCTCTGGTCAAACATATACAGTCGTATATGATGTGCCAAGTAAAGAAGGCGGGTCTCAAGGCTTGCTTTACATATATATGCTAGGGACCTTTTAATGCTTCAAACCAATTTCAATTATGATTTACCTCAATTGTTTAAATTTATTGGGCCTCTGTGTAAATTGTAAAGGATTGAAAGGGAACTCCTTATAATTTTATAATATAATGAGTGCAAGCTGACATAATAATGTGCATATCAAGTGAAAAACAGTCTTCAGATCAACCAGGATGTAAGTTGAAAAAGGCCCATTATTCAAGAACGTTCACTATATATACTTTAACAACCATCTAATCTATTCAACTAAAATGTAGAGATATTAAAATGCACCAAAGAGACAAACAAAGCTGCACAATGTGAATGTGAAATAAAATCCACTCATCGGAAAAGGAGACTTAAGGTCTATAATCCACAATGAAACACTGGGACAGACTTATGTTTTTTTGGCTTAAATGTGTTCAAAGTCATGTTATTTGTTAATTTAGCACAGAAAAGTAAACTTAACCAGCTAGTCTTAAACTTTTATTATTTAAATTGAACCCGTTTTAACTACCGTTAAAACGGGTTCGACTCAGTTATTGCAGCTGGACACCATGTGTGCTGTATGAGAAATACCCCCCACTGACGTCATAGCCTCACTCTCATCCTGGAATCCCCCAGAGCATGCAGAGCCGAAGGCAGTTACGTAAATATACGAGACCACACGAAGTTCTCTCCCAATGCTTCAAACTGATTGTGGATTATAGACCTTAATTCCCAGCGAAAAAAAAAGTGTATACGATTCACATCAACACCATGGATGTGAATCAAGTGTTATTCAAAAAGCTGATAGAATATGAATAATGAGAATAGCAGACTGAAACAGTACCCAACAGCTTTGAATATATTGAATCAGAGGTCCAGATATCAGAAACTTAGATTTCTACTCACAACAAAAATATCACAGTTTTTCTTGAGCAGTTACACATTTGATTCAACAGTTTCAGAGATTCCGTGTTTGACCTCATTTATATGAATGACATCTGTGTCTGGGTTCAGTTTGGCGGTTTCTTCTAGACCTGCATTCTCAGCTTGCTTCACAGCTTTATAAATAGCCATTAACACTATTACAAACCTGACAAAAAATTCTTACTGACAGATCCATGTATACAAAACTGTACTGTTTTCAGGCTGGATGAATTAAGATTAAAATTTCAATATGTCACTCCTGTTCAAAGATCCACTGACAAGTGGCTTTGGAGATAACTGAGCCTTAATTTTCAAACTTGAAGTCAGCCCTCCATTTCTATATATCTCATTTTGCACAAACAGATGAAGAGACATGATCAAGAAATCACCACTTGTCATCGCAGTCATGTAGAGATAAATATTTGAGACTCACCTATAATAATTTTGGTAGCGTCCTCTAAAGTTGGGGCATATCTTAAGTTCGCAATTTCTGCTGATTTCAGGGTTCCCAAAATATCAGGCTGGAAGAATGTCAAGCATTTTTATTTAAAAGCAAGATTAACAAAATATCTTGACACAATGAAATTGAGAACAACATATCAGAACTAAATTATCATTCATGTGTAAATCTTGAAGTAGAGATCTGGAGTATGACCTCTGATTTTACACTTTATTGCAAACTGAACAGCTATAATTAAATCATTTTAATGTTCCATAATCATGGTAGTATATTTGTGAAAGTGGCTTACCCTGAGACCTGACAAGACGAGAGTGAGATTGTGTGCCGCGAGGTCATCATACAACTGCGTGACAGCAACTACTGCGCTGTAATCCAGGTTAGAGATGTGACGACAGTCCAATACCACCGAGCGTGGAACATCATCTGATAAATGAAAAAATAAATAAAAAATCAAAATGATACAAGACTTTGTACTAAATCACATCGTGGTATTTAAACATGTACATGATAGCTTTTTACTTGATCATGATGATATACATATATATATACCGGTAGTAGCTATGAAATGCATGAATAAGGAAAGGAAGATTAATTCATGCCTTACCGGTATTTTGTTTTGTTTATTTTGTGTAAACTCAGTATATCAATAAACAGAATATTTATATTATAAGAAGAGAAGAATATACAAAAACAGTGTATCTTTCAACAAAGTTTGACATCAAGATAAATGCTTTATTCTCAGTTAAATATCAAATTTGTTTTGTTATTGAATGGTTCAACCATTAAAGTTGATGTTCAATGGTTATATAATATGGTTATATAATACTTGGAAAACCTACCAGTGTGCAATGCTTGTTCTAAGACTTTATCTTTGATATAATCCACCCCAGGGAAGCGAATTCCTTGGTCCAGCTCTATTATTACCACATGTTTGTGGAAGACCTGCACAAAGAGAGGAACATCAAATATAAGTTTTAAAAAAAATATTTTTTCTTTTTTCATACCTCCCATAAAGATATGCATGTATGCTGGTATGAGACAGTACATAAGTGTGAGCTCAGTTCAGAAAATGTCCAAATATTTTTCTTAAAGTCATTTTGGTATTCAAATTTTCAAAATGACCAAATGAATTGATGGACCTCTTTCGGGTGTATGTGTATCAATGAATCATGTCCAAATTATCTGCAGTCACTTTTACACAGGCAAATGTAAACTACTCATGAATTTCTGTAATGACCAGGCAATATATTTCAATCAATGGTTTTATTCACATCTGACAATTTTCTTTGAAATTTATAATTTTGATGTAAAAAGAAATTCTTGGAAAGTATCTTTGAAATTTGATCAGAACTTAACATCAAATAAAATATAGACCATATTTAATCAGATCAGTAATTCTTTCAACTGAATTAATATATATCTGTTCATATGCAAAGTATATATCAAAACTACAGAGCAAATCATCATGATATTCACACCTCCTTTGCCATTGAAAATCAGTGTGTTATTATGATAAATTATATCTACGCAATCTGTGAGATTGATAACATGAAAATCAATGCATTCTCTTATACAATATTTCAGCTTTTAGTTCTTGTAAAGTTCTTTCTTTCAAAGCGAGCACTGGAAGGTGATTTTAGGGGCTAAGTAAAGCAGAATCTCATCACATTTACTGTAAATGGCTCTCCCTTAAGTCCGCCTTAGCCCCATCTCCCACACTTCTGTTTAGGACTGGGGCAAACCATGACCATTCGTACCATCATACATATGAGTATATGTCAAGAGCCTTGCCTCCTGCATCTTACCATGGTATATGAGAAATTCTATTTCCTCTCACAATTAATCATCCATTTGGTGATTTTTTTATGACAATTTCCTCAAACTTCACTGAAGAGTTCGCACCACTCTATTGGACCATGCTGCCACCTGGGCTGTATTGTATCAACAGGTTCACAATTGCACCAATATTGGGTTCAAAATCGGGTTCAAATGAACCAAATAATTGGTTCAAAATATCTTTGAGCCAAAAGTATTGTATCAAGCAGTTCCTGGTCCATGAACCCGATTTCAGGTTCTGGTTCATTTGAACCCAAAATCAGGTTCATTTTGAACCGAAAGTCTCCTGCACTTCTGTTTTATGTTGTTGATTTATACAATTTTTACATCATTTAACATTCAATTTTAAATTCCAATGTAACTTTTTCAGAAGATGTACAATATTTGGGAAGTTATGTTTTCATTTTTGCCTCCAATCACTGAATTACAAGTTTGTTTACATTACTCCGATATTTGACCCTTTTGAACTCATTGCAGTGGGGCTCTGACGGGATTTACTTTGTAACGTCATGAGGCCACAAGGAGCACTTTGTAACCTTTTATCAGTGTTCTTGGCTCATGTGACGTCACATATTTTATATATTTGACAGACAATAAAGCATTTTTGCAGCCGTTGTTATAAAAATATCCAATGCAAAATTTAAGCAAGAAAAAAATTGCATCCAAACAAGCTACAGACCTTGCTTGAGATCTAAGCACAAGCTTGTGATGTAAGTAAAATATTTTTTTATTGAAATTGTTCCTGAAAAACGGATTTGGGCATGATTTGACTCTTGAAATATAAGCACACACTTGAAATCTAAGCAAAAAGCCCTGGTTTGAACCCAATATTGGTGTTGAACACCGATTTTGACCCCGAAATATTGGTGTTGCATAATGGGCTCAAAAACATGAACCCAAAATTGGTGTTTGAAACCGATAATGGTGTTGAACTTGATCATACAATACTTTGGGTTCAAATTTGGTGTTTAACACCGATTTTGAACCCAAAATATTGGGTTCATAATTTTGAATCTGTTGATACAATACAGCCCTGGTGTGTTATAATCTATTACACATGGGGGAACTACTGGTATGTAGTCACACAAACTTGGCTCATAGTAATGAAAAAATTGTTGATTTACATGTCATTTAATTTCAACCAGTTTATTACACATGTAAAAGTCTTTCTATTTTTCAAGATTTTCAAACTGATGAGGTTGTTCCTTTTGTACATGTATATATTGCCAATCATTAATATATTCCCTTCACAACCCGCAGAATGCTAGCCATCATGTCTACAGATCTTTCCTGGAATGCATTGTACACTACACAAGAGTTACCTGTTGGATCACAAATAATGAAATTCGAGCAATGAGAATGAGATATATCATAAAATTAAAGTATATAATGGTAACTAATTTCAGATAATGTATGTATACAGAAGATAGAGCCTATAACTCACTTAATAGGGTTTTCTGTATCACCACAGTGAATGCAGTGAAAGTAAAAGTAGACAGAGAATTGACTATCTACTGAACATAAGCAGAATAGTATTTCTGAAATAATCAGGCTTCTCCGTCCAATGAATAATAAACAACAGCACCCATTAGAATGTACATGTACATTCTATGGCAATATATATAAATTGTATAAATAAATGGAGCTGGTACTCATATTTAACATAGTAATAGTACATATGGATAGAAAATATTTCTGCACATGGAAGAGAAATATGCTAAAAATTATCTGCTATGTGGCATTCTTATACTAGCTATGTTATTTTTCAAATCACAAACTCGGACAAATTGACAAATCTAAAGTTACTGTATAGTAATGTTTATAGTACCTTTAAATACAATATGTCACATTAACAGAACTAAGAGTTATAAAAAAACACACACACACATATACATAAGTAGGTATTATTAGGACTAAAAATTCTAAAATCCCTTGTGATAAAAGAACAAAACAGGAAAACCATTATAAAAAACTTATATGTACATTGTGACCTTCCCCAAAACACACAAAATTAAATAAATTCTCCCAACCCCCCTTAATTTTTTTGTAAAATTCAGGCAAAAAATATACCAAATCTGCAAAGAAATATATAAACATGAGGTAAAGAGAAGCTGTAGACTGTGCAGGTGCCAGAGACAAGGATAGATAACACCAAGTTGAGGCTAGGGATAGTGCAAACTTACTTCAGCCCGCACAGGGCATGTTGGGGTAGCAGTAGTATCAGTCACCACCTGATTGTGATTCAAGTTGGAAATCTTAGGTTAGCATCTGTACATTCTATATTATATCTATCCCAGTTGAGAATGCAAAAAAAAATATGCAAATCAGTTCTAAATAGCAATGGCACTTAAAAAAATGTGTATCTTTGGTGATATTTAAATTGACAGATGTTAAGAAACAATGTGATTAACTAAAATGTGTGAAATGTGTAGCTTTTGATGGCTCTTTCTTCTATTTATTTTTACATGACTCGACTCAAATAATTTTGATAAAACTTATGATTTTTTTTTCCTGTTGAACATACTTTCTTTTTTCTTTTTTAGATAAATAATTTACTTTAAAATTTCATATTTCTCAGAGCTATCACAAGCAGTGAACCTTCAATATCTGTATGTGTTTTCATTTGCTTGCTGTAAGCATTGGGGCCAGTAACAATTAAACATTTGGTTTTGAAGCCAATCACAACTTCAAACTACTTACTGGCAATATAATTGGTGCCCTGAAGCCACATTGCTTGCAACTATAAGACTGCTTTTATAAACTGAATACAATATTGGTGTAAAAACATACCTTGACACCAGGTCTAGACCACGGATACAGCAGGAACAAAAGCGAGAAAGCTATTCCACATATTATTCCATACTGAAAATATAAAATGGAATATATACATATTTGTAAAAAAAAAATAATAAGCATAAAATCTCATTTTTAGAGTAACTTTATTTGAAAATTGTTCATAAACTATATGACTCCTAATTCAGGTATGGTTTTATTTCAAATTAGTTTCATGAAAGAGTATGATACAAATGGTGTTTTATTCACTTCCAACATCAAATCAAAGAATAAATTTACTAAACTTTACTAAATTGCATTGAAAAAAACTTACTTCTATGCCTACTATAAAGGACAGGATGAAAGTCACAAACCACGGTAATAAATCAGTTTCTGTAAAAAAGAAGAAAAAGGTTTATTACATTTATTAATTTACATTTAACTTCACAATCATTCAAAGATTACTGGTATGTTAAATTTATGTTTAGTTGTACAGCATATCATTTTCTGCAATACTTCTTGGAAGTTCACTTACTTTTGACTTTCCATAATTTGGGAATGAGTTGGAAGCTGGCCATGTCTATGACTGCCATGATGATAACCCCAGCCAGAGCAGCACTGGGGATGTACTGGAACCATGGTGTCAACACAGCCAATGCAACAATGATAAGCACCCCTGTGAACACACCACCAGCAGGGGTGCGCACTCCACTCTGAGAGTTCACCGCAGTTCTGAAATATTAACAATCTCCATTTTCACTCATCAGCCCTGTTCTTGTCCATGCGTACAGATAACTCTATCATGGTTATATATTAAAAAATGATAAATATTATGGTACAGTATTACTTTAGATATGTTAGGACATGTTCTGTTATATTTTATGTACAAAAAGAGATTGCATACAAGCATTAAGTTAATAATTCAGAGAGAATTGTGGCTAGTGTACCTGGAGAAGCTGCCAGTGACAGGGTAGGCAGAGACAAACGATCCCATCAGATTAGCAGCTCCTATGGCAATCAACTCCTGGTTTGCATCAATCCTGTATCCATTCTTCCTGGCTGCAAGATCAGAAATGTCATTTCAATCATATTTATCAATCCATGTGCGACCTTAAGGATAAATTAATTTTCACAAGGATAAAAAAATATCGTTTAATATCACATTGCAAAAAATTATAAAGGTGTAAACATTCTACATTCATAATAATATCACCTTAAGCCTGGATTCTGTTGAAGAAATCAAATGAAAATGTCCGTCACAAAAATAAGGTATTTGTTATTTGGATGATTTAGTATATATAAATATCATAAAGCAAATAGGTGGTAATCTCCAGCTTGGCCCTCATAAATTATCATCAAATAGAGAGGCAAATATCAACCCTCTCAAATAACTGATTTTTGCTCTTACCAAATGCATTTCCGATGGCAATAGCTTCTACGACTCCCATCAGTGGCACAATAGCAAGCCCTGGACCAATATTCTGAAGGAAACAAGCACAGAAGTTAATCTTGTGTGTACATTCAGCATACACGCAGTGTATTCATTTAATATGTTCTTGGTCACATTTTGATAAATATGAAAATAATAATTATGAAAATGAGATAAGTTTCAGTTTATCTTTTCTAAAAATAAAATAAAAATCACAGTTGTATTTGTTTTTATTCTTTTTATTAACTTCAGTGTATTTGATTCATAAGTGATAGTAGAAAAAATAATTAACTTACAGCAAGAATCTGTGCCCCAGTTTCAATGTATGTTGTGTTTCCATCTGTTCCATTAAAAGAAAATGAAGGAAACTTGAAAGGTGGAAGTCCTGATTGTATTTTCCCAGTTAATGAGAATGGGTTATAGTCTCCGTTGTTCAGACCTGCTGCCAGTCCAGCTGCTATCACCACAATAATGGCATTACGGGCTGAAATAGAAATCACAAAAATAATAACAACAAAGCTTACAATGTTTACAGTAAGCAAAATGCTGTATTCACTCTCACAAAACATGCACTTGACTACGGTAACCGAGTAGCATGATGCAAATATATTTCCCAGTACTATTTTTTAGAATTCAATTCCCAGAAACAATTTTAAAAATTCAATACCCACAAAAAATGTATTCTTTGGGAAGGTGAAGTTCAATATAGAACTATAATTGGAGAAATAATAAAGCATTTCACTGGAACTCAAAACTTACCTGTTCCAATGAGCCAGATAATTTTCTTGAAAATTGTTCTACATAGATTGTCCTGAACTTCAGTACTCCACTGATAATTTTTCATTCTCTGCAATAAACATAAATTAAAGCATGATAGGTCAATTGTTTGGCTCTTTCAATATTTATTTTTTGTACATCAGGGTCATCTTAAAGAGTATATTTACTGGCAAACAAAATAAATTTATTATTTTCATGAATTAGATATTTAATCATATTTCATCATTAGAATTTTGTAATATTCAGAACTGGATTACATATTTATAAATATGCTGAAAAGTTATTCTAAGTTACAAAAAATGCTAAAATACAAATATTTATGCAATAAAACTAAGACTCACCTTCATTATATACAATATTATCATTGTCACAAGCCCTAAAACAAAGTCCCATATACTGAAAACAAAAACATGGAATTATAGCAAATCATTACACCACCCGTGAATAGTAAAGAAATCTCAAATATGTTTAAAAAGATTTTTAACATAAGAGAGAAGAAAGATAAACAGAGAACTTACTTTGTTTTTTTGATATTCTTAAATATTCCAATTAGTTGTGGAATGAAGTCACTAGATATATTTTTTAATCCGAGCCATTTCTACAAGACAAACCATTAACATGTACATTTTAGTTTTTAAAACTTTCTAATGTAATTATAAATGATTTACATGTTGATATAATAATCTATATTGCAGATAACCTTACAAACTTTTATCAAATTTGAATTAAGTTATCTGATAAAATATTATATAAATAACATTGTACATATATATATATATCTCAGTCTAATTTAATAATGTTCATATTAGATAAAATTTTAATATTAAGGATTAATTGCTAGTAATGCCATGAGTCGATATCATATTACAATATATAAAGGCATCATTATATTAGGGGAGCATGTACAATCTTTATGCCAATTCATCATTTTCCCAAACCACTATGGGTAACACTGTCAGATATAATTGTCTGTGATATCTGTGATTTAAAAAAAATAAAAATAAAAATGTTCAGTCGCTGTCAACAAAAATGTCATGTTTATGCTTTTGGCAAGATGAAAATCAAAACATTACTTTAAAATTATTTTTTTGTAATGCTAAAAAAATGGTTAAATTTTTCATCCAGATCTGATCAAATAAGTAAATTATAAAATAGATAAGATAGTAAGCTAATGTCACTCATTGCCTAACTAGCAACATCGACAAATACAATCAGGCTGTAAATGACACAAGTTCTTCATTGTTCATTATTAATTTTTGCTACCAGCTAAATCATTCATTGAAACTAATCCACCCATGGGAGTGTGATTACCTAAGGCTCAGAACACATTATATAATCCCATAGCAGCAAGTGTGTTGGGCAGGTCTAAATATGTACAGTGCAGTGTAGCTACACACATTTATTTTTCATTTCAATCTGTTTGTGTCATGTACTGTGAAGATCAAATGTTCTAATAGAGATGATACAATCCTAAATATTCTTAATAATTTGTACAAATATTTATATCTGGATAGAGATCAACAGCCTGCTTTGATCCTGACCACATGGTGGCATTGATCAAGACTGCCAGTTGACTCTTGGTATAACACTCAGTCCTTAAATATTTAATACATATTGATCAGATAGTGTAATACAAAATAATGTTATCGATTTATATAGTGTAATGCCAGACTATGTGCAAAAAAATATGAGGCAAAAATATTGGGATTAATTTATTGGTTTTTCAGTTGATTTCTGAAGTGTGTTTTAAATTTCCAGTAGTGTACAACTATTCCATATCCATGTAAAGTTAAACATCTCTTGAATTGTTTGTGGGATAGAAAAAAAATATATTATGTAATCATGCTTTATTATCATTAAAATGAACAAGGATCACATTTTGAACCTGATTGTTTCTGAGAGCAAAAATATGAGAAAACGGCAGAGAATATAACATCTTGTTTTGTTAATTAAAGATGAATGTTATGCATGTCAGGAAGAATGTTGACAGTTGAATAACAAGCATGTTTATCCCTCTCAAAGCATTTTGATATTGTTCAGATGTTGCTAATAATCCCATAAGTGTCATCTATCTTTCCCAAATAAGCATCGAGGGAAGAAGTAATGAAGTAGTCTAAGCAAAAGCAATTGGTGTTAACAACAAGAAGTGTCACTGTCAGCTGAGCTAAACAATAATAGAACTCATTCATATCAAGTGTGCTGTGTTAAATTCTCTATTATAATTATCCTGTCACTAGATGCTGGAGATATTGCTGAAATGTTTTTTTTTTTTGCAGACTTCCAATTTGTTGTACCTTTCCTATATCTACTTTTCAATGGGGCAAGATGGTGACTTGTAGTTTGCCTATACAATCTATTTTCTCTACAGGTGATATTCTTTTAGAAAACCACTGAATGAAGCTCCCTGTATTTGAGATATAAACTACAGGGAGAATAAGTAAAGTTTATATTCCTTGGTTCCTTAATCTCCTTCAGTACTCCTTACTTGATGTCATAGCACATTGTGATTGTGCCTAAGTGAACTCTAAAAGGTCAGTCCAATGCCCACACTTTTTGACATAGGGCATAAACTGGAACTTATTACAAAGCAGAACTGATGTCAAGGTATGGAATGAGGTCAGTTACATTTCATGACCTTCTTTTATTGATATGCCCTTAGAGGTGAACTGAATCCTATATTTCTGTCACAGCTGACCAATGACCCAAATCCCAATTGTAAATTTGATTTCCGCCCAACTTTGATAATTAAGTGCAAAATGATAATATAATCACATAAATAATTTCATTTCCAAAATAAATATAGTCACGCCATCAATAAAATATTCATCTTTTAGCTAGTTTAGGGGGAATTATGTTCGCTGAGGAAGATTTATCTCGAGTGGAGCTTTATTTCTGGAGGCATAACAGATTTAAGTATCCCCTGACTCCTGCCCTGACTACACTGATCAAAAGTTAATCAGAATTATTCAATCACCAGGATCGTATTCATTTATACTTAATCATGCCAATTATCTGAAGTGAAATATATACGTCTGATCTTCAAAGAATTTGTAAATTTATATTAAAAAGAAATTTGCCAGTCACTCTTTGTAAATACAAAAAAATAAATAAATAAATAAATAAATTCCCGATGATCAGGAATCATAGATATATCGTAATACAAAGATGTGAGAACACAGTGAATCAACTCACCTTAATTTGACCAAATGCAATGGTTACGGCAGCAGAGGTAGTGAAACTATTAATGACTGGATAAGGAATGAAATCCACTAAAAATCCTAAAATAGAGAAAGAAGGGCTGTAATTACTCTGCCAAGACATAATTTTTATTAGATATTATACATCCATTAATATATTTTTTCTAAATAATATGGCTTTCAGGGCAGGAATGGAATAAATGTTTTAAGAAATTTATAATAAAATATTTCTTTATAACTTAAAAGATCTTCACATTATTAAAATTTGGTCTTTAGGTGATAAGGTAAAAATGACAGTTACCACTTTGCTAATCTATTGTAAATGAGAGAAACTAACCGAGTGAGAAGAATCCCATGAAGAGCTGAACGATGCCCGACATGAAGCTGAGGATAATAGCATAAGTGGGATCAAGCTTTACCGGCGATGACCCAAACGCCGCTGTCATGAGAGACATGATGGCCGTGGGACCCAGCGTGATGTCCTTGGATGTGCCAAATATACAGTAGATGAAACATCCCATGAATGCTGAGTACAAGCCATACTGAAATACAAAAAGGTCTTTAATATCACAAAGGCATCAATATGGTTATAATAATCTTGTTACGGCCAGTGGGAATAGTATTTTGGTTCGTATAAATCAACCGATTTTCTATAAAGGATCAACTTGATGAATTGAGCAAACTCTATCGAGAATTAAAATTTTAAAAAACTATACAGTATATTATTATCAAATCTTGATTTGTTATAAAATTAGGAAACAAAAAGGCATCTGGACTAAATATTTCAATGCATCAATAATTTCATTATATTTTGCAGTCATGAACAGCACTGTTTTATTTTATATATTTTGTCAAACTATATTTCAGAAATGAAATAAAAAAGCAAGTAATCAGTAGTAACCTGTGGTGGTAAGTCTGCAACCTGTGCATAAGCCAAGCCTTGTGGGATGACTGTGAGGCCTACAGTTAGCCCCGCAATCAAATCTCCTTGAAAATCAGGACACCTGTAACACACAATATTCTCACATATCAAACAAGCAGTCTATCAGCCAATAATTAACTTGGAAAAGTTTGCTTTTGCAAGAAGAAAGTCAAGTCTGTAAAGAGAAAATTATCCACTAAAGATTCTGGGCCAAATATCTATCTGGCTGTGCAAAAAACATTGCCCAATAAGGTCTTATCAAGTTGCATGACTCCATTCAGTCATACTCAGATTTTGCGTGGAGGATTTAGGTCATGCAAACATTAGAGTCAGTTACAGCACTTTCATTTTGTTCAAGTTTGTATGTGGCCATACATGCTTAATTTCAGATATTTAAAAAGATTTGATTTATCCCTTATTAAAACAAGTTTTGAAATTTCATAAAGACATGGGATTGTTCCTGAATATTGAATGGTGTAAAGGGGTTGTCATAACTTGTTATGCCACAAAAGTACAGCAACCTTTAATAGGATATCTAAAAATATTAAGTCTTTGTTAAAGGGGATAATCACAAAACAATTTTGACTGGGAAGATTATGCACTTGTTTAAGATGCATCACAATCACACTCAAAATCAATTTTCTTAAGTTAAAAATCATAAATAAAAACATTGTTCCATGCAGACGGATTCATCAAAAAGGTTGGCAGGGATCAAAAAAGCATTTATCAACACAGGGCCATAAAATCACAAAATGCAAAATGCCACCTTCAATTTTAAATAATTCACCTGCTGACAAATCCCTAATCTGTAATTTGAAATTAAGATAATTATACAGTATCCAATTCTTAATGAAATGTTTGGAAATTACTCTGTAAGATAAGAGCTGCAAATATTTGATGAACACAATTATTAAAGCCTTACATGGCCAATTTTTTGTTGTTGCAAATTTAATTTTTTTCTACCGGTAATAAAAGCTATATATGTTAATTACCTGTATTTTGGGAGCCACTTGAGGATGGGGAACTTGTTCTTGAAGTTACGGCAGGTGCAGGTCTGGCTGCAACATCCCCGCACATCCACGCTCATGATGCCGTCATGAACTTCCTCACAGAAGCTGGACACATTCCGCTTGGCTTTGCTTAAACCTACAGAGACACAAGAGAGGGAGGACTTAGAATGATTCTCCACCTCTACTTCCTCCTCTGCTATTGTAAAGCTTTCTATTATTGGAGCCATTAATATCACTTTTGCTGGGTTATTTTCAATTAACAATATGCTGCTTTGTGGAAGTTGTGATAGAGCATTTTTCTATAAGTGCAATGGCAGCATCTCAGTCCATTTTTCAGAAAACTTTGATATAACATAGTGCTTATAAATGTATCTTGCAATTGTGACAGCCATGATATTTGAGTATATGGCTGGTTGCCACATGTGGTTTTCTAAACATTCCATCAGGGTACATTATTGTCACCACCATCAGTCAATGCTACTTTCTATCGTGTCCCATCTTGCGTATTTGCATTGCATGCTGGTATCCATATGATCACCTGCCATCTGAGTACACTTCACTCTAATAAATGAAAACAACCATGGCCTCTATTTTTTCTCCTCATGTATAAATCTTGAATTGAGGATGAAGCTAATTCTCTGATCAACACATTGTACTAGTTATAATATGTATATTAAATTTATACTTTATCTTCAATCGTAACAAAGATTTCTATGCCTTAGTCAAATATATATCTGTGAGTAGTAAACACATTCCTTCATATCTGTAAAGCAATGGGTGTGTAATTCCATGAATGTACATGATTCAGGGTACATTTAAAAAGATCAATCACTGAAAGTTGCAATGCACATATGTGGAGAATTCTTCTGATAAAAGGGTTACCTGGATTGGCACGGTTACATTTTTTACTCATAAAGGACTACCATTTAGCAGCCTTTTCATGATAACACATATTATATGTACAGTTTTTACTGTGAGACACGAAGGTTGTGCCAAAAAGTGAGTTGTGTTTACACTTTTCCATCTCACCTCCCCTCCGCCCAAAAAAATGCCCAATAATTTCAGATGTTATATTAAGCCAAACACATTAATCTTCAATTCTCATCAGAATTGATCATCATACAAATTAACTATCAAACTGGTGTGAAATATTTTTGAAAATATGAAAAAATAATAGATGTTTCTGTCATGTTAGTACAAATACATTATTTTTCCAAATAATTCCTTTACAATTTGAATTTACTGTTCATCATATGGTACAAGTTAAAATGATGGGTTCTTTAACCAGAACATGGCCAGAAGAAAACTGTCATATCAAATGTGACATGTTAAAACTCTGTTAAAAATATGAATGTAACAGACTGCATAATTTATAAACAATGATGAACATAAAAGACTGAACTTTGATATTGCGTTGTTTTCTATTCATAAATTCTCATTTGCATTTGTTGTTCCCCATCTAGTATTCTACATGTCTAAAGGCACTTAACATGTGTAATGCAGAATAACATTTGCTATTTTTCTTTATACAGTACCCTTGTCCTTGTACATCTGGCATCCTTTAAGCATCTTGACCTTGTAGAATAATATGGGAAAGCCTCAGTTCAGACCAGCCAAAAACAGGCTATGCTTTATGATGGAGTAAATACTGCTCCAAGGAGTTCCTGATATTAAATGTCTATGACAATTACAGACGTTCTTTAAATATGGAAGATAAAAAAGCTGTCATGGTTCTAGGTAAATAGAGTGAAGCTGTGATGTCCAAAATCAAACATTATAAAGCTGTGAGTGTCACAAGTAAGAGCTATCTTTATAAGAAATAAAGCTATGAATGATGGCAATAAACATGGTAAAGCTGTGATAATCAGAGTTCTTTCCATCCTATGATGTATTTCAAATAAATCTAAATTTACATATTAAGGATCCCACCTTTGACATACTAATTCTGTTCACAAATTAGTATTTGTTTGATATATTCTATCATACTAACCACTCTAGTTACAACAACTCAAATGAGAAATGTGAAAATCCCTGTTGCGTAACATGGGCACAACACAGTCATTCCTTGTGGAGGAAATACTACCCACTGAACCTTTGACCATACATCAATTTGACAGCGGAAATAGAATTTATCCAACAGCACAGTTACAATGGGGTTGCAGAAACCTAAATAGGAATTTCCACATATTGGTCAGTATGACCTAGCATAGATATCATTAGTACAATCACAGGACTAGCAGGACCGTGGTGTCACGCACTGTAATCACTGACAACACAGCACAAACTGGTCCCGCCCCTGCACGTCACATATAGTCCATTCATACTCTCAAAATCACTCAGCTCCTATTTGTCTGATAATATCTAAGTACATATCACATCAACTAGAACTCAACTTTAACTAAGATAAACCAAATTTTGTGGTAAGGAATTAAAAGACAAGTTACTCATTAACACACTTTGCAGACTAAGTTTCACAGAAAATAATGTATCAATTTACCTTCTTTGGCAAAACCAGTCATAGCAGCAATAATGTACGGTAATCACAGGTTGTCAGACAAATCTTATTGAGGGTTTGTGATCAAAATATTTATGTTAACACTGTCTCACACAGATCATCAAATTCTAATCTGATATTCCTTCCAGTAATCTTCCCTATTTCAGCATATAATTCTCAAAGATCATATTGCCTGTGGAATACAAAAAGGCTGGAGACTTTCAGATCTCTTTACTATATATAGCCCTTTACCATAATATTCTATATATAGAATTTCTTTGTTCATAATTTTACAAAGAAATCCCAGACATTCTGGTATTTCATCCTTGTCCTATATAAATACAGCTGAGGTAGATAGAGAATTACTAGTGTTGTTATTGTCTGCCACCAGCTTGCCCATCACACTTCCTGCAGCCTGCCTCTCTGCCACCCACACCCTTGTCCCTCCCAGTTTTCCTCCCCCAGTGCTGCAGACATGTCACTCTGGCAGTATGTGGGTGGTTAACATGATGGGAGAGTACTAGAAGCACTTTACAGAGCAGAACATTAGCATTTCAGACTCATGGAAAATCACCTGCTTCATAGGAGCAAGGAATACTATATTTTCAGATTGAAATAACAACATCATGGCACAAGCAAGATATAACTGATGGTAATATTCATGATTAGATTCATCAAAAGAACAATGTATACAGCACGTATTGGCATTGGCTATCTTAGAGATGTCCCTACCTAATGAAAAAAAATCATCAGTTTGTGTGATACAAACAAATGTTTTCGACAATTTTGGTAAACAAATTATTCATACATACGCGTGTATATATTATATAATGCATGCCACAAGAACACACTGACATGAGAAAAAATTCCCCAAATTAACAAATTCTTACAAAATATGTGTGAAATAAATACATCATTTCTACATTGTTCACAGCACATTATAGTTTCCCTTTTTGAAAGAAATCTTTCTTGTTTACATATTACCTGAGAGTGCAATCAATATGATCAATAATTAGTTTTTCCTGCCAAATGTTCTCGTGTTGTGTTGTGTTACCAAAATATTTTCAACAGTAGAAAATATGTTCCCATAAAAAACTAAAATATCATCCTTCAAGTTATTCAACGAATAATGATCTTACCAGCACATAGACAACACCCTGGACTAGCAGATCCTTCCAGGGTTTCATACCCTGTCTCATGATAACTATTCTCCCCACCCTTCATCTCTAATCACTTCATGCAAGTTATACTAGTATTCCCTGATAATCCTGGTCTCCACACGCTGTCTATGTTTATAAATCATAAATTTCCATTACTATTAGCTTCTATCACAGATAAAGGGGAGTATCCACTGGGGCAGTTCTATATCATGATATCAACAAAGCCATGTCAGATATTGATTTTGTTTTATTTTATCAACATGACTATTGTAATCCTGAACATAATCAATAAAAATTCTTTCTGTTATACAGTGTACACACAGTGCAATTTGACAAACAAACATTTATATGTATAATATATGCTTGTGTTTCTGTCTTTTTGGCACCTGTTGTGTGGCAACTGTTGCTTTATCTGACCATGGCACAGATCAAGCTATATATGCACATACATGATATGTATGCGAATAAATAACGTCCATGAAAAGAAATCTTCACATTGTTTCTTTGACAACTGGGTGTTTCTTAAGAGTCTATTGGTTGTTGTATGTTTGGACTTGTATCATGTCAATATTCAGCCAGAGATAAACTTCTATTTGGTCACTGGATGATAAATGAGGCTGCTTAATGCCATCACATGACTACATGTATATTACGCCATACGACCACAGCATGCCACATGACCACAGCATGCCACATGACCTTATGTGACCATGTGTAGCCATGCATAATATGAACATGATAAAATGGCTCACATTTAACAAAATGTTGAAGATGTGTGACCTAATCCTTTATCTCCAATATCATATGGATACGTCTGTGTGTGTGTGTGTGTGTGTACTGTGACCCAATTATCTTATCCAACACATGGGAAAAGTGTAGTGGAAATAAATGCCATTTGATGTGTTTTGTGAAAATTCATATGTGGCCTTTATTGGGCTTCTGTGACCTTGAAAATAGCTCAAGTTCATCTAATATTCAACAACTCTGAGCATACTGTGTTCCATTATGTGTGCAAAGTTAAGTTGATATTGCTGTGTTCTTACAATTAGGTAAGAACACAGCAAGTTCATAATATCAATTTCTATTCTTCTCCCATGTGTAGAGGACCAGTTACCCTTATTTAGAAGCTGTGACCTATATGGCTATGACCCATGTGACCTTGAAAATAACTCAAGGCCACCAAATATGCCCTCATAGATAGTCAAATCTACCAAGTTAAATCGATATTGTAGTATCTTTTTAGGAAATAATTGCTTTTCTGTTGGTTATAAATGAATGAGAAATAAAACCATTTGTGACAGCAGCTGATGGGGAGGCGATACAGGAGGAACAGGGAAAGAACATCAAGTCCACTTCTGCAGACTTTATAAATCAATTGTTTTAACCCATTTACCAAAACACAAAACAAAATTCTAATCATAACTGTTACAATGTTTATGTTATTCTTGCAATTGTTACTGACAATATGCATTTTACATCTCTGTGTGACCATTTTTAAGAAGTAGAAATTTGACCCAAAAAAATACTTAAATTTGGCACTGTGATCATGAGGACAATTCATACCCACCCTGGTAGATAATGCCCACACTGGTGGATATTGCCCACATTGGTGGATATTGCCCACATTGGTGGATATTGCGCACACTGGTGGATATTGCCCACCCTCTTTATTCCCCAACTTTAAGCTAATTTATCACAGGACACACTGTTGCCCATATTACCATAAAATCAATACTACACAACCATTTGCACATACCTCGGGCTATGTGATTGTTACTCCACTGTCTCCCACTCATGCTAAACAACCAACAGGCAGTGGCAGGCCAAGCACAACTGCAGTGGTCTGTTGCATGGGATTTAAAGAGCCACTCATGTGGTAACTAATCCACGTGGCAATGTGTACATCAGGGTGTTCACCAAACAGTTCCATTCACTGAGATCATATGTTGGATGGTCCATGCATATCATACGTCATTGTGTAAATCTCAGCTGGGACAGGACGTGACTCCCTGTCCTGCATAATTTGCAGTACATAAATTTGTTCTATATACACTTTCTTTTTACATGATCCTGAATACAGGTTCATTAAGAATGATTAATGTTGTTATATATTTATCACAGGCATTAACACCATATTGTACACCAATAGAGACAAACATCTATTTGGTCATGGAAAAAGATACCTGTCTGTCATTCATAACTCCATGTTGACTTCCACTTTTCACTTTCATGCTCCTGCATCATGAAGAAATATCCCTCAGATGCACACAAAGTTGAGTGTTTAAAGGCCAGTCTGCAAATAAAGCTCATTTGAAATCTTGAAACCTATTTTCCAGACCTGAATGAAATTTATTGGCACAACAAAACAAATTCTTGAGTGCAATAACAACCCATCATTTTTATTGTGGAAATAATTCTATTTCTGTGATTAAAATTTTAATCAAAATAAGATCTAATTGTTATGTGTTAGTTTTAGCTGTAATGGCTAATGGTCACAAATCAATGCAATACATATGATCCAAAAATACTAGTGGCAGTATTATATAATCATATTAACTGCATATTGTAATGATATGCCGTTGGCAGTTTTAGAAAGTTCAGTGTGATGAGGTGACCAGAACTTAATATTTGTGCCTTCTACAGATGTCTTGTTGAAAGATGGTTGAAAGATAGTTCCATTCATATCACTTCCTTAATCAATCTTGTTAGTTTTAGGAACTCTTGATTGGTGCAAAACAAGTTTGTCCCCTAACAACTGGTCAGTATCATTGCCCAGTACTTTCTGTCATTCATTGTCGATAAATATTTTGGTATATTTGGTGTGGTATTAGCACCAAGGAAAACCACTCAAATTCAAGCTTTAAGACATTTGAGATTGACAATCTTTTGTCAAGCAATCCCAGATGCTAGTACACAAGCATGATTGCTTAACTCTGCTTTCATTTTGGACATACAAAACATTTTGCACCCATTCTAAAATGGTTTTCTTGCCATAAAAAGGTACGAGCACAAAGCTACATTATGGTCCTGCCTGAGGTTTCTATCCATTCCACAAAATCGGGCCTTACTTGAGGTTTCAACCAAATCATTCATTCGAAATTCTCAATTGATCTAAAGCCATCCTATGTATACACACACATTTTCAAGTTGTACTTAAAACATGTTTAGAAAACATGAGGCAATGATATCACTCTGTTGTGTTGTGTTCTGTATTTTTCTTGTATGCAATTTTTAGAGCAATAATAAATTTATATATGTAATAGTATATAGACTATATAAGAAAAAAATTTGCATATATATAGTGATCAGAGACAATGGGGGCTGGTACATAAATGTCAGAGACTTCTGTGTACATGTCATTCTGTTATGCATTCGATTTATACTCTCGCGTTGCGAGTTTGAGATGGTGGCACTTAGAACCGTGCACTATTCCTTCTTTTAGCAGTTTGCAAATCCACTTAGAAACAATGATCACCTACCTGACATTAGATTTCATAATCAAACACATCTTCAGCAGATGGCATTTGGCAAGATTTACTGCCAGGCCATTTGATATTTGGGGATAGAGAAATATAAATTTATATTATTCTCAAAAAGTAAATTTCATGCAAACCTTTTTTTTAAAAAAAGACTTTCTTGTTAATCTTATTAATAGTCAGCTACAACATAGGCATCAAATACATTTCCAACTCTTGTAAAGTAAAAAATGCCACATCCCCTTTCTAATGACATGATTATATGATATACCAAGGTATGCAATGTAAAATAAACTTCTGTTATCAACCATCCATAGTCTAACAGAGGTCCAGACAGATGAATTTCCTTGATCATTGATGTTATTTGGTGAATAATAATGATGGCATAATAATGATGTCATTAAAACGTGGGCATGGCACTATTTTCATTGTGATGCAGAAAAATGGCAGGACCAAACACTATTGTATCTGGTTACTAAATAAATAGAATTTATGACCATGTTGATTCAATATGCTTAAAGATTGTATCTGGTTACTAAATAAATAGAATTTATGACCATGTTGATTCAATATGCTTAAAGAAGTACTGGGGTCAAAAGATCTGGATCCAAGCTGCCTGACATCATTACCGTGATTTTATTGTTACACGTTGCAGCCCTAGAGAATGATGTCATTCAGGACAATGGGGATGTTAAAAATCTTACTGTGGCTTAATCAAGGAACTGTAATCTGTGGCACACTGACAGAAAACTGGTGCGACACTCAGTCATACTTGTCTGAGACCAATTTCAGGCAGTGAAGTAAACTGACCAGCAGAAGCGACAATACAAGGGACCTCTCTGGCTTAGCCACAGCATTCTGTGGTTAAGAAGACTGGTTGGACTGAGAAGTCATTTGTCTTGAGTGTGATCCATAGTTAGACTGCGATAGACAGCTGAAGTATGGCAAATGACTTGCTCTGGCAGGCCTGTCACTTTCACAGTGTCAGTCTAACACTAACATTTAGTAAATTCAGTTGAACTTGTCCACTGTTTCGACTGTTATTAAAGCTAAATACTCAATAATCATTTGATTGAACATGCAATCAAATAATCATATAAATAATTATGGTATTACTTTAATCACAGGAACTAATTTGAAACTCAATCAACGAGAGAATCGACAATATTTGTTGAAATGGAAAGAGAAACTTACCAACCAGCCAACACGATATGAGACGGAAGCTGAGTTGCGCATGACCACAGCAGACGACGGAGCACACACCAACTCCCTCTAGCGGCAGATAAATCTACCAACATATTGCCCTCTGGTGGAAATTAGGAGTTGCTTCAGCCTCGGCGAATTTTACTCTATAGGCTTCATTGGCAAGGATGAGTGGGCGTGGCAAACAAAGTACGCATTCGACGTGATTCATAACACCAGATAACAACAACAAGCATATAAAGCTTTATTGTTTGAAAAACCACAGATGCATACATGTACACCTTACTCCCATACCTGGCTCCCATGTCCAACCAATAGCAATTAAGACAAAGTCAATGCATATGCCAATGGTCCATAATTTGGTTTGAAGACTTTCTGGGATATCTAAGGAGCGGACCATTATTCATTCAGGAGGGGGGAGTTGAAGGAATATATATTGAAGGAATATATATATATGGCTGTTTTTGATTCATTGTATGAATTGCTGTAGTCCAATATTTTTAAAGGAATTGAATTAATATAAAGAACAAGCTGCAGTACTGATTTTGAAAATAATCATCCTGCGATTTTACACAGCCACTCCGGGCACTGACCACACATTGTGGACACCACAAATTTTTCCAGACATCAGGCAGTCTAAAGGTGCCCTAGTTTGAAAACCAATTTTGTAAAAAAAAAAAAGTGGTGCTCAACATGTAACACGGATGGGGAACAAATTTAAAATAACAAACAAAACAAAATTACAATAAACAAAACAAAAATTACAACAAACAAAACAAAAATTACAATAAACAAAACAAAAATTTAAATAAACAACAACATACATTTAAACACAAACAATCATTGAAAACTGATGGGGTATTTGAAATTATTTTCTTTTTAAAAACATTTAATTTGGTATATGAACGATTTTTTTAGCACAACTGTATGCAAATATATATATATATATATATATATATATATATATATATATATATATATATATATATATATATATATATATATATATATATATATATATATATATATATATTTTTATATATATATGGTAGTTTTTATGTCGCACTTTTTATATCGCAGGATGATTCATTATTTTCAAAATCAGTACTGTAGCTTGTTCTTTATATTAATTCAATTCCTTTAAAAATATTGGACTTGAGCAATTCATACAATGATTCAAAAACAGCCATAAGATATAAAAGTCACCTAAAATTGAAGTTTTGTGTGATTTACATTTCAACCAAAAGAGTTTTTCAATCAAAAGAGGATTTGATTACAGAGGCTCCACATGATTGGGTCCGGTGGACACAGCTCTCCGCTCTCTGAAAACTGTCTGCGAATTTGGCGGGACAAAATTGAGGACCTGGCGATCTGGCGTTCTCGTCAACGGCAATACGGCGGGTTCCAAATGTTTGCAACCACTTTCAAAATACATGATTGTCCAATCAACATGTTTGGTACATCTATGGAAAGCTTAAAAGATTTCAGTTCTGAAAAAAATATTTGTAGTCTAGTCACATGAGTTAATTTGTAGAATTATAATTCATGATAATATGGGATTTTTTAATCCACAGAAAATTGAAAGTTGAAAGAGTTCACCATGGGGAAGAGCATACAATTCTAGCTGGATTTCACAATTTGAAACATTATTGGCTAAATGGCATTTGAAATAGTGGACTGAGCCTTAATTCTACACAATATTCAGCTCTTCCCCCTTTCCAAGTGACTTCTACTAGAGATATCTGTGTTCAGTGTCTCTGATTCTACACACTTAATATTAGTATGACTATATTTTTTGAAATATCAAATTAACCCATTTCTTTCAAAATGATTATCAAAAAGAAAAAAAGAAAAAGAAATCCACGACCAATTTAGAGGCATTTTCTTTGATTGCAAAAAACACATTTTGATATTTTTCTGAATGACAAACTACGAAACATGAACTACGAATAATGAAGCATGAACCACAAACCACAACACATTTGGTGCTTAAAAGAAACTTGCACTTGGTGTGGTCTCCTTTGTCTGACCCAAAGAGATATATATGACCTTTATTTGCAGAGCCTGGTATAAAGTTGTTGAGGAGAGTAATGCCTTTCGTAATCCTCAGAAAATGAACTGATGTGTCCGTATTGAACGAATTTCCTTGCTAGAATGCTGACAATTTTATGATATAATCATGGATTT
Source organism: Amphiduros pacificus (assembly GCA_949316495.1). Taxonomy (NCBI): domain Eukaryota; kingdom Metazoa; phylum Annelida; class Polychaeta; order Phyllodocida; family Hesionidae; genus Amphiduros; species Amphiduros pacificus. Next base: position 17,808,172 of record OX439002.1, on the reverse strand, counting down.
CATACTTTGAGAAATTGGCCACGAGGCGAACCTTTAGCATTTAATAATATTACATTTATATAGCTTTATACCAGAAAAGCCTAATAATGGCGCTCTCGAAGCAAAGGCTAAAAGTTTGAGATGTTTGTTTTAAGGATATATTCATTACGTTTTCTCACAAGGGTTTTCATGCCCTCAAGTACATAGTCTATTTGTAGTAAAATGCACTAGGTATATTAATATCTTAGTGATGACAGCCTACTAGCACACTTTGGAATATCATTAGATTAGCTTTACAGATTTATACACTTGCATGATTTTTGCTTGGATCAATTACTGTTGGGACAGGAATAAAAAATGATTCAATCTTGACATCAATGCCATTAAGTGCATGATAACATAATCATCACCTTTCAGGTCTTTGGCTGTGGAGGTTTCGGCGGGGGTTTGTGAAGGGGTGGCTGTGGTATTTAGTGGGGTATCAGATGAAGCAGCTCCAACCCGCGGTTGTGTTTCCTCTTGTAGTGGCTGACCCGGAGAGGGATTGGTTAAGTCAGTAGATCCATAGGTGTGATTCATAGACAGGTTTTCCTTGTCACCAGTACATTCATGAGATGCAGCCCCGTCCATTTCCTTCATTTCTTCATTAACATCGTCACAAGATTTTTCTAAAATATCAGATGAGTAACCACTCATTACTCCGAAATTCATCTTCTATTTAATAAATGAGAATTTATTACGCCCTGGACAAAAACATCAGACTTTGCTTTTGATTTATGATATATATTGGCGGATCTCTAATATCAAACAATATTATTTTAAGAAGTCTATATCATCTACACATTATATTATTATGTATATATCATCTGGATACACATGGCTTACATTATGCGGACGCAGAACCAGGTCTAACCCCGGCATCAGCCTCTGTCAATCTCCGATAAGCTTCTGCTCATAGTAATCTCTCAGCATGCTCTGTGCCAATTGATTTCATCGTGTTCATAAAGAATGTCATTCCAATGTTATCCAAAATGTTACATTTCGTTAATAACAGTGGCCTGGCACTATTAATTGTCTTATTACAGCGTGATGCACAGATGTAAATACTAAGGAAGCCATTGTATTGCAAGCATTCAATGTTTAGAGGACAACAGGCTGTAGATGATCAACATTGCCCACATGTACACATATGACACTTATGGTTCCTCAAGAGACATCAACCTGTTATAGGCATACCACCCAGAGACTAATATGATTTCTTGGAGCTAAGTGGCATTAGGCAGTCAATATTAGAGTTAATGCCCAAATGCGGAGTTCCCCAATACACTATGCTAGAACCAGGCAGCTAGGCTCCCACCCACTCACTCACCTTGTCCTTTGCCTTTGGAGGGGACTGCTCCATTTTCCCGTGCGGCCATTTCCTCTTCATCGATTCTTATATTCTGGTCATATCACATTCTTTTATTTATTCTCCTGGTTATCTTGATATATTTAGGCAACACAAATTAAATGAAATATGAGGTTGCTGTGAACGATTTGGTGCTATCAGCTGATACTCCACGACACTGCAGGCCCCCTATCCCTGCCCGCCCTGCATTATTGCTTCAATAGGAGCAGCCAGCCAGCACTGCTGCCCCATAATGTGGGAGCGATCAGTGGTGTGCTGCAAGGACCTGCCTCTACTACTCACTCTTAGATCTATCTAAGTGATGGACCTCAAAGGCAACCTGGCATGTTCTTCCTGCCAGATCAACCACTAATTCCGTTCAACAATGAATTGGTTACCATGGTAACTGCCGGATAACCCAGACAACCATACAATCAGATGCGATTGCAGTAATATTGCAGTATGCTTATCTTCGAGTTAGTGTAAAATAATGCAATCATTTCTCCCACTTGAAAAGCGACACTTCTGAGGATGGTCTCTTCAGGATGTCAACATTTGGTCAATGCCATCTGGTGTCAAACAACAGCATTCTTTCAGGGTGAAACGTCACAAGAAAAATGGTTGAGTTAGATTGAATTAGAATTGATAAGTATGAATGAGGATGGATTAGATTAGTATAGATAGGGATATGTTAGGGTTGATTATGATACAATAATATAGATAGGAACAGATTGGATTAATTTAGATAATAATATATTAAAATAATTTAGATTGGATTAAATTAAGTTAGGTTAGATTAGAATAGAGTAAATAAATATTCGAATATTGCAATGATTTGAATGGTTCTGAAATCGTGGGAACAAGACAAAAATCTCGAAAAAAGATGAAATAAATATCGATTTAACGTGTCTATAATCAAACAGTTTTAATTAATATAATGCTGACAATTTCATGATTTGATCACGGATTTCAAACTTTGAGTATGTTGGCCATAAAATTATTCTTAAGCATGTTTTTTAACCTTTGGAGTGGAATCCAAATACCACCATATGCAGAGGTATTTTTACACACGTTAAGGGACGGACCATTATTCATTCAGCAGGGGAGGTGAAGAAAAGAATTTTTGCAGATTTTTTTCCGGCACTCAGCCATTCTCAATTATTTTTTCTCAGTCGATTGGGCCACCAATTAATTTTTTCCTAGGGTCCAAATATCCCAATCTTTATACTTATATTTGTGTAAATGGATGTATGATTTATTAGAAAATTATGCAATCTGTTATTTACACTAATTCCTAGTTAATACAACTATTTCAAGTAGTCATTTATTGAAGTAAACTTCTTGGGTGCCAAGGAGGTTTTATATTATTTGGCATGAGTGTAGTCACATTAGATATGGGCACTGCACACTCACCCAAGTGCCGACCACATATCGCCTGGACACCACAATTTTTTCCAGACAACAGGCAGTCTAAAGGTCCCCTGGGTTGACAACTGATTTTGTAAAAAAAAAATCCATCGCCTAAGCATCTTTTGGGAAATTGGAATAAATGTTTGAAATTTGGAACGTAAGACGTGATATGCAAGATAAGAGCCACACAAAAGTGAGTGCCATTTGTTGTACACAAGGAGTGGGACAGGAAATATCTTACTTATCGGTAGGTCAGTAAGCCAGTGCCTTTAAGATATAGCAAGTTATAACAAAATATCAAAAGCTTTGTATTATCAATAAATGCTTATGATTGTTAATGAAGTGATTTCAAAGCATTTCTATGCCTGGTTACCATAAATGTTTGGCTTTGCAACTGCCCAATTTAAACCGTTTTTAGACATATGAATTGTTTAAAACCTGCATTCAACCCCCCAAAATAATAAGTTGAATGTGTTGAATATGTGTTATTAAACATATGTCATTGTTCAGATATAATCGATGTTAAGCTAAGAAATCCAGATTATGAAAGTCTATGTTTTGCCCAATAATAAAAGTTAAGTAAAGTAATCATGCTGAACGTCTTGTTAATACAAAAGATAAAAAGATATTCGCAAAAGATTGTATCTGAGAAATAAGAAAAACGGAGAAAAAAAGGCAAGAATGCATAGAAGTAAAAATAAAATTGTATTTGTATTTTTTTATCTATACAGATTCACAGGAGCAAATGTGTTTGCATAAATACCACACTGCAGTCGTATCCAGGAGGGTGGATGCAACCCGCTGATGCACCAACCGTTCTGTGATAAATGGCAAACCTTACAAGACATTTTGGTCACATCCCATCGCCCTGACTCAGGAATCAATTTAGTCTTCGATTTTTTTTGAAACGATAGTGAAATCAATCTAGCAATATTTTGAAAGTCCTTTGAGGGTCGGTGTCAAGGGGCCCCCCTCTTCCTGAATAACAATCCGAAACTCTGTTTTCAATAAAAGTCTCCACATTGTTCATATATAAACCAATCATTATCTGGATTCAGATTAACAACTCTCAGTCAGTGTGCACCTTTTCGTTGACATATCCAAATGAAAATAAAAAAACAAGATATAAAAATAACTCACGCATATCCAATTTAGATGAGTATCAATATTTGATGAGTAGTATATATATATTTGATGAGTGGTTTATATGTTTAATGAGTGGTATATATATATGTATATATACTTGATGCATTGTCGTAGCAAGATTCCGATTGGTTGAGTTGTTGCTATGGACACTCATACACATGCTGACTATAATAGTAAAACTATTTGATAATTTGTTCACAACTTGTGCCTTAGAAAAGTATACAATTTTCAAATTAAGATAAAACATTTATTTCATAACATTTAAACCATAATAAGTAGTATCTCCATGTCTTTGTCATAAAAATCCACAAAATTGACACCATAACAACCTATTAATTTGGTTACAACCCCCTCCCCCAATAGACCCTCACATCATAAATTAAAGCAGTGTCCTTCTGATCATCATTGCCGCAGCATATGCTGAGTTTTTAGAGAAGTAGAATGTATTTCGGACATTTTAAGCTTCTTGTAATCAATTCTACTCATAATATTCACTTTAATTTAATATCGTGTTACAAAGGGACAGCATAAATATTCATAAAGTCATGAATTTACTAAATTCTCTTAAGCTCTAATTAGTCATATACCGACATCACATTTGGCAAAATATTACTTGTCACAAGGCATAGACACTTTTTTGCAAGCACTCTTTCATTTCCCACTAGTACATTCATCATTGTTCTCTTCCTTCAGTAAGTTGTGGGAATGGAAGCTGTCCTGTCAAGGTGAGTTGAAATCATATTTGGGTTGTCATATTGTTGTGATGATTGCCCTAAACTATGTAATTGTATGTATATTGTCTTGTCCAAAACATAAATCATTAAAATTATCCTGTTTTTTATTGCAATAAGAGTCGTCCTTTATTTCCATGACAACTATTCAAAGATAGAAGTTAAACATATTATATGAATTATATATACTTGATTCATCTAAAACCTCTTACCATTTGACTACCATTATGCAGGTTACTTTAAATTTAAGCTACCTGATAGATATACCATTTAAATGTACGTGTACATCCCTCAAGAGAAATCCAGCACATTGTAACCTCTATTCAGTCATCCTTCCAGACTACTTTACACATGACTTCTCCAGAAAAGTACACAACAATCCAGTCACTGATTTTCCTTGTTTTATTACCATTTTCTATTTTTCAAACTGAAGGTAATGTATATAAAATGTGTCCGGACATTATATGAGACACTTAATATTCAATGAAAGTAACTGCATGTTTACCTTATATACGTACCTATAGAGAATCAACTAGAATGACATATATTGCAGATATCTACTTATTTTATCTAATTGCATTAGTTTTGAATCCAGCTTAGACAAACATATACATAAGTAAATTTTGGTCCATAATTTTAACTTAGCTCTCTGAAATTACTTAATAACTTCAGTCATAAAATAACATGATTAAGTGATGAAGATCTTTTTATTTCTGTAATTTACCAGTAAGAAGGTAACATTGTACTTTTCAATGTGGCTCAGTGTGACGTCTGTCTCCTACGTTAAAGGTCTGGGTTTGGCACAAGTACTTTTTGAGATCTTCATATTGGGGTTTCATTTGAATGTCAGAACACATCCCTTAACATTCATTCTTGTATGTACATTCCATCAGATTGGCATATTTTTATTCCAAAACAAATATTACAGATCCGCAATAGTTGACCATGTTAGTCATGACGGAAATCAACAAGTCACATGTTATCTGTATTTGTATTTCTCTGTTTACCAATGAGATTAAATCATACTTTTCAATTGGGAAGAAGTGAAGGCTAGGAATGGAGCAGATCTTGGTGGGTCCTTCTTTGTTTTAAACGATGTAGAGCTATCAGACTAGTTTCAACTAGGTTTGTCTCATCAGTGGTATATGAGTTATCATCTGTTTTCTCTCGCTTATATACCTTTTTTCCTTTGACCAGGTAGACAAGTGGGTGAACAAGTTGTCCACTTTGGATGGACAAGCCTTTCAGGCCATTTCATTGGTCACAAGGTATCCCGGTCAATTTGAGGGGGTTCTGTTATATTAATTGATAATTTGGGTGTATTTTGTCGAGACTTTTATGGGAAATTCTATGCACTAATTTTCGTTTGTAGAGCTAGAATATAATACCTCATATTTTATATATTAATCTTCATAATCCATAAGGGAGAACTATTAGTTTTTGATAAAGTACTTTTTATTGATGATTTTCTAATAATTACATATTTGTATTTTTTACAGGTCTATTGCTTGGTTTAAGTCAGTTTATGGTTGTCTGTGGTGATATCCCTGATGACAGTTATTCTGAGGAAACAACTTTCTTTTATGCTTTGTACTAGGGAATGTATTTCAGCCATGTATCTGTACATTAGGTATATGTTTTAGCATTGTACATGTACATTTAATTTAGATATATGTTTTATTAGTTTATTATTTGCCACCAGGGCCACTTATTGAAAATATCCATAAATATCCTGAAGAATTGTTGTTATATTATCATACAAACACAGATCTCCCTCATTGTGCAAAGAACTGCCACCTGGTGTATCAATCATCTCACCACCATTGATATTTCTTTGAATAAAATCCAATGAAGCTGCTTTGCTGATGGAATTATATTAATTATCAGTTATTTACTGATGGAATTGGGTTTTCTCATGAGCGAAGATTAAGTCAATGAAAGCCTCATTATGGGGTGTCGATATGGTTCCCTCCTCATTGGCCTGATTATTATGCCATTTGCACTGTTTTGCATGTTTTTAGGCAAGTGACCAGACTACTAGCAGTGTAATATTAAGCTTTATTCGCCTAAAGCACCTGACACCAATCAGACCACTGCACATATCAATAACATCAAACATGTAACCATCAATTGACATCAATGTACATCAATAACATCAATATACCATTAATCCATATCATGTGTACCTAGGACCAGTGGTTCTGAACCATCTTGCCATGTATAGTATGCCATGAGCCCATATCAATGCGGGACCTGAGTTGGAGATCATACTGTAACTAATGAGTGGGTGAAATGGGTATGTCTGTGTGTGCTAACCTGGATTCAAATTGAATCTGTTCTAATGGTGGTTGCCTTATATATTGGAAAAAGGCATCGGAGGTCTATAGCTTTTATCTCATGAGATTTGAAGTGACCAAGGGCCGCCTGCATTGCACTGCTCGCATGGTAAGAATGTCTAGTATAAGACTCCAAACGTTACAACCCCAATGGAGGGTGGGGGATTACAAGTGCGTGAGTGCGTTTGTACTGAAATACTGCATAATATCCGCTAATGCTAATGGAAATGCAGCTTGATATATATAATGATCAAGGAGAATCATAACAAGACTCTGCCATTGCGGGTGCATATAACATAGTAATCTTTATTGAGTACAAACGCAACGGAACCAGGTTCCGGCTATATGTACAATAGCAACTCTATCAGTGGCGGGAAATCAATCCATTACATCTCCCCAAACTTTTAGACATATCTTGTACCAATAAAATACCTGTATAAACAAATACTTCTGTTTTGTAAAATAAACATTGAGCAATAAAATATGAAGCTCAAACCTTCTTGTTTTACTTTTATGCTTTAACCAATAATTCTAAATTGAACACAACGTGGTAACAATGAACCATTCTCACATTTTGCTATCAAGTGAAATATACATTTTCAATTTCAATTCTATAATACACGCTCTTTCCCCTTGAACAGAAAAGTAAAAATATCCCTTTAAAGTTGAACATTTACAAACATTCATGCTAGAGATTTTACCATAGTAATTAAATGAAAAATATAGATTTCACACTCAAATCATTTTTACCATATTCATTGAATGAAAAGCATAGATTCACAACAATGTCATATTCAGATATGGAAATTAAAATGAAAATTATTTCTCTTTACTTTTACTGTCTCTGAGTTTAAACTAAAGTCTCTGAACTGTCTTTGGATCATTTCTTTAGCAAATTCAAAATAATAGCGTTCATTTAAACATAAAATGTCATGAAAATATGTGGCATTTCACACATTTGACCAATTTCACTTTCGAACATAGTCCTTCAAATATGCTGGTTGCCTTGTCAGTCTCCTGGGACGGACTGACCTTGGCGGGGTGTGCGGAACAGCTTTGGCTTTGCGCACAGGAGTTCCTACAGTGTTAGGACTCGCCAGAATTGGCAGTGGTGGAACCTGTGGGATAGGTTCAGATCCTGGTTGCACTGGCTCTGGCAACTGAACATGTGGGATATGTGGTGTGGGTGGCTCGTATGGGTCAGGCATTTCAAGTTCCAGATGAGCAGGCTCTGGGATATCATCAACACTATATGGCTTCTCTCCAGTATGAATCTTCTTGAAATGAGCTGAGTTTCTATCCTTCCTCTCACCTCCACGCTCTGCAATTATCATGGAACCTTTCTTTTCCACAACTTGAAACGGTTCCGCGTGGAACTTGGAGGTGGTCTTGCCCTTACTAGTGACGTTTTTCATCAGCACTTCGTCACCGGGCTCCACACTACTAGGTTTAATGTTCCTTCTCTGCTCAGCGTACATTTTCATTTTTCTTTTTGCTTCACGGTCATTCTGTCGAATTCTCTCATCTCCTGGGTGAGTGAGTTCCGTGACTTCTGGTAGCTGGATTTTCATGGGGTAGCCATTCAAGGCAGTGGCGGGAGCTACGCCTGTAGACGCATGGGGCGTGGCTCTATAACTCCGCAAAAACCTCTGGAGCTCTCTACGCCATGGCTTGCCTTCCAGCTGTGCGCATTTCACGACTTTTCCCAGCGATTTCATGAATGATTCAGCTTGGCCATTAGCCTCAGGCCAGTATGGGGTGACTCGCTGGTGTTTAAAACCCATTTCCTTGGCAAACTGCTGAAACTCTTCACCTTGAAAAGGTGGACCATTGTCCGATTTTAGTTTCTCAGGTATGCCTCGTGATGAGAACACTTTGTCATATATAGGTATGACAGTCGATGCAGCTACGGCTTTCACTGCTTCTACTTCTGGAAACCGACTATACTCGTCCATGATGTCCAAGAGATAGTGTCCAGACGGGAGCGGCCCAAAAAAGTCAGTGCACAGGTGAATCCAAGGCCGGTCTGGTAGTTCAGTCATGCGTAGCGGCTCGCGCGGGCGCGCGTGATGGTTGGCCTGGCAGGCCACGCAGCCGCTGATCTCAGCTTTCACACAACTGTCCAGTCCTGGAAACCAGACTTTCTCTCTGATTAGAGCTTTCGTCTTATTTACACCTTGGTGCCCCTGGTGGGCAATCTCCACAACTCTCTTCTGCAGGTTTTCTGGGACACATATACGGGTTCCCCTAAGCACTACACCTTGTGCAGTCACACTTAGTTCATGTTTCAGCTTGGCGTATGATGCGACAGCTTGGTCGTCAACCATAGGGGACATTTTCTCCGCCAAGTACCACCGTCCTGACTTCACCAGATCTCTCACGGCACACAGTGTGGCGTCTTGGTCTGTGGCTTCAGTGATCTCTTCCATTGTCATCGCTTTCGGGACACATTCCTTGGATACGAAGCACACATACTCCTCTGCGACCTTCTCAGCCCTGTTGCCGGGGTCTGCGTTGTTGTCCGGGTGACGGGACAAGTAATCTGCAGGGTTCTTTTTTCCTGGCTCGAACCTGATTTGCAGATCATAAGGCTGGAGACGGAGTGCCCAGCGCTCGATACGCGCCGGCAGTTTCGCTCCAACTTGACCGTACATGTTGATCAGTGGCTTGTGATCAGTGATCACAGTGGCTGGGCTTCCATAGATATACAGATGGAATTTTTCACATGCCCAGACACAAGCTAGCGCCTCACGCTCAATCTGCGAGTATCTCTGTTCTGTCTCTGTCAGCGACCTGCTCCCATATGCCACCACTTTCCTCTTCCCACTCTGATCCACTTGGGTGAGGATTCCTCCTAGGCCCACTGGTGATGCGTCCACATAGATTTCAGTCTTTTTACCTATGTCGAAATAAGCTAGGACAGGTTGCTTTGACAATACACTCACAATGTGCTCATATGCTTTCTGTTGAGCGTCACTCCACTCAAACTTGACACCAGACTTGGTCAACTCACGCAGCGGCGCAGTGACGGTAGCAAAGTTCGGAATAAACCGAGAACTGAAGTTCGCCATTCCGAGCAGGCTTTGAACCTCGCCCACATTCGCAGGTGTACTCATGTTGCGTAGTGCTTCGACTTTATCCATCGCAGGAGCTACACCATGCTCCGAGAAAATCATGCCGTAAAACTCGACTTTCGGCTTACTGAACACACACTTCGGCAGGTTCACGGTGAGTCCGCGCTCATGCAGTCGGATCAGCGTGTCAAGCAAGATCCTGTCGTGGTCTTGCTGACCTATTCCGCCGACAATGATGTCGTCAGAGATGTTCTCAGACCGAAGTATATCGGTAATCGTGTTGTTGATCACCTTCTGAAACACCTCACTAGCGCTCGATATACCGAAATTCAGACGCTTGTATCAGTACAGGCCGCTATGTGTCGTGAAGGTCGTTATGTACCTTGACCGCTCACTCAGTAACAACTGATGGTAGCCGCTTCGCAAGTCAATCTTCGAAAACACGGTCGCACCATTCAGCTTGTTTATGACGTCATCAACCGTGGGCATCGGATGCCTCTCACGGATTATCGCCTTATTAGCCGCTCGCATGTCGATTCATATACGGACCTCATCCGGATTTTTCGGCTTTGGCGCTACAACAATCGGGGAGACCCATGGCGTCGGGCCCTCAACCGACTCGAATAGGTCCAAATTGATCAAGCGCTGCAACTCTTTGTCAACTTTCGCTCTCATATGGAATGGTATGTGCCGGTGTCTCTGCGCCACTGGTGTCACCGATTCATCAATGTGTAAGTCTACTTCAAAATCCTTTAACAAACCAATACCACTTGTCAGCTCTGGGTGCTCACGCAGGAGCGACTCTACACTAGTACTCTCTTGTGCTTGTACTGTATTAACCCTCAGGCCATGATTAATCTTTACAAGTTTTAATTTCTCACTGGCACAGCCAGACAAGAGACATCCACTCTTACCAGGCATGACAAAGAACTTCTCTTCTATGAACGTGTCTTTGACTGATACTGTGGCTGAAAAAACACCTATTGGTTTTACACTTTCTTGCCCATATGGTGTGATGCTCTCCTCTGTACTCACTAATCTGACATACTGTTGCAAAGATCTGACAAAGGTCTTGTGATCTACCACACTGCAGGTGGCGCCTGTGTCCGCCATCACCTGCACCTGGACCCCATCTATAGCTACCTCAAATTTTGGTTGTTTATTGGAATTTACATTTACATTAAACAAATAATTGTCACTGTCATTGTCACTTTCACTCGCATCACCAGTGGCATGTGTGACTTCATGGACATTATATTTTTTGTTGTGCCTTCTGCGAGGTCTTCTCTGGTGCTGGTTCTGTCTTTTTGAGGTATTTGTAGCACTGGTCGCCCTGCACATTTTTGCGAAATGATGCTTGTTTCCGCACTTGTGGCAGTCCTTTCCATATGCGGAACAGGACTGCGGGCCACCAGGGTGCGGGTACGCCTGGCCACAGTTATAGCACGTTTTCTTCTGTGCCGGTCGACCCGCTGCGGGGGGTTGACCCATTTTCCTCTGGGGCGTCGACCTGGTCTGCTTGTGCATGGCATTGACACTCGCACCTTTGGTGTCCTCACGGTGCAGTGTGCGCTTTATTTCTTCATTCTGGGACTTACACAGTTCGTTGTTTCTCCCTTCAGCAAGCACTTGCGCCAGAGTCATCGTGGTGCCCAGACCTTTCTTCCTCAGCTTTGAGTCGCGAGTCGTCTGAAGAATGTGACTCTTCAACTCGCCATCCAGCTGCCCGGCTGGGAAGGCACACGCCTTGGCCTGCTGCCTAAGACGGGTATGGTATGTGTCTATGCCTTCACCCTTTTCCTGCCGCAGCCTTCTGAATGACGCTTTCTAGAACTCCACATTTACTTGAGGCTTGAAGTGTCCAGTCAGCTTTTCCTTGGCCTTCGCATAGGTAGTGCCAGTTTCAGGAATGGTCTGGAACTCTTCAAAGGTCTTCGGTCCCACCGTGCAGGAGTAGCGCCCTCTTGCGCGCGTCGGCGCCATCTCCAGTGATGCCAAGAGCAGCTACAAAGTTCTCGAACCTGAGCAGCCATTGGTCCCACTTTGGACCCAAGTTGGTTTTCTGGGTCCCTGCTTCAGTGTCGAACAGGGTGACAGGGGGTATCTGGATCCCTTCAGCCATCTTGAATTTTCACCAGTGGCACACAACCAAAGTACTTGGGGGCACTGACTGGACTTTTACACAGTTGGCACACAGCCAAATCTGACCGATCTACAGTACTGGGGGCATGCACTACACTGAGTCGGCACACTACCAAACTGACAGACCTACAGACATGGGGGCCACACTGAACAGCAGATTTTCACCAGTAGGCTAACCACCAATTCACGCTTGGGAGCACTCGACTGGGCTGATGCTTCACCAGTAGGCACGCTACCATAGACAAATGGGGGCTCTGACTGGACTTACCCTTCACCAGTGGCACACAACCAAAGTTACACTTGGGGGCCCAAACTGGACTTTACACAGGGGATACGCTGCTGGACTGGATACACATTGTCTTTTTATTCTTGGACACTGTTCACTGGGTTACCATTTTTTTTTACATTTACCAGACTGACTGGCTGGAATACACACTGTTCATTGTCTTTTCTTCACACAGATTGCTGGGTGCTGGGGCATATGTTGCATACTTTCAGAGTGGACAAACTGAATACACAACTGTCATTGTTTATTTTCACACAGAGCACAGGGGTTGGGCAGCATTTCCTTGACATTGTCTTTTATCACACAAAACACTGGGGCTTGGGGCAGCTTTTGTGGACATTTGTTGAACATTTACTTGGTTTGCAGGCTGAATACACATTGTTTATTGTCTTTTCACACAGTCTACTGGGTGATGGGGCAGCCTTACACAGTTTGTTTTGACTCCGGTTCCTTGATCCGTGTTGAGAGTTCCTCCCCAAGTTTTACAACGTGCCAGGCTGGCTGGGCTGGCAGCAGCAGACGATACACGTGCTCCGACGGCGGGAGGCTTTCCGTGGGTACTGGGCCAACTTCACACATCTCTGGGGGCCTGTTACAAGGCATTTTCTCACCCAAACTCCGGTCCTGCATATGCTATAGACTTCCATCTTCATGCTTACACAGTTTGTTTTGATTGTCCGGGGTGTAAAGTAGCCAAATCCTCAGTCGCCAAATAAAATGATCAAGGAGAATCATAACAAGATGCTGCCATTGTGGGTGCATATAACATAGTAATCTTTATTGAGTACAAACGGAACGGAACCAGGTTACGGCTATATGTACAATAGCAACTCTATCAGTGGCGGGAAATCAATCCATTACAATATAGAGGAGCACCAGGGAGCTATAAGCTATAGTAGGTGATTTTTGGGAAGGGGGCGGAGATGTCTTTCTTTCTTTCTTTGTTTGGGGTTTTACATCACTTTCAACATTATTTCAGTCATTTTGTGATGAGACCTACTTGTAGCAGATATAGTGCTGCCTCACTGAATTGTCATGTCGCAGGTCCTTGACATGACAACCCACCCAGTCACATATTTACAAGGACAACGGGTTAACCCTTTAGGCACGGGCCTCAGCTCATGTGGGAAATTGTATCATGAGTTCCATCCTGGCACGGCCGGGGTTCGAACCCACGACCTTTGGATCACCACAGAGGAACTGGCGCTCTAACCAACTGCGCCACGGCCCGTGGCCTGCGGAGATGTCCAGGACTGACCTGAGGATTAGATGGGATTGAGGTAGGGGGTAGTTCCAGACGTAAATAGGCCTAATAGCTGCCAAATAGACATAAATAGAAGCAGCTGTCAATGGCTTGCCCCTCTCAGCACATGTGAGATAGGCTATGTTATGCAGTAAAACATCTTGAGTAGCTGGAACGTGAGTGAAATCATATAAAGAACAAAACTTGAAATAATGGGCCTGGGCTGATTTAGGGACCCTGATCGGTAAAGCCCAGGTAGGTATTCTGGAGAGGTCTGAGTCTGGTGCTTTTTATGCCGAATTCTGTCTGCATGAGATTTAAATACCCAACTGTTTGGCGAATATCAACTCCACAAGAGCTTTATCAACTCCACCAAACTTTTGTTTGGTTGAAATAGAAGATATGCTTCACAGTGACGAGGGTTGGCAGGTACCGGTTTACCTGCCGGCCGTTCATTGAAACATCCACAGAAAATCAACAAAACCTGCTTAGCTCAAGCAAAAACCAACTGACTTGTTCAAACACTTGAGCGAAAAAAACCAAAAAAAAAAACCTGATTGTTCAAGCAACTTCTTGGACAGAAAGTCAAAATCTAATTAGTTCAAGCAAACACTTGAGCGAAAAACCAGCTGACTTGTTCAAACACTTGAACGAAAAAAAAACCAAACAAACAAAAAATTGATTGTTCAAGCAACTACTTGGACAGAAAGTCAAAATCTAACTAGTTCAAGCAAACACTTGAGTGATAAACCAACTGACTTGTTCAAGCAACTTGGGCAGAGAGTCAAAATCCAACAGCTCAAGCAACTACTTAGGCAAAATCCTTCACAAGTTCAAGCAAATACTTGAGCGAAAATACCCACTGACCTAAAGAACCAATAAAAGAAAAAAGAAAAAAAGATTAAAAAAATAAATAATTAAAAGTTTTGTCCACTTTAAATTCATACAGTTTTGACCAAAACACACACATCAAGATGAAGTGTTATCTCCCAAAACTGATTCTCAACTGTTTTGTGTGCATATTGGTGGCAAGCATAACTTGTGAAGGAAATTTTGGCAATACTTCCAACAAATCCGGAAGTACCGCATTGTTAATGATTAATGACCTAATACACAAGCAATGTATGATTCAAAGAAACCCAATACTGGGCACTGCCTTCCACAAAGCCAGCATGATATATAAGGAACAATATTTTTGCTACTGGGATAAAACAAATACTAAGAAAAGATACAATAATTTTGTGCTACTTTTCCTGATATCCCTGCTCAGACCGCAGTTCAGAAGTAGATGCAGGGCAGTCACGCAGAGCACAGAGTCAGACCCCAGTCTAGGAGCCAAGAAGGAGATCAACGACCACTTGCCACGGAAGATCCATGACTCTCAGTATCATGACCACATAGACTTGGGTGTTTAGCATATAGTCAGGGTTTCATAAGTATCATGCAAAGTTGGTAATTCACATGCCTCGCTCATTGCCATGCCGGCCTAGCCAGACAAGCAGGGATCACAGCACTGAATAAAGGTAACTATTACACTGTGTATATCCTGTGTCTGCAGTCCTTACTTCCCGTCATTTATATGAGGGTATGACATGATAGCTAGGATCCGTGCCCAAACTCACAGCCAGCGAGTCAGCGAGCTATGGTTAACAAGTACAGTACAGTACGATAGAGTAGGACAGATTAGAGTATCTATCTAATTGGTAGAGTATTGATCCCCCGTCCACGTCCCCCAACGACGGATACTCTCCATTAGTGGGTAACAATATTAGATATTATGTGGTGATGTTCACCCACATCCAGGGCCTGTCCAATTTCCCTGTGGAGTGTGTGAATGACCAGTTGCCAAAAATCACAGAGCCATGCAGTGTGATGAATGTGACACATACGTACATATTAAGTGTGATTGGGCTCACAAATAAAGATTATGAATTATTCAATAAACAAAGATGGCTGTCATGGGAGTGCTGGAAATGTCGCCTCCCTAATATTTCTTATGCTTTCTTTAAAAATGAACTTGAAACAAGTAACCTCTTCGAAACAATATGTGATGAAAGTATCACAATTGAAAGAACAGAAGATCAATCTGTAGGGAAAACCTAAACCACAAGACCAAAGCAAGGTAGAAAAAAACAAAAAAATCAAAAGATTAAGATTATGATAGTGTACTGTAGAGGCCTAAACTCAACCAAAAACAATTGGAGCTACAGGAACTAATAACTGAGCATAATTACCCTGATATATTATGTATTATGGAATCCCACATCGACCACACTATTGCAGACAGTGCCATCCACCCTGATTATGATATAGGGAGAGAAGACAGATGCAAGGGTGGCAGTGGGGTACTGATTGGTATCCATAAAAGGTGGCTGTCAGACCCAAAGGAGGAGAGCCTAAAAACTAACTGTGATAAAACTTAACATAACTGGAACAAAACCACTGTTCATAGGATGTTACTATAGGCCAACAGACAGAAATATATCTAACGTCCATGAATTAAATGCATCTCTTGGATAGATTCCCCAATCTGATTGATACTTTTAGTGAACATTGTCTCACACAAGTAAATCCGCACCCAACCAGGGGAGGAAATAGGCTAGATCTGGTCGGTACGACAAACCCTAGCCAAGTAAATAAAGTATCTGTCCATCCAGGTATGAGTGACCATGATGTGGTGATAACAGAAATCAATGCAAAAGCCACACTGGTCACGAAAAAGCCAAGAAATGTATTGCTGTACCAAAAAGGAGACATGAATGCAATAAAACAAGACATGCATGTCTTTTTTGAAGACGAAGTTAAGGATTCAAGTCTCCCAGTTGAAACTCTGAACAATAATTTCACAGCTAAGCTTATGGAGTCCATCAATAAACACATTCCTATTAAGAAAACAACTGGTAGATGGGATGTGCCATGGATGACAAAGGAAATTAAGAGACAAATTAGAAGAAAACAAAGGCTGAAAGAACTAAAAAGGATTCTGACCGTAGAAAATTCAGAAACCTTGGGAAACACATAAAACATAAGTTGAAAGAATCCCACAATGAATTTGTCCTAGGGCTGCTCAATTTACCTGACATTAAATTCAGTAGACCATCAATGGGAATAAGGTTCAGGAACTATATTAGATCCAGGCGCAAAGATACTGTTGGTGTACCAACACTAACAAAAAATGGTATTGAAGTGAAAGACAGTTAAGGCAAGGCAGAAGTTCTTTCACGTCAGTACAAATCTCTTTTCTCTACTGAAAAAATGGAAAGTATTCCTGACAAAGGTGATCCAAATTCTTCACAAATAGAGCCAATTACCATCACAATTGCTGGTGTAGAAAAACTGCACTCTAACCTAAACTGCAAAAAAGACAATGTCCCGGATCAAATACCCACAAGAGTCTTGAAAGAATGTTCACATTAAATAGCTCCAATCCTCCGAAAAAGATTCCAAGAATCACTTGATAAAGGAGAAGTTCCAAAAGCATGGCAAATATAGTTGCAGTGAGACAAAAGTTGTGCCGCAAACTACGGGCCAGTTTCTTTGACATCTGTCCCCTGTAAGATCTTGGAGCATATAATTGTCAGACACATGATGAATCACTGCGAACTTTACAATATCCTGGTAAATTTTCAGCATGGATTCAGGCCACTCCTGTGAAACTCAGTTAATGACAACCTTAATAATAATAATAATAATGATTAATATAGCGCTATATCAGACCAGGTCTGCTCATAGTGCTCCATCGAGATAATGCTTTCTATATAGATACATCTTGAGATTTTTCTTGAAAGTGTCCACTGTTTTGAGGTTTTTCACCTCAAGGGGCAGGGCATTCCAATTTTTTGGCACATACACCATAAACGCCCTATCATCATATGTTTTCATATTGGTCTTGAGCACCATGTATTCATTTTTATCATCTGATCGCAATTCCAGCC
This sequence comes from Amphiduros pacificus, assembly GCA_949316495.1. Classification (NCBI taxonomy): domain Eukaryota; kingdom Metazoa; phylum Annelida; class Polychaeta; order Phyllodocida; family Hesionidae; genus Amphiduros; species Amphiduros pacificus. Next base: position 17,790,503 of record OX439002.1, on the reverse strand, counting down.
CTGATTGTTTATAATTTAATAACTGTGATAAATATTTTGGGGCAAAGCTATTTTGCACCTACCATGTCAATAATGATATTTTAAAGTCAATCCTTGCCTCAACAGGCAACCAATGCAGATCCATAAGTTTTTGTGTAATATGATCTCTTTTTTAAGTTTACCTACTACTCTGGCTGCAGCATTTTGTAATTTCTGCAGTTTAGCTAATTCACACCTTGGTAAACCGGCAAGAAGTGCATTACCATAGTCCAGGGTGGAAGTAGCAAAAGCATGAGCCAAGGTATTTGCTGTCTTCTCATCTAAACAGTTCCTTATCTGTGCTGAATATTTTACATGAAAAAAGCCATTTTTACTCATTTTTTTGATTTGTGTTTTCATAGTTAATTCTTGATCTAGAATAACTCCAAGATCCTTAACTTTATCCGATCTAGGGATTTTAGTTTCCCCTACTAAGATTTCATTTGGCAAATTATATTTTCTGAATTCACAGCTTTTACCACATAAAAGCATTTCTGATTTTCCATCATTTATTTTCATTTTATTTTCTATTAGGAATTCTTTTACCATTTTAATACAATTTTCCATTTCTTTACAAGACTTAACTCTAGTTTCTTCAGATTTCAGATCAATGGTAATGTATAACTGTGTATCATCTGCATAGATATGATGTTTGAGACCATAATTACCAATGATGTCAGACAATGGCTCCATATATGCTGTAAATAATAGAGGCCCTAAAACCGAGCCCTGAGGGACACCATATTTAATATTCATATTTTCAGATCTTTTACCCTCAATAGTTACACACTGTTTCCTATTTGATAAATATGATCTAAACCATTTCAAAGCAGTGCCCTTAATACCACATCTTTTTTCCAATCTATTCAATAGTATATCATGATCAATAGTATCAAAAGCCTCCGATAAGTCCAGCAGTACCAGCATTACTGTTTTACCGTCATCAATATCCATCAAAATGTCATTTTGAACCCTAAGCAATGTAGTTTCAGTGCTATGGAACTCTTTATATGCTGATTGGAATATACCTTGTATATCATTTCTTACTAAATGACCTACAAATTGTGTAGCAACAGCCCTTTCTATTAGTTTTGATAAATAAGCACGATTGGTCTATAATTTTTGAAAGAGTATTAAGAAAGTGTATTAGGAAACCAACATCTCAATATGAAATATTCCCCACACGAGAAATGTTTATTTAAGAATATTAAGCAAAATTGGCCTGGTCTATATTTTAGATATTATAGAACTTGTTTATTGTAGTATATGTAACACTTACTTCTGTGATGATGAGTGGTCGGTTTTTCACACCGCCGTGTGTACTGTGAGCGATGCTTGCTTAAAAAACTTTGTTAAAAACTTTGTTAAAATCTCTGAGAATTGTAGTTAAAATCCTGGTTAAAATCGCTAAGCATTCGCAGTCCTATGGCTGGCTCACAGTAGTTGTAGTCTGGTTGCGGCACTACTGATAATGTGCTGTTCAGTGGGATCTTATATACCCTGTGGAATTGACCAAGAGAAGTTTAACTGTTCAACTCAAGGTTGGCAGATGGAATTAATTCTGGGTTGCTTGTGGAATTCTCCACAGGCAGGATATTTTTATGTATAAATATTTAAAACACACCTGAGCACAGGTATGTTGTTCCTAATATTTATATGCTCGTGTTTCTTATGCAATTATTGATTTGTGGTTGGAGGAATGATCTTTAGATTTCTCGGAGTTTCGCTCTGATTTTTATAATCAAAACTTATTTTATTTTTTCTGTTTTTTTCCAGCTTTTTTTCTTTTTCACAATATTTTTAACGTATATAATGCCTTAATTGGGCAATTGAATAGCGTATTATTCTTTCTTTCTTTAACTTGCGGCTTTGTGTACGCTCACGGCTCTGAATGCGTACCCGGTATATGCGTTTCGTATATACTGATCCCGCGTAGTCTTGTAGATGAGATTTTGAAACTGATCTAAACTGATCGAAACTGATCGAAATCAAGCTTCAAAATATTCCTTGGGCTCCTAAATTCACATATAGTCCAAATCTTGCAATGTCAAATAGAGATCGTGGAAAAAATCGTGCGATAAAATGTGGGATCGTATATGTACACTTTGTTATATTTTCCTAGAAATCCGCTCCTAGAAATCTGATCCTAGAAAAACGCGTCCATTCCTCCCCCACGCATGCATAGAAATGATGGGCAAAATGTTGACATGCTCATTCTGGATTTTAGTAAAGCCTTTGACACAGTCTGCCATGAACGGCTGAATCACAAGCTTGAGCATTATGGAATCTCAGGGCAGGTCCGCTCATGGATAAAAAAATGGCTTACGAACCATGAACAGAGAGTAATTATTTACGATGATGAATCTGACCCTGCCCATGTTAAATCTGGAGTGCCTCAGGGTACAGTTCTTGGGCCTATCCTATTTCTACTCTATATTAATGATATTGGAGAGAAACTAAAATGAGGTGAGGATGCAGCAAAACTGCAAGAGGACCTAAATATGCTGGAGGAATGGTCAAATGAGTGGCAAATGGACTTCAGTGCTCAGAAATGCTACACCCTGAGCAGCAAGAAACAAAAACAAGCTATCGACACAAGAAAATATAGTATATATTACATTAAATGGTCACATCTTGCAATATGTTGAACCTCATCCCTATCTTGGAGTCGAACTCCAAACAGACATGAACTGGGATGAGCATATTAACAACATGGTCTGCAAAGCAAATCAAGTACTGGGATTTGTAAGAAGGAATTTCAACATGTGCCCAGGAAATATTAAAGAGGCTGCCTACAATTCACTTGTGCACCCTCACTTGTATGGGTCCCTTACCTCAAGAAAGACATAGACCGCATAGAATCAGTTCAAAAACGAGCTGCTAGATTTGTGGCTGGTAACTGGAAGAGAGAACCAGGCACTGCAACAAAAATCCTGGAAGACCTAAAATGGGATTCACTGGCAGGGAGAAGAAGGACCCAGAGGCTGGTTTTATTATACAAGGCAATAAGTGGTGAAATAGCTTTGAAACTAAACTTCCCGAACATGTCAAAATAAAATCAGCTCCTACACGGAAAAACCATGGAAATCGCTATATCAAAATGGCACCATGCTGCAACCCTTATAAATACAGCTATTTTCCGAGGACAGTCACTGTGACTGACTGGAATAATCTTCCCCCTAAATTAACTACATTGGAACCAGGCAGCTCGGCATCCTTCAGAAACTCCCTAGCCAGAGTATAAAGGTTGGCGACTAGCAGCTGGTGTGTACCAGCTGCACCCCTTAGTGCACCTTGCACTCTCGGCGGGATGCCAATTAGTTTTGCCGAGTAAACTTACAGATGTAGATCCCACAAACCCTCGGATGTCAGACTTGAGGTCACAGACGTGAATCACAAGCGAGATTTCCGAATTTGTGTTGAAGTTCAGAGACTTTTCAGGTCTTTTTGCACTTGCTACATCAGTGAGCGTGTAAAGAAGTGATAAAATAAGTAAGATAAGTGGTGGTGATTGGTTCAGGTTTATAGTTTTTATTGCTTTTTAAGAATTTTGGCCCTAGTTTGACAAGGTGACCATTTTCATTTTGAGTGCCAGTGTTACAAGTTTTGTGATCAATTGCAGTTGAGGATTTTGCCTTATTGACAGGACCTTTGGTTTTTCAATCTGAACTAGGATTTGTTGAAGGTTATGGTGGACAGTGACAGAGTTGTAGATAGAAGTTTGATTGAGGGGGACGTTGGACGAGAGGAAAATGAAGGAGTATTGTTGTCATAGACGAGGAGGACAAGATGGGGAGTGATGAGAAGAATGACTTGGGGTCTGTTGCAGGTAACAGGGTTCATTTGGCGCCAAAACCATGAGAACATGAGTATTTCACTGGTTGTCACTGGTTGTCACTGGCGTGGTCAAACACATTAAACCTACAACAGTCTAATGTCAGGTTATTCACATTGCATTCCTTGCAAATAACCAGTTTTCTTATTGCAAATTTACTCTGCTATGAGTGTTGGCAGAATTACTATCATGGTGACCTTTAAATGACTTTGAAAATGAATCTCCGTGGATTCTATTATAAATATCAATTTTCAATCATCTGTATCTTTCAAAAACGAGCTCATAGAGCCTTTATTCATCAAAATATTACAGCAATGTGTAATTTTGGACCAATCTGCAAGGGAAATTAGAGGACATTTTGATATGCTAAGCTATTTTTAAACATCTACAATAACAACTTAGTGTTGGTTAATTTGTGAAAGTACATATTATAATGCATAGAAAAAAGGTTTAATGCTTTAAATAAAATGAAAATAAAGTCTGTCGATTTATTAACAAGCTAAATTTGGTTAGAAATAGCTTGAATGTAGTAGGTGTACAAAAGATGAAAATTAACAGACTTTAAATTGATCCAATGCAATATTTTAAGTTACATACATATAAGATATTTGTGTATTTTCAGAAAATAATGCCCAATTAATTGCTCTTATTACAATGGTGCATAAAAATGATAATAAACTCTCAAAGTATGGGGAAATGTGATAAATGTGCAAAAGAAATGACTGTATCAAATTTAAATGTAGATACAAATGGATTAACTTATTGAAAAGGATATCTTTCTGCATATTTCCGTTTTCTTCAATAATAGAAAGGTGCTAAAAATATCTCTTGAATATGTATATAAATTGTAGAATGGGTTTTACTTTTTGGTGTCATTTATGCTGGGTGAAAATGACACCATGTACCCACTGCAATAGGAAGTTTTGTACTACCCATTTCAAATTCAATGTCTCTCATTTCTAGTGATGGTTAAAACTGGCATGAATTATGAACTATGGCATAACATGTACAATAATAATAATATAGTATTACACACGGATTGTGCCTACGGGGACATGTGCGGGGGATACGTGATCTACTCACTGGCTTTCGGCTTGTAAGGACTGCAGACTCAGCGTATACAATGCACAATGTATCTTTATTCGGTGCTCGTATACACTACAGTCTGGTTAGGAAAGGCATGGCAAGAGCGTGATATATGAAATACCCAAATATTGATAACTGTCTGAAGCTCTCGGGTTGATGGCGCACCCAAAGTCTATACAAGTGGCAATCACGAGGCTGAGTGTCGTGGATCAGACTGAGCCATCTGATAATAATCGCTACACATATACAACATTCTTTGATAAATTATCTGATGTTTAGCATATTATATTATTTACTATATGAAGTAATATTTATTGTTGATAAATATGCTTTGCTGATAAGTCTAATATTTTACATAGTCATTTTGTGGATGAAAAAATCAAAAAGATCAATATTACGACAATGATGATGTGTTATGAAGTTAAGCACTCTTATTAATACATATATATGAAATCCAAATAAGGGAAAATCCATCAGATAATAATATCTCTGTCACAATTAAATTCTCGGAGTTTGCAAGAGGTGGCTACCAGGAGATCATCAGCCCACACTAGCATTTTCAGTGCAGCATCTCCCCCATCTAATGTAACCAATAACAAAAGGCTCAATTCCGCAATGACCAAGTTGGAGCTGTCTGCAGCTTATTTTGTTACTGAAGCTGAACCGGGGACTTCTTTTGCAGTATTGTTCAGCAGTGAACTTGGTTGTACTATTCTTCCCATCAGACTAATATAGAAATTAACAAAACTGACAAAATTACTTTGTATCATCAATGACATGGCCCCTTTCTACCTTCAAAGTTTGGTTGAGCCATTATCTTGTGCATAATGAAAGGACAATATATCAGTCTACTTATAATTTGCTGGTTGCCAAGTGTAATAATGCTTTATATCAAAACTCTTTCATACATTCCACTGTAAAGTTATGGAATACATTAGAATTACCCTTAAAAGGGTGTCCATCTAAGGCCTCATTCAAGAGCAATTTAAACCATGTACACAACAATCAACACTGTCTTATTATTCAATTATAAGACAACTCATTCAACACAAGTAGCCTTTATTCCAATAAGGATGGGTTTTAGTAACCTCAAAAATGATATGTTTGAAAAAGGTTGTATAAAAAATGGTTTATGTGAGTGTGGCATGAGTGTTGAGGAGTGTAATATAGTTTGTATACACAAATGAGGCAGGAGTTGTTTACTCAACTTTGCAGGTGTAATTTACCAACTCATGTAAAATTATCTGATTTATTGTTTGAAAATATGAATCTTTTATGTGTCATATTTTAATTATTATCCAAACAACATGATACTGCTAATGAATTTCTGTATCCACTTGACTCATTATCTTGCTTGCTTAACTCTATCCCCAGTTAAGAGTATTATATGTTCACTGTAAATCTATTTTATCTATGTCAATTTTATGTAACTTTCATCTTTGAAAAAGCCTTAAACTTGACATTTCAAGTCATGGTGATTAGGTATAAGCTAAAGGCAAATACTATATGTTTGATTCATTCTCTAACAAAACTATGTAAAATGGTTAACAAAGGTTTGCATATTTGATTTTATGCAATGTGCACATTCAATGGATGTATTTGAAATGTGCATTATTATTGTAAATTATTTGCAGATTACTTTTATGAGGTAAATTTACGTTTAATTACAAGTTTGGAATATATTCAGTTTACCATGTTTTGCTGATATTTTGACGGTCTGATAATTGTGAATAGACACCAAGATGAATGCCCACCCATTTTACTGTACCATAAATGGAACGTGTTCTAGTCCAGTTGGCTCTCCCTAAAAAAAAAGATGTTGATGCATTGCCAGAGTTCAAATCAACTAGCTTGTTAGTGGATATATGTGTGGAATAAAATATAAGGCACTAAAGCTCCAAAACAATTTTTACCCCATTTTCCAATATGTCTGATTTGTTTGTTTGTTTGGGGTTTTACATCACTTTAAACATTATTTCAGTCATTCCATGATGAGATCTACTTGTAGCAGGGGCACGTCCATTCTAAAAAAACGAGTAGAGAAGTCCTCATCATATACCAAACATAAGAATACAGTATATAATGTTTATTTTAATGATGACACCTAAAAACCTGCAGGGAACCTGCAGGGAAATGCAGGTTGTCGACTGTTATGCACTGCTACACCAGATGCGCTGATTCAATGGTGACTCTTATAGCTCTCAATTCAGAAAACAATTTGTCTGGCGAATACATTTGACTTACTCTGCATGGTGTAGTAGAGTCATATACTACCTCTGCAACAATTGGCATCAAATGCGGAATACTTCTTCCTGACATTTGCATACAATTACCATACAGCTCTGCAATTTGTTGGCTCTTAGACATGGTCATGCACAATGACAGAACTGTACACGTGTACATGTTAATTCCCAATGTTCAACAACAATTTGGAATGGATCATTTATAGTTCAGGGGGGGTATATTGAAAAGATCTGGGTGGAAAAGTACATCATTGATGTATCAGTTTGATTGTTTGGGTTTTTTTACATTACTTTCAAAATTATTTATTATATGATAAGTTATCAGCTTTTGCCATAAGAAAAAATCAGGGTTTTTCTTTTTGCTCCCTCCCCTTCTGACTATTTTGGTATGTACGTCACTAACGATACATATCTTAACTTGTTAATTGTTGTGCTTACTTTCTTGTCATAACAATGACACCAATTGACCATGTAACAACATGTGCAAAATATCTAACTCTGTCCTTATTGGCTGCTAAAAAGAGGCTTGTACTGGGGGTGGTACTGGCAATCCTGGTCTATACTCGCAGAGCCAGGTATAAACCTTGGGTCTGCTATTGAAAGTAAAATATGACTTAGAGAAAGCATACTATAAGTGTTGCAAACTTAACATCCACTCTAAGAGGGAGAATATCAGCAACTATTGTTGTTCCTGACATAACAGTATATATTGCTGTCATATTTTAGCACAGCAAAGGTGCACACTGCCAGCAACGGAATTTTGAACTTCCATCTTTTGCAAGCCTCCACTAAGGTGTGTCACCAAAATGTAAAATATGTATCAAATGTAAAACATATATCAAATGGTTCTCTGACATTCTTATGCAGTGCTGATTAAGGCAAGTTAAGATTTGTAAAAGGTATTATAGATGCAAATAAACAGATGTTGCTGTCTCCAGCAACTGTCTAACTGTCCTTCTAGCAACACCTGTAAGGTTGCAAATTACTGTTACAATCATTAAGAGTGCAATTGCCCATGAGTGAGATCACCCATGGCTGACGCCAGCACCCATTAACCTATGCTAGAAAAACACACTGGGTATATTTATATCGTTTGAACATTTCAGTGAAACTGCCTCAGTTGTTGGTATGTTGTGTGAATAAAGGCACTTATTAGGCGACCTTGTCTTCCTTGCCATTTCACTAGATCGTTAGGTTCACCGCCTCAATGCGTTGCAATTGAAAACAGTTGGGCATTTCTCAGTCAGGCGAATTTTACTATTTTGTCACTTATTGACAACGATAAATGTTGTCCAATATTTGTAAAATAGCATTAATTGGTAAGAAATAACGAATGTTATATTGGCTCACTGAAGTGTAATGGCTTGGAGGAATAAAATGTAGATTTAAAGATAATGAGTGCATATGTGATGTATATATTTTAGAACATGATAGTATGACACAAATCGGACTTATTAGCTAGCTCGTTATGAACCTGAAAAGCAAAGAAACCACCAGGACGTGTCCATGATCCACTTTCCTTAGTTACTGTTACATTTTCCTTAGTTACTGTTAAATTTTTCAATGCCACGAGAGTATTATTAATGTTGGTGGGAATTATTCATTCCTTGAGTTTATATCTAAAATGGACTAATACTGTTATTTTGATCAAAATGGCAATATGTTTTTGGCGTCATGAAATGTATTGCCATTTGAATAGTGCCAGAATGACGTCAAACAGTGCAACCCTACTTTGAGCCTTTGAGAATGGTGATAATTATAATAGAATGCACTTGCAAATGTTCTAAATCCAAATCATATGTCAAATTATAGGAATTATCACAGAGATAATTCCATTTTTACAAGTGCAGGGCAGGAAAGCTGGCACTCAGATAACCCTCTGGAGGGGGTATAAGATAGGCGGCAGCACCAGTCCTTCTTGGTGACCTACATTCATGCACCCTGATCATAACAAAGACTGCTGCATGCTTTTGCTGCTTGTTACATCAAATTTCTGCAACCCATATACAATTTTATCCTTTATTTTGCTTGAATATAGTCATGTATTTGAGATAGCAATACAGAATAAGCCCACCAGAAAATTAAAAGTGTAATACTTGGGGTTGGAAGTGTCATGATGATATGCCTATTTGCAAAGATAGTTTGGATAGACTGAGTCACTAACCTGTATCTGCACAAAACATTGGCAATAACCATTTAACAATATTTATCCTTGACTCAGTATGGACACATAAAAAAAATCCCAAATATATTTGATTATCACATTGTGATTGGCAGTGTCTTGGAATGAAAATAAAATAACTTTGGAGACATTGGTTTATTTTTTTTGTAACACGGATGGTTCCTCTTTAGTTTCTTTGTAAACATGTCTAAAATTATCTCTTTAAATTGCTTGGAAATGCTTCCCAATCGCTAGAACAAGGAATTTTCAGTGAGTTTATTTCAAATTTGGTTAATTTTAATTTTTGTTCTGCTTGTTGACAGTTTTGGTTTGTTTGTTAATTTTTTTCTCATCCGTGTTACATGTGGATTGCCACTTTTTCTGGTTTATTTATTTTGGGCTGACTACCACAATATAAGTAGAGAATATGGACAGCTAAAATTAAGTTGCCTCTTTAAAAAAAACTGCTATAATTGTACTTAGAAGCAAGAGCAAGACATACAAAGGCATTTTGGCACTATTCAAAGGACAATACATTTCGTGACGTCAAAAGCATTTTGCCATATTCTAATGAGCTATCCCTCCACATAAAAATGATGCCAAGAACCGGCAGATTAAGCTCGGACATTTTTAACTTGGTCAAATATCGAGTAAAACTGTGCTGTACTAATTGCAATTTAGCTGAATATTGTGCCTCACACGTCATCTTGTAATTCCTATTCCTTTCAAAATGTTAAAAGTGTTTATTTGTTTTCACGGCACGAATGATTGAGTCACTGTCAAATGACGTCAGAAGTGGTGACGTAACCAACATCTTCATATAACTCAATGTGAACTCGGACAGTTTGCCGGTTTGCTGAATGCTTGAATATCCTCCTAATTCTGCAAATATTGAATGGGTATCATGTTTACTCTACACGCCTTTAAGACTGACGATCTTCTATTGACGTGAGCAGTTTTTATCCAGTTTTGAAAGGTTTTGTGAAAATCGGGAGTGAAAAACATGAAAGTGTCCGGATTTGGCTGCCGGTCACTGTAGGCCTAGCAATGACGCGACCAAATGTCGTACTCTTTGGGTGCTGTCCTACTGAAAGGCTGTAATTACGTCATCGCATCGTGCACGTGCCATTTTATACCTCAGTGATGCGCGTATTGATGCGATTTCCAATGAATACGAGCATGCCGATTATTTCATACCGTATTGATTAGTTGGAACTATTTTGCGTCGGCCATCTTTAGACTGGTCCCCCATCGAGTGTCAAGAACATCGTGTATATACACAGATGGCGGCAACCAGTCTATGGCTGTACGCGCCATTTTTGGGTCACGTGACGGGGTCAAATGAGGTGCGCTTTGTTTACAAATGTTTTTAACGATAAATATCTTGTTTCATGTATCATTTTAAAAAAAATACAGTAGTTGTCTGAGGTATAAAAACAAAACATGCCTCGTCGGGTCAGCTGTGTGAGCGGATTCAGTTCGTTGGTGATGGCGGACGGATACCCTTCGCCTTCGGCTCAGGGTATCCTTCCGCAATCACCAACTCACTGAATCCGCTCACCCAGCTTCCCCGACTTGGTATGTTTTGTTATAGGATACATTCAGGGGGCGGGACTTATGGAACAAAACAGTGACAATACATGTACATGTATAAGAAATCTACAGGGCATCCAAAATGTCGGGTTTCTCAAAGATGATGCAATCATAAATGATAATTATCAAGAATGAATGATAACGGCATGTTATATTATTCACATTTGTTGGTTTTGTGCAAAAATATGAAAAATTATCAAGATATGGGGCAGGAAACTGTTCATCTTCCATACAAAACATTGAAAGTATATGAACTCTACAGGGCACCCAAAATGTCGGTTTTGTCGAAGATAATGCAATCATAAATGATAATTATCAACAATGAATGATAATGGCTTGTTACACTATTCACATTTGTTGGTTTCGATCAGAAATGTAAAAAAATTATCATGAGTTGGGCAGGAAACTGCATCTTATATTTCTTTACAAAACAGTGACAATGTTTGAAATCTGCAAGGCATCCAAAATATCAGACTTCAACTCACTTCCCCGAGTTCTTCACTTGGCTTATACACAAGCCAATGTCTATTTCATGTTTGTTTTGGCCTGACCTAAATATGGGATTAATCTTTCAAATAACATGAAAGTACGGATTGATGATTTGGTTTGCTGGCTGTGTGAATGATGATCCCTCCACAGAATGTGAGACAGTGTCAGTGCATAATCCTGGTGTTAGTTTATCCAAAGGTAACTGTTCATGACTCTGAAGCATTCTGGAATAGATTTGTCATCATCAAGGTCGATTTTCTTTGGATATGACAACGTTGTGGCCAAATAAACAAGACAGACCAACTGCAGTAGTGAGCTGGCCATCTCGAGTTGATTTGACTACCGTAATAGTGCACTATATCATTGACTGCAGGTAATTCAATTTGTTGTGAGAGACGCTATAAATAGATAGGCCACAACAGGGTTCTGTAAAAATGTACAGATAGTTACATATATATTAAAAAAAGCATGAACGTGATCAGAGAGGAAGTGTGGCGAGATTTGAAAAAAAAAAGTTGCTGTGTGAAGTATTGGCTGCAGTAAAATTCGCCACTGATAAGAGCATGTGATCTCGATGTTGCGTTTTTACGTTGCCCTCTGTTGGACACTAGACAAGTCTCCACTTCAGTTTTATGTTGCAAGTTTATGCGATGTTTTGCCTAATATGTATATTTGGAATCGAGTAGATTTCAGTTATTTTTTGTCAGAATCATGTCACAAATGAAATTTTACCCACAAATTGTCCTTTTTCTGTATTAGAGCTTTGTTTTTAACCATCGGGAATTTGACCTAATTCTTGACCTAGTTATTGAATCAATGGAGGCCCTGTGAGATTTTGTACAATGCGAACAACACTATCAGCTGCACACAGTGAGAAATACCTGTACCTGCACAGGTTGAGAGACAGCTGCACAGGTTGAGAGACAGCTGCACAGGTTGAGAGACAGCTGCACTTGGTGAGAGATAGCAGCACATGGTGAGAGATAGCTGCACATGGGGAGAGATAGCTGCACATGGTGAGAGATAGCTGCACATGGTGAGAGATAGCTGCACATGGTGAGAGATAGCTGCACATGGTGAGAGATAGCTGCACATGGGGAGAGATAGCTGCACATGGTGAGAGATAGCTGCACATGGTGAGAGATAGTTACAACAGTGAGAGACAACTGCACAACTGAATGACAGTTGCACACGTGGTAGTTGCACAAGTGAGAGACAGCTGCACATGTGAGAGATAGCTGTATAGGTGAGGGATGGCTGCATAGGTGAGAGATAGCTGCACGATTGAGAGACAGCTGCACAGGTGAGGGATAGCTACAACAGTGAGGGACAGCATCACTTCCCTGCCGAAAGCACTTATAAGATAATATTAAGATAAATATTAATATTAGGGGTAAATATTAATATCAAATATAAAGAATATATCAGTCAGAATGATAGTTTCCTACCACCCGAGTTTAATATATTCCAAAGACACACGTGTAGTGAATCTGTGAAATTAGCCAGATAACAGGCTGCCAGAAATTAGACTCTGACACTAAGGCAATCTGACGATTTGGTATATAAATTGTTGTATTATCGTAGGTATATACCAACCAAGTCCCAAAAGATCGTGGGATATTGGCGTACGATCAGGCAAAAAAAGAAATCTACAAGTGGGGTAGATTTTGCACTGAAAAAGGGTTTAAGAAGATCGTGGAAGGAGGCCAAGTAAAGGGCCAGCCACGATAAGTTTTCTGAAACAAAAAAAGTGGAAAGAACGTTTACAAAGAAGCTGTAAACCAATTTCCTGTCGATCAAGATATTATTCCCAGGGTTAGCCAGGAAATAGTACAGAGAGCATTCGACACTGACAGTCATGACCAGCTGATCGAAAGCGCCGTGCCTCGTTAAGACAGATCGATCCCGGCCCTTCCGAGCTCGATACTCGCCAAGACTGTCGTCAGAGGATGTAAAAAGTCTGTTCACTTAGTAGACCCGTAGGTTAGACTGCTATTAGCACAAGATGGTACAGAGAGACTTCTAGGAAGCTTGGTTAAATCGCCAATAAAGACGATTTTTACGGAGCTTCAGAGAAAGGTCGTTATATGCACCGCGCATGCGCAGTACATCATTATAGATAATGACCCATTTAGAACGGTAACATTGTACAAATCATTTTTTCCATCTGCTGTCAGAAAATGGAATTTACTTAACCCATCTTTAAGATCTATTTTTGATTTTGAACACTTCAAGACTACTTATTGCCAAAATGATCCCAAGACATTTAAATATTATTATCTTGGCAAACGTAATTATGTAATTATAATGTAATTTTGCCAAGAATAAGAATGAAGTGTAGTCATCTGGGTGCTCACTTATATGCTCATGTGTTGATTAACTCACCAGAATGTATATGTGGACACCCTAAAGAAGATATGTTACATTATTTTATGACCTGTCCTAATTTCAACACTAGGGCTGTTCTATTTTGATAATAATTTTGTTTATATTTCTTATTCTTATGTTATATGATATGTACTGCAATACCACCAGTGTACTTCTCAGATTTATCATAATTCTATAACAATTTGGTTCTCTGTCAGGTATCTGCTTTGTCATTCCACAAAAGAACTTTGTATAGCTGTAAAGCTGTTGTTCAATTGCAAATAAAAAATATGTTTAAACCAAACAAAACTTTGCAGGTTTAAATAACCAATGAGCCAAAGGTAAAAATATATATGTTTAAATGGATTGACTTCTCTATTGAAACTACGTAAAATGGTTAGCAGAGGTTTTCATATTTGAGTTTATGCAATGTGGGCATTCAATGGATGTATTTGAAATGTGCATCAATATTGTAAATAGATTACCATTATCAGCTAAATTTATGTTTAAATAAAATATTGGCATATATTCAGTTAACTGTGTTTTGCTGAAATTTTGACGGTCTGATAATTGCGAATAGACACCTGTCCATCCGTTATATTTTACCTTGAATGGAAAATGTTCTAGTCCAGTTGGTTCTCCTGCAAAGATAAAGAATATGAAATGTGCATTACCAGATTTCAAATCACCTCGGTTGTGAGTGAATATATGTGTAAAATAAGATATAAGGCACACACATAACAAGAAAGAATTCTTGTAAAAATAAACTATACAGTGCTGTTATTCTGAATTCGTTGATCTAGATAATAAAGCTGAGAATATGAGACAAAGGGGAAAATTGTATGTTGTATTCTGCAAAATGAGGTCATGTCTATGATAAAAATGTAACAAAATGACCAAAGACTTCTTTCGACTCAAATGTTTGAAATGTGAATTAAAATTGATATCATCTAGGTTTTACTGTCAGCATTATTTTCTGTCTTTTGTGACATTATTTTCTGTCTTTTGTGACATTATTTTCTGCCTTATTCATTGGAACATGTATAACCGTGCGGTAGACAACAGTAATTACTGTTTATGCCAAATGTGCACCATTACTAAACATCTCCTAAGCTATAAAAATACAAACAATGCATATAACTCTTCAAATCAAAACTGTTGTGAACGTATTCAACATATAAGTAAAATGATTTGATACAACCGGTTATATGTTGAACGTATTCAACATATAAGTAAAATGATTTGATACAACCGGTTCCTTCTTTAATATACAGTTTGAGATATTATGCGATTGTCGATGTTTTAGTTCAAAACATAAACGTTTTTTGAAGGGTTTGCAATTGAGTTTGTTTTCAGTCCACATCCACTATCATTTCTATAAATCGGACTTATAAACAACCTTCTGTCTTCTTTGATAATTCTGTGTCCAGTTTTTCAGAATAAAATGGCTCTTATACTCTGTTTTACCTATTGTTAACTTTCACAACTTAGTCATTCATGTATTTCCATTTATTCATTTGAAAAAAATCATTTAAAAATTAGCTTCTATTAGTAAATATCATTGTGAAATAGTTTAATGTGGGTTACAAAATTAAAATAGTATGTCCCCATCCTTAACCTTTGCGTAGTGTGTACAAGGTGCTTGTGTAGGTACATTTTTGTAAGTTTCAACACTCCCGGCCATTTAAACGTTTTCCTCAGACAGACAGACACGTATGGCCAATATGACAAGTCAAAATCCAAGATTACAAAATATTTTGACAAGAAGAGATCTAAAAGGTTTGGAGGAATTTCTCTGTGAATCGAAAAACACTTCATGGACTCCAAATAGGTATATTTACAAGCACTCGAATGTCCTATCTGACGACGGAAGGTTTTATGTTGATGAACATCTACCTTTGCATCTATGCATATCTACTTACCAGTGGTCGGAAGGAGCTCTGGCCTTGATGAGGGCAGGGGCAGATATCAATGCTGCAACCACCCTATATAAGGTATATCGCTTGTTCTATGCTTGGAAATGTAATTATAACATAATAAAAGTAATTATAGTAGTAAGATTAAGTAACTATCAGAGCCTAATTGACAGCAAGATGTGTTTGTTCCTTCAAGGAAAACATACATGATTTTGGAGGTACCATACTGATGTTAGGAGCAGGCATGGGGAATTAGAAGGCTGAGTATTAGCGAGTGCATTTACTGGCAAAATCATTTGTGATTGTAGTGGCCAAGTTTTGGAAGCACTAAAATGGCTGAAAGTTGGTTGAAAATTGCTTCTCATTCCCTAAAGGTCCAAAGAAAAGTTATGAAGTTAAATGTACTGTATATGAATGTTCATTTTGTATACATCATGATTTCTAAAAGTGTATTTTATGCAATACGGTTCTAGGACATTCCCGACCCGGACATTCCCCACCCGGACATTCCCCACCTGGACATTCCCCACCCGGACATAGCTTGATAAATAGCTTGAAGAAATTGATACGGAAAGTAAGATGATTAAAGAAGAAATTCACATTCAAATGCAATCACAGTTTGACAGGGGTATAGATACAAATATGGAATATTTTTCTACTTAGTATAGATACAAATATAGAAATCTTAACTACTCAGTAGCTTAAGTTGAGCTATATATTGTATCTTATAACTTATTTTAAAATTGATATTTCATTTTGCAATTAGATTTAATTAAATTGAATAAAGGTATTTTCTTTATTCCCAATTTTGAAACTCTAGATTTGCTCAATGCATTTATTCCCAATTTTGAAACTCTAGATTTGCTCAATGCATAAACAATGCATAAACAATTGTAATTTCCTATGATCTGCTCCAAAGTAATCATGTGATACTGATTAAGGGGGTGTATCAAATGGTGTATGGGGGCTGAGGGGTGGGAATGATGGTGGGTGGGAAATGTCCGGGTGGGGAATGTCCTAGGTGGGGAATGTCCGCGTGGGGAATGTCCAGGTGGGGAATGTCCAGGTGGGGAATGCCCGGGTGGGGAATGTCCTTATACCATGCAATACAAAGGTAATAAAAATTCTCGACCTGAAATCCGCTTTTACCACCCAAACATTTCTATGTGGAGACATTTAATAATTGCATTTCACCCTTTCCTTTGCACAATAGGATCCATCAAGGAAGGATATCTTTTACGAAAAGCACTATTTATAACATCACAATATGAATATTTGTTTGAATCTGTTATCTCATGTTGTCTTATCACCATTGGGAATTGGAGTTATCACAAAAAATGATACTTTTTGTTACATGTCTCACAACCATGTTTACAGTGCTTCCATTGTTTAGCTGGTGCTATCACATGGTCAGATAATGTGCTGATCTGATGGACGAGTGTGTTTTGAAATGTATACTAAGGCTAAATGTTGAGTAAGCAATCTTGCCATAAGTGAAGGTGAATGCACATTAACAGACCTGTGAGACACAAGCTTTATGATATAACATTTGAAACTTTTTGCAATGCACTGGGCATAGTCATAGCTCTTCGCAGATCATTTTAGTGTCACCCTAATACAGAAAAATCACAGTTTATCATATTAAGCAAAATCTACAAATGACGCAAAAGGGAAGTTGGTTTTAAATGGTATTCTTTTTCTTAACAGTTTTGTAAACTACATCTCCTCTGATATGTCATGCAAATCATCAGCAGAAATGACAGACATAGGGATATAACGTTTTTACTGTACGGGACACATCCACAAATGATACATGAATGAATGTGGACCTTTGTAGGTTATATTTATAAAATATTGCCAGTGGCCTCGAAGTGACCTTTCAATGACTTTGAGAATGAAACTATTATTTCCATTGATTTTATTATAAATATCAATATTCAATCATCTGCATCTTTAAAAAATGAACTCTGGAGTCTTTATTCATCAAAGTCCGTTCAAAATTAACAATATTAGTCTGAGAGCGATTTTTAATTTTAGACCAATCTACTAGGGAAATTAGATGAAGTTTTGATATGCTAAATGAAAATAAAGTCTGTCAATTTTGAAGTTTAACAACAAGCTCAATCAGAAATAGCTTGAATGTGGTAGGTGTACAAAAGATGAAAATTGTCAGACTTTAAATTAATCCAATGCAATCTTTTAAAGTTTCATACATATAAGATATATGTGTATTTTCAGAAAATAACCCACAGTAAGTTGCTGTAATCATAATGGTACATAAAAAATGATAATAAACTATCAATGTGCTAAATTTGCAAAAGAGAAAGCATCAGGTGACAAGAAATGTATTAAATGTAGGCACATGTGGATATAAGCCATTGAAAAGCTGATTTTTTTCGACAAATTTTCATATATTTTATTTTTTTCTTCAATAAGAGAAAGGTGCTAAATTTATTTCTTGAATATGTATAAAAATTGTAGAATGTGGTCTATTTTTGCCACCATTTATGCTGGGTGAAAGTGACACCATGTACCCACTGCAATAGGATGTTTTGCACTACCCATTTCATATTCAACATGATTCTATGGAGTTGATTTGAAATTACAGTAAAAGATCTTCTGTGGAGACATCAAATTGGCTGAAATCAGTGCTATGCCATTAAAAACCTATCCATGTTAAGGTTTTTGTTTTGGGGCCAATTGGGGCCACAAACTCAAGTTCATACTCAAAAGGTAGCTTATATTATATTGAGGTTGCCAAGTGCAATGACTATTACAAATTGACAAACATCTGAAAAGCATTGAACGAGTCCAACTAACCATAACTCCTGAAGGGCAATAAACTTCCCAGTGTCTATTCCCAGTGTCTATTCCCAGTCTAGTTTTGCCAAGGGCTTTTTACTTCATAACAAATAACCCCATGGGTTGATAGCTCTGCTAACTTGAATGAAAACACATGAACTGAGATAAAGTGCAACAAGCAAGCAGGTTATGATTTTCCATACAAGATCCCAATTCAGTTTTGATGAGATATTCATTAATATTTTGTTAATCATTATCTTGTTACCAATGCAATATTTCATGCACAAAATTTGTGATTTTTTCAAAAATCTAATAGCTATGACTAAGTTGTCAAGGAGGCTGCCATTTTGAATAACATAGCCAATGAGAATCAAGATGATAAGTTGGGGCCAAATTTGATATGTAACACACATTTTGGTCAAAATCATCATCTGCTCAAGTCTGCTCTTGAAAATGATTTAAATGATCATTTAGGAAGAAATATTCAAAAACATTACAAAAAAGCAATGATAAGCATAGCTCAAAGGCCACTGATGTTTATTCACTTTTAATGGTTGTGAGATTTTGCATGCACACAAATTTTCAATTGAAGGTCAATGTGTCAAGGTCAAAGGTCACATGACTAAGAAATTATGACAAGGCACAGCTATGACCTAAGACATTTCTGTATACCAAGTTTTAATTTCCTCTAATAAGTGGTTGCTGAGATATGCTCCTTACAAAATTTATGATATCAAGGTCACTGCACTAAGGTCAATGGTGACATCACTGAGAATTGAATGAATCTGAATCTTCAACTCTCTTTCAAGCTCTGTATAAAATATGAAACATATATTATATGTTGTTTTGGAGGAGAAGATTTTTAAACATAGTGTTGGTATATAACAGATATGAAGTGCATTTAATTCACTTCTAATGGTTGTGATGTGGCATGTTCACAAATTTTGAATTCAAGGTCAATGTGTCAAGGTCAAAGGTCACATGACTAAAATTGTATGACAAGGCACAGCTTTAAGATAAGAGATTTCTGCATGCCAAGTTTTAATTTCCTGTAATAAATGATTGCTGAGATATGCTCCGTACAAAATCTGTGACCTCGAGGTCACTGCACTAAGGTCAAAGGTGACATCATTAAGATTTGAAGGAATCTGAATCTTCACCTATATATCTACCTCTATATAAAATATGAAAGATGTAGTACTGGTAGTTTTGAAGAGAAGATTTTTAAAGAAATGTTGACGGACGGACGGACAGACGGACCGATGGACAGACAGACGGACAGACATTTTCCCGCCTCCTAAAGCTCTGTGAGCTAAAGTCTCAGCAGAACTAAAAAGCTAGCGCTCTGAAACGTTTCCAGTGGTTTATTTTGTTCATGCTTTGTTGTCCAAGATCAGTCATAAGTGCAAGTACTTTCATGTGTGCGGATCACTTCTTGGAAATGCCTCCAAAATTGGTTCTCTAGTTTTGTGGTTATTTCACTGTTTTATCAATATCAATGAAACAGAATTAGAATATCTGTATTTTGAAAACTAATCAAATATTGCATATCTTTTTTTATTGTTAAAGAAAACTCCGATTTGAATGAAGAATTACTCTGCATTACATCTGTAGTATTGCATGTCGTTCAGTCTTCTTACCTTCTAACCTCTGCAGTCATTGCCCTGTTTTTTTTTATCTCATTCTAAGCTTGGAATTCCCTTAGTCATAGATATTCATCTTGTTTATCAGAAAACAAAAACATCCAATCTGAATTAACCTACATCCGGTTATAATGGAATGATGGCAAAGATCCTGCAGATGATCTTGAAAACGATCGCAGTGCCTGCCAATACCAACAAATGGTTTCGATCTATGTGATCTCTTCAGTTGGATGGGGACTGACTGTGTTATCCTACGTCTTGCTTATATTGGAATGGGAGGAGGTGCAGGCACCTGGAGGTGCTGATCCTCCGAATCATAGATACTCGTCTTACTCCCCAAGATGCCATCCAGTCAGACCTGACGAACATTAGGTCACGACCTGTTTGAATACTAATGTAATGCAGAGTATAAACACATTTACGTATTCATCTTTATCAGAACAACCAATTTATGATTCAACAATGATATTATGATCCGCGTATAGTGTGATAATGTACCGTCAAATAAGTGCCATATAAATAATATCAAGTTGATAATATAGAATATCTGCAACATTTGTTGAATAAATAAAACGTATTGAACAAACACAATTGTTAGTTAATGTTTCATTTCTGGGACAGAGCATTGAACGCAACTTTGTGTTTCATTAAATTATAAAACACATTACAGTGTTTTACTAAATGTGTTTCAATAAAGCATTTACACACAATACAGTGTCCAGATGGTGATTTGAAACACATTAATGTTGACAGTGATATATTAATAATTGTTTGCATATTTTCAGTCACAATACAAGAGACAAGTGAGCCAAAGTGCGTTGATGTTGGCGGCAGAGATTGGCGATGCTGAAATGGTGGAAAAGCTTCTACTCAATGGAGCTGATGTCAATAAAACATACAACCAGCATGATGGCACTGCCCTGCTCTATGCCGTGCAAAATAGACATGAAAGATGCGTCAAGTACCTGGTAGAAAATGGGGCAGATGTTAATGTAGATAGTCAAGATAATAATGGTTGTTTTTCCACCCCTCTGCTAATGATAATAAAGTATATCTCATATGAAAGATATTTTGATGGATCAGATTTACAGTTAGGAAGAAATGGACAATTAAAAACCAGCGATCTTTTCAAAATTAGGAAAGAAAAGGAACTCAGAATTTTCCTTTTGCTGATGAATGCAGGTGCCAATCCGAATGAACCAGAGAATGCTGTAACTCCACTGATGAAAGCATGTGAAATTCTAAATGAATATGGAATAAAAGTAGTGAAAACTTTATTAAATAGCGGTGCCGATGTCAATTATAGTATGAATGTGTCCAACCACACAGCAAGTGCTCTCACTATTGCTGCAGGGAACCCATATTCTGACATTCTGCTTTCACTTATCCAGCATTGTGCAAATATATTTATAGCAGGTCCCTTCTGTTACAGGGAAAAGAGCAAAACTTCTCAGGAACATGCTTGGATATGTGGTGAAAAGACGCTGGTAGACCTGTCTGAGCGGTACTATAGAAATGCGTCATATCTTGTTCTTGCTGGATGCATGTTGTCTGTATCATGTAGAGAGAAGATCCACGAAGATTATCATAAAGGAGCGCACAAAAAACCAATGTCTCCAACAGAGAATAAAAATGATGGTAATGATGCAATGGAACGAACCAGTCACGTGTCAGATCACACCCACGCCCTCACGTGGTTGTATGAATATTCAGTACAGCCCAGAACACTTCAAGATATCTGCAGGCATGCCATGCAAAGATTTAAATTTGATAATGTTAAATTGATAGATATCCTTCCAATTACAAAACAAATGCCGAGTTTTGTTCCTGAAGTAGGGTCTTTCAGGGGTTTGTGAATGTGTCTTGTTCTGCTGTGAAAAATCATTTAAACTTTGAGAATTTCGGTTTTAAATCAACTCAGAGATAAAAGATGGAATTGCAGTGAAATTCGATATTTGTGATCGGAGATAGTAGCACAACATTGGGCGCAATAATTAATTTACGCTTATATAAGATAGGTAATGTAGGATAAACTCATATTAAAATTTCAATGAATTTCAGCCCAAAACCAGATATTTCAGAGTCTATTCTTTGATTACTTGTCTGCAATAGTTGAGTTACAAAAATAGATCCTTCAAAGATGTGGACAAATTTATCTGACAGGGAATGACAATTGACCAAATAATAATACTCCGGGGGGCTCAAATGTGCTGTGAATAAAAGCGGGGGAGGGGCCCAGTTCCCCAAAGCCCCCCCCCCCCCCCCCTAGCCACAGACTAGGGGGGCTTCAGCCCCTAAAGCCAAACAAACTAACAGAACAAGACACGTACACATAAAAGAAAACAACACAGTCTGAATATGTATTTACATAAGATAAGATAAGATAAACTTTATTTAATGTGGGTTACAAAGTAATGAAGGTACAATATACAAATGAATAAAACAAATAAAACAACATAAGCTAAAAGCTTTTGACCCACTGATCATAATGATGTGATTATTTACAATGAAAAATGGTTAAAACATGTTTATTGTCATGAGTATCTGCACATGAGGCAGAAACCACACTGACAATCTGGTTTCCAGGTGGATAGGTTCTTCTTGAATTCTTTTCTACTTTCACATCACTTTATGTTTGCTGGTAGGGCATTGTACAGTTTTGCCCCTTCATAACCAAGTGTTCTTTTGCCATAGGTTATACTTTTAAACACAGGTAAGTCAACCTTATTTTCATCTCTCATTTCATACATTGTTCCATGGTATTTATACAGTTCATTTAAAAACAGTGGTGCATTTCCATTTAAAACATCATATACTAAAAGCAAAAGTTTCCTAAGTCTAATAACATACAACGACATCTTTTCCTTGTTGTCCATGAGTACATTAATATCTGTGTCATAATCATCATATACATATCTGAGACATCTTTTTTGTATTGCTTGAGTTTTGTGTGTACATCCCATACTGCACATGTGCCACACCAGGCTACAATAGGCAAAGTTTGACATGATGTAAGTGCTGTATATATTTACTTTACACTCTTCTGTGAGTACCTTTGGAAGTCTATGAAGTGTCTTTATCTGATTTGATGCCTTTTTACATAGGTCTGATATGTGTTCGTCAAACTGTAATTTTCTATCAATTTTTACACCAAGACCCTTAACACTATTTTGAAAACATATCTCGACATCATTTACTGTGATTTTGAAATCAAGTATTTCATCCTTTGAGAACAGAACTGAAACTTTGTGGCATTGGCTTTTACATTATTTTCATCAAACCAAACCATTGCTTTCCCGACTTCTGTTTCCAAATTATGAGTCATAACATCTAAGGAACGGTCATGGCATGATATTTTGTTGTCATCAGCATAGTTATATACATTTGTCTTGTCCTGGAAAATGATAAATATATCGTTTATGAATGTATTGAAGAGGTGTGGTCCAAATATGGAACCTTGAGGTACTCCTCTCTCAATGACTCTCCAGTTGCTTCTCTCACTTCCTATCTTGACCCTTTGCTTTCTATTTGACAAGTAACTTCCAACCATTTCGCATGCATCCATGGAGAGGCCATATGCTCTCAGCTTTGCTATTAACAACCCTTGTGGCATGGAGTCAAAGGCCTTGCTTAGGTCAATTAGAACTGTTGCAACATGCTCTCCATTATCAAGTGACTTTTTACAATCTTCCACCACCTTTATGAGAACATGTTCACAACTGTAACCTTTCCTATATGCAGCCAGATATTTCGACAGATTTCCTTCCATGAATTCTACATACTGGTCACAAAGTATCCCTTCATAGACTTTTGACAAACATGTTAGGATACTGATTGGTCTATAGTTTTCTTTTTGCAATCGGTTTTTCTTCTTATACCCAGGGGACAGTTCTGCATACTTCATCTCTGTAGGGAACACATTCATATCTATATATACATTCATAATAGGTGTTAGTGTATAGGAGAGTGTGTCAGCACCTATCTTGATCATCTTTGGTGGCATGCCATCATATCCTGGTCCTTTATTTGATTTCAGGCATTCTAGTTTCTTTCTCATCTCATATGGTGATATATGCTTGAAAGTGAAACAGTTCTGTTCTGTTACATTTTCCTTGATTCTTTTGATGCTTGGGTGGTTCTGATAGTGTTCAACAACTTCTTTTACAGTTCTGCCATCTCTCAATGGATAGCACTCATCCATATCTTTAGCAACATCTATATAAAAGTCATTGAAGATTTCACATACTTCCTCTTTCTTGGTTACTACCTTATCACCTTCTAACAGTGTGATGTTCTGATCAGGTCTACTACTGTTTTCACTTAAAAGGGGAGTAACTGTTTGGTAGAAACCTTTACTTGTGTTACACTTCTTATTGATATACACTGACAATGATTTTCGTTTAAGATTCACTACCAAGTTCCTTTGTTTTCTATAAGGTTCCCAGTCCTGATTTTTGTTGCCATTCTTTGTGAACTTTCTCCATAGCATACCTCGAACATTCTTTGCTTTTCGTAACTCTCCATTCATACAACACAACATTTTACCAGTGATTACTTTCTTTTTTGGTGGAGCATGTTCATCTATGAGTTGGTTTAGCAATTTATTGTGATACCATATCATATCATTGGGATCATCGAAAATTTCACTGACTTGAAATAGTGCTGTTTCTAGGTCTTTTTTGAAATTTTCCTCAGAGATATTTTTGTAAGTTCTATACCTTATTTCTTTTCTTTTAATATTTGGGGCTTGCATCTTTGAGCTCACAATCACCATGTTGTGAAAGTCACTGAGTCCGTTTCCTATATTTTCACATTTCTTCATTTTGCTTCTGTTGTCAGTGAGAATAACATCTACACTACTTGGATTGTCTTTATTTTTGAAACATGTAGGTCCTTTCACTAGGTTCTCCAAGCCATAAACTTCCAAGATGTTTTTTAGAGGATTCCTTTCTAATTTAAAGTTTTCATTTAGATCACCCATGATGATGGTACATTTACCATGTCTCTGACATCGACTTGTTACATATTCCAGTGCTGCTCTAAGGTGTATGATTGATACACTGGGTGGTCTATACATTGTTACTACATACCATCTTTCTTTTGCTAGCCTTACTTCTATAACAATGCTTTCTATTCTATTTTCATTATAACTCATCTCAGGTACCTCTCTGTTTGGGATGCATGACTTAATAAATACCAACAGACCACCTCCATATTGGTTTCTGTCTTGCCTGTACATTGTATACTCTTGAACATCCTTTTTCAAAGAGGCATCCGTCACACTTTTATCCAATTTAGTTTCAGCAAGTGCTCAAAAGTCTACGTATTCTGCATTTAACCATGGTAAGACTTCATCAAATTTGTTTCTTACATGATTAATATTCAGATGAGCCATGATAAAATTTTTGGGATGTGCTTTTCTAAAATCTACAATAGGGTCATTTATGGCTGCATCAGTATCATTTGTTTTGCTTTCCTGGCACTCATCCTAGTATTCAGAATATTCATAACAGAACTTCTGTTTGTGTCCATGATATAGGCATTGTCTACACTGAACTGGCTTTCTAAAGCCACATTCACGTGTACCATGATTTCTTTCAGCACAGTAACCACAACGTTTTTCACCCTGTGCTTGTGAGTACTGCTGCTGCTTTTTGTCTCCATTTCGGTAGTCTACCCTTGACTTTTCCCTTGCATTTGACCAGAATGTGTCATCATAATTTTCTTCAATGTTTTCCTTTGTTTTTGTATCATAAGATGTTTGCTTTGTTGCAGTCAATGCTTTTTTCTGAGTTGGATTCTTTTTTGGTTTTCTGCTGGCAACATCATACTTGACTCGGTTTTTACATTTTAAATCAAGTGATTTTGCAATGTGATTTTGCAATGTGATTTGTGCCTATCAAGTTTGGATGTACCATATCACTATCCAGATAACCATCATTTATTTCTCCTGACCTCAGATAGAATGTCTGCTGGTGATCCACGCATTTACACTTTTCCTCCTCTGATAGCACTTGTAATCCAGCATTAAGTGCTGTCACCTTCTCATTAAAATCAATTGGATCCTTCCGTGGTGGAACACTAGAGATTGTGACATTTTCACATATGTCTTTGGCAGCCTTCAGTGTTGTCTTGTAGGAGTCTAAGACCTCATTTGCATCCTTGTCTTTGAGATCATTTCCCCCTGCATAAACTCCAGGTGAGTGATACACACACACACACGCAACACACACACACACTTTTCAGAGATGACATGCCCCATGATATTGTTTGTACCACAAGCCAAATTCCAGGATATAAGATGAGAATTTGTTGCCACAAAAATGTGTTTTTTTAGCATGCAATAGATGAACAAGTGGTGATATGTATTGTTCGGGGAAAAATAATATTTGGTCTCGCTTCTGAAATAAAATGTTTTTTTCTTCTCAAAAGCCATCATGATTATTTATTAACATCGGTGTAGTGTTTTAATGTCAATAACATGAAGGGCTTTGAATCATTTGAGTGTTGACAATTCTAATTACTCTTCCTGTAACAAGCTTACACAGTTGCCATAACAACAGTAAGTTTGTCCCAAGTCATTTTTTGGCCAGTTTACAGGCATAATTAACACCTCAAAATCAAATTGATTTTTAGAATATTTCAATCCGCTTTAAATGAATACATATATGCAAAAAAATGCAAGATCCTACACAAGGTTATGTCAAGGTCATTCACAGGTCATCTGTTTTTCAAAAACTGCATATTTGACCTCCATGATCTCAGTGACAAATAATGTAAATGTGCTAGCTAACTGGTGTACATTATTCAACACAGCCTACTCTTCAATGTCTGATTCCTAAATCATTTGCTATTAACTATGTTGCTATGGTAACCAGGTAATAAAAATACCTTATGACCACGGTCCGTGGCACAGTTGGTTAGAGCGCTAGCTTACTAGCATCATCTGTGATGATCCAAAGGTAGTAGGTTCGATCCCCGGCCATGCCGAGATCGAACTCATGATTCAATTTCCCATATGAGCAGAGGCCCGTGCCAAAAGGGTTAATCCGTTGTCTTTGTAAATCTGTGACTGGGTTGGTTGTCATGTCAAGGACCTGCGACATGACAATTCTGTGAGGCAGCACTTTATCTGCTACAAGTAGGTCTCATCACGAAATGGCTGAAATAATGTTGAAAGTGATGTAAAACCCCAAACAAACAAACATGCCCTTATGTTACATACATAAAATAGTTCAGACTCTTGAGATCTTTCCACCAGAATCAACTTGATAGACCTGTCAGCCTGAACACTGCACTCACATGCACATGTTGTTGTTTATTCCTGCCAGTATATTACTCATATTTGAGCCCACACACCATTCCATGGTGTCAGAAGGTGGTTAAAAGCAATCAGAATATGGCAGAGAACATCTACAAATCACTCAGGATCAATATTAAGGACAGAAAATAACCAGGAAAGTGGAAAATAAGACTATAAACTGTGTGCATCTGAAATGAAAACTTTCTCACATTTTTCAAAATTCAAAGGGAACAGCCACCCACACCTGCTCAAAGTAGTGCTCATCATAGCTCCAAGTGTCCTCTCTACAAGTGGTAATTCCGCACAGAATTGGAAAGGCATTGAACGGAAATTTGCTTATGCAGCCTGTGACAAAGATGAAAAAGCAAAGACATGTTTGTTACTCCATGTGATTGGATAAGTCCGCTATGTACAGAGGCAGGTTGATTCATGGGTTGTCTGATGCAAGATGCACAGAAAGATTAGTGCCAAAAGGAGACACCCTGACATTTGAGAATGCAGCACTGTGACATTTTCAAGAGATGCAGAAAGCACCTGGGCCAATATGAAAGAATTGGACAAAAAGGAGGTCCATGCTGTAAATTCTGACCCTAATCCCAGAAGAGACAGTGTTCAGTCTGGCAGAGGTTGTAAGCTGGATATTAGGAAGAACAACCAAACACCGCTCGTTGTGATTTTCAGATGGAGATTGAATTTATTGAGCAGACAGGGGTTTATATAGGAACTCCAGTTAGATAACCTGAATGGTGGCATGATGTGTGGTTATGACCTTTGAATGATATGTGTCAGATGACCAGGAGTGTCTTTCACGTGATTCCATATTGACTTGTTATTCTCAGTTAAAGAACATTGTCCATCTGAACTGAAAAGTTTATGACTTGTTATTATCAGATAAAGAACATTGTCCTTCAGTTGTTTTGATCATCACCCCACATGAACTGTTATGAAAGATGGTTATACAAGATGGTAACAGAACTACTGGAGTTCACTATATGATTACATTAAAATAATGATTAATAATATAAAGTTATAGTTAAAATATACTATAACAAGGTTATCCAGGAGAGCCTCGAAGTCAGTCTTGAGGTAGAGGTCAGTTTAGAGGTCAAAGTCGAGGCCGGTGGCATGGTAATCGTGGATTAACAGCAGATCACAGTGCCCCCCTCCCTCTCTTAGTGAATGTGACCATTGTGGTTACAAGCATGCTATAGACCAGCCATTGCCATGCCCAGCCATTGGCCAAAAATGTAAAAAATGCAACAGGTATTATTATTACAGGTACTATTTTGGCCGAAAATGTTTGTCACTGGACAGAGTGTATACAGTATGGAAGGAGATTTTAAACAACTATTTGTAGAATCTGTTGAGCTTGCAGAGGTCCAGAGACTGGAGAAGATTTCATCCTGAAGAGGAGCAGCTGTATGTGCAATCTGTAGTTGCCGACTCTAAACAGGACAGAAGCCCTACTCATGCACATGAGAGTCTGATCAGTACACAATGTCAACACACACACAGGAGGGAGGCCCTAGTCAAGTGTTGTGCTCAACCAATATAGTAATAGAGAAATTGTTGCACAGGAGAGAAGTTCTGTAGTTGTGTCTATGTGTGAAATAGATGGGTCTGAGAAAACTATGTGTCTGAATCAAAACGATATCATTGTTATCTACAGGGTTGCCACCTGGGCTTACCTCAGTACTATAGGGAAACTCGCTGGCTATGACTTGCTGGCCCTATACCTAACTGCCTACTATGCCTATCTCATATGGGGACCAAGGAGAACTGCAGACTCAGGATGGACAGTGTACAATAGTCGTCTTTATTAGGGTAGCACACAACACATACATAGTCAGGCTAGGTAAGACATGGCATGAGTATGGAGATGATTAGAAGGATGCAG
This sequence comes from Amphiduros pacificus, assembly GCA_949316495.1. Taxonomy (NCBI): domain Eukaryota; kingdom Metazoa; phylum Annelida; class Polychaeta; order Phyllodocida; family Hesionidae; genus Amphiduros; species Amphiduros pacificus. Next base: position 17,761,150 of record OX439002.1, on the reverse strand, counting down.
TCTGCGATGCAGCTCTCCAGCCTGGATCCACACCTCAGGGATGCGCTGGGGTCCTAGTGTCTCTCGATGATGACCCGACCTCTGTCTCTGACAAGCAACAGATCACGAACTTCACAAACACTCACAACAAACAGAACTGCCCAGGTTGCAGCTGCAAACTCGTTATGTAGGCACGCGCTGGATCCAAGTGAAGGTTGATCTATCCTGTTCATATTTGATTGGCACTTGGCCTGCGGCGTGACATGTGTGTCATCATAATCGCTTGGTGTCTCTAATATTGTCTCTTATATTGTCTTTCATATACACAGTCATTTTGTGTCCCACAATATTGTACATGAAAATGAAAATGGCAGAAGCACACATTGATGCCATTGAACATTCTGAGTTACCATGATTACATTCTGTGAACATTCTGAGTTACCATGATTACAAGAAACTGAAAGTCAAGCCCCCTTTGAAACTGTCTAAAGTCAAGCTCACAGCTTATGCAGGAGGTTAGGTACCAGTGAAAGGACAATGTGTTCTGACTCTGAGTAGAAAAGGCAGGGAGTACAAGTGTCTGTTTGTGTTCTCCTCTGCCAAAGCCACGTGGTTGGGACTGAAGAGATGTGAGTAGCTAGATCTGGTAAGGAGAATGTATACAGTCCAAGAGAGTCTTGAGGAACCAAATTTTGTAAATTCATACAAGGATGTGTTTGAGGGTCTAGGTCATTTACCAGGGAAGCATAAGGTCAGACTGAAGGATGACTATATTCCTGAATCGGAGACCTGTCACAGAGCACCTTTGCACTGTATGATGGAATATATAGGTGTGATCACCAAAGTAACTGAACCAACAGGGTGGGTAAATGCCATGACCGTGGTCATGAAGAAATCTGAGAGTGTATATGGATGAGAGTGTATATGGATCCAACAAATTTGAACAGAGTCATTAGGAGAGAGCACTATACCATGCCAACCTGAGAAGAAATTATGGCTAAAATGGCCGGAGCCAAGATCTTTAGCCGACCGTGGGCATGTGAATCCGTAAAACATTGAAATAGCACTTGGTAATAATCACTGTAATCACAAATGTTCATTGTGAAGTGATGTTGTTGGATTCGGCTCGTACATTTGAATAATATCATCCAGGTTTGGTGGTTATACACACATTTTATTGAATAAGATGCATTCTGGGCTGACCTTTCTTAAAACATCTGGGCCATTACAGCTAGCGCTTAATATCAACATTATAGATATTGATATCCCGTACTCTAGCAGGCTGTGCATGAGAAGCTGTGGGCATTGTCCAGTCACACAATCGACTAGTGCAAGGATTTTAAAGCTGAACAGAAATTGCTCCTATATGTGCACACGTTCCAGCCTGGTCAGCTTTGCATGAGCGAATGCCACCCTCCACCTTCCCAGTCTCCTTGATAATGTAGACAGACACCTTATAATAATCATTTCTCATAATGGCCATACATCGTGTCTATATATAAAAACGAAAATCATCACTAGAATGATACTTTTATATAAATTTTTTATATAAATTTTTTATATAAATTCTGCCTCGAGCAAACGTTCTGGCCTTTTTCAATTGCCGCCGACACTTCTTTTTCCAGCCATTGGCAAGACTCCTATATAAAGAATAGTTCACTAGATTCAGATTGGCTGCTGTCACCATCCATTCATTGCTTTGAACACACGATTTACAAGTTCTGTCTTTTTACCTCTCATTTTCTTGCCTCTCTTGATCAGCCATTCCTTGAGGTCCTTTGGTTTCATGTCCATATCTCTGATAGGATATCCATTTGTTCCCCATCACTTGCTTCCTCACAGCTTGACATGCTCCAGCAGTTTTTCTGCAAGCAATGCAAAATAGCCTAATGTAAACTTACTTGAACAAACAAAGGATTTGTGTAAATATTAAACCAAGCTGCAGAGGATATATATGCACAAAGAAATTTATCTATTTGTGCTACATGGTATTGTAAACCACTTTTTATTCCATGATTGCATTGTCTAACTTTCAATTTGATATTATGTGGAATTTGTGTAACTTTGTGAAATTGACTTTGTTTTCTTTAAAAAAATGTTAATTTCAAATATATCAAAAACAGGCTGAATGAATAGAACAAATGAGAATATTAACTACATGTGGGTAGATATGATCTCCAATATGTTCACAATTTAACATCTCATTACATTTCAAATATTAATTTTATTTAGTGAACCTGTGCCTTCTATTGATTGGAGGTCTACTCTGGTAGAACGAAGTTTCTTCATCACATAGAAATCATTTCACCCTCCTCTTACGGTGGGGTGTATTGAATGTCCACAACCCTTTTTTACCCTTTTGGTCTTTGAAATCATAGTTTTGATAAAAATCATGTAATATGCTCATAATTATACAAAAAACTGAACACATGATATTGAATTACTAAGTGTAATGTTTATTTTAAATTAATGTACATGTGTTCATATGTTGAGGATGCAAGTGGCCATGCTAATAGAAACTAAAATAATGACATGAGGTGACAGGAGTCCAGGAGATCTGATCATGCACACACACACACACACACACACATACACACACACACATCCTGATGGATGTCAGGAACACATATGACCATATTATGTCTAACATGATACATGCCATACTTGACTGTATTACTCAAAAGATGTTTAAAATACATTGAGGTTGGTTTTCAATCAATTACACAACATTAATGTTGATCAGCACTAAACAGAAGTAAAGGTTTTGTAAAGTTATGATGTATCAGTGTAAGGATTAATCAATGTCCTATTGAAAGGTTATCATAATTAAACACTGATTATGGTGATGTTGATTGTGAAGGTGCACATGGTCTCTTTTGACCTGGGATCACCCTACATGCTTGCAATGCCACTGTGCACCTTTGATGTCGTCAAAACCCACACATTGCCGACAACCTTATGTTTCAAGTCAGCATTCACCATGGAATATTCTTCATGGCGAACACGGACTTGATTAGTTACCAGAACAGGTACTGTTCAGCTGTGGTTTGGGTTTTTTTTCATCACTTTCAACATTATTTCAGTCATTTTGTGATGAGACCTACTTGTAGCAGATGGAGTGCTGCCTCACTCAATTGTTATGTCGCAGGTCTTTGACTGAAAACCCACCTGGTCACTGATTTACAAGGACACCGAGTTAACCCTTTAGGGCCCAAGCTCATGTGTGAAATTGTATCATAATTTCAATTATGATATGAAGGATCAAACCCACGACCTTTGGATCTCCACAGAGGAACTTGTGCTCATAAGCTTGCTCCTAAATCAACTGTACTATGGCCCGTGGCCTTTCAGTTGTGGTAAAATACATAGAATCGTATACCCTTCTCACAAGACAGTAGAATATCTGTCTCGACAGCAAACAACAATTTGTACGAACGACTCGACACCGGTGCACAACATAGTATAATCACTTTTGAAGCGTTACATAAGTTGTTTCCTCACGGTTCGTTTGATGTAGAACAGTAACAAAGCAAACAAGTTGTTGTGGCAGAGGGATCCTGCATCACCATTCGATTTCAGACCACAGTAGATTTGTCTTCACTATTTGTTTCCAAGCTGTGTCAGACCTTCAATATCCAGTTATATTAGGCCACGGTTTCTTCAGGAACTATGGTGTTATTCTAGACTATGATGAACATAGAATTATTCTGAACTTGTGGCCAAAGTTGAGGCTGACAGAAACTATTAAAATACCGGCTCGGTCAGAATACATCGCAAAAGCTAATGTCAAACCGGGAAATATCCGATGTCTTAGGTGTATGTACATTACAGGAAGAATTAATGAAATATCCCGAGATAGCCATGGAATGTGTGTTCACGTTGTTAGAAAAAAACATTGAGTTCCCGTTCAATTACAGAACTTTTACATATTATGATATCTTGAGGTACAATATATTTTTGTTTCATTACCACAATGAAGTGTCATGATTTCCAAGAATATGATTGGCTGGTGCCTGTTTTGACACATGAAAATTGATCTGAATATCAACATGATGACACTTCATTTTCTGTAGTGGTTCAACATGAACATGGACATATTTGGGTCTGCAATGCTGTTCAAATTCAGGATCATTTCATGGCTATTTTGCCTACTCTTTCACTTCACTTGCATGTTTTTAGATCTATTTCCAGGTGAACAGTTGCACTTCCCCATGTGCTCTGATGCTCCATTTTGACAGGTACACACGGCTCTAAATAACATTACAGAACTATCCTATTTATATTCTAGCACACACACCACATCATGACCTTTCATTTTGTAACTACTAACACATATCAGAACGTCTACATTGATCATGACATTCACATAAATTTCTTTTTGTAGTTAATAATTCATCTATCACCATATATCTGGACAATGGACAGACGTAAACATCGTGATAAATATATACTATTTCAGTCTCAGTAATAGAAAAAAACATAAGTTAAGGAATTAAGGCAGTTCAGAACATGTGCCCTTTGAAACACTTTTAAAAACTCAACATATCATAATTAAGGAAAGGTCTGTAATGAGTATGAGTGACAAGACTTCAAGAGGGAGTTTTTTTGGCCAATTCGAGCCAATATGTTTGTTTGGGGTTTTTTACATTATTTCAGTCATTTCGTGATGAGACCTACTTGTAGCAGATATATCTATGTTTCCTCCTATTGCCAGTATGCATAACATTGGTTTGTCAGTGTTGACCTTAAGTCTCCATTATTTACACCACAACTGCACACAATCAAGAATCTTTTGTAAATCCTCTGCACTCTCTGTGACTACAACATCATTTGCAATTGATATAATTGATTGCAATAGAGCTTCCCATTTTATTCCAAGATTCACATGTCACATCCGCCACATCACTGATCAGATTATTGATGTTCAGACCATATTAGGTAGGAGAAAGAGAATCACCCTACATTTCTCCACTATTTATATCAAACCAATCCGTAACATGATTATTTAGTTTACACATACAACTGGATTCTTAAAGTGCTTCTATATATGTTACCTTGTTAGGGTATTGGTAGTGAGTGTCATCTGGTGGCAGATTTTTGAGGGAGCTACTTTCTTTTTATGCCAAAATAGAACCTTTTCAAAAAGGTTTGGGAAAACTTCCCTTTTCATTGAAACTTTCTAGTCATGAGATGACATTTTATGATATTTATTTTGTGATAAAACTATTGATTTATCATTTGAAAACCACAATGAAAATTCTTTGTTATACTGAAAGTTTCATATCTTTTTAACTCATAAAAAGTAGTGTTGTAATATGTGACTGCTCCAAGATTTCTTTTATCATAAATATTATAGAGAAAGATTGTGGGACCTTAATAAAATGGATTTCTAAACAACTTTGTCAAAGTGTTCGTAACAATATTTACTGCCATCCTAGTAAAACAGATTTTTTAATTTAAAAAAATATTAAGAGAAAATAGAGGTAAAGTACACACTTGACCATTTCAAAAATATCATCTTTTAACCTCTCTTCACATATCTGATTGCCAAACGTCCTTTTTATTTTCAAATTATGCAAATGAGAATAAGAAAATCTGGGACTAGGATCACAGTGAATTTACTTCCCAATGAAATGAAATAAACACAGATAAAAACAAGCCTACTCCTATTGTGTACTATGTAGAACTAATTTGCTTGTCCTTCTTCATTTCTCATCAAAACAATCACCAAGGAAAATTAATTTCAACACACAGATGTACCAATTCCCATCAAGTACAGTATTTTGCTTATTTTCTCCTATGCCACAAGGGGGCACTCAATGAAAAGATTAATAAATACCCCTAACTTTCATAAGCCTGTAAAACAAGAGGTCTCAACCCAATCGAATGTTTTTTGCATATTAGAAATTAGACTTGCAATCTATGGAAAACCTATGCGTCACTCTATGCGTCAGATTTTCATTCGCAACCCTGTTTGAAAGTCTAGGCATCAATTTGCTTACGGACGTCATTATGGACAGCAATATGCATACATGGAAACACCTGCATTGTTAGTATGATGTGCAGAAAAACTGACATTCTGCATGACACACTGCATGACACACTGCATGACGCACTGCATGATGCACTGCATGACACACTGCATGATGCACTGCATGACGCACTGCACATGTGGAAACACGGCCTAATAGCTGATGTTAAGACAAATATATGGTCTTCACACGATCTATTCTTCCGGAAGCCATTTTGTTCATCTTTATATATTAAATTATTTGCATTGTTTCACAATAATTAACTATCCTTCATTTATAATACCTAAGAAGAGTTTTTAACACATATTAACAAACTAATGCACTAATACCTCTATATTTCAGTGGTACATAAGAATCCTTAGATGAATTCTTCGGTATAGGGTTAATAACAGCCTTAAGCCAGATAGTGGGTAAAATAGTTACAAAAATTGTTGAATAATCTATGTAAAGTGCACACATCTCTTGTCTTAAAAACTTATCATCATTAACATTATGATTATGATCTTGTTCTTATTCGGTTTTATGCTGCATACATCTATTGTAAAATTTGTCATCAAAATCATCATTATTTGGTTTATTTAACAACTCGCCAAAGTCTTGTAATGTTGTCAGTTAATTGTCCACCATTATCATATTCCTTGGCTGGGAAATATGCATTTTTTCTTGGCCCTAGCCTTTAATTTTGATATGTGCCTACAAGTCTCAAGGGTTAGATGTACAAATCTCCTCAATAGTATCTCAATATGTCTGTGGTGTTCTCTTTCTGTTTTTCTCAGGTATTTCTCTGTTATCAACATATTAACAACATATTTCTTTCTCAGGATTATTTTATATAATGGGGACCTTTAAACTTACTAAATGCCTTTTCAGATTGAGTCATAACTAACCATAGATCGACCTGATATGACCATAGTTGCTGAAAGAGTCGTAAACACCCCATTTCACAATTTTCTAACCATAGATTTTATAGTTCATTATTCCAGTATGGTTTATGTTTTTCAGTCTTCAACAATGCCACGAGTGCTCATACATGCCTGTCTGGCCAGGAACAGCAACTTCTGAAGGACAAGGCCATCCTCGAGACCGAGATGGGAGGTATTGTGGCCGAACTTGCGAAGTCTCGTCAAGCAGTGTTTGAGAGGGATGAGGTCATCTCGACCTGACTGCCTGACCCTGGGCAAGAAACGGACATTGCAGCTGGCCTCATGCAGAATGCTTGTTGCCACCGGTGTCCATCACAAACATTCAGGACATGATCAACACCACTGCCATTCAGACCATAGTCCTTCCGACCGTCAAGAAGAGAAAGTCATTCCCCCTGGCAAAGAATAGGCATTTACATCCTCTACTGAGTCTGGTGGTGCTTCTTCATCCACTCGATCCTCCTCTCCCAGCAAGAAGAGGAAGTCCACAGCCAAAGAAACCTCAGTGATCACCTCTGTATCAGTACAGCGCCATGAACAGACTTGCCTTATACAGCGCTATGAACAGACTTATCTGGTATCACTGGTATATAATTTTTATTGTTATTATTATTATTATTATTATTATTATTATTATTATTATTATTATTATTATTATTATTATTATTATTATTATTATTATTATTATTGAATGACTTTGAAAATGAAACTCCTATTTCCGTAAAATAAAATTTGTATAGCCCTGATACCAAACAAGTCTGTTCATAGCACTATATTCAGGACTTACATCCTGAAGAGATGAGTTTTCAGTCTACCCTTAAACAAGGAGACTGAGGCACTAGTCCTAATTATTTCACTAGGCAAGGAATTCCAGAGTCTAGGGCCAACAGATGAAAATACCCTGTCCCCGATTGTCCTTAGCCGAGTCTTAGGAACTTGTAAGTGGGTACTGTCGTTTGACCTTAGACAGCGTTCCCCTTATTTAACTAGGAGTAGATCACGCAAGTAAGGCGGAGCCTTACCATCTAGGGCCTTCCAGGTCAAGAGAAGGATTTTAAAATCAATTATCACGTGAACTGGGAGCCAGTGCAATTCCCGTAGTTTTCCTGAAATGTGATCAAATTTCTTGATTTTTCCTACAACACGTGCTGTGGAGTTTTGGACGTATTGTAGCTTCCTGGTGTCAGATTTAGGAAGACCTGCAAGTAGGCCATTGCCATAGTCCAGAGTAGAGGTAACAAAGGAAAGGGTAAGTGTTACAGCTGTCTTCTCGTCTAGACAATGTCTGATGGCTGCTAGGTTCCAAATGTGGTAATAGCCCTTCTGGCACATTTTCCTGATCTGGGCCTTCATGTCCAACTTAGAATCCAAGGTTATGCCAAGGTCAATCACTGACTCACTAGGAACAATATCAGAGCTGCTGACCCTAATTGTGTCTGGGATACTGATATTAGTGGCAGTAATGTACTTGTCAGTACATATAAGCATTTCCGTTTTTCCATCATTTATCTTCATCTTGTTTGATATAAGGAAGTTTCTAACCTCACTGACACACTTTTCCAGTTTGTGTCTGCTTATATCAACTTTATGGGGGGCAGTATGGTACATAGGGATGTAAATCTGAGTATCATCTGCATAAATATGATAGCTCAGACCATATTTGTCTAGGATATCAGAAAGGGGTGTCATATAAATGGTAAAAAGTATGGGGCCCAGGACTGAGCCCTGTGGGACCCCATATTTTATGGACTTGAAGCAGGACCTATGAGTCCCTACTTTCACACACTGTTTCCTGCTACTTAGATATGACCGAATCCAGGAGAGGGTGTGACCTTTGACATTACATCTGGCCTCTAGTCTATCAAATAGAATTTGGTGGTCAATGGTGTCAAAGGCAGCAGAGCGGTCAAGTAACAGCAGGATGACTGACGTTTTATTGTCAAGAGCACACAGGATATCATTTTGCACCTTTAACAGGGCAGTTTCAGTGCTATGATATTCTTTGTAGGCTGATTGAAACTTGTCGATAAGGCCGTTCCTTACCAGATGAGGGACCAATTGGTCTGCTACTGCCCTCTCTGTTAGTTTAGAAATATATGTTAGGTTGGAAACAGGTCTATAGTTCTTCTCAACCAGTTCTAGGCCAAGTTTCTTTAGCAGGGGTTCTGCGCATGCGTTGAGAGTGGAATGGCGGCTTTCATCTAGCTCCGATAAAATCGTCCTTCTTGGTCGATTTTCTGGAGTCTATTGCTAGTCTATCGCCACACTTTCTCGCAGTGAACCCGGTCTATACAGAGGTCTATCTGATACCAGACTTATTGCAGGCTCTGACGGCAGTTTTGGTTGGAAAACCGCTCGCGAGGGCGGGATCATACTGTGTTGTCTTTGCGAGGCACCGCGCTCACGAGTATCCACTCTTTGCTGCCAGTGTCGAGTGCTTGGTCTGATACCTTATACCCTCTGTATTCATAAAACTTGTTGCTCCTGGTGTCTAGAATTACCTTCGGACCCATCAGCAGCACATCTCAACTTACAGTGATTTTCGGGCTTGTTCCGACGGTGGTTGTTGATACACAAACAAGGGGCTACTACCAGCCATTTATTTCTTGTTGTGACGCACCACCCGCTGTCAAAAACAAACTCGCAAGCAGCTACCTTTAAGTGGCTCTTTCTTGCGTTGTTATCTACTTATTTTGCACGCTATCTGTGTCTGTAACTACCTTCAGACCCTATAGCAGCTCTGAGAAAACTTATCGTAGCTGGCCCACCATTTGGCCTTCCTTCTACGATCATCTCAGCTTTGTAAGATTTATTACTGTGTGGTTCAAGAATTAATCGTATCTGGCCCACTACTTGGCCTCCCTTTTTACGATCATATTGAATTCACTCACAGACCAATATCTTTTTATTTATATTAATTTCTGTGAACTGTTTTTCACAAATTGTCTTTTGGGGAGTATTGCTGCTATTTATAGCGACTTCCACAAGATTTACCTGCAGTCAATGATATAGTGTACTATTACGGTAGTTCATAATACAGAACGTGTCAAGCTCTCATATAGCAGCTCATATACACAAGAGATTATTACCTACCTGTTCAATGCTACACAATCATGGCTTTGTTTGTATATGCTCATGCTTCAACATATACAACAAGAATAGTGGCGAAACCACAAAGACACTTACCTTGCCCCACAATGGTATAGGGTCAAATAAAATCCTGCTGTGTGACACTCATACTAGCATCTTCACAAAGAATTCTTCTTTGGAAAATATTAATTTTAATATTATTCCATGTGCTTACTTCAGGTTGCTGCAGGAGATTATCGCAAGCTCAAGTATTAATATATTTGAGTCTGAGCATGAAATTGAACTGTTCCCTGCTCAATTTCGTTTGGTGCTCGATACCTGCGATTACATAAAATCGGACACGCTTCTATCTGTACATGGAGTGAGCAAGCAAAATTGTCAGTTCAATTTTGTTAAATATACACAAATATCGCACCCAAAACATCTTTATTGGGAAAACATATTTATTCTGCCTCCTCGGCCACAAAAACATGGACTGAACAACAAATATGTTGAAAGTCCATGCAATTCGTCAAAATCATGCAGTTTTGGCAAAATTATCAGAGGGGGCGGTAATCCATGCATGATTGGCAAGCCTCCAATAAATAAACATAGGTGTCGCCACTCTCCTGCCAATGAAAACAGCATAGATACCGCTAATTTCTTCTCTCCGCTTCTAGAGAGCTCAGAAATGCAAACATTGCCACCAACAGATGGCACTGCCCAACATGCACATACAGAGGGCGACACAAACCCTACCACTCAGAATAGGGGGCCTGATGTTGCTAAACTAAATAACCACATTCAAATTGGTTCTTGCAACATTCAAAGCATTACGCATAAGGTTCTTTTGGTCAGAGATTATTTCTTTCAAAATAACCTACACGCTCTCTTCATAACCGAGACTTGGTTAAATGAGTCTGATGATAGGGTAAAAAGGGAACTTGAAGAGGGGTCCCTGAAGTTCCACTCTTTTCCCAGGAGAGGGCGCTCCGGAGGTGGTTTAGGACTTCTCCACCGGGTGGAGCTCCCTTTCAAAACCAACTCTGTAAACCCTCCAGTGGTTAAAACCATGGAATTGATGGAAGCATCCATCCTGCTTAAAGGAAAAAAACTTACCTTTGTGACCATTTACAGACCTGAGCCAGGTGAAAAGAATAGGTACACCTATTCTGAGTTTTATGATGAGTTCACTCAACTGGTTGCTCACTATGGTTCTTTCAATCATGAAGTGATTTTCTTAGGTGACTACAACTTCCATGTAAACAAGCCTGATAAGCCTGATGTGATCAAATTTATGGATATTCTTTCTACCTTTGACTTAGATCAATGGGTGACTGAGCCTACTCATAGATTAGGCAACACCCTTGATCTAATTATTACTTTCAAAGGAAATAAATCCTTTAAAAGTCACACAGTAGACGAATATATCTCTGATCATAAAATGATCATTTTAGACATGGGGATCACAGCCCCTAAAATCCCTAAAAAAGCCATCAAATATAGGAATTTTAGGGATCTGAACATGGATTCGCTGAAAAATGATATCAGGTCCCTGACAAATAGCAGTTCACTCTGGGACAAACTATCTCTCAGTGAATTAGTGGACTACTATGACAGGGAGCTCACGGTACTAATGGACAAGCATGCACCTTTCAAGCATGCCAGAGTTACCCAACGTAAACCAGTACCCTGGATGAGCAACCAACTAAAGCATGAGAGATCTCTCAAGAGGAGGCTTGAGAGGAAATGGAACAAAACCAAACTCGAGATAGATAAGGAATTATATAATGTTCAAAGGAACAAATATAACTCCATGCTGAAATCGGCTCAATCTAATTATTTCTCAAATTTGGTTGAAGAAAACAAGCATGACCCTAAAAAACTATTCAGGGTCATTGACACGGTCATGCACAAGAATAAGGACACCCCGATGCCTGAAACCGAATGTGAAGTCGCTTTGGCTGAGAGGTTCAATGACTTTTTTCTTGAAAAAATTGAGAAAATTCGCTCTGATATGGACAATAATCGGCAAATGACTTTCTCACCACCAGGTGACACTACGAACAATAGTGATGCTCCGGTGACAGAATCCCTTGATAGATTTCTCCCCTTATCCAATGAGGAGGTACGCAAATTAATCAGAGGGTCTGCAAATAAGTCATGTGAGCTGGATCCGATCCCTACATGGTTACTGCTCAATATCCTGGATGATCTAATACCTTTAATTGCATCCATTATAAATAAATCTTTAATGGATGCAACAGTGCCAAATAACATGAAGATGGCCATTATCACACCCTTACTGAAGAAGTTGGGTCTTGAACTGATCGAATGTAACTATAGACCAGTTTCAAACCTTACTTATATCTCGAAGCTAACTGAAAGGGCAGTATCTGAGCAATTGATTCCTCATCTGGTAAGAAATGGTCTTACTGATAAGTTTCAATCTGCATACAAGAAGTATCACAGCACAGAGACTGCCCTAATCAGGGTACAAAATGACATCCTTCGTGATCTAGATGAGAAAAAGTCGGTAATCCTACTTCTACTAGACTTATCTGCTGCCTTTGACACCATTGACCATCATATCCTGCTTAACAGATTGGAGGGTAGATGTCATATCAAAGGTCATGCTCTTAATTGGATACGGTCATACCTAAGCAACAGGAAACAATGTGTCAAAGTTGGAATGAAAAGGTCCTCTGTAAAGGACATAAAATATGGGGTCCCACAAGGCTCGGTCCTCGGCCCCATTCTTTTCACCATATATATGACACCTCTTGCAGACATCTTGGGTAAATATGGTCTCAGCTACCATATCTATGCGGATGATACCCAGATTTACATTCCCATTGACCATAACACTGCCGGGCAGGCCGAAATCAGCAAATGCAGATTGGAAGAATGTGTCTGTGAGGTCAGGAACTTTCTGATTTCAAATAAGATGAAAATCAATGATGGCAAGACTGAGATGCTAGTATGTACTGACAGGTACAATACTGCAAATAGTGGCAATGTCCCAAACACTATTAGGGTCGGCAGTACTGACATATTGCCTAGTGACTCAGTAGTTGACCTTGGCGTCACTCTAGACTCTAATCTTGACATGAGGGCTCAGATAGCGAGGATGTGTAAGAAGGGCTATTACCACATCCGGAACCTGTCGGCTATCAGAAACTGTCTAGACGAGAAAACGGCTATCACACTTACCCATGCCTTTGTCACATCCACACTGGATTATGGAAATGGCCTCCTTGCTGGCCTTCCAAATACTGACATCAAGAAGTTGCAATACCTACAGAACTCTGCAGCTCGTGTAGTGGGTAAGATCAGGAAGTTCGATCATATATCTGAAAAATTGAGGGAGCTCCATTGGCTCCCGGTCCAGGCCAGGATTGATTTTAAGATCCTTCTTATAACCTGGAAGGCATTAAATGGTAAGGCGCCCCCTTACCTACGTGATCTACTCCTTGTCAAACAAGGGGAGAGGTCTCTCAGATCAAATGATGGTTCTTACCTTCAGGTCCCTGGGACCAGGCTCAAAACAGTTGGTGATAGAGCCTTTTCATCAGTTGGGCCAAGACTGTGGAATCAACTTCCTAATGAGATTAGAACAAGTAGATCAGTTGGATCCTTCAAGGGTAAACTGAAAACTTATCTCTTCAGGAAGCATTTCCCTGATACAGCGCTATGAACAGACTTGTCTGGTATACGCGCTATAGAAATTTTGTTATTATTATTATTATTATTATGATGGCTATTTTCATATTTTCAGATACTGCTGATTCCATCAGTGATTTATTTATGATGGAAGTAATTATTGGTAAGAGGTCATCTAGAGGTCAAGGAGGAGCCAGGTCGGGATAGGATCCAGCTCACATGACTTCTTTGCAGACCTCTTGACTAATTTACGCACATCACCTGTGGTTAGGGGTGTGAACCTTTTAAGACTTGGCGTATCTGGTGCACTCCTATTGTTCCCAGTGTCACCTGGCGGTGAAATTTGGCAGGGTGGAGCCTTATCAATGTCCAGCCAAATTCTCTCTATTTTTTCAAGAAAGAATGTGTTGAATTTCTCAGCTTGAGTGACCTCACAGTCAGATTGGGGCATTAGTATGTCCTTTTTCTTGTGCATGACTGTGTCTATGACTGTAAAAAGCTTTTTAGGGTCATGCTTGTTTTCTTCAACCAGGTTGGAGAAATATGTAGATTGAGCTGACTTCAGCATGGAATTGTATTTATTTCTCTGAGAGTTATATAATTCCTTATCAATGTGAGAACCAGTCTTGTTAATTTTTCTCTCAAGCCTCCTCTTGAGAGACCTTTCCAGCTTTAATTGGTCACTCATCCAAGGTACAGGATTGCGTTGAGTGATCTTGGCATGCTTGATAGGAGCATGATTATCCATGAGTGATGTGAGTTCCTTGTCATATTAATCCACCATGTCACTCAAGGATAAGTGTTCCCATACTGAATTTTTAACAGTTAGGGATTTGATGTCATTCCTTAGGGACTGGAGATCTTATCCCTTAAAGTTCCTGTACCTGATCGATTTTTTGGGGGGTTTGGGGGGTGAGATACCTAGGAATAGCTTAATCATTTTATGATCAGATATGTACTCATCCACCAGGTGGCTCTTGTGAAACTTGTTCCCCTAGAAGGTGATGATTGGATCAAGGCTGTTCCCTAGCTTATGGGTTGGTTCATGTATCCATTGGTTCTTGTCAAAGGTAGCTAGGATGTTATTGAACTTTATGACATCAGGTTTATTTGGCTTATTGACATGGAAATTGTAGTCACCTAGGAAGATGACCTCATGACTGAATGACCCATAGTGTGCCACCAGTTGAGTGAACTCATCATAGAACTCGGAGTAGGTATACCTATTCCTGTCAGATGGTTCAGGTCTGTAAATGGTTACAAAGGTGAACTTCTTACTCTTGATTAGAAGGGATGCTTCTAGGAGTTCCATTGTCCTTACAACTGGTTGGGTCAACCTGTTGATTTCAAAAGAAAGTTCAACACGATGTAATAAACCAAGACCTCCGCCTGAACATCCAATCCGAGGGAATGAGTGAAATTTGAGGGAACCCTCTTCAAGTTCATCTCTGACCCTCTCTTCATTGGTATTCATTGGCTTCATTGGCTGGCCTTGCAAAGTAGTGTGTATTGTATTGTATGTTCAATACGACCACGTGTGCGAGCGTGTTGATAAAGTTCGGGTGTTTCTGGATCTGCCAGGCATTGGTAGCGATTGACGTTTACGAGCTCACTCATGTATCTCCGGGATCTGCAGCTCGGACATTTCCGGAAATCGCCACGCTGTGTTACCACGAGGATGGCGTGAACAGCTCGAGGCAGACGGTTGCAAACAATTCATGAAATTACTACAAAAATATAGTGAGTTTCTATGAAAATAAGATGGAACATGGTCGGGAGCAAGTTGGTGGTCCACAACATTTGTCGTTCCTGTATTTAAAGTAGCTATTTTTGCAGTTTTAATAGAGTTTTAATGGTGCTCGCCGGCACCGTGCACAGATAACAGTGTGTCATGACTTACAGAGTTGCATGTATCAAGCGTATATCTATATTGGGCAGGGAAAACCTCAATATTTCTGTTTAATACCACAGTGTGTGCATTTGGCAGGTATAGGTTACATAGGAGTTCAATTTGAGATGGGGCGATAAGATAGAAATTTATATCAGCTAACAACCCACGTGTTTTAAGACCTTGCACATGCGCAGTACAAAGAATGAGGTAATTCGAGGAGAAACCCATACGGGGCAGTTTGAGCAACCCTTTAATATTCTTATCATTCTTCACAATATTTTCATAACGCGAACGTATACAAAGTTATGACTGTGTGATATTGAAGTTTTATTTACAAAAGAATGACAAGTGCACAGAGCCAGCCCGCACCATCAATCACTACTATTGATAATTTTGTAAATCTCCTGGCTTTACGAATAGTCTTTACTTCCTGTTATTTTGACAAAGTTCAATTTTTTTCCCTTTGCAGTTTCCTCCTTGATACCGATGAAGGCACCGGTGGACCCCTTAAGGCGACGGATGGTGGCACCATCCGTCGCAGCGACCTTCTCCGGGATCATCAGGGAGTTTACACTTGAAGCTATGGTAGAAATCGTACTGTCCAGTAGCAAACCGTCTGCCTTAAGCATAGCATTAAGGGCACCAACAAAAGAAGGGATGTCCAGATAGTTGTACCCGCTCAGGTTGAAATTACTGAGTCGGCTGCAGAAGATGATCCAGTTCAGACTGCATTTATTTGTTTGTTTGTTTGTTTGGGGTTTTACATCACTTTCAACATTATTTCAGTCATTTCGTGATGAGACCTACTTGTAGCAGATATAGTGCTGCCTCACTGAATTGTCATGTCGCAGGTCCTTGACATGACAACCCGCCCGGTCACAGATTTACAAGGACAACGGGTTAACCCTTAAGGCACGGGCCTCAGCTCATATGGGAAATTGTATCATGAGTTCAATCCCGGCACGGCCGGGGTTCGGTCCCACAACCTTTGGATCACCACAGAGGAACTGGTGCTAATAAGCTGGCACTCTGCATTTAGCATCAATAAGAGGCGGCGGGGAGAGAACCGTCACCTTGGGGCCTTTCGACCTGATGATGCCCACCAGGTGAATAAAATGATTGTACACTGTCTCCCCATCTCCGCCGCCTCTTATCTCGGACGTGTCGGGCAAGATAACGACATGGTCTGCAACCCCAATGCGGTCTGAGCGGTGGGCGAGAAAATGAAGATTTTCTGCCGAGGACTTCACCCTTCAGTCTGGACGCGCCAGCCCCGAAGGAATATCGTCTTGACAACCGTCTTTGGACAGCACCACTAGCAGGTACGGATGAACTGGATCAGCTGCAGCCGGCTCAGGAGCTGGTGCAGTCGTTGTGGTGGAAGGTTGGTCCACAACAGACTGGATCACTTCATCCCTCTCCCGAATTGTCTGCTAGGCCGTAGCCAGCTCGGTCGCCATCACTTGTTTGTCAGCTTGCACTGTGGCAAGATCAGCCTGCAGCCCCTCTATGATGGCGTTTAATCTGGTCACCTCAGCATTCGTGGCATTGGAGGTCACGAGCAAGCGGTTGTACAAGGACTGGAGCACATCGAATGCCACATTCACAGTCCTCGTAACTTGCGCTGGGCATTCTGCTTCAGCTGGTGAGATGCTAACGTCACCGGATCTACGGCTACGAGTCTGCTTAGCAGGACCATTGGAATCATGTGATGCCATGTTATCAGCGTGTTATCAGCGTTAGAAGTTGAATGCTTCACGGACCAGGTTCAATCAGAGGCTGAATGCCAGTGAACAGTATTGTGCGCTATTTAAGTGAAACGTCTTACACGGTTTAATGGTCAATGCTGGTATGTAATCCTTAATTTTGTGGATTCATCACTAGAAATGGCAGACATAGGGATATAACTTTTTTACAACTCAGAATACATCGATTCTACAAATGATATGTGATCGAATGTCAACCTTCTTAGGCTATTTTGATCAAATATTGCAAGTGACCTTGAAGTGACCTTTCAATGACCTTGAAAATAGAAAGCCTATTTCCAAGAAATTATCTACATGTTTTATTGTCCTATCATCTACATCATTCAAATACGAGCTCGTAGAGTCCTTATTCATCAAAATCTGTTCATAATTAACAATTTGAGAGCAATTTATAGTTTTGGGGTCAATCTATAAGGAAAGACAGAGTTTTTTTTAAATAATATAAAAATGCCAGCTTATTGGGGGTTAGTTTATGTTTGTTTGGGGTTTTACATCACTTTCAACATTATTTCAGTTATTTCGTGATGAGACCTACTTGTAGCAGATATAGTGCTGCCTTACTGAATTGTCATGTCGCAGGTCCTTGACATGACAACCCACCCGGTCACAGATTTACAAGGACAACGGGTTAACCCTTTGGCACAGGCCTCAGCTCATGTGGGAAATTGTATCATGAGTTCAATACCGGCATGGCCGGGGTTCGAACCCACGACCTTTGGATCACCACAGAGGAACTGGTGCTAATAAGCTGGCGCCCTAACCAACTGCGCCACGGCCCGTGGCCTGTTAGTTTATGAAAATATATAGAATATTGCACAGAAAAACACATTAATACTAAAAAGAAATTGAAAAAAAAGTCCGTCAATTTCAAGATTTATTATGAAGCTAAAATGATTAAAAATAGCTTAAATCGGTATGGTTATAAAGGTGACAAATTGACGGACTTTAATTTGACCTCACATTTATTTTTGAGATATTAAATAAATTAAATATTAATCTAATTTCAGAAAATAATCAGCAATAAGTTGCTGTTATCATAATAATACCTCAAAAAGAAGAAATATTCCCTGAAAAATATGAGAAAATTAGTAATGAATAGAAATGATTAAAAAAAAATATGATAAAAAATATATTGAATGTAGAGTCAATTGAGTAATAACATTTTAATAATTTTTGAAAAAATGGCATTCTTTGTGGTTGATTTGGTCAATGGAAGTAGAAATCGGCCAATATTTAATGTCACTGAAAGTGCTCTGCAGGGTGCTTTCTGGACGTCCGCAACTCCCACTGCTATAGACCCGTTACATGCGCTATGTCGCTCATTCTCGCTGATGATTTGCAATAAATTGTTTAACTTTCAGCTCACAGAGCGTTGTGTATATACGGGTCAGCTTATTTTATTTTTCTGACGCATAGAATAGTGCAATACCGTATAGGCAAAAATAAAACTCTGTGAAAGTTGATTATATGTTATTTTTTTATTTTGCTTTCAACTGTTTAATTCGGTTTAGAACCTTAGAATTTGTTCTTATTTGTCTTTGTTTGACTTATATACATATAATGATATGCCAAACTTAACTTTAGAGGGCACTGAGACCGACTAAAGCTTGTTTGTTTGCAGCTATTTGTAGCCACTGTAACTAAGAAATTTAACGGTAGAGGGCACTGTGGGCCGGCCGTAAATATTCCTATTTTGTAGCTATTAATAGCACTAAGACGTAGAATTTTAGCAGAATTGGGTAGAATTCGACTAAAAATTCTGTTGGTATGTATACCAGTAGGTATGTTGCAAGGGGCTAAGTAGGTAGCCGCTTGCAGGTTTTTTGTACAGCGGGTGGTGCGGACAACAAGAGAATGTATTTTATGCAACCACCGTCGGAGCAAGTCCAAACATCACTGTATTGTTGGTTTAGTTTTTTCCTAAATTGCTTCTAAAAGGGTCTGAAACGTGTCCAGACACGGATAGTGTGCAGAATAGTTGGTATTCGTCCCTAAGGATAGGTACTTTAGCAAGAGGTAGCTACTTAGGTAGCCGCTTGCGAGTGTTTATTGGACAGCGGGCAGTGCGTCACAACAAGAAAAAATGGCTGGTAGTAGCTTCTTGTATGTGTATCAAAAACCACCGTCGGAACAAGTCCGAAGACAACATAGTAATATCTTTAATAACAACTTATTGTTTGCTAAATTATGAAAGTACATATTTTACCGCATTGTAAAAAATCTTTAATGCTGAAAATAAAATGAAAATAAAGTCGGTCAATTTTGAGATTTATTAATAAGCTAAATTTGGTTAGAAATAGCTGGAATGTGGTAGGTGTTCGAAAGATGAATATTGACAGACTTTAAATTGATCCAATGCAATCTTTTAAAGTTTCATACATATAAAATTTAAGTGTATTCTCAGAAAATAACCCCCAATAAGCTACTCTAATCAAAATGGTACTTAAAAAAATATTAAACTATCGAAGTTTGTGAAAATGTGCTGAATTTGCAATAGAAAAAACATCAGGTGAAAAGAAACATATTAAATGTAGAGACAAATGGTTTACCTCATTGAAAAGCAGATTTCTTTCTGCAAATTTACATATATTTTATTTTTTTCTTCAATAACAGGAAGGTGCTAAAATTAGTTCTTTGAAATGTATAAGAATGTGTTCTATTTTTGGTGCCATTTATACTGGGTGAATGTGACTCCATGTACCCACTACAACAGGAAGTTTTGTACTCCCCATTTCATGTTCAATGTCTCCCATTTCTAGTGATGGATTTCGCTAACTGGATCATCGACAGGCATGCCACCACTTTTCACACTTTTCGTGAGGATATCAGGTGAGAACTGTGAAGGACTGCCGTCACGACATCTATCTTCTCACAGACGTGTAAAAGCTTAGATTAGCAAGCTGATGTAGTCTCTGGAGAAAGAAAATCTTGAAAAATCTAAATGGAATTTTGAATTGGTGACTTCTTGTGCATGGACAGATGAATATTAATCATCACCTGTGGGCCTTATGATTTGTACATTGTATAGATAGAAATTGTTTGA
Source organism: Amphiduros pacificus (assembly GCA_949316495.1). Classification (NCBI taxonomy): domain Eukaryota; kingdom Metazoa; phylum Annelida; class Polychaeta; order Phyllodocida; family Hesionidae; genus Amphiduros; species Amphiduros pacificus. Next base: position 17,740,784 of record OX439002.1, on the reverse strand, counting down.
ATTATGATAATGCATTAAATAACGATGTTAATGGGGTCAATTAAATAAAACCTTTGCATTGGTCCCACTCTAAATACAATCCCTCCACAGACTGCTTTCTGTTTTTACATGCTCATAATGTAATTCTTTTTATGATTATAGTATTGTAAAAATCTCTGACCATGCTGTACTATCTGAAATTAAAAATCCCCAATATTCACCAACCCCATTTAAAGCATCAAAATCAATAACACTCCCACCCATAATTGTTGACCTATTTGATTCTTCTAATGTGTGTGGTACATAGATTGTTAGATGGAACATAATGCTTTATTTAGTCAATATTCCCTTACCTGAAAACTGTGTATGTAGACGGTTCAGGGTTGTTCATAAAATCCCAGGGTCAAATGATCAGACAAAGACCTCCAAGTCAACCGTTAACTCATACAATGACTTGTATGCACATGCCTTGCGTCCTGACATATACTTAAAAGATTCACTATATTTGCTAATAATAATAATAATAATAATGATAAAAATAATAATAATAATAATAATAAAATTTATATAGCGCTGATGCCAGACAAGTCTGTTCATAGCGCTGTGTTCAGAACATGTTTTCTGAAGAGGTATGTTTTCAGTCTGCTCTTAAAGGAGGTGACTGAGGTGCTAGTCCTAATATCACTAGGGAGAGAGTTCCATAGTCGGGGGCTGACAGATGAGAAGGCTCTGACACCCACAGTCTTCAGACGAGTCTTGGGAACTGATAGGTGAGTTCCATCATTCGATCTCGGGCATCTATCACCCTAGGAGTAGATCATGCAAGTAAGGCAGCGGCTTACCTTTAAGGGCCTTTCAGGTCATGAGAAGGATTTTAAAATCAATCCTTGCATGAACAGGGAGCCAGTGTAATTCTTTCAGCTTTCCTGATATGTGATGAAATTTCCTGATCTTTTCTATGACACGGGCCGCAGAGTTTTGAAGGAATTGTAGCATCTTAATATCAGATCTTGGGAGACATGCAAGAAGATCATTACCATAATCTAGAGTAGATGTAACAAAAGCATGGGTTAATGTTATAGCCATCTTCTCGTCTAGACATTGTCTGATAGCAGCTAAGTTCATTATGTGGTAAATGCCCTTCTTGCACATTTTCTTGATTTGTGCCTTCATGTCCATTTTGGAGTCAAAAGTGATACCAAGGTCAACAACTGACTCACTGGGAGTAATATCAGAGTCCCCTACTCTGATAGTATCAGGGATACTGTTGCTGGTGACAGTACCATACCTGTCAGTATACATCAACATTTCAGTCTTTCCATCATTTATTTTCATCTTGTTTGAGATCAGGAAGCTCCTGTCCTCACTGACCCATTGTTCTAGTTTATGTTTGCCCATGTCAACTTGATGACTGGAAGTGTGGTCTACAGTGATGTAGATCTGAGTGTCATCTGCAGAAATATAGTAGCTGAGACCATATTTGGCTAGAATATCAGCCAGAGGTGACATATAAATGGTAAAAAGTATGGGACCTAGGACTGAGCCTTGAGGGACCAAATTTGCTACAAGTAGGTCTCATCACAAATTTGCTACAAGTAGGTCTCATCACAAAACAATGACTGAAATGATGTTGAATGTGATGTAAAATCCCGTTTAAGTTTATGACAAATAGAATTTTGATGAAAGTATGGAAGATCTCCATCATCAGTATTCGACTGTTTTCATAGATTTACCACTTTCATAAGAAAGAAACTTTAAACTTTATTAGTAGTTATGCTAATAATTATGTGATTTCTAGATGTAGTTTTCCAGCAAAGAATTGCAAATTACAAACTTGTGCAAAATATCACCCAGTGACAAAGTGATTTAATATAATGTGGCATCAGCATAATGTCAACATTGGTGGGATATCTGTCACGCCTTGCCACGTGTCAGCATTCTGTAAGTCAATGCAAATTCAATTGATGGGATAGATATGCATATTGTTGGAAAGATGGGATTGATGGTGAATTGCTTGGGCCTTTGGCCATGAATGGAGTCCATTTTTTAATGCCATTTAAGCAATAGATAATGTTTCGATTTTCACATATAAATTATGAAATCAAGCTAGAATATAATGCTCTTCCTCATAAAAACTTTAGATTTTAAGTTTCTGTAAAAGTAAAAAATCATATGTTTTAATGAGAGATTAATGTTTTGATCTGTTTGATAGTTTAACAAACCTCTTCCCCTGTAGGTAAACCTGAACATATCTACTTTAAAACAGACTAGTTTATTGGCATAAAATAACCAATTTTATTTTTAAAGAAACAACTGTCATCCGACATTCAGAAATGGGTGTCTGGAGATTCAATCCTGCCTAGAACAGGGTGTCTGGAATTTCAATCCTGCTAAGAGCAGGGCGTCTGGAGATTCAACCCTGGTTAAAATAGGGTTTCCCGAGATTCAATCCTTCCTAGAACTTGTATCTGGAATAGGGTGTATGCAAATTTAATCCTTTCTAGAGCAGGGTGTCTAGAGAGTCGATTCTTCTTAGAACTTGTATCTGGATACAATCTTTCCAAGAACAGGGTGTCTGGAGATTCAATCCTTCATAGAAATGGTATCTGGAGATTAGATCCTTCCTAGAACAGAGTGTCTGGAAATTCAATCCTTCCGAAAAATCTAGATATGTATTCCTTCCTAGAATTGGGTGGCTAGACATTCAATCCTTTCCAGAACTGGTATCTGCAGATTTAATCCCAAGGAAGATATGAATGAATATCCCGAGGGCAATTTCTGGGAACATAGATCCCGCTACACCAGCTTAAATTTCTCTTAGGTTTCGGAAATATGTTTTTTTCACAGTGCAATGATTTCGTCTTTGTTCCGATTTCCTCACGGATGACCTGAGATGGCGTGTTGTCCCAACCTACACGATATGATGCATAAGGTGACTGCGAGGTAGAATCGGGACACAAAACTGACCCAAATCAGTATCGGACATACTACCAAGTACTTTAATGTGCATAGCAAGATTATAATTTTACACCAGATTGTATGGTTTGCATATGTTCTCTTCAGAACACCAATGCTGATGCTGAAAGAATACAGAAGGAATATAGACATTACGATCCAAGACGAAGTTATAACAACAGTTTCTCGGATTTATTGTACTTGGGAAAAAGATTCAGTTCTGAGAGAAGCTATATTTGTCAAGCTGTATCATCGTATTTTGATTGACTGATACGTAAAATGTGAGTTCTACAGCTTTTGATTAACTCAAGTTTTGTTGTATATGATTATATAATATTATTGGACGTCAATTTTGATAATTCTATTAAATATATTCTATATAATTCTATTAAATATCTTAGTACACACTCATTAACTAAGGATATTCTTAATAAGAATATAACGTTTTAAGGTACATTGGTATTTACTTTTCCAATGCTTCATTTTCATCACACCTTGTTTCTATTCTCATAGCAACGTATTCTAGTTAGTTATAATCATTTTCAGGTCTGCTATCGTGTTGCTCGGAATAGGAGGAACGTTGTGTGGGTTTGGATTGGTGACATGGTGCTTGACTAAATACTGTCACCAAACAACGGTAGATATATTAATATAAAATGATGCATAATAATGGTGTGACATAGAGCATTTCTTGATAAAGGCTAAATAATACTTGGGTTTAGCTTTGTTTCTAGCACTCTCGAATAACTGTCTCTTTAAAATCTAATATTTTGTAGAAGGACACAAATCCCTGAAAGTATATTACATTACAAATATGGCTCCATGATATTTCCTTTTAATAGATGCCTGCCAAACTAGTCCTTCAATGAAGAAACTCTATAAGACATTACCACCTCATATATATATATATATATATATATATATATATATATATATATATATATATATATATATATATATATATATATATATATATATATATATATATATATATATATATATATATATATATGCCAATGATTATAACTAACTAGAATACGTTGCTATGAGAATAGAAACAAGGTGTGATGAAAATGAAGCATTGGAAAAGTAAATACCAATGTACCTTAAAACGTTATATTCTTATTAAGAATATCCTTAGTTAATGAGTGTGTACTAAGATATTTAATAGAATTATATAGAATATATTTAATAGAATTATCAAAATTGACGTCCATATATATATATATATATATATATATATATATATATTCTATTATCAGATGCTGTACAATGAGGATTTTGTCATCTGGCGATAATAGTGTAAGGAAAAATATAACACTATTTCAATATGAAATAAAATGATACATTATTTACATATTCCAGGATAGTGGTGACAACGAGATTTATGATACAGGTGAATATTCATATGCCACTGAACCAGAGGGTATGTTTGATACACATTCAACAGATTCGGAAATTGTCATAGGTCAATACAATCCTGTTATCAAGTAAGTCATGCATCGCTTATAATTGGGAAAGATATATATATATATATATATATATATATTATATTTTTTTCAGTGAGCAAATTGGTCTTATTAGGTCGATTCTAATCATGTTTATTCAAAAGAACTACATATTTACAGAGATAACAGTTTTCAGTTTGCTCTTCCATAGTATTATTATATTTAGCCACTACATGTTAGGTTCTAGGAAAACCTTGATACTTTGATACAATAGAGGACTAACATGCAACCGCCATGTATTTATTTCTTTCCCAGTATGGCTACAGCAATCACAAATGATCAAGTGCGATGCTTTCACCGCTCTGCTTTTTTTATTTTGATCTCACACGGCTCTTCATTACTCCAGTGTTTCCTCTCAAGAGTCACAAACATTTTATTTAGGAAAATCATAATGATTAAAGAGTTAGGCCCTTAAGAGATTTTGAAACATTTTTACAACTTCGATAATTTGTTTCATTTCCCCAAACATCTTTACAACATTGCCGTTTCAACATTGTTGTCCATTGACGCTCCTGTACACCATATTATCAATCTAAACCAAGGGTTGCTGAGCTCATGGTGAGCAAAACCCCAGCCGATTGAATCAAAATTAGTCAATCTCTCACGATAACCATACAGATCCAATGTGTAACCCAATTAAACAGGATACCAATTAAAAGCCCAATCCTTTTCAGCCGTGAGATTGCAGGTGATATCCCAGTAGCACGTACTACTTGTTTCAGACTTCTGATAAAATGGTAAATCAATATGTAAATTAGGTTGAAGCTTAACATATATGCCATCCATGTGTTGCATTCATTTAGTTTATTCAGAATATACTTATCATACACACGTTCTTCTTTTCATTTGCCTTTGCCAATATTATTTCATTATGGGACTTTATGGAGAATATATTTTAATGTCTTCTTTTAATAAAAAGGTGCGTTGATTTGAGAACATCTCCTTTGACATATAATTATTTTAAATAATCGCTTAAATTGAAATGTCTGTAATACTAAATAAAAAACCCATTAAAGATGTGAGGAAAAGACAAATTAAACATTGTTTAAACATTGATACCATATTGCGAAGGTATTAACCATTAAATCATCCTTTTGATTAGACATTTGTTACATGACCATATTCTATTTTCCCATATATTTCAGCACTGGTTATATATATCCTCCACGTTATGATGATATTGCTGAGGGAAACTCAAAGTGCGTTCCGCCACCGCCAAGCTATGAGGAAGCAATCAGAACTGCGCCAAAAGTCGACACAAATCAATGCAACTGTCACGTTATTTTATGGATATAAAACAACAAAAATGGTTGGAAATCAAATTTGCTTCAAACGTGTTAACCTCTGGACTTGGTCTGATTGGAGGTTGGTTTGCTCTAATCTCAATTCCTGCTTGGAGGATTGAGACGGAACGCAGACTAACAGAAGCGCCGCTCGCACGTAATTATGTCAAGTTTGGCAGGTCAGCAACCCCGTGCCAGGGTAATGCAATCGTGTGCACCCTTTGTGAAAGAAACGTCAGGTGGCAAAACCCAGGAAGCGTGCACATTCATGCTTGGGAGTGACCTCAGGTCACCTAAATCTGACTAGATGAGGTCATACTCTATTTTTTCATATATTTGTGGACATCTGGTGGTATATTTTCTCCACGTTATTTTCAGTGATATGAACAGACTAGTCTGGTATCAGTGCGATGTAAATTCTATAATCATTATCTGAGAGCAATAATAGTTATATTGCTCTCAGTTATTATTTATTATCGCTGAGGGAATCTCAAAGTGTGTTCTTCCACCGCCAACCTATAAGGAAGCTGTCAGAACTTCGCCAAAATTCGGAACAGATCAATGCAACTGTCACGCTAATTTATGGAAATAAAACAATGAAAAATGATGAGATTGGATCAGATGGGCGGAAATCAAATTTGCTTCAAAAGTGTTAACCTGTTTTCTTCAGTTGGTCATATATCCTCTCTTGCCATACGAATGTGGTATATTTTAGTGAGTGTTTTTCTAATCATTATATCTTACTATTGGAAAGGAATCCATGTGAAAGTTGGGCTATGATAACGGTGTGTCCACTGGACGGCTCAAACTATGGCAAGAATTGGAGCACAGCATCGGTACAAAAGGATATCGTCGATGAGGTTGTGTGGCTTCTCTAGCTTTCTGTATTTGTTGTAAGTGAAATGGATAATTGACACAATTGACACAATTGTGATAACATATTGGGGTAAGCTGTCAAAATACATCGGCCCTTTTGTGGATTTTACTACACGCATCAACATATCTGACATATATATATATATATATATTTAAAGAGACCAAAGAGTGGTCGTATTGAAGTATAATATAGTAAAATATTATCATCCAATTCAGCCTCGATGTTCAAGTGTTAAAAGGCAAAGAGAAAACTAAAAGTGACGCTTCAATAGTACTAGTAATACATAAAAGGTTGCAAGATTTCCCAAACATAACCTGTTTTTCCCTTGAGCCAATGCACTGCAGTTGATATACACATATCCTTATGAAAACAATGATATGCCGGAAAGTTATTCCAAAATTTGCCAAAAAAAGAATATATATATATATATATATATATATATATATATATATATATATATATATATATATATATATATATATATATATATATATATATATATATATATATATATATACACACAATCTAAGATATCTTTGATGGGGTGACATTTCAATGCCTCACCGAGTTGTATGATGCTCAGGTTCAAACAGTTTTGAGACAAGAAGCTGCTTGGAGTGTAAACTAATGATATATGAGGACATGGTTGAGTCAAATCAATTCATGTGACCAGACATTTACTCAGAGTGTTTATTATATGAATTATATTACTTAATACATATGTCTGGTTAAATGAGGAAACTGGGAACAGTTTCAGTATACCCCAGGTTTACCACTCACTTTCTGTAAAGAAGAGACATTTATATTCCAATTTGTGTGCATGCGTGGAGACCTGTATGTAAATATATGGCAATAGTGCCAATAAGATATATAAATCAGCATTTTGTTATCTATTTATTTTTAAAGTTAACATCTTGCTCTTACATGTTTGATGTATCTTTCAAACCTAAGATTCCTAACATTTTATGCATGACACACCATAATGTCTCACTTTTGAAAGCTTTGAAAGAGGATCGTGAAGTTCATTTTAAAGTTATATCAATGCCCTGTTTTGATGACCCCACATTACAGGCAAGCTATTCCGTTCACCCTGTGTTCCCGACGAGATGTCATGAGCGACACATTATTAATGCTGATCTATCTTCACGGTTTTTCACCTTTTTCTTACATAAAGTGTGTACTTTATCTCTATTTTTCTTTTAATGTTTTTGAAAAATAGAAAGTCTGTTTCACTGGGATCACAGTAAATATTGCAAAGACTACTTTTACAAAGTTGTTTGGAAATTTACTTCATTATGGTCACAGAATTTGCAGAACCTTTTCCTTTTAACAGATGACATGATAAACAAATCTTAGATCAGTGATGTATTATTACGCCACTTTTCATAAGTTAAAATGATATGAAGCTTTCAATATATCAAATACAATTCTATTGTGATTTTCAAATAATAAATCAAAGTTTTATTGCACAAATCGTATAGCATAGTATGATGACTGAAAGGTTTATATGAATAGATAATTTTTTTCGACAGTTGAGCAGTTGTTCAGGACTCTTTGGAAAATGTTCTATTTTGGCATAAAAAGAAAGAAGTTCCCTCTGCCACCAGAGGACTCTCACCACCAATCCCCATAAATTGCCTTAAAACGATGCTCCAGTTTACTTTCAATGGGTAAATATCGAGGCAGCACCGAAGACAAATATTATAAATATTATTATTTTTGCTGATGTATTTTTGTTGTGTGTTGGAATGCCAGTATCCTACGGTTTTGTAATGGTTGTTGGTGTGTTGTCGTGGTTGTTGTTGATGATGATAATAAAGGTCTGTTAAATTATTAATGAATGATATTCTTAGCCTCTTGATACATATAATTGTTGGTAATTCCATCAGGTCTGTGTGATGTTTGATTAAAAGTTGTGTATAAGTGATGTTTTCACACCAATTCTTGTGAAATAAAAATGGCTCATTTAGACGTATACATTCTTTACATAAACCAAAAAAGCCAACGTCTTTATCGGCCGTGTTGAACAAAAAGTACATGTGTTTCTTCATTCAAATCTTTGTCAAAATATTTTTAAAAGACTATAGAGTTAACATATTATTCATTATATTTCAAATACTTGGTCTAGTGTATGTGTTATTTGGAAATCGAATCATACTATGGACTTTTATTCTTTTTCTATTATTCTTTTAAATGTGGTTTAATGAAAGATAATATTAAAGATTATCAAAGGGAAGGTCTTTCTGCAATAAAATCCAGCTCCTTTTATTTGACTGTATGTATTAACCATGACACGACGAGAAACACGAGGAAATACCATGTGTATATGATGTGCCCTGCAGCCAAACAAGGGACACAATACACCTCAAACCATCTCACTCCCAGATAAACCTGGGTCACCGCGGACATGTCTGCACTTAAGCAATAAAATAACAATATTCACAGATAAGTAGACATTTGAGGAAAATCATGTTATGTTAGGGTGGTGGTGGTGGTGGTGGTACTAGAATTGGACGAGTGCCAAGTTCTGCCAGCGGTGTGGGGGAAGACACGTGCTGGAACACAGGAAATATACATACATAATCCCAATGGATGGGAAATCACCACACATATAAGTCAAACGGGTTTCACAGGGATATCTTGATTTCACAAAGTCATCAGAATACTATGATTTATGTGATTAAATGTAAATAGAAGGAACGATTTCTTAAGGTACTGTTGAAATGTGTATTGGAAATTAATTAATATACAGATTTTGATGCGGAAGTATACACATAACTTGTCAAAGTCTATGTGAAGAGTTAAAGAGTTAATCTGATCATGGGTAAGTTTAAATTCCTGAGGAATTGCAAAACATGCGCTAAATGTTTGAAGTCCAATGGGTTACTGATATGGATGCTCGTTGGTATCACACTTGGAATATCTCTGGGAGCCTTACTCAGGAATATAGCTCCTTTTGACCAGCCCCGCTCTCATGCAAAGGAAATGATGCTCTTATACCTGCCAGGAGAGATATTACTGCGGATAGTACTTGTTGGAGCAGTGCCTCTTCTGGTCTCCAGTCTCATATCAACTATAGCCAGTCTGGATATTAAGACATCTGGTAAACTTGGTCTGAGAACTTTGTTCTATTACCTGTCCACAACGTTAATAGCCGCAGCTGAGGGCCTGGCCTGGTTCTACATCATACAGCCAGGCGGCAACATCAAAGCTTCATCCTTAATGTCTGACCAGATGATGCCCCATAAAGATGTCGTTTATGATATCGTGGATATGATCAGGTAACTCTTATTACCCCAGCCCTTCTCTAATGGAAAGCAAATAAATAACCAGAACATAACAAGACATAGGCTCACATGGGATCACATTATTAACATCTATAGGCTTTCATGTCAAGATCAAACATATAATAAGTTTCTTGTAATTTGTACGATACTTTATGCTACAGTGAGAAATCAATACATGAGCTCAACCTTTTTTTAGAAATATGTTCCCTGACAACCTAATTGGAGCTGCGCTTTACAAAGTAAGCAAAATTTTATTTTATTTTATATATGTCACATTTCATCTAAAATATGTATTATTTAGATTTGCGAAATATTTTCAAAATTCCTAGAATTAAAACCCTCATTTTCGGACGTATGTGTGTTTGTAGTCGTGATTTCAGACAAAGTCCGTGATTACATTTGAGATAATTTTCGTTCCAATCACAGACAATGGTGTCTCATTTAGACCTTATTTTGGCAACAAACCAGGTCACATGTAGTAAAAACAAGCCCTCCAAGGGGTCACTATATTGAGCACACTTCCAGGATAAGATTTGTTTTTCATGGTATAGAGTGCCATGTAGTAATATTTCCATCATTCAAAAACCATAAGAATTATGCCTTTCACAATCCACAAAGATGGAAACATAAGCAATGGAAAACAACGCGAGAGTTGTCATTTGAGATTGCTTTGTATTATGTTATTATATTTGGTTCGAGATTTGGATCATTTTTATAATTCATTAGATGTATCCATTTTCCTATATCTTTTCATATGAAATTTAATCTTTTATAAGCTGCACATTTTAGCAGTTCTTTTTGTTATTTGGAGCAGAAACTAGCAACTTTGACATAATGATCAGTAGGAATTGTTACCTTGATATAGTTTTAATGTTTATATTTATTATTTTTAATAGTTTTGTAAACATCATTAGCAGACGTAGGAAACTCCCCCTGACGAGTTTACCAGAATATAACCACTTCATTGAAACATTATATGTTGATAAAGTGTGAACTATCGGATTTGTTTCCATTTATTTGAAGATTGAGCTGCACCGTATGTCACTTTATTATCTGAAATATCTGAAATTTCATATTTTCTTTTTCAGTCAAGAACAGAACTGAAAGATGATAGTCAGAGCAATGTAAATACTTCATCACCTCTTATACGTAAGTCTATCCCAACAATAATTGCAGTGAGTTTGCGAGACGAATATGTGAGCTTTAATATGACTTATATACGTTCGACTAACACGAAATGATTCTCAAATTAGATTAAAAAAATGAAGATTGAAGAGTAAGTGTAAAATTATGCAGGTCATTAAGTAAATGTACAATATCCAATATTTAAACGAACTTCACGCTCGTCGAGAAAGGGGGCGTTTCATTTGATGAGTTCTTCAAACTGTCAACAACATGGCGGGTTGTACAACTGGAAGTACTCTCCCGAGATTGGTGAAATCTCACAAGAAGGAGATTGGGCATTGACTAGACTAAAATTGATTCAATTAAATTACAATACATTAGAATACACTAAATTACTGGACTAAAATGAATACATTTGAATAGATTCGAATACGCAAAGTAGATTAGAATAGATCAGAATAGATCAGAATAGATCTAAATAAACTAGAATTCTAACAGATTTGAATGAATTGAAATAGATTAGAATGAATTGAATGAATTTGATTATAGATTGGAGTAGAATATATTACAATAGATTAGAATATATATATATATATATATATATATATATATATATATATATATATATATATATATATATATATATATATATATATATATATATATATATTCTAATATTCTAACGTATCATATTCTTGTACTGGACACGAGGTCAACCTTGAGCATGTGTGCAAACATTTTACATATGAAAATCTATAAAATCTATAAGCCGGATTACAGTAAATCGTCCATATTCTAATAGCAACATTGAATGGTACTTTGCCATAGGATTAGCTTAATCCTATGCAATTCACAACGCCCTGGTTAACCTTTTTTGCATATTTTAAGGGATATTATGAAATATTTCAAGAATTTTATAAAATTATTCTTTGAGCAATCTTCTCTGAAAGTCTTAAAACACCCTTTATTTTTTCAATATCTTTCAGGTATGCATACAGGCAATGTTTATGGAGTCAATATGCTGGGTCTGACAGTGTGCTCCATTGGGTTTGCTATTGCCCTGGCATCAGCAGGGGAGAAAGTTAGGATTCTTGTGGAATTCTTCAATGCTGTCTTCCACACCATTATGCTTATATTCAAAGCTTTAATGTGGTATCCATATATTTTATAAATATTGTCCTATTTTAATATTTTTATTCCCTGACATATACAGCTTTATTTATGCCAAATAATAGATTGATATTGGTGTTATCTTTATCATAGGGTATATCCAATTGCTATAATATTCATGATGGCGAAAACAGTGATAGAGATGCAAGACCCAGGCTCTCAGATTGAGTCTCTTGGCATGTTACTATTGACGACGGTATGCAGCCTTGGAGTGCATTGTTTGGTCTTCTACCCTCTCATACTGTGGTTTCTTGGACGCAGACATCCCTTGAGGTTTTACAAAGGAGTGGCCAAGGCTGTTCTCACAGCATTTGCAACTACAAGCAGGTGATGACAGGATATACCACTTTTTATAATGAATCATTTACGATAATAGCTTTTATCCAAGTCATGTATTGGGCATGTTCATGTGCGCGACACGAATTGCTGTTCTCATTAATGTTACCCGAAATGTAACCACGGAGATAGGAAATTATGAAACTTAATTGGTATAGTTACCCATTGTCCTTACTTTCAACCGAATAAGATTTGCTGGATGAGCGCTTCTTCAAAATTATAAGCATCACCAGGTTAAAGTTGTGTACAATCTAAATATTTCTTATTCAAGTGTTATCGCCATTATAGGCATGAGATATTTATTGTTTTCAGCACAATGACTCTCCCGGTGACAATGGAGTGTCTGAGTGAGTTGAACCACGTGGACAGCCGGGTGGTGGGCTTCATGTGTCCCCTGGGCTCTAACATTAACATGGACGGCATGGCCCTCAGCCTCGTCATCGTCGTGCTCACCCTCATGCAGATCAGGGGCATGGTCATCTCCATCACACAGGTCCTCCTCGCAACGTCAGTATATCACATGCATGTGCCACCAATTGCTACAGAACAGTATAAGATGCTGTCTGGTTAGAATAGCATCAAATGCTCTCTGGTTAGAATGGCATCAAATGCCCTATGGTTAGAATGGCATCAAATGCTATTTGGTTGGAATGGCATCAAATGTTATTTGGTTGGAATGGCATCAAAGAATAAATTAGATTGAATAAAACTTGGCATCAAGTGTTATTTGGTTGGAATGGCATCAAATGCCATTTGTTAAGAATGGCATCAAATGTTTTTTGGTTGGAATGGCATCAAATGTTAATTGGTTGGAATGGCATCAAATGTTAATTGGTTAGAATGGCATATCAATATTATGTCCCAAGTGAACTCTGTTGCTAAGAGGAACACACATCAAAGTCTAGAGATAGAATAATATATTCTTTTACTTGGGCCCAGCATTCTCTTCTCCAATACATATTTTATACTATTGTGTTTTTTCTGTTGAAGATTCTTGGTGATCGTGTTATCTATTGGAGCTCCGGGTCTTCCGGGTGTTGGTGCCCCTGTGATATTATTTGAATCTCTTCAACTACCTCTAAGTGACATAGCACTTCTCCTGCCTATTTCATGGATATTGTAAGGCACAAGTCCACATTTCTTTGATATAGATGTTCATAAAAATGTAAATATCACATTGTTAAAATGTGATATTTTGTGAAAAAAAAATTCTAAAATAATCAGGAGGATCTTAAAATTTGTGTAAACTCACGAAAATACTAATATATCTATATCAATGGAATTCCAATGTCCTCAATCAAATACAATGCCCAAGATCTTCGAATAAACCGGAAATAGAAATGTAATTAGGGGTTAACTAAATTCTGTCAAATAAGAAACCTTTTACATCTTAGGCCCTGAAGAAATTTTGATGCGGTATTCGACTTTCATTTAGACCAACCTTTTTGCCAGCCTTGACATTGGAAAGTGGTTCTTTGATGAGGCAAAAATTTAAACTTACAATTATCTTTCAGAGTGAGGCTGGTAACCGTGACAAATGTCCTTGGAGACTGTGTGGGTAGCGCAGTGGTGGACAAGTTATGCAGGAAAGACCTCAGTGCTGCCACCGTGTGCAATAATAATTTTACCAACACTGTGAACAACTCATCATCATTACCTCCACATGGAATAACAGTAGAGAGTTCTGTATAGTTTCACCTATTTATAGTCAGGTCATCCTTTGCTAAACTAACCCTGTCTGAGATCATTTGTCAAGTCTTCTTAAGTAAACATTCAACACTATATAGATTTGGATAAATTCAATACTGAACTGTTCTCGATAAAGTTTAAGGACAGCACTGGCAGACATAGATATGTGTTAGTTTATCATGTCACAAGAGAACAAACATATTAGTAGTTAAATTCCAAACTAAGACTTACAAGTGTGTTATGAATCATTATTTCATAAACTGTAAACTATTGAAAAAAAGGAAATCCATGGAAAATACTTTGCTTAGTAAGCTAGTTAACAGCTGAAACTAATTCACAATAAATTAGTCCTAAAATATTATAATACATGCATATTGTATGCAGGAATACATAGATATTCATGATAAAGAACTAAACCTAAACGAAGGAACTTTAAGTCAATTCAGGTACCACTTTGTCTAAACAAAATAAGCAAATACAGTCAATAGGTACAATTTGGAAAACTAATTTGAAAGCAGAAATCAGCAATCTTTGAATCATAGATCCCATGCAAAAAATATATGTGGTACAAAAATATTGCATAAAATATATTTATATTTTTGTTATCAAAGTCCAATTTGGATGGAGAAAAATATACTTCCCAGTTGTGCTAATTAAGAAAACTACTTTGTATTGAAGGTCATATTGGAAAAGTGTGTAGCCATTTTTAAATCAGATAAAATAGGAATGGTGTGTCACAATGGGTGTCTGGATTTAGACATGTATAAGTTTACAAATGTACATTACACATAATCATCATTTATGCATGCAACTATTTAGACGGTATGATAGAAATATGTAGTGAAAAATTTACACACATAGTGAAAGAAGACTTTGATGCAAATAAACATTGAATTCACAATAAAGCAAGTGCGGTGTCAGGTTATAGTAAATATGTATATCATGCCAGTCAGTAACCCAGTGGCAGACAGGGATTGTCAGTGGGAAATACTTGTATATAGTAATCACTACTAACCAGTGGCTCAAATCGGTGAGAACCTCAGGCATAGTTACTCCTATATTTCAACTATTGTGTTCTAACTTAAATGGTCAATAACGATATAACGTCAAATATTGGCTAAAGGGAATTGGTGCACTTGAATTTATTCATTGTGTTCTTCGCCATGACGTGTAATGAAAAGGCAATTCCCCTGTTCCTGTTGGACCAAACAGGACGTTTATATAACTACGAATATAAAAGAAATTCAAACGAAAAACTGAAATGTAGTCAATTTTTCCTAAATATGTATCACTTAATTCTCAGGATAAGCATTGTCTGATTATCATTATGGTAGACCAGGTTTGTTCCAAATAATTTTGAAAATGGATTCGTAAAAAAACAACTATTATGGAACATTGTGAATAATTTTGGAATAATTCCTTGCTTATTAACTTTTTTGTGAACTGTTGTAAATTTCTTGATTTGGTAGTGGATGAAAAAATGGTTTTAGAAAAAACAGATCATGAATTGAACCTATTTTTATATTATATATTATCTTCAATTATCAGAAATCAGATTTCACAAAGTAGAAGTATATTTGTTGTATTGACATACAGAATAAACATTTGATTGGGTTGACAGTGAATTGTTGTTTTATATTAGTAATATCATTTATGACTCATGTGAAGAAGTTCAACAGCGGGCATTTGATACTACTTTGGGATTCACTCTGCTTTTGGCACTGGAGGGCAATACCAGTTGGGTAGGTACTGCAGTTAGAAGACACACCGCAGGAATGCTTAGATTTTGGAATAGGGTATTGATTATGGATGTTAACAATTTGACCTGAAAAGGTTTGAATATGATTATGTTCATATACATGACCACAGTAACTGATGTAATGGATATACGTTTGAATGAAGATATTTAGGGGGAAAATTGGCAAGATCCCATGTTAAAACATATACTTTGTTTACGGAGGACTCTAGCACTGAGGAATATGTTAAATTGTCTTGTCGACGTGTAAAAAGATTATTGCGTGCAGAGTTAAGGCTTGGGATACTTCCACAACACACAGAAACAAGGATGGTCAGGTCCACTAAACTACAAGACCATAAATGTTTGATATGTAAAAATGACAGGATTGAGGATGTATTTCATTTTACATGCATCTGTAGTGAATACTCTAAACTAAGAAATCATGTGTATTAATGTGTCTTGTTTAATACATGATAATTTAAATTTATATAAATTATGAAATATAATTATATTATAAATAGCACCTATGTGCATAACTCTGGAATATTGTTCAGTAAGCAAACTGACCTTAAGTCCTCAGGGGCTATATACCCAAGAGTAAGCTATACAAAATATGTAAATCTAAATGCTATAATATCTGTCGGTATAATAAAACATCTGTATCTTCCTCTATTTCCACAGACTATCAGCACCAGCATAACCATATTAGCACCAGTTCCTCTGTGGTGATCCAGAGGTTGTGGGATTGTTCCCCAGCCATGCCGAGATCGAATTCATGTTACAATTTATCACATGAGCTAAAGGATTAACTAATTGTTCTTGTAAATCTGTTACCGTTAAGTTGTCATGTCAAGGAATCAACATTGATAAGTTTGTGGTTTTCCAGATATAGTCCTGCCTCACGGAACTATCATGTATCAGGTTTGCAATTGGTTGGTTCTTGTACATGTACATCCTCAAGCACATAGTGTTCTCCAATCACCAATCGGCAAAGCCCAGATAGGTGATCTGGAGGGGTTTGTGGAACATGCATTTCAACCAAGGAAAAGTTTGGTGGAGTTGATGGAGCTCTAGTGGAGCTGACGACCAAATTGAACCCGTTTCAGCTGCCGTTTAAACGGGGTTGACTTAGTGTTTGCAGTTGCCTACTGTTATCAAGTGTTTATTTTTTCTTTATTTAATGTCATCTAAAGAATCATCAAGCATTTTAGGGATATTTTAGATACGATGATACATAAAATATGATTTTCCACTGAAAGAGTTGGGTAGTTAAAAAAACTCATGCAAACGTTTAACGGGATTATACATAAAAAGCAACAATCTCACACCTTTCCAGATCACCTATCTGGGTTTTGTCGATTGGTGATTGGAGGACAATATCGAGCACAATGCCGCCACCGTACGATTGAAATATTCACGTTGATAGGAATAGTCAACAGTGTCATTGTCATGATATCTTAACTATTCAGTTTGGATGCTACATAAAGAGTAAACAAAACCGAATGTGTAATGGATCTAAACAGCATAAACCTGTACCTGCCAATATATTCTTCAATGTACGTCAATGCTTTTAAAGTGTATTTCATGTGTCACATGCAATGTGCCATTACAGTAAGAAGAAGTAGTATTTCAACAAAGCTTTTAACTTTATTTTTTTATTGTCAATATCCAATTTCTGAGACAGTCATGGATTGCTCCTGTATATAACGTGTATATTATATAATGTCAACACTATATACTTATTTGAGGACAAATATGTTCACATATTTAACATATAAAACCATCTTATAACAGTATAAACAATGTTATTATTTTCAACTGATATAACTACCTATATGATATATATAAAGCTGCATTGAGTTACAGAAAACAACGAAAATTCTTACCCCTTTCTCACCTGTTATGGTGCTGTTTTGTGATAATTTCTAGAGCAAGACCATATCAGTATCAGATTATATCTGTACAATATGACCTTTGATCACGAACCATATTCTGGCAGTCAAAATATCCAATAATACAAGACGTTTACATCGCATCTACACCAAAATAACTTATCAATATCTGGTAAACGTCGCTTCTCCCTCTCTTATATCGCTTTCTAGCACTTCGTGAACATCAACAATTCCATTAAGATCAATACTCCCGTCCAAGTCTAAATGACCTGTATTTTGCAACGGTAATCCATTTGCAGTTTCATTAATTTCATTTACAGATGTTAATATCTCAATAGAGTAAGGTTGGAAATCTCTGTCGGTCTCCTCCATGCTTGGTGGGGGCATCATATCCAAATCATTCTCTATGACATATATGGGTTGTAAATCCTCATTTCTGGAGCAGCAAGAATGAGACCAACATGTTACCAGAGCAGCTCCAAGAAACACACAGCCTGCCAGGAGCATAACCGGACCTATGACTATGGGAACATTGACATCCTTATCCTTGCCCTCTTCTTGGTCTTGAGCGAGTAGTTGTGAACCATGGATGGTGAGGAATACACCAGGTCCAGTCAGCATCATCGCTAGGATGAACAGTATGGTGGACCGAATACCCCTGCTGGTACACCGTACCGTTGCCTCTTCCATGCCGGATGGGTAGCCACAGCGTTTATCCTCCAATTTTAACTTCCATTTTTGATCTGCAACTTTTACAGTCATTGTTCATACTTTTTCATTATTAAAAACGTCATTTGATGTTTGTTATCGGTGTCATTTTATCATTTTAGAGTTATAGAAAAGATTTGTCATAAGATATTTACTGGAAATGAATCTACCTGATTAAGTACTTCTGTATTTCCCATTAATGCGTTTCCTTTCTTAGCCCATGATTCAATACACTTCAAAATAGAGACATATCTGAAAGTCTGAAATCTTATCACATATGAGCAAGGAAGGTTGTGATACTGGAAGAGCCATACAAATACATCAACTGATAACAGTTGTCATAACTGGGACAGCAACACACAGGATATTAATCATGTTATCCTTTTTTACCTGATTATGTTCTATGATAAAGCCATGTGCTTATGAGTCATTTGTTCATTTATTCCTATATCTCTAAATATTGAAACAATAAATTCATAATTCGTGTACTTCATCTTATTTTACAGCAGACTATGCGAAGCAAAATGCATGAATCAAATAATATATTTGATCACTTAAATCCTGGATAAAAGTGCCGACTGAAGAAAATATATAACACCATGAATTAGAATAAAGATGTTCTGTGTTTAATTGCCTGTTTTTAATAAGACTAAGTGTTTCTGGCAGGATTTCAACCGAGATAAGGGAAAAGAAATAGAATCATCCATGATGTGTACTTACCTTAAGAGAAATCAAACACATTTTCAACCTCAATGCATTGCGTATATATCTAGAGATAGATATAATTAGCTCCTTTTTAAGCCAACATCATACCGGACGACTTGATGTATGGATTCCTTGTTTTTCAGGTTCAAGTTAAATGTATATAATGTGTCATGGTACACTCTATATTCAATGTAAGTAATTTCCTGCTTTAGGTACGTACCTGTCTACAGAAAATATGGTGTTTTAGCTTAGATGTGAAATATGGATTGCTTCTTCTTTTAAAAGAGATCTATTTGCATTAGTTGTGATACCATCTGAGACACTCTTTGGTCTCTTTAAAACGAGTTTGTCCATTTACAACCTGACAATATGAATAATTGAACCAGGAAATGGTAAAATATCGAATGGAATTCACATGAATATCTAAATAAAAAAGTCTAAACGGCTTTCAAGTGTTCTCTTGAACTCTCGATCAGGGCCAGTACAGGATTGTAAGACCCATATTACTAGTATTTGCTACTACCAGGTGGCACCATATGTACCAAACACCTTCCAAAATACAGCAATGAGGTTTTTGCAGTGAAATTTCCTACCGTTAAGTTTGCACTTGATATTGCTGTATACATTATTACTTAAGAAAATCACATAGTGTGGTAATTATTTTCTGATAACTTAGTCACATATTTCATTATTCTAGTCACATATCTCATTATTCTTGGCAATTTGTATCTGTATATAATTTGTATTATATACAGAGAGTGTTCTTGACTTGAGACAGGCTTAGTATGATTCCAAATTTGTATGTCTGTTGACGTTATAACTTATGAAAGAAAGAAATTAGATCTTTAATCATGTTAATGACACAAGTCTCAAAATACTATCGTGGGGTCATCAGTGGTTTTGTTTGTTTGGGGTTTTACGCCACTTTCAACATTTTGATTATTTCATGATGAGACTTATTTATTAGCAGATAAAGTGCCACAGATCCTTGACACGACAACCCAACCAGTCACATATATACAAGAACAACAGATTAAACCTTCAGTTCATTTTGAGAAATTGTAAAATGAGGTCAATGCTGACACGGATGGAAATCGAACCCATGACCTTTGTGTCACCGCAGAGGATCTGTCACCAGTGATCGCACAGATTTACATGCATGTATGATCCATATATAACTAACAAAGGACAATTCTTTATCAATACAACGTACTGTTTTGGGAGAGAAACATATTCGAAATTGGGGTGCAGTATATATCAGCTTAAGGTTTGATTTGCATGGAAGCAATGTAATGTAGCCTGGATTCCCTGAATACAGTGCATTCTCTCTCATCCGTCAGATTGGTATGGCCCTTTTTCCCAAACTCCACCAGAGCTTGTTTGTGTTCCTTTTGGTTTCTCCCATTGTTCTTTAAACAAAAACCTTGATGAGTTCTCCAATTGGGCATAAGTCATATATATTGTTAACTGTGGGAGCATAACTTGCAAGACTGATTTGCCACCATGTTGTTATTCACCATCAACAACAGGACGTCTCTCATATCAATAACTTCCGTCAATGGTGGAATGCTGCGTTCAGTGTTGGCCGCAAGTCATGACTATTCGTTACAAAAAAAATCAGGCTATGCATTGATTGATGAATGAAAAAATGAGCCAACTGATTACAGGTAGCAATCTGAGTTAGGTAAATTCTGATTGGATGGTGAGCGTGACTGACATACAAGCCTGGACCAAATTTTGGCCAATGGCGGCAGAGGATGTGAGAAGATTGAATGACTAGCATTCCTACCTATGTAATGCAGATTAGTTGTTTTGGAATTCCGAAAGGTGTGAACTGGTAAAACAGTATATATGAAAAACAATCTAAATGATGCTCTCCCCTTTGTTTTAAAACATTATAGTTTGCCCATTGCAAATTTGAATGGAGGATTTAGTTGATTTCTGAGCAGGAAAACACTTCTCAATAATAATCCAGAAAAGTCAAGAAAACAACCAAAGCTGGCATTATTACTCACTCTGTCATAATGACCGAATTCCACTTCACTTTATAATCGGTGATCCAGTTGTTATTGTTCAAAATATCAATCAATTTCTTGTAAATGGCATGAGAGGAGAAGTAATTAACTGAGATGGGCCACCAACAATTACACATTTAGTATTGGTAAGTTGTGTAATGTTACATATATAATTACATATCTTATGTGATGAGAAATATTTTTAAAAAGATAAATTCATGATCATTGTATTTTATTATATTTTTGTTTTTTGTTTTTCTTTTTTTTTCAAAATGAAAATGATCTACTCAGAATGAAATTTGCCTTGTATCGCCATCAAAGGAGACATGTGACATTATGATTGTAAAATCATTTTATTCATTCACTTCACAAAATATATGATAGAATAGAGGTTTTTCATATATAATATCACGTTTTAAAAAACATTCATTAGACGAGAGTAAAATATTGATATAAAAACAATATTGAAACTGTATCAGAACTTACAATTTGAAAATCACAATTGACATATATATTTTCTAAAATACACTCAATTTCCACAAGGCTAAAACCACTTATCACTGATTCAGCTGACAGACATCATTGATATGAGCATGCCTCAATCTCATATGCCCTTCATTCTTGGCAACTGACATTTCTACTCCAAGCCTCTTTGCAATAATTCTTAGGTTCCCAGTTATATTGCTCCTGGCTGACCTGAGACACATTTTGGTAATGATACTCACTCTGTCATAATGACCAAATTCCACTTCACTTTATAATCGGTGATCCAGTTGTTATTGTTCAAAATATCAATCAATTTCTTGTAAATGGCATCAGAGGAGAAGTAATTAAATTAACTGATACTGGCCCAGTGGTGGCATTCGGAGAAAGCAATCAAAAGAAGATATGCAAATCTATTTTCTTTTCATTTGTTTACAACAGTAAAGGTGGTAAGGTGGCGACAAGGGCACATATACCAACGAGATTTGCATTTGCTTTATCTATTCACAGATCACAAGGGATGTCAATTACCTCTCTGATAATAGTCTACTTCTCCATATTTAGAACAGGCCAGCTGGGTGTTGCGGTAGGACAGGCTATGAGAAAGGCCAGCTTCTAAGTTCTTAATCCTGATCCATCGGCTGCAAGATTGCAACATCCACCAGAGAATGATGACCTTAATGCAACTGATGATAACTGTAAAGAATATGACAATGAACGTGAGTGTTATGACGATAATAATTATGGTGGGAATGATGATCATCATCGGCATCAGGGTGGAACTGTTGAAAGTCCATTTTTTGAAGTAATGTAAATTGATGATAAATCACAGTTTTTTCATCTCTCTTTGAATTTACATTATGTGCAAAGGAGAGGAATTATGGAGAGGATTTTGACCCCAGTTTGACTTAAGTATTATCAAAGATTAAACCTATTTTATTATGTTAGAACATCTTTGTTACAATTACGTTTACTCATGTAATGATTTCTGGTAAACAATTGATGGATGTGTCATCTGTTGAGATATACAAGCATGTTTCAACATTTATGGCACAAATTAACCTCTCTTGTCTTGTGTTTGTATAAAACGGCTATTACTTTTACTGCATGGTGAGAACCTGAAGAAAAACCATTTAAACAAGTGAAAATTGTGATAGGGGCTTCCTTGTGTGAAAATGTCTGTTTTAGGTGACAATTATAAGTGTCAGGGTGGCTGTCTCATTGTCTTTGTTTCGTATGTGCCTTGCGATTACCATTCCTTTCTGGTTGAGAGCTGATTGAGAAATAATTTTCTATTTGGACCCAAAAAAGTTTAGGTCACCATACCTTTCCTTCGTAACAATTGCATATAATATATATTGTCATGACGGTTCATATTTTCAAAAGCAATTGAAATAACATAAAAATATATTAAAGTTTTTGCTTAAAATTAAATGATATTTTCTTATGAAAAAAATTATCCTTAAATAGTTTTCAAAGTTGTGTGGTCGGCTTATATTTTCTGCCTCATCAATCTAATTTCCTAGTCTTAATAATGCCCACTTAACCTGTGATGAAATTTCTGGGGGAGAATCTTCATCTCTCCTAAATGTCATGTTGGTAATATGACATTTATGAGTCATTTATGCTAATATTTATCAAACTTAAAGGCCCACATGACGAATATGTATACCAGACAACAATCTGACATTCATTTTTAGTGTAGATTCATTTGGAAGTACATTTCTCATTTTGTTAATGTGGTAATAATAAATGTTTATGCTAATGACATACCATGAAAAGATATGTCATCCTAAACTGAATTCATTTTGACACCATTTTGACTTGGTGGTCAGGCAAACAAAAACAAAAGATGCTTTGATTATGGACCAATCACAGGGCAGTATAATCTTTGTGAGGACTTGTAAACAGGAAGTGACATCATAATAGATGACTCCCAAAACTCTGCAGGACATTTCTTTTCAAAAACTGTTAAAAAGACATTCAGAACTCCATTTCATTCTGTTCAATTTTCAATTTCAGCTTTGCTCATTCGCAATACCATAACCGAGTACATGCCGATGTCATATGCTCAAAAGTAATCCATTAAGGTTCATTTATCTATCATTTTTTTTAGGGGGGTGTGAGATATAATTCTGCTTTTGACTGATTAGGAGGTGTATGGATCAGCCAATCAATTAACGACGACCATTACTACAGATGTGATGCAGAGTAACTCTCCCCCCCCCCCCTTGAAGGACTAATGGTCCATCCCATGACTCTCTTTGTCTGCCTACTTTGGTATATACATGGCATTTACCTGTAAAGTAGACGATCTGCTGTGGAGGGTACCTGTGACTACATTATGACTCAAATATGTATCTTAGCTTTGATTTATAAATGGGTCTCTCTGTACAAGGCAATTCTTAACTCTTTTTGTAGCACAGTATTGACAACATATTGCAAAATAAATGATTCTAAACTTATAAAAGCTCCTCTGTGTATGCATACAATGGGATGAAATCAATAATGCTATGCCATAAACATCTTAGCTAGGTCGGGTAGACCTGAGTTAGTAGTGCTAATTTGAGTATCAACTGATACCCAGCTGAGCTGGTGGAGCACACACTTCAGACAAGACATGTTATCACGCTGTCCAATTTTAGAGTGTACAATTTCACTTCACAATATACGAAAATAGTGTTTTTACACAAATGTCTTTCATCTAAAAGAGGAATTTTAATCGACAAATTGGGATGGTAGTCTAATCAGAATATAAACTGAAATATTAACAACATGTCTTTAGGAGACATTGCTTAGCTTCTTAAACTGAACCTCTCCTAATGATTTTACAGCACATAATTCTGCTCTGGACTCTTGGGAACATTTCAATTAAATCATCCATTTAATACGTCTTATTCCATTATAATATTTGTCATCTGATGATGTGTGCCTGCTGGTGTTTGCGCCTTTAACACATTCTGATATGTGCTGTCTTGTGGAGACAGCATACACCTGATAGGTGCAGCTTGTCCACCAGGAAATGACTTCAGGCGGATACCGTGGACAGGCTGATTTATTTCCAAAGATATCTCTTAAGTAAAGGAAGTGGGTTCACAATTAGCTTGTGAAGATACGGGATATATTATCTACATGTCTGCATGTCTCCTTAATTGAAGGTCACATCACGCCTTGCAACTCAACACTTTCTGTTTTGTAATGTCCTGGGGAAGCATGTATTAACTAAGTGTACCGATTATTTTACATTGCAAAGTACCCTTATTTTATTATATATTTGTGAGTCTTGATCCTGTCTTACTTGAGTTACATATGTTTTGAGCTGCACGTACTTCATACTAAAGGAGCACGACAAATAAAAGCTAATGTCTGTTGCTGATTTAGTTTTGTCCTTTCTAATCAGAAGCTAATTAACTCATGCATTCTATTATTTTGTTCTGCTATCTGTTAAAAAATATGATAAAATTCAAAGGTGATACATCGAGGAATAAAATGAGGTTTTTATGTTGAGAATATAAGGTATTCCCTTATCAATCTGACAACGTTAGATGTATATATCTCCAGCGACATTTATCTGAATGGGTATTCTTGTCACAGCTAGCAGAATTATTTCCATGAATAGTTATTAGACATGGTTGACATTTGGTACAAAATTGGTTGTGTCAAGTAGCATAAAACATCAGCGGTTGGAGTTGGGTTGGTATGCAGATCTGCTCCCACCTGACCACTGAGCCACGATATACTGAGAAAATGGAATATGCTCCTCTGACCCCTCCTGCAGTGCCAGTGTATTCTCATCAGATTTGTCCCAAACCTCATGAAATGCCACGCTGTAGAGATGAAGATTCTCCCCCAGAAACTTCATCACAGGTTAAGTGGGCATTATTAAGAGTAGGAAATTAGATTGATGAGGCAGAAAATATAAGCCGACCACACAACTTTGAATTTGTTTGATAACTATTTAAGGATAATTTTTTCCATAAGAAAACATCATTTACTATTCAGTGGCACGTGCATTATTACGAATATGGACATTGATGAATAGTGATATTATAATAAAAAATTCTGGCCATCTTTTTAAGGCTACAGCATAAATGCATGTGCACATGCTTTGCAAAGAATAATAATATTGAGATCAGCCTGTCAGGGAAAACCCAATTCTCTGGATTAATTCTGGTTTGTTTTAATTATTAACAATATGAAAAGTCACAAAACTTGTCATTTTGCATTTTGTTTAAGATGTCTCTTACTTGGACACACTAATGAGATATGGGAAATCATGTAATATATAGACCTATAGGAGTAATATATAGACCTCGGTGTCCCCTTAAGCAAAATGATTTCACTCATCACATTTTAAAAATTCAATAATATAATTGTTGTCAATTTATGTTCCTAGTCAATAGAGGGACTAGCCTTTGTCTATTAGTGTTAGACGACAGCAGCGGTTTTATATGAAGCTATTTCTCATTTCTCACTGAAGCGAGCTATGTTTTAAAGAATTGTTACCTGACTAAGATTAATTTCCCTCACAGGAAGGGAGCCACTTCATTCAGATTATCCATTCCGGAGAAAATAAGCAACGATTTGGCGCGGGCATGCAACTTGCTGTGTATCTGGCCTCCAAAAGCCTCGGACAAAAGTTCATTGTTATTCATGCTCAAGAATGGAATATTTGTCAACATACCTAAAGTTTAAAATCCGTGAATAAATCTTGAAATCGTCAGCTTTGTATCAATATCTATCAAGGCAAAATGGCAAAGACCCAAAACGGCAAAATGGTAAAGATTTGTTTGTCTGTTTGTTTGGGGTTTTACATCACTTTCAATATTATTTCAGTCATTTCGTGATGAGATCTACTTACTAGCAGATATAGTGCCGCCTCACTGAATTGTCATGTCGCAGGTCTTTGACATGAAAAGCCACCCAGTCACAGATTTACAAGGACAACTCTTTAGTAAAGGGGTCTCAGCTCATGAATTCAATCTCGGCATGGCCGGGGATCAAACCCACAACCTTTGGATCACCACAAACGAACTGGTACTATAAAAAGCTAGCGCTCTAACCAACTGCGCCACGGCCCGTGGCCCCAAAATAGTAAAGAACAAATGACAATGACAAAATGGCAATGAGAAAATAGAAGTGACAGGCGGCTAAAATGGCTATAACACAATGACAAAATGACAAATGACAATGACAAAATTTGTTGTTAAGATATGACCAAAATGCATTTATGACCAATCTTATGAGGTTTCGTCTAGAGAAAATGCTGTCGTTTGACAATAATAAAAAGTGGTATGTGCGTCTAAAGGGTTCTCATGAGAATCGCCGCACATCCCAGCAAGGTGAAGGTTCTCTCTTCCACGGGGAGATATTTTGATGAAAAATGGCTTGCAGGATTGTTATCAATTTCAACATTGACGATGCCAGGGATAGAAATTGTTTGTATATTTGCTCTATGCAGGTTGTAATTATTTGTTAACAGCTTCAAGAACTCATAAAAGTCACTTTCCACAGGGGGAAAATGAATGAAGTAACTATTTCCTGCCTGCATAATTTTACACAACTTCAAGTGAGAGTCTGTTTTCAGAGGCAACTGAAGAGAGTTTGGCCACTGACATTGCAGGGCCCACTTTCCATCAGTTATTATGAGACTTCACACAAACCCTAATGTTTGGAAAATCTGATCGATAGAGCACACAACTGAATTATCTTTATTTTTTAAGTCATGCAGTGAACATCAATGGCAATTTATGAGATTGATATGAATAATAAGTTTTTAAGTTAATTAACAAAAACAACTTAACAAATAAAACTGGTAATACTGGGATACAATTTGTAAAAATGTTTGCGTGTAGATACTGTAGTGATCTTACGTAATAATGATGATAATAATAATAAATATCAAATAACGCTAAATCAGATTAGGCCTGAAATTTTTAACTAAAAGGGGCTGGGCATTCCATTCTTTTGAGGCCTATACGTCAAAAGCTCTGTATATTCATATATTCCTCATGCTCTCAGGATCTTAGGTTTCTTTGTCCTGATTTGAGTTAAACATTGAGGATAGGTATTCAGGTGCATACCAATTCTGTACCTTCCATGTGAGGAAGACAACTTAAATCTGTCCTCACCTCCACCTCCGCTAATTCATTTAACATGCCTGTTATATGATCTTGCTTCCTGATGTTTGTCTTCTATTCTTCCAACGAATTGATGTGACAACTGCATGAGCCAGGGTATTAGCTGTCTTTTCATCCAGACAGTCTCTTATTATTATCTTATTTCAGGTAAACTCCTCATCCACTATTATACCTAGGTCCTTTACATCATTGGATCTTGCGATACAATCATTTCCTACTTTGATTAAATCAGGTATGACTCCACTTTTTAAATGTGAGCTTTTGCCACAAATTATTATTTCTGTATTTCTGTTCTTTATTTTCATGTAATGAATATAGATTTCATCCATCAATATAAGACAGATTACATCTGCTCATGAGATTGAAGACTCAGTGATCTTTCTTGTGTTTGTTTGGGGTTTTACATCACTTTCAACATTATTTCAGTCATTTCGTGATGAGACCTACTTGTAGCAAATATAGTGCTGCCTCACTGAATTGTCATGTCGCAGGTCCCTGACATGACAACCCACCCGGTCACAGATTTACAAGGACAACGGGTTAACCCTAAGCTCATGTGGGAAAACGTATCATGAGTTCAATCTCGGCACGGCCGGGGTTTGAACCCACGACCTTTGGATCACCACAGAGGAACTGGTGCTAGTAAGCTGGCGCTCTAACCAACTGCGCTACGGCCCGTGGCTCTTTCTTGTGTAAAGCATATAATTTATCTGTGATCTACATGTTCAGGTCGAGATCAGTGCAGTATTGTAAAGACAAATTTCCTGTGATTTCTAAATTGTTTTAAACCGTTGATCAGGTGAGAGAGGATATAGAGCTCTGTCACTCTCCTACATCGCAACCATTAACATGATGACTTGCATTCCATATTTTGACAATCGTTTCTGATATGAAATGTTTTGGTATTTCTGTCCTTTTATTCTTTTGAACTTCCAACTGCCAGATGATGTACATGCAGATCTTAAATTATGAAAATGGCAACTGCAGCGATTGTTTCAGAAAATGACAAGAGCTCAATTTCATGCCCCACATGATATTACGGAGAGTTTATATGTTTATATAAAATGTGTTAGAAGGGGTGACTGGGTGAGCCAGAGGTCAGACAAGCTAACTGCTATTGACCAACGTCACATGTCATCAGGGGGTACCACCCCAGGGCTTTATAAGCGACGGTTGGGGTCCTTGCCGCCATTCCAGCTCAGATGTCGCACGGTTAAAGTCAGCAGACAGATTAAGGCCATATTATTAATCTCAGATTATTAATTTCATAACTATACATGCGCTCAGTACAGAGCGTCATCTTCACAAATGCCAGATTTAATGTTTAGTTGAGTTTGTGTATGGATAATTAGATGTGGTAGATTTGTATATGTTATCATATGTATTTATATGTAATATTGAATTAAAATGTATGTTTTGTGCGCCAATAGTAAATTGGCCGGTGGTGGTAGATTTATCTAAAAATAAATCATTTGTGTCCAATTTACTAAAGTGTCATGTCTCCTTTCTAATTGACAAATAGATATACCTGAAATTGAGGATGGATTTAAAACAGGGAATAATACATTAAACAATAATTTGTGATTGCTTTCATGGGCTAGGGCTCACAGGTTTATACTTCATTATAACCACATCTGTCTGGATCAAATAAGGACCGACTTGATTCATCTGAAATATATCAAGATATTATCTTTCTCTGCACAAACCACATTCTACCTGGTTTAGATAAGGAAGGATACAAAAACGAAGGGAGTCGCATAAGGCAAGCACTAATTAATCAATCACAACAAGGCCACTAATATAAAGATAAAACCTTTCATGTGTCTCAAATATATGAATGCAATCATCTAATCTAGAGATGAAAACATATGAGGATATGATAACATTTGAATTAGATTCAAATGTTATCTTTTGGGGAAATTTATGTGCACAGTGAGTTGGAAAATAAAGGTATTGTTTGGAATTTTGCATCAATCTCGTATTACAATGATGCAAGTGTTTTATGCATTGAATGTAAATTTTCGCGAGGATGTAAGTTAAGATATGGCAATCAAAGTTGAATAACACTTTCTGGGATATGTTTGTGCGACAAAGAAATGAGATTAATGACCCCAAAAATACTTCACACTGTCATTGCACAGGATTCCGCAATAAAGAAGGATTATTTGACGGTGAAGTGAGGTGTGCCCTTGAGGTACAGTGCATTCTGGGCGTTACGCTGCTGTCCTTTGCTCTTTGTGACAGGGTCCAGGCTAATTTCCATAATTCAAGATAGCACATCTCCTGAGAGACTGAGCGGAATTCTTGTAAATTTTTATCAAGTGGTTCAGTCATGAACCATTATCGCTGTGGGTATTTGGTGTGTACCTCTAAAAGCTCAAAATCACATAGCCTCAGGAGGGTGGGATGTGGCTCAGTTAGTAAGACGTCTGTCTCCCATGCTGAAAATCTCGGCTTCGAATCCTGGTTGGGACAAGTACTTAGGTCATGCTGCATGGCCTAGAAAGGTGGATATTAGCTACTGGGTTGTTTCCCATTCCGACCAGTGATCCATAACTGGTAATCAAAGGCTGTGTGTTATTGTGTCTGAAGAAATATATTTGTCACTCTTCGAAAAGAGTCGGGCATTGAGTCCTGGTGATAGTCTCCTATCTGGCCTTATAGCCTATATAGTACTGGAAAGGTCGTTAATACAAATAACAAACCTCTTTAGTAGATCGTGTGTGTTTGTGGTTCGTATGACATTTATATTGACTTAATTGTGTACATCCTATATTGACTTAATTTTGTGCATCTTGTCATGTTTAACCCTTCTTGTGATTGAACAATGATTCCCATCTCGTTTAATCATGTAACCTGGCCCATCACGTAATGAGTTTTGATTCATGACTCTCCATCCGGTTATGACTCCCCATCCAAGTTATCCTGATACATTTAGCGTTGTCTCTCCCCACAATAGAAATATTGGCTCACGTAAATGTAAATAATCATATATTGTTCTGAATAGGTTTATACAATTTTATATCAACAAGAAAAATAACCATATTTTATTTTTTCCCTCATCACCAATGACATATTGGTTTTATCGATACATCATCAACTTATACCAAAAGATATTTTGGTATACATCGTGTTAGAAAGCTTGATGGTTAGTTTTAAGCACTTGACAAATCGCCAAATTGCAGTTAGCATAGCAGAGATTTTACGTGGGATTTTACGTGTGAACCCAAAAGAAAAAGATCATTATTGCATGCCTACGAATTGGTGACTGGCTGGCCAGCGATAACCCTGATAACTGCAGGAACTATTTATGAGCCAGAGATTAACATAAAAAGATAAGACAGATGACAAACAAGCAGCATAAAACATGCCATCAATTATTGAGGAAGTAGAGTACCTCCATGTTATTTCTACCCATAAATGTAGGAAAGTATCATCCTGTTAAAACATAGAATAAGTCCTCTAAAGCCCCATAGGATAAATAACTGATTCAGTGCATTGAGTCTTGCTAAATACATAATACTCTCAATTTATAAAGCAGTTCTCCTGTGAATGGTATGACCCTGTCTTGCCACAGTTTACAGGGGCCGTCTGCAGGGGTATACTAGATGTGGCTCTCAATGTTAGGGGCAGAGACCAAATGATAGATAGCCATAACGGGGGCTTATTCTTATGCTTAAGGATATTATGCAAATCTTCAACCAAATTGGGGTCAATACACAAAATCATTGTGACAAGAAAAATAAATAACATATCGATGTAACATTCATAGATTTAGAAAATAAGTATATTCATTTCCCGATGAAACATTTTTTCAATCAAATAAAGCAAATACATCTTAATCCTCAAATAAAAAAATATGACTTACAATGTAATCAATTTAATCAATTTAATTAATGTTTACACAAGGCTTTACATCGCAAAGAATTAATTTTCAGATGTGCACAACGTGTTTTAATTCATTTTGGGACTCTCTGTGGCCAGATTATTCATAAAATGCATTAATCTTTAGTCTGATTTAACAGAAACACAAGCACTTCTCTCTGCACAGTCTCACACACGTTATTATCAACAGCAAACCATTGCATACACCCCACACCCGAAGTTGTCCAAATGATTAATAAGGACTTCGTGGATTTATACTTTTCAGGATGGGTGTACCCTGTATATGTCAAACCCTTTAAAGATACATCCATGTATTGGAAGCGTATACATGACAGTCAAAAACCGAATGTTTCACATTTTGTTAAATATATGATGCACACTTCGCGTAATAATTACCACTATGCAGTGCGTAGAATTAAGAGACATAGGAAAGTTATTGAGAAAAGCAATTTTATGAATGCCATGTTACAAGCTGATAGAAAATTTCACAAAGAAATTAAGAAAGTGAAGAAACAGAGAAAGACAAAACCTCAGTCAGTAGATGGTCTTACTGATCCACAACTTATTGCCAATAAATTTGCTGCATCTTACCAGACTCTTTTTAATTCCTGGTCAAATGATGTCAATGTCATGGATTCCTTGTGGCAAAATGTAAATAATGATATTTCATTTGGTAAAGAAAATGATAGAGCTATATATACTCCTGATGATATAAAGTCTGCAATAAATTGTCTAAAGAATGGTAAACAAGATGGCATTTATGATTTGATGTCAGACAATTTTGTGCATGCTCCAGAATGCTTTCACAGCTCATTATGTAAATTTTTCAATTCATGTATTGTACACGGTTTTGTTCCAGAGAAAATGTTAGTGTCTACAATGATGCCTCTGCCAAAAGGTGGCTCCAAGAGTGATACTGTCTCTGATAACTATCGTGCAATTGCACTGTGTGTTCTGTTTTTAAAGATATTTGAATATTGTATTTTGAATGCTAATCGAGATAAACTCTTGGCCAGTGGCTTACAGTTTGCCTACAAATCTGAGCACTCTACCAGCCAATGCACCTGGCTTGCAAAGGAAGTCATATCATACTATAATAAGAATGGTTCTGATGTGCTTGCATGCCTGCTGGATTGCTCAAAGGCTTTTGACAAAATTAAGCATGATATATTGTTCAAAAAGTTACATGAGAAAGGTTTACCCCCTCTGACTATTAGAATAATTATGAATATGTATATGAATGGAAGTGCTCAAGTCAGGTGGGATGGCTGCACTTCTGAAAAATTTTTAGTAACCAATGGTGTCAAACAGGGGTCAGTAATATCACCCTTGTTCTTCACACTGTATATTGATGAATTGATTGACAAACTAAAAGCAAGTGGTTTTGGTTGCAAAATGAGAAATTTGTATTATGGTATTGTGGTATATGCTGATGATGTATTTCTATTATCACCCTCTGCATATGGTTTACAGAAAATGTTAAATATTTGTAATCAATTTGCTTTAGAAAAAGGGCTACAGTTTAATACTAAGAAAACGCAATGTATTTTATTTCATCATAGGCATAGAGATAATATGACAGCAGGTATAAAACTGAAACTAAATGGAGATGTGCTAGAATGGGTTTCAGAAGTCACTCACCTCGGTCATAAATTTAATTGTTGCTTGAATTTTAGAAAAGATGTAAATTCAAGGAAAGGTGCTTTCATACAATGTGTAAATGAGATATGTACAGAATTTGCTTTTGCACACCCCCAGTGTCATATGAAATTGCTGCAAATATATGGATGCAGTTTTTATGGTTCTAGTCTATGGAACTTTGCTAGTCAAGAGTTTTTATCCTTGTGCAAAACATGGAACATTGCCATTCGAAGAATTTATAAATTGCCTCAACAGACTCATTGTAGGTTTTTACCACACATTTCATTAAGTAACCATGTCAACCACATGATAAAATGTAGATTCATGAAATTCATAACTGATAACATTCAATCCAAAAACATGTATGTTAATTATGTATCAAGAAAATGTTTTATTGATGCTCAAACATCAACTGGTAATAATGTGCTTAACATTTTTCAAGAATATGGAATCAATTATGCCTTTCTAGAAATGCCATCTGAAATTAAACTTGAAATGTGTAGATATTATGATTTTGAGAAGGTAAATAATATAAGTAATGTAGAATGGAAAATTGAAATGATATATGAGTTGATAAACTGTTTGCAATGTATTTCTTTTAATGGATTTAGTAAGGATGAAAACTTGGTTTTACTTCATGATGTATGTACATCATGATTTTATCATATAACCTGATCTTTTTTAATTATTGCCATGAATGAAATTTGTATACTGTACCATGTTATATGAGTACGAATAAATGATATAATAATAAATGTTACAGTCCTTTTTTGCACAATCACAGAATTTATTTGCCTCATCTTATTATGATTCGGCTCCTGTCGAAAATGGAATTTATAACTATTAATGTCATCGGTTTCATGTTATTCTCTCAGGAATAATTGCCAATTCTGGTTTGCAGAAATGTTGGTTGTATTCATGCTTCAGTGTGTTTTTATTGTTCCATTTAAAGAAATTATCCACACACTCCCTGATATTGTAAACATTCAATTCAAACATTTAAAGGTTATTAAGGATTGGTCCAGACCATTTACATGTGAAAGTTATTATATATTTGAGATCATTGATCCAATGGTTTGACAAATCGTTTGCCCCAGCATCAGAAAATTCCCAGGAGAAGCTAACCTGTTTAGACAGTGAGAGTGTATGCAGGACAGCAGCATACTGATGGTTTGACCAGACTCAGGAGGCACTTCCTGCCTTCGCGTAGGAGTGTAAAATTGCATTACATAGTATCTCACCTCAAGGGCATTACATAGTATCTCACCTCAAGGGCGTTACATAGTATCTCACCTCAAGGGCATTACATAGTATCTCACCTCAAGGGCGTTACATAGTATCTCACCTCAAGGGCATTACATAGTATCTCACCTCAAGGGCGTTACATAGTATCTCACCTCAAGGGCGTTACATATTATCTCACCTCAAGGGCGTTACATAGTATCTCACCTCAAGGGCGTTACATAGTATCTCACCTCAAGGGCGTTACATAGTATCTCACCTCAAGGGCGTTACATAGTATCTCATCTCAAGGGCATTACATAGTATCTCACCTCAAGGGCGTTACATATTATCTCACCTCAAGGGCGTTACATATTATCTCACCTCAAGGGCGTTACATAGTATCTCACCTCAAGGGCATTACATAGTATCTCACCTCAAGGGCGTTACATATTATCTCACCTCAAGGGCGTTACATATTATCTCACCTCAAGGGCGTTACATAGTATCTCACCTCAAGGGCATTACATAGTATCTCACCTCAAGGGCGTTACATAGTATCTCACCTCAAGGGCATTACATAGTATCTCACCTCAAGGGCATTACATAGTATCTCACCTCAAGGGCGTTACATATTATCTCACCTCAAGGGCGTTACATATTATCTCACCTCAAGGGCATTACATAGTATCTCACCTCAAGGGCATTACATAGTATCTCACCTCAAGGGCATTACATAGTATCTCACCTCAAGGGCGTTACATAGTATCTCACCTCAAGGGCGTTACATATTATCTCACCTCAAGGGCGTTACATAGTATCTCACCTCAAGGGCGTTACATAGTATCTCACCTCAAGGGCGTTACATAGTATCTCACCTCAAGGGCGTTACATAGTATCTCATCTCAAGGGCATTACATAGTATCTCACCTCAAGGGCGTTACATATTATCTCACCTCAAGGGCGTTACATATTATCTCACCTCAAGGGCGTTACATAGTATCTCACCTCAAGGGCGTTACATATTATCTCACCTCAAGGGCGTTACATATTATCTCACCTCAAGGGCATTACATAGTATCTCACCTCAAGGGCGTTACATATTATCTCACCTCTAGGGCGTTACATATTATCTCACCTCAAGGGCATTACATAGTATCTCACCTCTAGGGCGTTACATAGTATCTCACCTCAAGGGCATTACATAGTATCTCACCTCAAGGGCGTTACATAGTATCTCACCTCAAGGGCGTTACATATTATCTCACCTCAAGGGCGTTACATATTATCTCACCTCAAGGGCATTACATAGTATCTCATCTCTAGGACATTACATATTATTACCTTCCAAATATCTTAGCTGTAACAATAATTATAACACATGATGATTACTACACTGCATTGTCATATAGTATGTTTGAGATAAACGAACAAACGAAACAAATTTTGGGACAATCCAGAAAGTGGTGAGCACTATAATGACAATTTATGAGTTCTTGAGCAAACCATTATGAAAATATGAAAAGAGTTTCCATCTGAGTTTCAAAGAAGGGACCTAGGTTACAGGTTCCACAAAGTCTTATGAAATGTGACTGCAATATACAACCACTCAGGATTCAACCACAAACATAAGATACCGAATGATATGGATATTTTGTGTTTTCTCCTTTTTCCACAACCTCTCAGTTGGGCAATATTGGCTTTGTGTAAAATCTGATACAAAAGTAACAAATGCACTGCATGCAATGTATTTCCTGGTTTCTTTGTTCCAATATTATATTTGTAATCATTGCATATTTATTCAAATATAGATCAATATAAATATAGATCAATATTCGAAATCATTATTTATTTCTATATTTGTGCATTGTCAGTGTGCATCAGATGAATATCTGGGTGTGAAGTAGTATTTGATAAGTGGATCATTCAGAATACAAGATCATTTCTGGACTCTTGGCAGATTTATGATTGATATTAATTCACCTTTTGCATGTGCCTTCTAAAAAGAGCTGTATATCTGAATACTATGAATACACAGATAATACGCCTGATTAAGAATACCTAAAACATTAAAGGTTTTAAGCACGAATCCTGACATTTGTTATATTAAAAGTACATCAGTTCTACATTTGAATAAATTAAATATGTACATGGGATGATAAGATGAGTTACAATAAAGCATAGACGTTGCCAAGGACAATACTTTTGATGCATCATTAACATTTTATCATTTCCTTTGATACCATTTACCTTTCATTGCCTCAATGATAACACTCCATATGAAGAGAACGTCAACCATAGAGTGCGCCTTCGAATGAGGCTATTCGTCAGGACACATAACAAAACAAATTATCCCAAAAGGTAATTGGATACGAAAGGCAAATACCTGTACCATCCGTATATGATCTCTATGTTTTTTTTTCTCAAAATCACTGCATAATTCCTTTAATCATTTTCAGGTTTATCGAAATGGTCATGATTCTCTGTACAGGAAATCAAACTAGTTCGTCAGGCTCAATTTAATGGTTTGATATAAAAACATATAGATATTAAAATTGATGTTCAGAAAGGACACATAACAAGTATTAATAATACACTTATGTAACAAGTTCTGGATAAGCCTGGGTCTGTTTCATGGTATTCTCCACGTGGACAATTTGATTTGATGTCCAATTTAGCAGAATTTATTGCAGTCTTCATGACCTTCTTTCAGGCATATTTGTCAGGCTATCAGGCATATCTGGCAGACAAATTGCCTATCAAACAGCCAGCCTTCTTCACCATTGCCAATTGGGCCCATCCTTTTCAAAATAATGATTCAAGATTGTTGATTTATTTCTTTTTTTGTGCATTGTCAGTGTGCATCAGACAAATACCTGAGTGTGAAGTAGTATTTGATATGTTGTTCATTCAGAATTCAAGATTATTTATGGTCTCTTGTCAAATGAATAAGACACTTTCATTTACAATCAGTCATGATATCCGACATGCTCGATCTCAGCAGGTTTGCATATCACTGTCTATTGACATACGTGATTGTTCTACTTATCCCTCATACCGTAATACATTCTAAATGCTGACGACTTACTCTAGTACCCAGAATTGGCAGCATTGATATATCAATTACATGGATGAGTGGGATTAATGGGTCCATTTGCCTATGAATTTCGGAAATGTATAAAATGTATTTCACATCATTATGTTCCTTATCGTTAAAAAGGGCAATTTGAGTTACTTGCCTCAGCATGATTTTGGTTTCCTTCCAGAATGACACGCCAGGTCCTGTGCGTCACGTCCGAGCAATTTTACATCGATAGATTGCTTAAGTGGGTTTGAATATGAACCTTTTGAACTGCGAAAACATGTCCATGCTCCATAATATTGCGTATTTGGTCGAAACATTCGGGATTAAGTATCCTACACTTTTTATTTGACTGGGGAGGATTGTTTTTACATCGTCACATAGACATAGTAAACATGCCCTTTCCTTTAGAGTGGGGAACAACATATTGGAATTGTATTGCCTTTTGAAATAAGTCCACGCACCAAGCAGGAATCAAACCTTGTCACAAACATAAACATTTGACATTTTACTATTTAACCATGTCTCATCCCCATAATATATTCATATATTAATCAAATAATAGAAACGTGACAGGAATAAAGTTATGTCACATACTCTGTGTGGCATGAACTAGATTTTTGTCTAGTTATTTTCACTAGATCGTGAGTTCAGTGTGACATTAGATTGGTGGCAGAAAAGCCTGTCTACATTAGATCTCTACCTGAAGGTGCTACCACTTACTTGTATGCTTTGTTTGTCATGATTGCTGAGAACAAATTCTCAAGCACACACTGAACTTCCCTCCACTGAAAGTTGACACTAAAAGGTTTGCAGCTTATTTGACTGGTCAAATATATTCGAAAAATATGTGACTGCTCACTAAAGAAAGGTGGTTCTTTGCTCAGACACTATTCTCAGCCAATCATACCCATGCGCTGTCTGCAAACCAAATGATAAGAATAGGCTTGATCTCAATAATGTGTTTATTTATAGTATTACTATATATAAACTTAGTGCATGAAATCTCTTGCACCACATTTCAATCAATCTTATGTATCAAAATAGATTACAAATGGTTAGGTACATCCTCTAATCTTAAGGATATAAACCATACAATATTAAGATAGCAAAGCATTTTTAGAAATTGAAATCCTTAACTTGTGCTTCCTTGAAATATTTATTTTACGGGATTGAAATTTGTGTTCCAAGAGAAACCGGAGAAAGTCGGTGATTGAGTGGTGAGTGGTCAATAAACCTATTCTCCAGGAAATTAAAAATTTTGCACCCCTTGGTGTTTATTTGATCATGCTCTTTGCAAAGAACTATATTGTCACACACTATTCATTTCTATGATTCTCTCAACTTGATCATATATATATATATATATATATATATATATATATATATATATATATATATATATACATCGTGCACAATCTCAATCTCAATTTCATGGATATTCCTTTCTCATCTGTTTGAAAGTAATTAAAATATGGAGTGTAAAAGGCGAAGTTTCCAGACGATGAGGTCGACAACGTTCGCAGTCCCAAGCCAATACCAACAATGGTTTCGATCTTAGTTGATCTCGTCAGTTGGATGGGGACTGACTGCGTTATCCTACGCCTTGTTTATATATTGGATGAGGTGGAGGTGCTGGCACCTCTGGAGGTGCCTGGCGCCTCCCCTCTGGCGCCTCCGGGTGGAGGTGTTATTGTGGTTTCCATTGGTTACCAAGTGGAGGTGCTGGGGGAAACCCCTGTTTTCGAGGTGCGTATTTTCTTTAATCCCGGCTTTAGGGTGATTGTTTGCGTGTTTTTGCAATTTACGCATTGGTTTTTGAGGTATAGATGACATTTTTTTGTCAGTTTGAATCATTTTTGATTTGCTATTTAATGTTTTTAAATTTACGGACCCTCTCCCTTGAAGCCACCAGACTATTTCGTTTATTTAGCGCTGTATATGGAGTGGTTAATTGGGCAAAAGAAGATGAATATCATATTGATATAGATTAAGGCAATCAGTGCTATAACAAGCCTCTCCCCACAATTGGGTTCATTGATCATCAGATTTTATTACATAAAAGGCTTTATTACCATCATAATATTTGCAAAAACATTTTGAAATATAAAAATTGGTGGAAATCAGGCTGAATTCAAAAGCCAAGAAGACGTTAGTTAAAAAGATTGAAACGTTTGAAGACATTATTTCAACAGGCTAAAAGGATAAGGATTTTATCACTTTTTGTCCCGACAGATATAAGCTTATCGCTCACACTAATTGGATCATCCCCAAATTATTTACCCCTGAAAAGATAACCCTGATTTGTCTTAGAATAATTCTGGAGACACACTTCAAGATAATTCCAGGAGACATTCCTTAGATAATTCGTCACTCTGTCAGTCTTTCAACCATTTGTATTTACCCTAAAACACCAATTAGGTGATCCTGAAACAAAATGTTCAGAAAATAGCCACACGATCTATGTTGTTCTCTTGATGGAGAACTTGACACACCATTCACTTCATGATACTTTTTTTATGTGTGGAAACTACTTGAGTGTGTCCATCATATAGCAGTTGAGGCCAACACCAGTAATAGAGACATTACCAAGCCATGCGGTGCTTGCAAACAGGGCAGCTTTATGATATGTTTTGGGGTGTGAGGAAGAGTTATGGTGACAAGACAGGAAATGTATACCTAAGGCAAGCACTGTGGTGGGGTACAGCTACAGTATAAGCAAACGATCCAAGGACTGGCATATGGCACGCATTATTGCAAAGCTCTATAGTCACTCATACATCACATAAAATGCTACTCTGTGCGTTATGTATTGCAAGACGGTTTTATAATGGGTGATTCCTTTAACAATGATATATCCAATGAACTGTTTTGCATTTAAAGCACAGACATAATCAGATTTAGAAGTAATTGTTACAAAAAATGAAATATTTACTGTATTCTATTTCATATGCCAGTGTCATAGACCAGACAAAATATATTTTACCTGGTGTTTTGAAAATCTTCATATCACAGGTTTACCTGCTGATGCACAAAGATTTGTATTGATGTGAACATTTCATGGGACAAATGAATTGGAAATGAGTAAAGGTCTAGCTGAGTATATGTCTAACTTGAGAGAGGTGAGGATATAATGAACAGATATATAGAATATGGCCATCCACAAGTGTATATTTTAGAGGGATATGTTGGGGTTACATGAGCAGGACCTTTGGTTAACAGGAATCTGGCCAAACACCAAAAGAACATCTTGATGTTGGTGATTGTAAAACATATTTGAAAAGCATAGCATTAGATTATTAAATTGATTTGTCACCAATTCCTATGCATAAAATGGGATTTTACTTCACACGTTTTAGCATGTGTAAATGTAGTTCATGGAAATAGCAAAACGAAACATGCTGTTCATATGTTTATATGTCCATGATGAATATGAATTTGATAAATTATATAATTGATTATATTTTATATTTGATAGATTATAATTTGAGGTGGACATGACACAGAAGTAAACCATCTTTCACAAATGACAAGGAAGGATCGAGCAATAATCTCTTCATGTGTGATGCATTCCCGATTTTGATATTTTCCCAATTCCAATTCCTAACACAACATGGGTACCTTTAGAAGTGCATACTTTAAAACTATTTATAAAAGTGTCAGTGAGCAAATGTAGGTCCATATTTTAATGATTTGGATTTATCCTGTATAGGTTTGTCATAAATGTAATATATTGTGGCATCTCGGGAATACTCCTGGTGCACTGAGCACTATTTCACTATCAAGGTGGATTAACACATTAGGCCATTACTATAATATCCATATAAACTGCAGCAATTCATGTTATATATCTAAACCCACTCATTCTTTACTCACATTTGTTTGGGTACTGTCATATAGGGTTCTAGGACATTCCCCACCCGGACATTCCCCACCCGGACATTCCCCACCCGGACATTCCCCACCCGGACATTCCCCACCCGGACAATACCCACCCGGACATTCCCCACCTAGGACATTCCCCACCCGGACATTCCCCACCCGGACATTTTCCACCCATTTCCCACCCACTCGTATGCCTGTATGTGTATGTAAATATAAATGTATTTGATTAATTGTAAATGAAAAAAAAACCTCAAAATTGTGAAAAAGTAAAAAAAGTGTTAGACGTATATGTATAAAGTCACTGAGGGAATAGACAAGTAGGTATACAAGTTTATTGTAAACAAAATATGTACTGTAAATCCATCATTTGTATTGTAAATAAAATATGTATAAAACATGTAAAAACTAATTGTCTTATTTGATGTAGTTATTTACATGTGGAAATATTTAACAGTTGCGTATATGTATAATGTCACTGAGGAAATAGATAATAGTGTATGGGGGCTGAGGGGTGGGAATGATGGGGGGTGGGAAATGTCCGGGTGGGGAATGTCCTAGGTGGGGAATGTCCGGGTGGGGAATGTCCTTATACCGTCATGTAGTGTACATCTGGTGAGCAGGGGATTGTCACCATTAGGACCAACCCTTGATAGCCACACGTGCTTGAAAGTCTCTATTCAAATTGAAATGCCTTCTCCAAAATTAAACTTATTATTCTGAGACTGCCTAGTTGAAATAACCCGGGGCTGTCAGGAGCCAGCTATTTTCGGTGGGTAATTGGACTCCTCTTACAAAATGTTGGATTAGAAGGACTGAATGGATGCTGTATTCAAATTACACAGTAGAGATCTTGCTTCCTTGTAATACTTCACGATTTTTTCTTGAAAAATGTAATTTTGACAACTTTGTGACAACTTTGTGATCGAGAAACAAAACACAGGTCAAAAGAAACTATGGATCTTCAGAAAAGGTCTGAATTATACCTTGAGTGCTACATTACAACTCTTCAGGATGTAAATCTAACAGCAAATGTTGATCACAACCAACTCCCATTGTGATCTATGTTAACATGACTAGACACTATCGAACAACCCTTTCTAGGCAATAGAAATGCCTATAAAGGCATTAGGAATGTAATTGCAGGAAAACAACACCACTTTTGTGTAATTCTATCCCTGAGTGTTGGCTTTCAATACAAAACCAATGAGATTTATCTGGGAAGACTCGGGAAAAAGATTTGATTACATATGGCAACTACTCCTATGGAGGCCTTGAAATGTTAGTTGTATTTCAATAAACCTGTGTTAAGGTATATTATTTTGATTGGATCAAGAACTGGGAAATGAAAATATTTGTTTTCAAGACAATCTTTTTCATTAAAAAAATATTATGAACATCTATTATGTATATGGTAATCACGGTAGCTCTTCCAAAGTTTGGGATTCTTATATTTTATCTTTACTTGGGGGTATACTTTACATTCATTTGTTTGTACCAACGCCTTTTTCAGCACTGTTTAGGTTCTATAAAGTCAGCCTGTCCCTGGTAACGCCCTTCTCATTTCGTGGAAGGAATAGGGATGTTTCTTTTGCATTATCGCATATACATGATAACACAAACCATGGCCTTTAATAACCAGTCATGAATCACTGGATGGGGTGAAAAACAAACTCAGTAGCAGATATCCACCTTTCTCGACCATGCAGACCATCAAAGTACTTGTCCTGACCAAGATACGCTCCTCGAACCTTTAGCATGGAAAGGCAACTGAGCCACGTCCCAACACCATTATTTTCCACTCAAACAATGTTTTATTTTGTGATAAAGTCATTTACTGTGACCATTTCTTGAGGTAACGTCTTTTCCCGGAATTTGTTTGGGGTTCCGATGAAATATGTTATTTTTTACTTTGAAATAAAAAAACAGCTTGTGTATGTTGCTCTGATCTATGACAAAAGGCGTTTTGTCTGCCTTATATTTTTTGGCTCTCATACAATACATTCCGAAAATCATAATTCAACCGGTGGCAATCAATGTCAGAATAAGTGTTGCACACACCTATGCCATTTCAAACAGGGTCACCAAATTTAAATACTTATTGTCAACTAGCTATGAATATGAAAGGAACCTTTCTTGTGTTGGTCGGTGGGGTCATATACATGAGAGTACAAATGGGTGATTATGTATTGTAGCAAACCCCTGTACAGCTGTCTCATGTTAATATGTCAGTGAAAAAAGAAAGTGGTTTTAAATAATTCCAGATCCTAAGAAACAAATAAGACCATTATGTATTCTAAGAAATATCTGTAACATTGAGATAAAAGTTGAATAGCTTTATTAAGCACTATGCTCCAGATTTAACTTTGACAGCTTAAACCAGAAGAGTATATCACTGGGGGCAGATGTGACTCTATCAAGTTCACTTGTCATGTGGGATACTGTCTGATTAAGTGTGGATTGTTCGCTTCTACAAAGATGGATGACCTTGTACCGTTGACGCAAACATACTTCATATACTGCTGCTAATCAATTATTGAACAGTGGCAGTTATTTAGTCTCCAACCTACAAATACTTCGTGATTTAATATCACGTTTGTCACTGAAAATTGAATGTGTCTTTTCTCCGGATGATGTCATTTGTTATATCACTAATTTGCAGATGACTGAGCATAAAATCAAACACATGAGGAGACTAAAC
Source organism: Amphiduros pacificus (assembly GCA_949316495.1). Lineage (NCBI taxonomy): Eukaryota > Metazoa > Annelida > Polychaeta > Phyllodocida > Hesionidae > Amphiduros > Amphiduros pacificus. Next base: position 17,696,482 of record OX439002.1, on the reverse strand, counting down.
GGAGAACCGAGAATAGTTCTTACTGCTGCCAAGATCCATGAAATTAATGTCAGTCCTTTTTACATTATGTAAGAAAACAAATCTATGTACAGTAAACGCTTTGGAATATATGAAAGGCAATGGATCGCTAAATTGTGAAAGACAACATAGTACCCTTCAAAGTGTCCGAGGGTTATGCAGGGGGAAGGGAGAAATAAGTTAAATCACAATATTTGTGATTTAAGGAGAATATAGTATAGTTGGTTCAGAAGTATTACAATGTACTTTTTACAAAAATAAACATTCATTTTAAACCTACAAATTGTTGTATTAGTTCAGTTATTACGCACATCACCTGTAGCTTTTTCGATGACATTATCATATATTTCATTAATCAACTGTCATGAAAACTACAGAATACTTCCATTGTTATATTGCACCATTCTGTCGTTATAACATCAGAGCTATCAAGCCATATTGAAATATTTTACTGATAATAATCATGATGCCACTCAGGGACTGACAACTTGAGATTACATTCGGAATGGACTGTGACAACTTAAAGCAGAACAGCAGAGAAATGATCAAGACTCGGGGAAAACCATTCATTCAAGTTTCAGCATACATTGTCTTATCCAATCTTGTCTTTTCAAGATATTACACCCATGGGGAGGCTTAATATGTCAATACATGTAATTCATTGCGCTTATTGGTCTCGCACAATTCAAACTTGTTCACACTTATCAGTGACTTTTTTCAAATGCAAACCCTTTCAGTTATCACCACACCTCACCATTAACAATTCAATATAAAGATCTATATATTATTAACGAAATTTTAAGTATATAAATATTTCATTTGTCATTTTCATCTATTTTAAAATATTGTCATATAGGCCTGAAATATCATGTATGTAAATAATGTATATCTGAGGTATGTACCCAAGAAGTCTATTTTAACCAAACAGTCAAATCGTGACAAAAGCCTTGGCTAAATATCCTATTGTTTGAGCTAATTACTGTTACATTCAAAAACATGCACAGGTTTATTCTGCATATGAACACCACTTCAACCTAGTGTGATTACAATTTAGGGAATGCCTTGTTTTCTAAAATATTCAAAGTAATGTTACTGTTAATTATAACAAAATACACAAATGCAATACTACAGGTAGTTATTTTTGTCTTCCTCTGTAATTATTCAAATGCTTAGCGGGTGATACAATTCTTAGTATCTAAATTTTGTACAATGCTAATATTCATATGGGCACATTCTGAATGTAGATTCTACTCCAATAGACAACATTTACAACATATACTGCTCTCGGGTGTAGAACTATATCTTGTTTTGTTTTAAATGTTAGTTGTTTTTTTTAAAAAAAGTTCTCTAAAATGGAAGAATGTAAGGTGTCTATGTAGTGTACTAAAACAAAAGAAGCCATGGGAAAACGTCAGCGATGCAGCGTACTTCATTAATCCTGTCTCAGGTATATCTCATGTATGCGGCACGTGACGTTTTACATTATACATTACAAGTTTTTGTGCTTAGCCATATGATACGTTGAATTATAAGTTTGTTTGAGGTGTTACGTCACATTATTTGAGTTATTTCATGATGAGTCCAAGTTGTAGATAAGTGTTGTCTGACCGAATTGTCATGCCACAGGTCATGACATGACATTCCACACAGTCACATATTTACAGGGACAACAGGTTAACCCTTCGGGTACAGTCCTCAGCTCAAATGAGAAATTGTAACATGAATTCAATGCCGGCATAGATGGGATTCAAACCCATGATCGTTGGGTTACCAAACAGCTGTTGCTGTTAAGCTTGCGCTCTAACCTTGGAGTAATTATTACTCCAAGCTCTAACCAAATGTGCACTGGCTCGTGGCCTGTAATATGATAAGACACTTTAGATTGCATGTTTCACAACAATATTTACAGTCATGTACTAAAATCGTGTCTATGAATACATCTTTTTTGTGACTTTCCCAACGGTTAACCATGTTATGAATGCATAATTAGATACACATGCTGCTTTGTATTGATATTTATTTGGTCAAATATTTACATAAGCTGCCCAATAATGATATATTAGCTGCTCAATAATGATATATTAGCTGCTTAATAATGACATATTAGCTGCTTAATAATGACATATTAGCTGTTCAATAATGATATATATATAACCTGCTCAATAATTATATATAAGCTGCGTGATATCATAGTAAGCAATTTAGTATTAGCAATTTTGTATTCATTTATTTGACTAGTAAAGCTTGATTTGAAAGAAATGTATATGAAAGTCAGAATAATGACTGAAAGAAAATTGTGGAATGTTTTTATACGATTCTTTCAGTTGATGGGTTATTTTTGACATCAGTCGGCAAGCCAGGGAACCGTCAGGACAAAAAATTACCCCAGTGGGACAATTTTAAGACGTCGTACGAGTCAACTTGGTACAACACGCGTTTCCACGATATCTTCCAACCTAAAATCATATCTAAATACAAGGCAGGTTCCTGTCAGTGTCCCGCAGGCATATGAAAAGATTATCTCAGGGCTACCAGTGGCATCGTGTGGTAAAAATAGGATTTTTAAAGTTATGTGTTCCCCGGCCATCGTCAGATATTCCTATGAGCTTCCTACCCTTCTGACAATTATGTCATTTAATCTTGTAGGTGTCGTACGTCACTCGTGTGTAATGTTACTACAGCAACGACATATATCTGATTATCGCTGATAAACGCCCCGGCACCCGGGACCCTGGGAGGCCGGCCGATTCTTATTTCGCGGCCGGTGCCCGACGTTAATGTGACGAAGGCATAAGGCTCAGATCCATTGCTTTACCAACTTTGCTCGTGGGGCCGGTGATATTAATGACAGGCGGTAAAGAGCCACATAAATCAATCCCAATTTATAGGCAAGCATGCCACTCAAAATGAAAAATGCAGCGATATATTGATACACAATCTGATTTTAATACAAGTACTGCTCAATATACATATTATATCAAATTATATCATATTATATCTAAATATTTACATATGCATGATACTGAAATATATTATATTTAATATTGATTGATGTCTCATGATATCTCCAAATATTGTATTTGTAAGCGCCAAACAAAAAGAGACAATCTGTTTCGCTAAGGTGGTATTAGATGTATCGGGATAGTCTGAGATAAATTGAAACACGTGTAACCAAAATTGAATTAACAGAGTACAGTGCCAAATGGATGCATCAACTGTTGGTGTCATATGGTAAGGAAACAATGAGAAGACGAATTATATCTTCACTGCATTTTTATATAGACATGATACAATAACGCTGAAATCTCGCACACATTTCGTTGCAATTTGAATCTAAACTTGAATCTAAAATTTGTTTTCTAACTTTCCTGACACTTTGCAGATGTATTTCATACAACACAAATGCCATATTGTTTATATTTTTCAATATCAAAATGTTGTCACAAAGTAATATTTGTGAGTTTCTAGTCTCTAAAATACAATAGAATGCCATGCTAACTGCTGGATAATTTTTGTTTGTAAATAATGACTGTCAAATAATCTTCTAATGAAAATCAATTGTCCGACATTTGTTGGAATCGACATAATTTGGTCATTATCACACTTAACATACAACATAAAGCTTTTCAAACAACAACTTTGTGACATGTTCGCAGGATTTCATTTACATTAACACCAGCAGATTATACAAAAAGACAGGAAATTGCCTCATGACTCATACCCATACGTTTTTATTCTGTGACGTACACCCATATACCCAATTTACTGAATTACTATATATATATATACAAAATTATATCAAACAGTGCTAAGAGTTTATAGACTGATTTCAGGTTTAAAAAGTCGCTAAGTAGATGTTATAATATAAAGGAATAAGAGATGCAGGTGTGTGTAGGGAGGGGCTTAGTGAAGGAGGCAGCCTCCGCGCAAGTAGCAGAAGGCTCATTGTAGCCTCGCTGTCACATAGATCTGCCATCTCATACTGATAAGGGATAAACAATTTCTTATGATATTATTGTTTGGGATAGGTATGTAACAACATATCTTGTGAAACCCTTAAGGATAGCTATAATACCCATAAGAAATGTATACAATGCCTTTTTGAGGAAATGACAGATTATGAAATCATAGAGCAGATGTTTTCCTGCGGATTTCATTATATGGAATACACAAAGGTTAATGATCAGAGGCTTTGAGACTATCATATTTTTATGTGAGAGAAGCTAACAGCTTATTCGTATGAAGAGGAAATGGAGTCTTATGTGGATCAAGCTAACTGGTAATTAAGTTTTGAACATAATTATAACTCAGAATAGAGCACATAGATAAATAAAGGTACATAAAGGACAACTATACAAATATGAGAGAACCATGTGGTGATAATACTGCCGTTGACAATAACAAATTATTGTGATATAACCAACCTGTGGTACATGGTCATTGTTGAATGAGCCAGCATCCTGACACAGTATTATTTATACTTATAAAATGTGCCACTTGTCAAAGCATTTAATAGTACATATCCTTGTGACTTTAGACCAATACAGGCTGTGGTTGAAGTTGATGCGTATGGATATTTATCTAATTTGGTGGTATGATATTGCATTTATGAGGCAAATGAGTCAACAATGGGCGTAATTCAGGAAGGCAGTGTCACCAAACTGGAAGTGAACATTTACAAAACACTATATATCATAATTACATCGTATATCCTGATATAAATACAAATACTGAAGTGGTATGAGAGCATCATATTTATTGTGGATCGCACCCTCAAGCAGTTCACACATGTACATGTCAAAAGGTTATTTTCTCCAGAGCTGAAAAGAAGTATATTTGCAAAATATGGAGGAGATTTTCAACCAGACCAATGACAATGGTATTCACCCTGGAGGGAATTACACGCTGATACATAATGAAGGGAGCAATGCTACTATGGATGCTACACCCCAATGCTGTGTGCCAGGGTCAGAGCGGATTATTGTGCCCGTCATATTCTCTGTGGTTGTATTAATAGGTTGTTTGGGAAACAGTTTGGTTCTCATTGTAGTTCTAAAGAATAGAGAACAATTTCGGAGCACTACTAATCTGTTTATCCTCAACCTAGCAATGTCTGACTTGCTGTTCCTGTTATTCTGTGTGCCATTTCATGCCGTGATTTACACCATCCCAACTTGGCCATTTGGGGATTTTATGTGTAAGTTTGTACATCTTATTCAGTACTCCAGTATGGTGGCTAGTATAATGACCTTAGTTATCATGAGTGTTGACCGGTACCTTGCAGTGGCCCATCCTCTAGGGACAAAGCACATCAGGACCCCAGCCAAGGCACTTGTTATCTCCATATTCATCTGGATTGGGTCGATATGTGTAGCGTTACCATGGCCAGTATTCTACACAGTCAAAATCTATGACCAGTTTGGACCTGTACCTTTAGCAGTGTGTGCTGATGACTGGGGGCAGTACAGGAAACACAGGCCAACTTACTTTCTGATACTGTTTCTTGTGTCCTATGCCCTGCCCTTGCTGGTGATAGGTATTCTCAGTGCTAGAATGGTGTATGAACTATGGAACATGCAGCACCTAGAGGGCCATGCTGGACAAGAATCCAACAGAGCCAAGAAAAAGGTCACCCGTCTTGTCATCTCTGTAGTGGCGGTATTCTTCATCTGCTGGTTCCCATCCCACCTAGTCTGGCTGTGGACAAATTACTTCAGAGAACACTGGATGCAGATGACCTACTCTCTTTACTACTTCCGGGTCATGTCGCACGTGCTGTCATATGCTAATTCAGCCATGAATCCTATCATTTATGCGTTTCTTTCCGAAAATTTCCGTCGGGGGTTTTACAAGGCATTGAAATGCAGACGCAGGGTGACGCCATCACTGGTAAGTGGGGGAACCAAGTCTGTATACACCACATACAATGTTACAGAGGAACACCCAATCATGCACACCACTGTTGATACAACAGTATGAGTCATATCATTTCGATGACAATTAGCGTACCACACTGCCCATGGATATTGCCACCAATTCTAAACCGTCATCCAAAATAAGGGCACATTCACTCAAGTAACGGTACATCATTATAGTTCAGTATAGCTGAATAGATTAATCCCCCAAACTTGTTGCTGAGCATATTACATGTCTCTGAATATGGTAATTTCCCTTTAATAAAAGACACATCTTGAAATGTGACAAACCAGGTTAATGTTGACTCTAATGTCATTCATTGCAAATGCTCTATGTCCACCCAAATCTGAACAGGGCTTTCTCATATGGGTCAATCTGTTGTCCTTATATATCTGTGACCAGGTGGGTTGTTATATCTATATCACTCTATATCTGATATAAGTAGGTCTCATTATATAATGACTGAAATAATGCTGAAACTAATGCTAAACCCCAAACAAATCAAATCAATGATATCATTGCATAATCTGCCTGGACAAGAGACTGGTTTGTTATTCCATCTGGGTGAGCTGAAGTCAAATATCTATGATTTGATGAAGCGCTTCCTGTGAGAGGCACTGGCCTTATTTAAAATTGTCAATTATCAGACATTATTGAGCAAACATTTGTCTTAACTGATTTAATGGATGGAGAATTATACCACTGTCAACATTATTTGGAAGTGTTTTATCGTGAAGATATATTATGTACCATTTAAGAATCCAGAGTATTAGCTTACATTGAACATTTCAAGGTTGTGAGCACAGAGAATGTCAACCTGGCAAAGGTTTGATGACTTTAAAATGTTTGTTGAATGTGTAATGGCTTGCATATATTTATTGAAGTGGACCAGAACAGTGTATTTTTAAATGATATGATATACAGTATCATACAGCTTGAAAATCATTCTTCAATTTGTCAATGTATTATGATTTACCTCATTAGCTTAAAGTTATTGTACCTCGGCCTCTGGAAACATATAATAAAATAGTATATTAAACGTAAATCATTAAATGTAAATAATTATCTAATGATAATTATATATGGCAGATCAATGTTAGCTTTTTATGCCTGACTTTATCGTTGATAAAAATGGTGTGATTTTTTCCCGATTCTGGCAATCATGCTTGTATGAAGCTCAAAGAAATTATTTCAAAGTATTATCTGATCTCAAAGTATTATCTGAAGACTTAATGAAATTCTGGATAATATTCAGAATTCGTGCAATGAGCTGTTGTGTGTCTTCACCAAAAAGATATAAGTATGGTTTCCAAGATAAATAACTATCATTCTTTGGATTCATTCTTTCGAGAGTAATATTATTTACAAAATTATAAGATTTTAAACATTTGTACATTCCTTACTAAAATCATATTGAAAAGATGAATGCTTTCGCGTGAATGAAATGATAGATAATAATGCATAAGAGCAAAAAACATAAGCACAGAGACTTATGCTGATCTTTCTATAGGTTTGGTCTATATATTTCAATATTAATGTTTCCCATCTTTGATTGATCTATTTCACTCATACCCAATTTGAACGCCTGAATCACCTTCTGAGATGTTTTCGTTTTTTTTTAATTTTCCCATAAAATCTCAATTCACAAACTCACTTTACCACTAACACATGAATTTTTAATATATATTTTTTGTTGCGTATTCTTTTTTATTGCATTCATCATATTCGTCAATTTTCAATCATGAGTTGAGCTGTCAAAATGACATTTGAGCTCTAAAATTTGATGGAATTGATTTGCATTTACGCAAATCATAAAAACTAGTTTGACAAATGTAAATAAATTGCTGCATTTCCTGTACAATGGATCGGTCATTAACTATTGATTATGAAATAAATTGTTGTGCAAAGAAATGCAAAGATCAAATCAGAAATAGTAACTAATAAGTAGGAGTAATGCCATAGTTTTTGTTAAGACAATTTATTTAAGCACATTATCCATTATATCTGTGGCTCCTTTTATGGAGAAATTTGTAAAGCTGGATATAGTGCATTATCGATTCTTGTTTTTTTAAATATTTCTTGTCTAACATAATAAGTATTTTATCTGTACGGTTTCGGCAAAAGCCTCCATCCTATCAGTTGCCAATGCTGCAAGTTACAGAGACTGTGAAAACAGGACTGGCTCAGACGTCTGAGGAAGATAAGAGTCAGGCAATCCCCAAGGGCATCAAGATCACAAAGGGCCTCTCGACACTGGGATTCAGCACTGTATCACTGTCAAATGAAACATATAAAAATGTGGCATCAGGCAGAAGGTGTAAAACCCCTGTGACAACATGAGACAGTGCAGGTGAAAGTGCAACAGCTCAGGAGGTCGCATGGAGGATAGTGTTCTTCAATGGGCAAAGCCCAGATAGGTTTTCAGGAGGGGTTTGTGTGTGGAGCATGCAGTGTCTCTTCGATTTCAACCAAAGAAAGGTTTGGTGGAGTTGATAGAGTTCTCGTTTAAACGGGTTCAATTCGGTTGTTTAAACGTGTTTGAATTAATGATATCAAGTGTTTAATATATTTTCGTTAATGTCATCCAAAGAATAATCAAGTTTGTTCGGGGGGTTTTAGATATAATCATAAATAAGATATGAATTACCGCTGAAAGGGTTGGATATTTTAAAAAATCTCAAGCAAACGGTAATTGGCATGAAAAGTACCAAAGCCAGACCTCTCCAGATCACCTATCTGGGCTTTTGGTGATAAGAGAAAACTACAAGGAGGACGCTTGCACCGAACACTCGTCATTGTTAAGGGAAAAACTCCTCTCACTGGGCATGATTAAAAACAAACCCTTGCCCAAAGAGTATAGAAAACTTTGTAAAACAGTCTTAAATATCCACATATCTCGCCCCTTAAACTTGAATTATCTCACGACTTAAACTTGAATTATACGTCAATAATTAAATATTAGTCTCCAACCATCCCTTACAACAGGGCTTCCATTTTCCACATCCTGCCTCCTAGCGGTCGGGTCTGTTAGCACAGGTCCCTAATTTCCGATGAGCGTGGAACTCTTGGAGCTCGATGAGCGTGGAGCTTTTTTTTAACGCACACTTTTTTTCAAGTCCTGTTGGAGGTTTGTGAATATCTTTATCTTCTTATTTAGTAATTATTACTTATTCAATTATAGACTAATATAAGTGGAGCTGGAAGGTTTGTCATATGGTGTGTTAAAGTTTGTTGAATCAAAAATGTTTTTTCCATATGAGAAATTTCATGGCAAATCTTGAGCATGCACATTTCTTTGCACATGTTCCCATTTAACCTACCACTGGCCTTCGCGGTGGCCTATAGGACTATATTAATAAATTGGATGTAAATCTGAATGCATTGTTTACTACCACACATATTTTGGTTGATAACGATCATTCATAATGTCACAATCGGGTTGAATGATATTATTATTTTTTGTTGCAAATCAATTCTTGTACATATCATACAATGTAGTGAGTTGTATAATTGTGTTATAGTGAATTTAACTCTCTATAGTAAATTTAACCCTATATAGTGAATTTAACTCTATATAGTGAATTTAACTCTCTATAGTAAATTTAACCCGATATAGTGAATTTAACCCGATATAGTGAATTTAACCCGATATAGTGAATTTAACTTTCAGAAAGGAAGCATTAAAGATATACGTTTATATCAGTATACATTTATATCACTGTATATTTATATTTTCAAGGATTACAAGACTGCTGCAGTTGTTTTCATTGGATTAAATAGACAAGAGCTCCACTCTCTTTTTCTATCTCTTAAACTCTTATTTGTCTTTAAATTGATATCATCGCTGCTTCGTTCCTAAGCATTACCATTCATTACATAAGAGCAGTAAGATACTTTCTAGACATGTTTCCCAAGCATGTCTAAACCCTCATTTGTCTCAAAATTTTGTTACGACAGTGCCACGACTCTTGAAAGGTGATGAAGCCCGTTTTTCGTGAATATTTCCATCTATGGGGAGAAAGCGATTTCCTACGAATTGACCCAGATATTGATGTTTCAGGAGCTGTTCTAGACATGTCTAGTGAGCTTGTCTAACCGTGTCTAACCGTGTCAACATGTCTAGCACGTCCCCAATTAGTCTCTCAGAATTTGTTAATGCTACATATCTTTTTACATTATTCAGCTTGTCAAGGTAAAGGGGATATATCCGCTTTGAATAGGGTATATATGTCATATTTTGCCACATTTATCTCTATCATTGATGTTAACATCGGAATATACATTTTGGTACATTCTAAAAAAAAAGTCAAATATCCAATATCTAATATCAGAAGAACTTCACGTTCATTAATTTCCGGGCTTTCATCAAAACGACCTTCGGGAGACTGAGAGCATAACTGGTCGTCGCTATAACTTGTAGAAACTTGCAGAGTTGAAGCTCTATTTGTTGCAGCTCTTTTTTATTAAACGTTAAATACCATTAAACATATTTTGAAATCGTCAATTCATTAACATAGGAAGAAATCTATAAAAGGTTCATGATAATCTAGGATGATCATTGCACTGATATGTTTCCATTAATACTTTCAAGTTATTACGCAGGTCACAGGTATTTTTACAGAGATGTGAGGGATGTTTAAATGGTATGTGGTCATGAAACTGTGACACGAACCATCTCCCTGAGGGTATTAGTATTAGTTCATTTCCCTAGGAGGTTGGTCCCTAAGTGTATCCACTCACAACAAGCTCGGGTTTTGCATAACTGAAGTTTGGCATTGTTTTCAGACATCTTTCATATTTCGCGCCAATTCTTGTGGTGATTCCATCATGATAAACTGGTCATTGAGCTTCATATTTGCCATTGCATTTGCCCTTCAAGAGCCAGAAAAAAGGTTAATTCTATTACAGTGAACTACCATAATATATTGCCTATTCCTTTCATATTCACAAATGTCGCCGTCTCGGGGCTTCGTGATGTCAGGTGTTTGCTTTAGTAGGAGTACTTATGATGCAGATAGGGGTTTTCTCGGGAAGATGTATTAACGTCTAAGGTTTCTCATTATCACGTGATGTTTGTTCAGTTTACACCATGAAAGGACCGCGCAGGAAATAACTACATTTGTGTGGCAAGGGAAAGCTCATGTTTGCAAAAGGTAATGTGATAGAGGCTCTTAGTGCTCCTATTATGTGATCACCAATAATATTGTTTGGGTAAACGTTATATCGCATCGCCTATGGTGTATCCTCTGAAACATTTTATTATCATTTGCTCTCTTGGAAAATATCTCTAAAAGCTATTATTATGTTTGTAATCTATAAATGTGCAGATGTGATGGATAGGAAAGGGTAGCGTCTTGAGTGGTGAGCGCGCGGCAGACGTAAGCTTTTATATAAGGATGTTATATCTGAGTATCAGTGGGAGGCTGAATCTTGTACAGGTGCCCGGATGTTGCTGACAGGAAGTTAATACTTTATCATCACAATGATGTACAGTAGAGTAGAGGCTTTTGAATATTACATGATCTATGTGGATAAATTTAATTACTATCCTCTTATAGAATAGTCTACAGAATATTTTGGTTCTATTTTGTTTTGCGTATTTGTTTTAATATCTTGCAAGCAATAACACACATTTTTATTTATATCTAAGCTCAATAAGTGTGAAATGGATTTCATTACATTAACTTTAATTGACTCACATGATGAATGATAAATTTTATCTTGGATTGTGACTTCCTGTACTGCCAACCATGAGCTGTCTGTAAACCAAATGATTAGAATAGATTTGATCTCAGCCATGTGTCTAAATATAGTATTACTATATAAAAAACTAAGGGCATGAAAGCTATTGCACCTCATTTCTGTCAATCTGATGTATCAAATTAGATTTAAAATAGTTAGGTACATCCTAAAATTTAAAGGATATTATCCATACAATGCTAGGATAGCAAAGCACTTTTAGAAACTATAACCCTTACCTTATTCTTCCTTGAAATATTTATTTCATGGAGTTGAAATTTGTTTTCCAAGAGAAATGAGAAAAGACCGGTGGTTGGGTGGTGGAACACCCTGTAAATAATATTATTCTCTAGGAAATTTACAAATTTTGCACCCCCTGGTGTTTATTTGCTCATATTATTTGCAATGAACTACAAGGCATTGTCACACCCTACTGAGCACAGGATTAAAATAATATTCTGTGGGACACTTTTCATTTCTATAATTCCCTCAACTGGATCACAGGCTTTTCTGGTTTTTTTACAAGTGATCCTAGATTTGGGCAGAAATATTTATCAATGCAAGGTAGGGATAATTTTGAAACTCTGAACCTGAGGATTAGATGGCACAGAACAGAAATATCCAAACTTCAAGGTCATGAAAGTAAAATTAATAACTTTATACATGGATTAAAAATGATCTCATCCAAGGTTGTGATTTCAGCTTTCACCCCTTTAGATGTATATGACAAAATATGGGAGAATTGACATTGCATTGATCACACAATTTTGGCACTGTCTTAGCTTTTCAGATTCCCTGTGCTGCCAACTGACAGTATAAAATGTTCCCTCTTTTCCCACACGTATCTAGTAATTTTCGGAGCTACTCCCCATCTGTTATTATCCCTAATGACCAAAACATCCATCGATGACGTCAAATCTGCTTTCAAGCATTTTGCTATTCATATGGTTGCAGATGTAGATCTTGTGACAAGAAATTATTTCCTAATTATGTGTATTTTGGTATTACTTACATTTTCTATTGCATAGAAACCATGATTATATTTATCCTTATCCCCAGTGTTTTGGATTGACTTCCATCCCACTTCGTGATAGCCATGCTATGTTGTGATCTTTGGACGACAATTGTATTCTGTGAAGCTATTTGGCAATATTATATGTATCGGTACAATATCATGATTCATATAATATTGCCAAAATAGCTTCCTTCAATTTTGTACAGAAATAATATGACGCTTAACTTCTTTGTTATTAGACTGTATTTCATGGTGTGGTGTCGTGATCTTCAGATTGCCATGATGTATTTTCACACCACTTTCAATTAAATTCGTCCATGGATCAAATATACTGGTCCGGAATATTCATTGTAAAATACAGATTTGGTATATGTATGATTCAATTATTGATTTTGCATACCATGAAATAATGTATTGGTAAATATTGTATATTCACCATCAATAATTCTCATCACATTTTAAAATTAGTAAAAACTATAATCACAAGTTTAACCTCTTAAGTTGACCAACTTTGTATAGATTGTGAATTTAATTGAGGTATGCAAAACCCATTTGCGCACAGTTGTGAGCAGTACGTGCTCGTGGTAATACAGCCGAAAAGGGGGACGAGGCATGTTATGTGTGTAGACCACACACAAACAGGCAGCGACAATAGCAAGAGGCCATATGGCATGTAATGTGCCTTCTTTTAAGCCAATATGGGCAAGCGCCACAACAATATAAACATTCCCGATCTTAATGGACGGTACTTCAGACACGATGAATTCCGTTTGCTGATCACAGCCTTAGCCTAAAACTGTACACGTATCGCCTTACACATTTATATCAATCATGAGCTGTCTGCAAACCAAATGATAAGAATAGGTTTGATCTCAGCCATGTATCTATATATAATATTACTATATTTATATATACTAAGGGTATGAAAACTCTTGCACATTTCTGTCAATCCACTGTTTCAAATTAGATTAAAAATAGCTATGTACATCCTAATATTTAACGGATTTGATCCATACAAAGTATTCTAGAGAGTGAAAACTTTACATTATGCTTTTTAAAAATACATCTTTCATGGAGTTGAAAATTGTGTTACAAGAGAAAAGAGAAAAACGGTTATTGAGAGGTGGAACGCCCTGTAAATAATGTTATTTTGCGCCCCTCTTGTTTTATTACTCATCACTTTTCATCATTTTTCTACAAGGTATTGCCACAACCAACTGAGCACAGTATTATATTTTTCTATGGGACACTATTGATTCCCATAATTTCCTCAACCGGAACACAGACCTTTCTGATTTTTGTACAAGTGATCTCAGATTTGTCCAGAAATATTTATTACGGTAAGGCTAGGTTAAGTTTTGAAACTCTGAATTTAAGGATTGGATGACCCAGATCAGAAATATCCAAACATCAGGCTCATGAAAATAAAATTCATAACTTTATACATGAATTAAACATGTTCTCATCCAAAGATGTGATTTCAGATTTCAGAAATACTATGTACAGGCTTCAGATAGGTGATTGAGAACCTAGTTCATACTGAATGATGATTTGGAATAACTGATAATTTCTCATTTCACAAGAAATCAAAATCCCATCTTATTAACTATCACCGGAATAGTTATGGAATTAATGGAAATACTGTCTTTTCAAACTTTGTTGAAAAATAGATTCTCAATGGGCTTGTAAAAACAATGGACAATCATTGATTAGATGATATGAAATTCATCATTAATCACAACAAAGACAAACAGCAATCTATACAATGTATGCCAATGTCCTCCGATAGGTTCTCATTTAGAATTAATCAAATTTAATATAATCACTTAATCGTAAGTTATAACAAAACTGACCATTCATGAATATGTGTAAGTCTTTTCTAGCATACTATTTCATCCAAATACGGTGAAAGGTTTTTACACAATGTAGTAAAACTTCCATCAGTGTGTACCATGACCTTTATAACCACTTTGTCTCAGAAGAAACATTATATTTCAGCCTAACTTTCACAAACTGTTAATATTTGTCTAATTTATCCAACTGACCTTTTGACAATAGGGACATTAGGCCTGAAAATAATTCTTGTTTCTCGTTGAATCTCCAATCTATTTTTTAAGAACAGAAAAGATAGTTCAGATTAATCAAAATATTGTGAGCAACTAATATTTAATGATTAATCCAAGCATAAAATACTAGTCCATATTACTTTGTTATAAAAAAAGCAAAACACCTCCTAACCTAGAAACAAGACTCTTTTCTTTGTCTTCCGACATTATCATCTGGTTAACAGATTCGAGTTTTGTGTCAAATCTGAAATTGGGTTTCATGAAATGCGATCTGTGTATTTTCAAACTTTATCAATACAATTAGGCTAACATGATACTGGACAACATGGCAATGAACATGAATCTCCAGGTGGCAAATACTGCATTTCATGGTAATTAGTAAACAGATTAGATTGGTTATATTTACAGCATCTGAAAATAAAGCAGACAATGTTGAATCTCTTCTTATATTGGGATGATAGTAATACTCTGCGGAATCCCACAATTCCGGTCCCAGGATAGGAACCATATGCCATGTTAAATTAAATCAGTGTGATTTGGGCGGAAGCGTGAAGTCTCAACTTTTCTGTCAGGTGAATAATAATACTATATCGGACATTACTTTTCTTGGTTTGATCTTGGAGTAATAACAGGGGTGGGAGAGCTCTGAACCAATCTCAGGGGTGGGAGAGCTCTGAACCAATCTGGTCGGTACTCGAAACATATCTGGGCGGTATGACGTCATACCATTGTTCTGAACCAATTCTGAACCAATCTGGGCGGTTCTGTTATGTAAAGACTTTTTTATATCTCATAAAAAGCATCAAAATCATATAATAATCACCACAAAATTTTTAAAAATTTGTTACAGTTGAGTGTATAACAGTATCTTGTTCATGATAGTCTAAATATTATGACATATCTATAACGCTTTTGCAGTAATATTTGTGCCCCCAAGTCAGGAATTACCCCTTGCTATGCAATCTTAAACTGGGGCACATTCCTGTGTTAAAATTACGCAAAAATCTCGTTAAAAATCAGTTTTAGATTATCATGTGATTATATATGTAACTGATGAGCATGTTATTTTCTTTTTAAAATGGGTATGATAGTCGATATATAAAGATTAAAGAACACAACTTTTTCAGTATGGCCATTGTTCACCGTACGGCACCGCTCAGATACCACTCAGATTGGCTGCAATTTAGTGCACAGATTGTTGCGAGCGCCCAGAATGACGTCATTTAGTGACCAGATCAGTTGTGAGCGACCAGAATGACGCGATTTAACCAGATTGGTTCAGATTTACTGCACAGATTGGTTCAAAGCTCTCCCACCCCTGAATCTGTGCAGTAAATCTGAACCAATCTGGTTAAATCGCATCATTCTGGTCGCTCACAACTGATCTGGGCAGTAAATGACGTCATTCTGGGCGCTCGCAACAATCTGTGCACTAAATCGCAGCCAATCTGAGTGGTACCTGAGCGGTGCCGTGCGGTGAACAATGGCCAGACTGAAAACGTTGCATTCTTTAATCTTTATATAACGACTATCATTCACAAATGTTAAAGAAAATAACTTGCTCATCAGTTACATATATAAGTATATGATCATCTGAAATTGATTTTTAACGAGATTATTGTCACATTTTAACACAGGAATGTGCCCCAGTTTAAGACTGCATAAAGAAGAGTAATTCCCGACTTGGGGGCACAAATATAACCGTAAAAACGTTATAGATTTAGCATAAAATTTACATTATTATTAACAAGACACTGTTTTGCACTCAACTGTAGCAAAATTTGTTATATTTTGTGATGATTATTATGTGATTTTGATGCTTTTTATGAGATATAAAAAAGTCTTTACATAACAGAACCGCCAGATTGGTTCAGAATTGGATCAGAACAATGGTATGACGTCATACCGCCCACATATGTTTCGAGTACCGACCAGATTGGTTCAGAGCTCTCCCACCCCTGAATAATGAATGGAGGCGCAACGGCTGTCATAGCAACGCATTGTTCCACACAATGGATTCAAAATCCTTTGATCCTATCATAGTTGCCTACTTCAGAACAGTGAAAAATTGAAGATTCATATTTTTTAAAAATGAATTGGCCAAAGGTTTATTGAAGAATTATACCACATTTTGGTTTATTTTTTTTAAAGAAAAAATCAGAATAGTTGCTCTTATGAAGCTTACAATACCATCCACTCAAAATTACTTCAAATAAATCTGTTCATTTCTGTTCTGATTTCTTCAATAAGATATTATGAAAAAAAGAGTAATGCGTATTCCAAACCTTTTATTTTTTAAACATGTTTATAAAAAAATGATAATTCATATTCATATTGCTTTTTATAAACTTTTAAAACAAAGTATTGATAACGATATAGCATTTATTAAAATTCTTGTTGCAATTTTTTATTGTTATTTTTTGTTGATTTAAATGATGACATGATATGTATTAGGTCAATTTATTTAGAACGGCGCATAAATTGGCAGGGCTATAAACTACATTTTCTGATAGTATTTTTTTCACTGAACAATGTGGTATATTTTTCTAAGCTGCCAATATATGCGCCAATAATTAAAAATAAACTGGAAAGATAAAAATAACAATTAAGTACACGATTTCCTGATAATGTGAGGGTAAAACAGAAATATTTATTCATTTTCATAAATATGATATGAATTTGCAAATCTCTTCATAAAATCGTCTAAACTTGGAGCAGAGAAATCAAATTTATACCTTTATAATCAGTGAAACAAGGGGAACGTTTCATTCGCGATATGTGTAGCTCTAAATCATAGATTTGTGGAGTCAAAATTGCTTTGAAATTAGAATTACGTCAAAGATTTCTTATCTTGCGCCTATATGGCGTCATCAAACAATGCCCAAGGCGGCAACTATGTTGTCCCCTTTGATCCCACAACGTCACGCCTCCATTCTTAATTACTCCAAGGTTTGATATAGCGTACCCCTGGTGGACAGTCTGGCAAAACAATGACCTCATTATATTGATCGTCACTGTCTTGGGTCTTTTAAAATAATGACACCTTTATGACATATCCAATAGATGGGTTTCTGCAATACAATGAATGACCTTCCTGGTAATTTGTAGGTGTTTTTTTACTAGCATCTGCAGTGAGTGGGGTCATTCTGTTTGTTCATCAAATCCTCTGAAACTGCTAGTAGTTTTAGCTAATAGAATGTAAGATGTTTTGTTTTCAGGGGACCAATTCCCAATTTTGCATTAGGCTCCGAATTCTTTTCATCTTTTCATGACTTTTTAAAAGAATCTATTAGCTACCTCCGAGTCGTCAAGGAGGCTTTGGAGCAACATGACACATATCACCTAAAGAGAATCGAGATAGCAAATATGATTTGTAATAACCATTTTGATTGGCTGGTCATCTGCCAATATTCTACAAGGGAACTCGGTAAAGCCGCCCGGCATCTCACCAACAATTACGCAATTATGTGGGATATAAAAACGAAATTTTGGCATGAGGGAAACTTCATTATGAAATTACAACATTTACGATTTTTACAAGGTAAAATTATTAAAATACAAATTCATTGAGAATATCATTTACTTATCTACTTATCAGGTCAAAAGGGTTACTCCTAACCAAGAGTTTTCGCCTCACATTGGACATAATCTACACACCCATTTAATAGTGCCAAAAAAATCGTTTTATACTTTTCTTCTAATCTTATTTGTCTTGGGAGAAGCTGTAGTAAAGATGTATTTCAAGATACAGCTCCTTTTCATTAGGTCGCAATTTAGAAAATGGGATGTCCAAAGAGCATGCTACGATATTTGATCGCCTTATTAATTCAGTGGTGTTTTGCTGCAACTATATACAAAAATAATTCTCGCATTTAAGACTAAAGATAGACTAAAGTCGGCAAAGGATCAACTATACTAATATAGATTGGAGTGTTCATTGACTTTCTCATGAAAGGCCTGTATGCGCCATAATCATGAGATGTTTGCAAACCAAATGATAAGAATAGGTTTGATCTCAGCCATGTGTCTGTCTATGGTTGTATGTGTCAGAGGGGAGAATTGGCATTGCATTGATCACACAATTTCGGCACTATCCTCGCTTTTCAGATTTCCTGTGGTCATGATTTTGTGATTTTAAAAGATATATGTAAGATGAAATCCCATAACGTAGACTTTCTGTTTGATATTGTGTCATATGTTTTATTTCAAGATAAAAACTGAAAGGTGATATTTTCAGTCAAATATGCTTATTCCATCATAAATCAAATATTCTTTTATACGTATAGTCTATGTTATATATTTACAATCAGCAATGAGATGGGTATGCCTTTGGAGAATCTTTGTCAAAGAGATAATCACTGTCTGATAATCACTTTTGAGCTTTACATTTTGTAATGAAAAGAACTCAGTATTTGTAAACCTATTTGTTGGGTAATATGCGATAACATGCAGGCATGAATTGCGAAATTTATCACTTGACATTTGTGGACCTGCCCCACGGCCTGGTGGTCGGAAAGTGTAGACATTTGCACAAATATGCACAAATATGCAATTTATTCCATTAGTGGGAATCAATAATAACATAAACAAAAGCAACATCGCTAACTTTCTGAACTTTTGGCGCTGGAGAGAACATATGATAAAGCATTTATTGCACATACATGTTCATATACACCCCTTACTAGCCATATGTAAATGGTGGGGTAAGTTATCTTATTTTACAAAGCTGGAGAACGCTCATCTTTGTCAAATCAAAACCTGTTCTTTTCTTTTGCTATAGTTAACCTTCTAAAATCTGGATAAGATCACTTTTTATCTTTGTTAGAACAGAAGAACAACTGTGATACTTTTACATTTTCAATCTATGAACATATTGACTATGTGACATATTGACATTGTGACTTAATGCAAAGAGGTCTGTGGCAGAACAAAGCACTCCGCAGATGTTTCTGGCTTCACTGCAGCGACCTCTCTCGCTCTCTTACATCATTTATATTTGTGTCCATTGTACAACAATCAGAGGCAAATACAGTCCGTAAGTCACAAACTTCTTCCCCTTAAAATCAGGTATTCAGCAGACCCATTGAGCAAATGGCGAAATATGTCTGTATTCCATTGTTATAAATGCCATTGGTATTTCCTCAACCTTTCCTATCACGTGGTACAGAGATTTCAAATTAAATCTCATTGATATTTGTCATTTTATCCATATCGTTTTTACAATTACGTTTTCGCCCGTGGGCTTGGAGATATGATAAATAACCAGATATGAGAAATGTAAGAAATAGATCTCTTCATGCCTGATTTATTGACCAATCATCTGTTTCTGAACTTTTCCAAAACAGGCATCTCTTCAGACAGCAGCTTTTGTGGCAGAAGTTCCACCAGTTCCTGCATTCATAGCAGCACTCTTCATCCGGGTCCTCTGGGTCCAGGAGTGGGGAAGGGGTCAGATCCAGCAGCGGTAGGGCGTAACTCATCACGTCCCGACGAGCCGTTAGACCGATGGTATTTCCCCAGAAAGGCCTCAACCTCTTTGAATGCGACCTTGAACTAAAGCGACCTCCATTAAAGCCATTTTCCGAACCACCAGAGCTCCATCTGGATTTTCTAGCAGAGTGCACACTTCTGAGGAGGATCTGTGCAAATGCCAATGCTATCGCATTGCCTGCTATGTCATACAGGTCAGGTGACAGTGTGAAACTAAGATTGTTAAGATCTAGGAGAAGTCCACTGTTTTGCAGGCCTGTCTGTATGCTATCATCCACCAGGGCATTCACTGTAGCATTGAAAGCAGAGTTCCTACAATTGTCCACATCAAACCAAAGAAAAACTCCACCTACAATTATCGCAAAAATTATAGATCATTATAAAACATTGTCATCAATTTAACATTTTCTATTTTTTTTTTTTTGATATTGGATAGCTTGAATGCAATCATATATCACTGTTTATGAAAGACGGGATAAATCCATAGTAACACGAATTTCGAAATTTCAAATGTATGCATCGTAATAATATATAGTGAATGAAATAAACGTCCTTACCTGTTACAGGTTGCATAGAACAAGGTTGTACCTTGACCTTGGCCCAGTCCCCATATATGTCCCTTATTAGTATTTCTGGGGTAAGAATATTACCAGAGGCCTGCAACAAGTCACCACTTAAATGATACATGTACAATACATAATTTGTCTGTGAAAATAAAATAGCCCACTTGTTTAAGCTTAGTTTAACACTGCTACCTAAAAGAGTATTGGCCTGTACAAATCAAAAGACTATTTGTAGGGGGGCAGATTTTGGTAGTATGAACAACACCCATCAACCCTAAGATACTTGAGAGATAGATCTTGTCAGTTTGATCTTGGAGTATTCGTTTGATACTTCAACGTTGATACTTGTAATGACTAAATCAATTCAAAAGCTTAACTGGTGGACTTGAAGCTACTTGTATTGATTACGATTTGTACGTTTTTTTTATACAAGGGAGTTAGGGCTTTCTTACCATTTCAACCAGTGGTGAACTGTTATATGCAAGACAGGCTTGAGATACTTGATTTCCAGCTGAATCTGTGACAAAGATGGAGGGCAGAGCACCGTGGATGGGGAAGACAGTGTGGCATATTCTAACCTTAAACCAACAAAATCCTCTCCCGTCCAACAATCTGTAATACACATGAACGATATATATATATATAACCATCTAATAAAGCTTATGTGATTGAACTTGTGTGAAAAAACACGTTTCGCTTTAAAAACATGAAAATATAAATACATAAAAACATTCATAATAGTTGATATATAGTAAATCACTTCCCTCTTGGGGTAAGACACTCCTTATAACGTGGTGTGTGACGCAACAATATTATAATTTGATTAGAAGTAGAGTATTTTTCAACATGAAGAGGCACGGGGTTTCCGGAATAATATAGTATACCATTTAATTACTTTTTATTATCCGGGTTTTGAGTTGTTTCATCCACGCGCATGTGTATATAGACTTACTTATGAGTTGCTGCGACGCATGATAGTGGAGCTCTTGAGAATTCATACACCATGCCACCTTCATAATGATCGTGAGTAGAGTCCATAAAACATCTGTTAAACTTCCCGGTCTCCAAAACCAAAGGACCCATCATCATATCCAGACTCTTGGTGTCAATCGGGTGAATGCTTCTTGGTGGAGTCCCCCTGTATTTGAAATTATTTAAGAAACCTTCCCCAAATAGTTTACACCACTCCAGCGATATATTTGGATCTGTCATCGTCTGTTTATAGGATTGAGACGCCACCGGATGGTACTGTACACCTGGATGATCAAGAAATCTGGAGATTATGTTCTGTATGTCTCTAGCATATGCCTCGGGATAGGTCATGTGTGCTCTCCACATAAGGTCTATATCATTTGGGGGAAATATCTGAGTAGATTTGTTGGAACGAATGAATTGAAGATATTGGTGGTACCTATTCACAGCTTTTTCCACGTGTGAAATAGAAAAATGTGAAATTTGATAATAAAATGATCTTTGTTGCTCTATTAGATCCTCGAGAAAATCATACATAGTCCTTAACTCTTTATCGTTCGGTTTGTTACACTCATCCGGTCCTTGTTCAAGGTTGACTTCAAATGGGACATGGGGATATTCATTCTGCCAGAGTTCTCTTCCAAGCTTAATATGCTGAGATATGTCATCCTCGGTGTCTTCACCAGTATAGTCTATTACACTCCCAAATGCCCGTATGCATGCTTTTCGGTATGTTTGTGGATTTTGCATGTGAACTTTCCACACCCAGAGGACATCAATAAATGGTGATATATCATGTAGGTTGTATTTAGCTTTGAGTGGCATCCATTGTTCCCAGTATCTCCGTATGGCTCTGTATACACAAGGTCCTTCATACAGTTGTGGATAACTGTTGACCTGCTTTAGGAAGAGCAAGTGCTTGCCAGCTATAGCATTGAGATTTACCTCTGTCATCTCCCGTGCCATCGTCCACTCTGAAAATAGGAATCTTCTATTGTATAACCAAGAATAGCTGTCAGGAAATGCACTTAATGAAGTTATCAGGCAAATAATCGGGTTGTCAGGCACCCAGAGGTTTTAATGAATTTCATTAATTAGAGCTAGTGTAGAACAACAGTTTCATCCTTCTTGTTTCCGACTTGTATCCAAGCTTTGGGTATGTGACGTGCTAATATGTACTTCCGCTTTGTGAATGCTACTTACACTTGGGCATATTACATTATTCACATCACAGAAATATAAATATAATGTCACAATACAGACCATTCTCTACCTACATTATCTACGGTGATGATTTGATGCTTTCCTGTGTATATTTGATATGCGGTTTGTTGCCAGGACATCGAGGTGGTTCCAGATCCCTGCACCTTTCAACATAGGCATGCTACCATGTGATCCAGTCATACTAACATCTTATTACGCCTTTATCTATGTCGATAATCTTTTAATTTTCACCCACCGTGATCAAAGCAAATATTCCGGCCACTGCTGGCCAGGTTGGCATACTTGGTATCATGCCAATTTGTATAGATTGAGTCAGGGATATCAATATGTTATTTGCGCAAATATACAATGTGTGACCTTCCCGTGCTAGACTGGGCTCGCCGGAGCGCGCTTGTATTAAGCCTTTTGTCATACAACTTTGAGGTTTACATGACTCAGAATGGTCTGAAAGCGCTGAACTAGAATAAGCTTGGTAAATTGAGCAATTAAAATTTTTGATATTGACATAAACTATTCATTGCAAAGGGCATGGTGTATATTAAACCCCATCAAGCTCACAGTGCGAAGTGGTGCAGTGAGTGGCATGCTTCCTCTTCTGATGTAACTCCATTCCAGTCACATAAGGCAAGCTTTATCAAAATATCATAAACAATAGGGCTGGGCCCGAGGCAGACATTGGTTACATCGATCATTGAAAATATAAGCCCCATGGTTATTTAGATCATATATGTTTATATAAATCAATTATATTAAGGCAAGAACATGTGAGTGCAGTCTTCAGGGAGACAGATCTCTCAAGTTGGTTCTGGTGGAAGGATCTCAAGAGTCCGAAGGACGAGTGAGATCCTTCCACCAGAACCAACGAGACAGATCTGTCTCCCTGAACACTGCACGAATTCATGTTCTTGCCTTGATCTCATACTTATCCACTGCAGATAGATGGGGTTTGCAATCAACTTTATCCTCAAAGTAAAGCAGTGAAAACATGATAATAAGTACAGAACTATGTTGTGTGTGGCTCATTTAAGTTCTCAGCTCATTTACATAATGTAATCAATTTTATATTACTACATGCAGTGAACTAGGCCACCTATAAAGCACTATATGAAATGGGTGTAATTCTGTTTCAACTGCATGAACAATCATCAGTTTCGAGATTCCCACAAAAGGTTGCAGTCTCTGTCGACAGGGGTCCCACCTGTCTGTGTTTCAAGGTCCCCATGACCCAAATCTGAAATGTCGTCTGCTCCAGGTCAAAACAAACCTGGACAGTCATCATGTTCATTTCAGAAAAATCAACACATGATTTGTTGAAGAACTGGCCTAAGACATGATTACATTTATTTTATAATTGACAAATATTATAACATTTGTGCACAAACATATCTAATTAAGCATTTTATTCATTTCAAAAGTATGCAAATATGAAAAGAATCTTTAAAAAAGATAAAAGGAAAGTAGTTCGGCAGAGGGGTGATCTGCAAAAAATATCTCATAGGTGCAGAACACTCTCTTGAGGCACCAAGTATGAGATAAATATATGTTTGTCATCGATGTACGTAAATGCAAATATACTTTGCATTAAATATAATTAATCGTCTCAGATTATACCGTAATTTTAAATAGTAGAGGTACAATATGTACTTCTCAAATTGATGTTATCATTATACACTTTCTTTACACCTTCACAAGTCATTTGGTACACATTCCATAGGATAGATATGTTATATTCAGGTGTATATATATATATATATATATATATATATATATATATATATATATATATATATATATATATATATATATATATATATATATATATATATATATATTTACACACATGACATTGATCAATGATGATATTTTAACTGTTGAACTGCACAATACGCCAGATAATATGCAATTCATATTTAGGTAGTCAAATATAACGTCAGATGAATCATTCATGGAAATATCATTAAATCTTTATGCTTCATGGTATAAGGTTTTTTTAATCTGTGTAGGTGGGCTCTTCGGAAATGCCCATCCTCCTAGACCTGGCCGAAATGCTGTAATGCCAGGCAAATAAGTTAATAGTTGTGTCTCATAATTGTCATGATGGGTGGGGATAGAGGTTTTTTTTTTATCATAATATAAGTCTTTAATCAGGCATTAGATGTAGGCTAAATTATCGTTCAAGAGTTCATAATACCAAAAACACCATATTGATTATTCGCAATAAAACTCTGATTGTTCACATTAAGTGAATATATGGTTAAACTGGAAAAAGACTTAATTCCTCTTTTCTCGCTTAGATGTATGTTGTCACCAGTTGGGGGTTTTATGGGAAAAAGGTTGCTGGGCTATTTTAGGGCCTTCCTCTTCAGTAGTTAATTTAGAAAGTTAAAAGACATGAAAATGAAAGGAAGAACAATGCAGTAATTAGATTTACGTAATGTTTTATTCAAAACAAAAATTGTACGTTTTGACTTGATTATGTTTGGTCAAATTCCACATCTCCAAAAAAACATATTTGGAGTTGAAATACGCCAACCCTTCATTACTATGTTTTAAAAGTGTATGATATCAAATTGCAAAGAAATAATTTAAGAAAGTGTGTATTGCAGAACACTTCTTTCAGATCATTATTTAACTTCCCAATTGAAAATAAAAACCCTTTATTTAAGCTATACATATATATATATAGGCGTGTTATAATTTGCACTACAGACAATACGAGACACATCTCAGTCTCCCATGAGTCATACCCACGTGACAGTCACACACAGCTATCTATAATTTGGTGAAAATAAATTCTGATATATATTTTTTTTGATAGCTAAACAAAATCATTGAACTAATTATGTGCTTGAACATACTATCTATACCAAATGAACTGAAATGAAAAATAATTGGCAAAACTTAACAATTTATACGCAAAGCTATTCTACTAATCTACAAAGCTATTGTGTTTGAATACTTGGTTTATGTTGTTATGGAACATGTTATATAACGGTTAGCTCTGATTCAAAAATATAGTAGGAACCCTTTGTATAAAACATAGGTAATCGATGGTAATATTTATCAACAATTATGATCATGCAGAGGCCATCTGGAGATACTAGTAGTTAAGGAGCACAACAGTCAAGATTACATCAATAGATGGCGCTCACTATCATTTTATGACATTTCAATTCATTATTTCATTACTGTTATGACGGGAACAATACAATCATTTGAAATAATGGTATATGATGGATGTTATTATTCTTAGAAACATTGAGAAAACATTTTTTTCATAAAAGAATGTTAAAGGCAATAAGTAAGGCAAATATTATAAAGATAACAATCAATGCACACAAACTTAAGTTTATAAAATAGCAATGAGCTCCCTATCTTAACCTCAACCAGATGGACACAAAAACAACAACTAAATGTCAATGTAAAACATACCAATTAAAAATCTATAAGCAATAAAAAGGAAACAATTACGTTCACATCTTATCAAGTACTCATAATACTATTTAAGACCATTGAGTCTAAGGTGTTAGTGCAATGGTTTTATCATTCATTTGAATTTATGATAGTTTATATATTAAATTTCACAAAAAGTAAAATAACTTTCCTCCGGTGAAAGAACAAACATTTTATTTATGATAATATCAATGATTTGTAAAACCGGCAAAGACTTTGTTACCATCCTTTATGAACCTGTTTATGTCTTGAGGAAGGAATCTAAGTTAAATATAGACTTAGACACAAGTTGTTCTCTTGACAAACCTGGAAACCCCTGGATAAACTTCTAGTATATAAATCTTTTTTATATAAAAATATAATTATTACACTTCGTGATTAATTCATGAGGAAATGAATAAAATGGGTAAAATAATCCATATGTGATCTTCTTAACTGTTTACATGATATATAAAACAGCATTTTATCCAAACACAGAGCAAATATGTATCATATGTATGTAAAATTATTATTTATTATTGAAGTCTTAAATTCTTAATTTGTCATTATATATATATTAGACAAAATATTTTGTAAATGACCAAGGGATTTTTTTTAATGCACTCCTAGTTCTATCACACGTGAATCTAATGTGATACAACAGTAATAGTAAATAGCAAGACTGCCGCAGAGAAGATGACGAAGAAGATCCTGTCTAGGACGATGGCGATGAGCTTCCACTGCAGCCTCCCGGCAGTGTTGCGTCGGGGCGGGGGCACGATCTGGGCACGGTCCTGGTCCATGAAGCTAGGCTCATCTCCCCCGTCCATCTTCTCCAGAGCCTGCATGGTGACGGTAGGCGGCGGCTCCAAGATGGCGTAGTCTGTTGGACGCACACAAACCAACCGGCCAAGACAGCCAACAAATATCTGGTGATAAGATATATTCTTATTAGGTTTAACTACATTATATTCAACATACTTTTCCTTTATTCATACATATTTTTTTATGAAAATAGCATTATAAGATTAAATATTATTAAGCAAAATTTTATTCAGAAAGCATTCATGTTATTCAGAAAATATTCATGTTACACAGAAAGTATTCATGTTATTCAATTTATTCTATTCTTGTTATCATAGGCATAATGTATGTTTAGAAATACTGACATTCCTGAGGAGAGCGGGCGCTGTGTGTTGATACTCGGCCCTAGTTGCGATGTTGGAGGTGATGGTGCACAGAATGAAAGCGAGAGTGACCAGTCCGAACAGCCCAACCATATACTGGGCTGTAATAATATAACACATACAGGCATATATCTAATTTTACTGAGCTGTAATAACATAACTCATACAGGCATATATTAATTTTTACCAAGCTGTAATAATATAACACATACAGGCATATATCTAATTTTACTTAGCTGTAATAATATATCACATACAGGCATATGTTTAATTTTACTAAGCTATAATAATATAACACGTACATATAACACATACATTATCTGAGCTGCAATAATATAACACATATATGTATAGTTACAAGTTATAATATAACACATAAAGGTCCATGTTTGGTTATACTGAGCTGTAATGATATAACACATACATGTGTAGCTCCAATTATAGTAACAAGTTGTAATAGAACACAAACAGGTATAGCTTCAATTATAGTAACAATGAGTTTTTTGGACAAGTTTTACTGTATCTATTGTCAATAAAGGGGGTCCTTCTTCAATATTGATGTTTGTGGGGCAAACATTGGGCCACGGGCCGTGATACAGCTTGCTTATTAACACAGGCAATCTGAAAAGCTAAGATTGTGCCAAAATTGTGTGATGCAATGTCAATTTTCCATTCTGTCATATAAGTTTTTATTAACCTTGGCACCTATTGTAATTGGGCACATTTTCCATATCGATTTGTTGTGCAATCATCTAGTCATTGTTATCCTACACTGCTGGTGTGATTTTGACTAGATTTCCTCTGTGATTTAGCTTTATGAGGTGTACCATATGTGTGTGTAGTTTCTGTTGCTGCTGTTCAATGGGTGCTTCATGCTTGAAATTATTGTTTCTCTGAATCTGTGTGTGTAAGTGTGTATGAGGGGATGTGACGATTTTCAGGGGTGTTTCAGGTATATGTGCTAATGCTGATGACAATAAAGCCGCTGTAGATGGGAATATTGTGTATCAGGCAAAAGTGAAATAAAGTTAAATACCAAAAATGTAATCAAATTAAAAAACGGTGGAAAGTTGCTCTATGTGTGTTCGATGCATTCATGTGATAATTTGTCCCGTTTGTAAACTTGAAATATTATAATTTCGATCTAGTTGCCCTCTGGTGAGTTTATTGTGAACTACACATCTGCAGTTATTTGATGAGTTGTGAATAAATCTTTCAATATTTGACATTAAAAAAAGTCTTTGGATGCAATTTACCTAATATTGGCACGTCATTAGATGAAGGAATCTTCTCATCCATCATTTCTAGGAGGATCGATAAGCTTACTATCATACCGGCACCTGGAAAGTAGGAACGCACGCTTCACTATAGTAACCATATTACTCAACTCATGGTCCTCCATATAATATTCAGCCAAATTGTATACTTGTATACTGATAAGTTGTATGTTTTATTGCAATAAGCCGTGATTGTGAAAATGTAATTCTCTTTGAATTGTAATTAAAAAATTGATAGGGAACATATGTCATAAAATAAGCAATTTCTCATTGCATGAGTGGTGTATTCTATAGCTGCAATAGATAAGTATCAAAATGAGCATACGACATTTCCTCATAAAGGAAATATTATCATGAACCTTTTCGGTATTCTTACCTGTATTAATATAAAAATTTTACGAATGCTAGTAGAGATGTGTGATAGTATTCTTGAGGGAAGCTATATTAAGAATTGATCTGCGTACAGACAACTGTCTTCATGCAAGATGATACTTTAAAATATTCGGCCATATCTTTTTTTTGCTCACCATTTTAAGACAGTTTCATTTTAATTGTTCATATATTATATAGAACTTAAATAATTATATAAAAAAACATTTATCAGAGATACCTGCATACTTCAGATGAAACAGAAAAGGCGTAAGTAAAAATCTAAAACAGACTATTTTGACAGATATTATTATTTTAATAAAGAAACTTACCAAGAGGAAATTTGTTTTTGTGGTCCAGCACAAAGAGAAAAGGCACAAGGAAGGATATCAAAATGGCCGGTGAAATAAACAGACACATGTAGTACTGAGAATGCCGTTTCAATGTGAAATGAAAGGTGACGTCGGTGTATTTCTCTACACAACAGTCATACTTCTTATCAGTTCTTTTCCCAAGCTTCTGGGTCAGTTCCCATTCATCGTGCTCTTGATAGTTGGACGTGTCACCGAGAGCTCCCTCAAAGAATTGTAAGTCCAACTGGAAAATTGCATATTCATAAATATTTCATTTTCTATAACAGCAAAAATATATTAGATATATTTATTTCTCTAAACATCTTGGAGTTGATACTGTGTTATAGTACTGTAAAAGGGTATGATTTATAAATGTATTATATTTCAATTACAAGATATGTTATTTGACTAACTTCATCATACAACAACTAGTATATTCTGAAAAGAAGAATTAAATATTGCTGGTAAGGTGCTCTTTCTATTTTGATATAATTGAATCATACTAACCTTGCTTGCGTCATAGACCCAGGAACCGTATTTCAGAGAACAATCCTGCTTGTCAAATGGGAAATGTCTTAGTTTAAATTCACAGCTGACTTTCTCGTGAACTTGTGGGATCCATAGTACATCTCCTGTAGGGTATACCACGGCCATTTTATCTGTGGAGATCCCATCTGTTGTGTGGGTTGCACTGTCCGAAATTGTCAAGGTATTTATATTAGCCTCACAAAATACATTTGATAGTGATTTTGATTGCATATTTATAACATTATTGTAAATCCAATTACGTCTATTCCCATATCGCAAAATATAATCATCACTTTGGAGTATTAATTCCAGATCTTTGTTTGAATTATAAATTGATAGATTTAGATTAAGGAAGAATGATATTAATACAGATTACTTTACTAAAAACGTCAAATATGAATTCAAAAGCAACTTCATGCTAGTCCAATTGCACGGATATGAAAGTGTTTGCAGGGATTTTCCTTAGTTCAACCTGAGAGCAATATAGCAGATCTCTCATGAGAACTAGCTCATTATGCACAAAGGAGCCAATTAACATAGTTCAATATTTTTAAAACATGACATGCTCTTGACTTAATAACATTCTTCTGTTTATTTCATCCTCGTAGTTTTAGCAACTTCGACATTTCATTTTAATACATTGTGCACCTATTTTATATATTTTTTATTTTTGTTTTCCGTCGTGATTGGTCGAACCACCCCGCCTTTAAAGCATTCATGAAATCACAGAGATCACAGACAATTTTACAGAAGTTTGGGGTATGCTTTCATGTGTCCAATGGATGATTTAGATATTAGCCAAAGAGTCATCTACTTTTAAATGGCACAGAAATTCATATAAGGGAAATTTGGGTAATAACATTTGATCGCAAAGTTTGGGGTATTAACATTTATATTATGGAAGGAAAAGGTGCTTGAAAACCTCAAATCATGATTGCTTTAAATGGTATGTTTCACATGTTTTATGGAAAATAATGCTGACCTATTAAATAGCGTAATATCGGGCCTCCACAGCTTGGCGGCAGGGAGGAATATATGCGTGATTCCATTATAATCTGCAGGATCCCAGGTCAACTGTAGGTCCTTCCACATCTACAAAAGCACGATACAGTATATGAGGAAGATTGAAATGTTATACCATGGGTATGCAATTAATTCCACGCGTGCATGCATGCTATTTCTTTTATTTTTTGCTATCATTCTAGCGATATTTCCACAAACGGTGTTTGAAGTAAGATGTGTTTAATATTTTGTAGTGAGGATTAGATATATTGACTGCGGACATCTCGCGTGAATTTATTACTTACGAGTTTATGCCAAATGTTCAGAGATACGGATCCCTTGCCTTCATCCTGAAATTAAATAATTATATAAGTCTTTGAATTACTATTCCATATCATGTGATATAATAAAAGGTATCAAGAGAAGTTAGATTTTAATCGTGATTTCTCAACTTGATGTTGGTTTCTATTGTACAGTCGCCAACGTGTGGCAAAAATCATCCAAAATACAGAATGTTTAAAAAAGAAGAAACACTTTCCAATAAAATAACAGCCTTTCCCAAAACACAAAGCGATATCTGATAAACTTAAAACGCCTTTCTGAACATTAAAAACCTTTTCAAAACATTACAAAAACAGTTCTGAACTCAAATTTCTTTGATACAAAATATTTCTACAGCATAAAAAACATAGTTTCCTAGATACGTTTCCCTGAACAAAAAAACTTGATGGCCAATAAAAATTAATACCGTAAGGAATCTATCGCTATCTCATGGATGTCATTCCCGGTACACATTGTGGTCACTAAGGTAAATGCTAATTACATATTTCTTCTTTTCCAGCATGACACCACATATGTTCACAATGCAAGGGAATATATTGATGTGAAAAGTACATGAACAATATACACTAACATGTAATATTAAAGTTATTGAAATAAAATATTTGAAATAAAGAATAGTATGATAGATATGATAAAAAAAGAAAGCCAAACCACTATTTTCCTCTATTGTTTTATATTATGTGGGCAGTGTTAAGTTTCGTACATATCTTATTTTAAAATGTTTATGTATCCCAGTCGGCGTTTTTTTGTTGGTTGTTAAAGGCTGCCATTTAGGTCATTATGCTTTTCAGATTACCCAGGAGATTGAGGACCATTTTTACTATGATTTGGCCGGAGGCCTAAGTTGTGCTGACATTCCAAAGAGACAAATTTAGTTTGTACTTACAACGTCCACAAGCTGTATTATACTAATGCCAAATTTGACTGGTACACTGCTGTTCCAGCCATCGGCTGGTCGCGTGAATTCATCGTAGTCAGTCATCAGAGAGTGGGTTAAATTGTGTTCATGTGAGATGAAAGTCCGCACAGATTCCGCTACAGAGAATGAATTATCAAAATTAAGCATGCACGTGGTAATATATAAAATAAGTTAAAATTGATAACTGATATAGTTAATTGTTCAAACTTACCTGTCATATTAGCGGAGACGGAGGGTGAGAATATTACCATGCAGCAGACTGCGGCATAAGCGTACATCATCCTCATCATCATTAATATGTTCACACGCCAACCAAAACACTGGAAAAAAACATATTAGTGTGACACTTTTATGCTATAAAAGCAGCACACACTATTATCTTTCAATGTTATTGTCCTAGACTATTTCTGAAGACACTAACGTTAATCATTTTACTAACATCCTGACCTTTCTTTTCTTTGCACAATTTATTATATCACGGTTCTTAATCTGCCCTTTTACACTCTGTGAATTTTTCTTAAGTACACCCATTTATTCTTCATATTCCTATTTATTTTTCACATTTCTTTGGCCAAACTCCTGTCAACCCTTTTAAATGTATGAGACCGTATTGTGCCACGATTCAACCTCTATATATCACGTTAAAGTGAGAGGGGAAGAGAAGCAAGTTTTAAGAGGCATACCACACGAAGACTGCCTCAAGTCAACAGCAGTTTAGTTTTATGCATTCATTTTTTTATCAGAGGTCAATAAATTTATTATGACAAAATTGTTCTTAGTAATTGACAGTTATCACACAAACAATTCACTAATTTAAAAAGAAATTCACAGAAGAACATCAATAAGATATAAGGTATATCTTCAAGCAACACCATAAAATAATTTGAGAGAGATAAAGACCTTTGGATGGCTTCTTACTCTGCTGTGGTGGTGAGTCACATATAATTAGTGGTCCAAACTCACTTATTCAAAGAAAATACAAATATGAAAGCAAATAATGTATACTTAAATCCATCAAAATATGGCCTTTGGATTTGAAAAGAGTATTGTAAATATAGTTTTAATGTAAATTAAGCATCACTCTTATTCAGTGGTCCTCGATGGAGACCAGCTTCACTTGACTAAGCAAGTAGGTCTTCACTATTGTCCCATTGAAACATAACCTGTGCGTACGTGAAACCAAAAGAGTTACCCAACTTCCTTTTCTTATTAACACACATTTTCTGATATGTAACTAAGCTCGTATTTTGATTATCGTTTTTGGTTTAGAATATCAAATATACCTCAGAGATAATTTTAAATAAAGATAAACCCCATGTGCACAAATATATGTGACACTACTGCGAAGCCTGTCTTGATCATCGAGGCACGCCTCCCTCCATCTTCCATTTCTCATCTGTCTACAAACTCTCAAAACAGCTTTGACTCTATAATTGGTTCCTAGCTACCCTTCAAATCACCATCTTTAAAATAAATCACGTTAAAATAAACAAAAATGCAATAAACACAAAGGTGCTGAATACTAACCAGTGTTACTTCTCAATGTTGCCTGTCCAGAAAGCTAGGCAAGGAAAGATGTACTAGTGAGATTCTGACCCAAATAGTTTGTGTACTCTCTTTGGTGCCCATTCAGACTGATGCTCCCTCTTTACACACTATGGGTCAGCGACTTCATCTCAAGCTTGTAGTCTAACATTGACCTTGACGAGCGGTGTGTTAAGCGGATTTTCCCTTTTACGGGGAAAATAAAAATAACTCTATGTGCTTAAGATGTTATGTAATGGAGACTGTCGTAATAGTTAGTTTCGCGAAGTTCATCCATTCGATTTCAGATTTTAGAAACTTAAAATTCCCATGGAATTTGCTATTTTTTTTATTAGGGGGGGGGAATCCCTTTTTACAGATACGATCAATACTTTAACGAAGTCAAAATATTAAGAAAATCAAACATTAATGGACTAAGAGTTTTCCTAATTTGACTATAAACACCAAATAGAATCGTATAAATAATGCCTGGATTCCAGTGGAATGAGATCGTATAAATAATGCCTGGATTCCAGTGGAATGAGATCGTATAAATAATGCCTGGATTCCAGTGGAATGAGATCGTATAAATAATGCCTGGATTCCAGTGGAATGAGTTCGTATAAATAATGCCTGGATTCCAGTGGAATGAGATCGTATAAATAATGCCTGGATTCCAGTGGAATGAGATCGTATAAATAATGCCTGGATTCCAGTGGAATGAGATCGTATAAATAATGCCTGGATTCCAGTGGAATGAGATCGTATAAATAATGCCTGGATTCCAGTGGAATGAGATCGTATAAATAATGCCTGGATTCCAGTGGAATGAGATCGTATAAATAATGCCTGGATTCCAGTGGAATGAGATCGTATAAATAATGCCTGGATTCCAGTGGAATGAGATCGTATAAATAATGCCTGGATTCCAGTGGAATGAGATACAATGCTATTTGTCAACGATCACAAGAAAATAACTTTAACAAAAAAAGTATACAAATTGACTATATTTATTGCAGAGATTAATATACTTGCAATTATGATTTTATCGCCATTGTCCTCGTGGGCCCCACTCTGTTTCATAAAGACACTCCAAGGCCATTTAATAATGATCAATCATTTTAATAACCATTTTTGATGAAAATCCATCGATTCCACTATACAATAATAATAATAATAATAATAATAATAATAATAATAATAATAATAATAATAATAATAATAATAATAATAATAATAATAATAATAATAATAATAATAATAATAATAATAATAATAATAATAATAATAATAATAATAATAATAATAATAATAATAATAATAATAATAATAATAATAATAATAATAATAAACAATTTCTATAGCGCTATATCAGACAAGGTCTGCTCATGGCGCTTGCGTAGGTAGTATTCTCTGAACAGATGGGTACTGCTTTTTAAAGACGTCCACCGTTTTGCAATCCTTCACTGTATGGGGCAGGGCATTCCATAATTTTGGGCGCATAAACTTTGGGCCCTATCACCGTACGTTACAAGATTGGTCTTAGGAATTATATATTCATTTTTTTAATGCCGATCTAAGGTTTTTTTTGCTCGTTTTAATTTCTAATAAATTTTAAAGATAATCTGGGGCCTTTCCATTCTGTATTTTCAAGGTAAAAAGAGCAATTTTGAAATCTATCCTCGCCTCAACAGGCAGCCAATGTAAATCCATTAGTTTTTTCGTGATATGGTCCCTTCTATCTAATTTTCCTACTACTCTAGCTGCAGCGTTCTGTAGCTTCTGTAATTTTACCAGTTCACACCTGGGCATTCCAGCTAGCAGAGAATTTCCATAATCTAGTGTAGAGGAGATAAATGCATGAGCTAGTATATTCGAGGTTTTTTCGTCAATACAGCCTCTAATCTTTGCAAGATTTTTCAAATGATAGTACCCATTTTTACAGATTTTTTTTATTTGAGATTTCATTAGTAGTTCCTGATCAATAATGACACCAAGATCTTTCACCTTGATTGATCTAGGGATATCAGTGGATCCTATCCTGATTTTTTCTGGGACATCCTCTTTTTTAATGTCCCTCTTCTTCCCGCACATCATCATCTCAGTTTTTGCCTCATTAAGCTTCATCTTGTTTATGAGTAGAAATTTTCTGATTTCGTCAATACATTTTTCCATTTCCTCAGTAGATGATTTTATTTCAGCTTTAGACTTCGGATCAAAACTAATGTAGATCTGTGTATCGTCAGCATATACATGATGTTTTAGTCCATACTTGTCAATGATATCCGCCAGGGGTTCCATGTATGCAGTAAATAATATAGGGCCTAAAACAGAGCCCTGGGGTACACCATAATTTATATGCCTATTCCCTGATCTGTTCCCATCTATTGTGACGCATTGCCTCCTATTTGATAGATAGGAACGAAACCAGTTCAATGCTACACCCCCAATGCCACATCTTTTGTCTAATCTATTCAGTAGTATCTCATGATCAATAGTATCAAAAGCCGCAGATAGGTCAAGGAGTATGAGCATCACTGTTCTACCATTGTCAATATCTCTGAGTATGTCATTTTGGACCTTTAATAACGTGGTTTCAGTGCTGTGGAATTCTCTGTATGCTGAATGGAACATGCTCTGAATTCCATTTATCACCAGGTGTCCAACAAATACCAGTTGTCTTTACTTGGCGCTTGTTGGGTGACGACTAATTGATATATTAATTGGGGTTTTGTTGGTTTTTAACAATTTATCTGTCAATTGTTAGTCTTAAGCAATTTTCCCGTCCAGAAAAAAAACATCCTGAATGGCGAACAGAGAAAACAATTGGGCAGCCCAACTGACAGGGGGGGTGGGAAAATACATTGGTTGGGAAAAGAAATATTGATTGTATATATCTTCCACACTCCCCCTGAATGATCCATGGTCTGTCCATCATCGTGCTCATTTAAAAACATGAAAACTATATGCAAACGCCACCAGAGGGCGACGTGCTGAACGGTACTGGTTTGCACGCGTGCTTCTGGTGGATGAAGTAAGGTATACGGCGCGCGGAACGAGGATTTATTTATTTATTTATTTATTTATTTATTTATTTATTTATTTATTTATTTATTTATTTATTTCTGAGAGTGCGCTCCCTCTCAAAATCTTGGATCACCCACTGCTTAGAGCATGCACTTAAGATATAGCCTACGGTTGTCGAATAAACAATGCTAAATTGAATATGACATATCTACAATACCTAAGAAGAACTTCAGAATCCCGTGTTTTTAGAAATGATGGATGGTCAGAATGTCTTTTTTATCTCACACATTTATTTTTTTTATCTTAATCGAATTAAATGTGAAAAATACATTCAACAGTTTGCTGCCCCAGTATTCCAGCTTAACCACAAACTTTAAAACCAGTATACCATTACTTTGGCAGTGATGCTTTCATTGGCATCATAATTATGCACGAAAAATAATAAATGTTTAATACTGTTTAATTTTATACACGTTTAAAGATGACAATGAGTTTATTTTTGTTTTATTTGGAGAAAAAAGTCACAAATCAATATGTGAATGGGGTGAATCTAGCATGGCTTAGAGTGACTGGTTTGGAGTCAGATCAATAAAAAGATTTATATTAAATGGTTTCCAAAGCTAATGTATGTCTCATTAACTGATAAAAAACAATAAGAAAATATATTATCATTTCTCATTTGTGTGTTATGTGTCATTACACCAATCCTTTCATTTGATGTCTCTGTTTCTTTTTTATTATTCCCATCCAACAGAAAATGTCGTATTTGTGACGTTCTGCCTGTGGAGACCGATTGTGGGTCGCCATGCTGCCTCATTGAAAACAACACAACAATTGCACAAAAAAACTCTTTAAAATCACCCTTCCACCACTGAGTACGCTAGAGTACGGTAACGTATGGTAAAAGTGAGTTTCTCTCAGATCTCCTCTGACATGATTCTGCAATGTTCTCTCAATTAGAAACATTCAAATACAACAACCTGTTTATAACCATCATCTGAAAGCTAGGATATATTATGTTCCAAAGTCGTAAATTGATCACAAAGTTCTGATGCGAGAGACAGTAACTTTCAAGATATTTTCTGAAAGAGTATGGTAATCCCACTGCTGATTGAGAACAGTAACTTGGTTATTTTCTACAGGAGATAGAATCTACATGCTTGTGCATAGATGCATCTAAGGCATGATTTAATGCATCTACAACATAAAGTAATAACAAAATAGTTGCACACGGAAACGTTTAGGATAATACACCTACCATATGATAACAATATTTTTTCTCTGGTAGCTAGGTCTATATGAGACATGAAGATGATTCTATGTAGAAAACAGCATATTTCAGTTAACAGATGCGGATATGTATCTGAAACTGATCTTCAGATATGTAACATTTTGGATCATGTGTGTTTTTGCATTTGCTTTTTTTTACAGAAATTACTAAATTTAAATATGGCCTTCCCAATATAATGTCAATCATGGAGATATAATGTAAATACAGTCAAGCCCCGCCAGTCCGTCATGGTCTGTCACACATAATTCTGCCGGTTTCACGAGTCTGACGGTTTGATGAAACGGACATCAAATGAATACAAATAAAGAAAGATTAGAATGGTTGCAGCCAAATCACTGTCGGTAATTGATATGCCGGATTATCGGGGGACGGTCCGGCGAGGTCTGACTGTATAATATCTTATAGGATTGTATATCAGGCACTAAAAGAAACTTCAAAAGTTGTTTAATTATTTACAGGACTTAAAATTCACCTCTTTTTCTGTGAGCCTATTTGCTTATTAATTTGACATATATGTATAAAATGAATAATGAGTTCATGGTATTCATTTCAGACATGTGTAAAGCCCCAAAAGACCTCGATGCAATCTTCGACCAACTTTCCGCCATTTTGATTTCGATGCTTTCATAGCTTGGTTTTAGGTAGATTTTCACAGTAATTTAATAAGTTGCGAATGCTTTGGGTTGAAAATTTTCGAGTTTTAACCTTTATAATTTAGAAATTAATTTAAGTTTAAGGGCAAATGGCAACCGTGAACAAAATATGACCCTCACTCGACACATCCGAGTACATATATACAATCAATCCGATGCATTTTGGACCTTTACAATCTATCCAATGCATTTTGGACCTTTTCAGGAAATATACTAAAACCCTCAATGAATAATGCTCCATCCCTTTAGAGCTTTACACGGCTGAGATCAAACCATTTTGTTTGGGGATAGCACATGCGGAAATCCAGCGCGGGAAATCATATTGGATGTAGGTCAGTTCTATGACGTCGGGAGGATTTCCCAGCGGCTTGGATGAGGAAGTGCTTGCGAAAGTGGGTCAGTGTCACGGATGTGTAAACAGGCCATCATGGCGGAGAAAAGACAGAAGTTTCTGCAAGATTTGCTGATGAAACCCGGCAATAATACGTGTGCTGACTGTGGAGTAAGAGGTATGTAGCACCTGACATTGTGTATTAGTAATACCTAATGTCCAACCATCCTCTCTGATGAAGAATGTCACCATAGCACCGATAAGAATTCTACTTTTGTGACCTGCCCATCTGACTGTTTTTAAGTCTTGGCCACCTGTTGAAATGTTGTTGTTGACCTGGCCTGTAATGGCAGCATGCATTTTGGCGTTGATTCAACAAAGTATTCTACAAGACAGTGTTTGTGACCTACTAAAATCTGTCAATTTAACAAGTGTAAGTAACCACTATACATTTGGAAAGTGGTGCTAAAATCCCAGAACTCTGTACAGTAACCAGTGTTGGTTACTCAACAGTAAGCAGTGTTTTGCAGAGGTACTGGAGCTAAAGTTCCTCAAAAGTATCCCCTTTTGTCTCTCTGTCTGTGATACTGGCCATCCACATTTCCATTCTTGAATTCTCTTAACTCCATAGTATTACTCATTAGGGGGAAACCACCTGCTTTGAGCTGTCAGCTGCCGATTAAATCCTTTTAATTTACCAAGATATAGCAGACCAGGAGACATATAAGTCATAACTTACAATACAATACAATGAAAATGGAGCAAGAGGTATTATCGTCAAAAGGACAGTTAGTTTATACCCAAAGACATCGGCAAAATAGACTTGAAATCCACTGTTTCTAGAAACACTACGCACTGACCATCATGTTGAAGTTTCCCAAGTAAATAAACTCGACCTCCGGCAATTGACTGTTGCAGTTCTGACCCATGTCACTATCGTTCCCAGTCATAATGTCTAAAAATACAAATCTGTGTGAATTCTGTAGTGTTTTTTCTTCAGTTTTTTACCTGATATCACACGTGACAACGTGAAATGGCATTTGGAAGAGTCCAAGTGATGACATCATGGAAACGCAAAGGGAGAATCTTCATATGACGTCAGAAGGACCACAACGTTGTTGAGCTTACAGACTGTTGCTGTCACTCCCGTGAATAAACTGACCCACTTTCACCTGATTGCGCAAACTCGTAAACAATGGCGAAACGATGCTGAGATCAAGAAAAAACAAAGAATTATTTTCAAACAGGGCTGACATCTTAAGTTGATTTAAAAAGTACATAATTCTTTGATTGTTAGTCGCCGGAAGTCGAGTTCTTACAGAATCGGGACTTAAATTGGATGGGCAGTGCGTAATGTTTCTGGAAATATATATATATATAAATATATATATATATATAGTATCACATGATACTAAGATGCAGATTTTTTTTCAGTTGTGTAATTCAACATGTCAATCCCTCTCAGGCTTAGTGAATAATATACCACTTTTCCAAACTAAATAGTGCAGTGCAGTGTTCACAGAGCAATATTTTTGAAATATTTTTTTAAATTCGCTATAATCATTATGGAATTTAAAAAAATATTATTTTTACAAAAAAAATACACAATATTAATTTCCATTATGGCATAATGAAAATTGATATTATGCAATTTTTACTAAGTTAACTAATCATTCTCCTGAAATCATGTTCATGATATTTTACAAACTGTATATATAAGAACTCTGTATTGTATGAACACTCAGTTTAACATTCAAGGATCTGAAATTAATTTTTGTAATTTTATCTATTTTCATTTCCATCCATTACTCTAAAAATCACATGGGATGTTTATCATCTCATTTATCTTATGCTTTAGATGTTTTACACTAGAACACTTTTTTACATTTCTTGGGAATTTCAACTGGTTTGAGGAAACAGTAAAAAGGAAAAGGGAAATACCTCTCATGCTGTCATATAAGATAACATTATATTATATTAAGCCAGAAAAAACATTAAGTTAAACATCGATTTAACATAAATTGTTAACATAAATGTGAATTAATGTTATCATAGATATGCATTAGTATTTTACATGTTTATTCAGTTGGTTCAATGATGATAAATTATTTCTTTTATATGTTAAGGATGTCAGTTTGGCCAAGAGCTTTTTTTTGCATTAAGTTGCACTAAGAGATTTTTTGCACCCAACAGCAGTGAAAGGCGGTGATAGATTGCACCATGGATAAGCTGATCTAACCGCCAATGATTATTTTCTCAATGTCATCTTTTTTTTATTTGGGACAAACTTGATACTTTATGTTTTACAAAATTTGTTAATTTGTTATATATATATATATATATAAATTATCTAAAATTTGTTTAAATATATAAAAATCATGAATATCACATGAGATTCCAGTGGCAACTTTCTATATGTGTATATTTCTTTGGACACAGGCATGTAAAAATTTGTACAAACTTGTAGCTTTCCATTTAAGTAAAAAGCACTCCAACCAGGAGTGGAAATTGAGAAACCAAAGTCTGTGCACTTCCCTACTCTCATAATGTGGTCTGGGATAAATGTGAGTGTGCATGTCATCAATATATACTTTGTCATCAATATATGATTTGAATTTTCCAGCCAAATAACAGAACCCTATAGATAACCTGATGGCCCACAGATTAGTATGCAAGCACTTTAATAGGAAGATTTAAAAAGAAAAATGATTTAAACCCAAACCATTTCACAAATCCTACCTCATTTGTATGGTGAATTGACATTATTGCTCAATTCATAACATAGATTGGCCCAATAGGCATATCTGAGCAATGATAAGTGCTTCCTTTTGTTTTAAAATCATATTGACCTTGCACTTTGAAAATAAAATTAGATTAATTGTAAAGCTAGATATATATATATATATTTCATTCAGATGATATTGTTTGGAATCACGAGACTCAGAAACAGGATATATATTTATGTCTCACAAAATATTACTGCTTATATGTCCTTTAGAATATAATGCTTTCAGTTTAAATTTCCTGCATGGTAGAGTAATATTTTATCCAGCTGTTGATAGCCATGCTTTCTATCTCAGAACTGTACTGTATTGTTAATGTACCACCATTTAATGATCATGTGACACTATCACATGTTTTAAAGGTGAAAGGAAACCATTTAATCACAGCAAGTTTTAGATGATAAAAAGATTTTGAAAATTTGACTTGTCGATAGTTCTCAGCTGTTTTAATACACTTACAAGGGTAAGAGTCGGAAACAAATTATCCACTACTAAGATTATTTATTTTCCCCATTCAAACAAATGAATGAACCGATAAAATTGGAGAGGCAGACATTGAGCTGATTACATAGAGCAGGAATAATTTGGCATTCCACACTTCAGTTTATTACCCTCAGCCCCTGATGTAATCAGGCTGAGGGTATTGCAGTACTCCTGGCGTGGGTATGTATGTATGTATGTATGTCTGTATGTCTGTATGTCTGTATGTATGTCTGTAGCGAACATCCTTGTCATCGCGATAACTCAAGAACAAATGATGGCAGCTTCATGAAACTTGACACACATATGCATCTGGTGAAAACCTCGGACGAGTTCGATGGACGGCGACCTTGACCTATTTTTCAAGGTCACAGGAACAATTATGTGAAATCCCAAGAATCACAATAACTCAAGAACGAATGATGGCAGCTTTATGAGATTTGACACACATAAGCATCTGGTGAAGCCCTCAGAATTTTTCCTATAAAACATGACCTTCACCTACTTTTCAAGGTCACAGGGACAATTATGTGAAATCATCTTGTCATCGCGATAACTCGAGAACAAATGATGGCAGCTTCGTGAAACTTGACACACATAAGCATCTGGTGAAAACCTCGGACGAGTTCGATGGACGGTGACCTTGACC
Organism: Amphiduros pacificus; assembly: GCA_949316495.1. Classification (NCBI taxonomy): domain Eukaryota; kingdom Metazoa; phylum Annelida; class Polychaeta; order Phyllodocida; family Hesionidae; genus Amphiduros; species Amphiduros pacificus. The sequence continues at coordinate 17,653,332 of OX439002.1, read as the reverse complement.
TATTTTTCAAGGTCACAGGGACAATTATGTGAAATCCCAAGAATCGCATAACTCAAGAACAAATGATGGCAGCTTTATGAGATTTGACACCCATAAGCATCTGGTGAAGACCTCAGAATTGTTTCTATAAAATATAACCTTCACCTACTTTTCAAGGTCACATGGACAATTATTTGAAATCATCCTTGTCATCGCGATAGTACGAGAACAAATGATGGCAGCTTCGTGAAACTTGACACATATAAGCATCTGGTGAAAACCTCGGACGAGTTCGATGGACGGTGACCTTGACCTATTTTTCAAGGTCATGGACAATTATGTGTAATCCCAAGAATCGCAATAACTCAAGAACGAATGATGGCAGCTTTATGAGATTTGACACACACAAGCATCTGGTGAAGACCTCAGACTTCTCTTGATGGAACATGAACTTCACCTACTTTTCAAGGTCACAGGGACAATAATGTGAAATCATCCTTGTCATCGTGATAACTCAAGAACAAATGATGGCAGCTTCATGAAACTTAACACGCATAAGCATCTGTTGAAAACCTCAGACTAGTTCGGTGGACGGCGACCTTGACCTATTTTTCAAGGTCACGGGGACAAATATGTGAAATCCCAAGAATCGCAATAACTCAAGAACGAATGATGGCAGCTTTATGAGATTTGACACACACAAGCATCTGGTGAAGACCTCAGACTTCTCATGGTGGACCATGACCTTCACCTACTTTTCAAGGTCACAGGGACAATTATGTGAAATCATCCTTGTCATCGCGATAACTCGAGAACAAATGATGGCAGCTTCATGAAACTTGACACACATAAGCATCTGATGAAAATCTCAGACATTTTTGTATGGAACATGACCTTTACCTACTTTTCAAGGTCACAGGGACAATCATGTCAAATCCACGTCATTGCAATAACTTAAAAACAAATAATGGCAGCTTCATGAAAATTGACACACATAAGCATCTTGGAAGTCTTCACATGAGTTTGATGGACGATGACCTTAACCTGCTTTTCAAGGTCACCTGCCCATCTCAATAATTCTAGAGTAAATGATGACAGTTTCATGATACTTGACACACCTAAGCTATCAAAGGAAGTAGATTTTATGGGTTTTTTTTACCCCTGCATCAATTTGCCTTGGTGCAGTGACGTTTTGTTCACAAATATTGTGTGGAGCGAATGTTGTGCAATGAGTTACCAGGGCTGAGGGTTGATGCATCTCTGATGCCTATGTTAATATTTGTGATTGATATTATTACAGATCCAGAATGGGCGTCATACAATATAGGTGTCTTTCTATGCCAGGATTGCTGTGGAGTACATCGCAGCATGGGAGCACACATCAGTAAAATCAAGTCCATCAGGCTGGACAACTGGGATGATGACCAACTCAGGGTGAGAAATAACCTTCTCTCTCAGTCCAGAATTTTAGACACTAGTTAAGTATGATTTACAAGTCAATATTTTGGTGGTGTGGTACCAATTTTTTGGTACCTTTGTTCACCATGCAGTGAGAGACCCTGTTGGTAGTCTTGGCAGGGAAGGGGGGACCAGTCAAACTCATTGATGTTTGTGAGAAAAAAATATAAATGTAATAATAATAAGTAATATGTAGTTTAACAGTATATCACCATTTTGAACACGACTTATGTCTAATGACTAATGACTAATGCCTGATGAGAATGATAAATATACTGAGAATAAGGTATGTCTCAATTTAAAAATTTAAATATTAAAAAGGAAATTAAAAAGGCAATGTGTTTAATGTTTATATGTCTAAAAACTTTTTTTAAAATGACATCAATATGTTGGTATATTGACACAGATTATGGAATCACTAGGGAATCTTAAAGCAACACAGAAGTATGAGCAACAAGTACCTCCATGCTACAAAATACCAACATTTAGGGATGCCCCGTGAGTAAAATTTATATTGGAAAGTAATAAGAACACTTTAAATTAGTATTCTGTCAGTTCAAATTATTATTCTGTCATTTTTGATGATAGGATTGATTGTGATCTTATTGTTTTTTCTTTTTAGTGTATTAAAAGATCAGTGGATCAGGGCAAAATATGAGAGACTAGAGTTTTCAGATCCTGACAAACAGACATATCTCTCAAGCTACAGGGAGGGCTTCTTGAACAAACAGGGCAAGGATGACAAAAAGTTCCACAAACGAAGATTTGTTTTATCAGAAACAGATGGGACCCTCAAATATTATAATAAAGAAGATGTGAGTGAAAGGGCAAGACTAATGCCAAATTGAACAGCATTAAACAATCAACACTTGAAATAATATCAAATCCAATAGCTTAAAACAACTTCCATTGAAATAATTTTTATCATTAATTTTCAACATTAAACCATTATGTTGATATCACATCTCTACAATGTACACATATATATGAATTAAAGGTGTGCACCAAGTGATACAGGCTCAATTCAATATTAAGAATTATGATTTTACAACATTAAAAAACCCCAATAAATTAATGTAACTTTCTTGTTGATATAAATTGATCAGAATATCATATTTGACAGCGATATCTAGTAACAAGCAAGTCCAATATTCTTTAAGTGTCAACATGAAGATGTTTTATTTGAATTACAGGCAAAAGCTGACCCTAAAGCTGTTTTAAGAATAGATGATATTAATGTGACTCTTGTGCCAGAGAAAGTTGGAAATCCTAATGCTATGCAACTAATGTATGAAATGAAAGATAAGCACACTCGCAGTATATACCTCACATCAGATGAGTCCAGGGTAAGTAAACACCTTGATCTGTGTTAGTCTGAAATATAGTTAGGAAGGCACTGCAATTTTTGACAACTGCACCAACTGTAACAAATTATTTACCTTAGAAAACTTAGAATAAGACAAAATATATCATATTATCTTTAAATATCATAAAGCAGTGTTTTATTCAGCTGTGGTTACTATGTCAGTATAACTTCTTTAGTGAGGGGGGAGACATTTTTACTGTCACTTTGTCTGTCAACTTAGTTCTTCTCTTCTGAAACAACTGGTCAGATTTAGAAGTTACAGATCGGTAAACTGTTTTATTTTCAGGGGACTAATTCTATCTTTTTTCTATTAGGATTGAATTTTTGCCATTTTTTAATGATTTTTAAAACAATCTAAAGCTGTTACTCACCTTTCAAGGATGCTGCCATTTTGAATAACATGAGAAATATCAGCCAATTACAATCAAGATAACAATCGGGCCAAATTCTGTATGCAAGGTGCATTTTGATATGCCAAACATAGCCTCAGTTTAAAATGTATGAAATAAAACAGTGTGGGGATATGGAGTCAGGCCCAATATTGGGTACATTATTATTACCATATTGATTGTTCTGGGTCCACAATGCTGGATGAATACTTTAAATGATGCAGTTTACCAGCATTTCCAGAAAATGCCCATAAAAATTAAAAAAAACAGTGATCAGCAAAACTCTAAACATGTATATGTTTCATAGGATCTGATTGATTGGTACACTGCAATAAGATCTGCCAAACTCAACAGGTTACGTATTGCCTATCCAGGTGCTGAAGACAGTGAGGTATGTCAGTCACTTCAAAATGAAAATAACATCACTTTCAAAGCTGACATGAATTTTTGATTTAATTGAAGCTTGTTTTTCTAAAAATTATTTTGTCAGCTTGAAAACAGAAAATGTAGGTGTTCACATTTTCTTTGACATATTTCATATAATCTTCTCTAAATAATCCTAATTTACATAAATAAATGGATTTTTATCTCAAACAACTTTCCAGTTAGTGAACCTGTTGACGAGAGATTTCCTGAAGGAAGGTTGGTTGAGCAAAACTGGCCCCAAACCTGGAGATGCATACCGTCGTAGATGGGTCAGCCTTGACAAGAGAAAACTTATGTACTTTGAAGATAGATTGGTAAGTGAACTCTTTAACTCTTGAAAATTGTGAAAATCAATTCTAATTTTCTCCTGCTTTTTTTTGTTATCTGTTTAACTTTAAATTTTATTTAAAGAATTACAGATGTGTAAAATTGAACTAAAAATTAAACCAACATTTTGTTTTAAATGAAAAATACACAATGATTGCCATGTAACCTATTTCCTATGGACAATATGAGATTGTTTTCTTGGGTAAATTTGGAATGTATGTGAATAATCACAAGGAGAGACTTAACAATGGGCTGACACAACATTTTAGAAAAGTATGATTGTATAAACCTAATGCATTTGCATGAAATGAACAGGATGCCTTTCCCAAAGGAGAAATATACCTTGGCACAAAGGAGAAAGGTTTTGCTGTGCGTGAGGGAGTCCCACCAGGAATGAAGGATCCAGGAAACAGTTTCACCCTCAAGACCCCGGACCGCCACTTCCACTTCTCAGCCGAATCTGGAGACGAGCAGAAGGAATGGGTAGCTGTCCTGAAAACCGTGCTACAGATGCCACTCTCGCCACAGGATTCCTCTAGTATGTCGCAGTATAAATGTAGTAAATAAAGTGATACCAGGCGTGGTACAAGACAGGTATGCTAGTCCTCCTCAAACATGTCCACACTTCAACCAGATACTTAAAGTTGCTTATATTACCACCTTTCTCACATCATGATGGTAATATCTACAGCTATATATAATTGATTGATGACTGACTTCGAAGAAATTAGTTTTACTTACCATTCTTACAAGGGTAGATAGAATCTTGTAGTGTTATGGTGGCAGGGTAGATGTAACTTTTTTGCATTGATTATCATCAATTTTCATGTTGTCAAGGATAGTTAATTCCAGCTAATATAGTCTATTTGCATTATAATATTGCATATATTAAGATTAACTCACTAGTTCAAGATGAATTCCAGATTTGTTTGGAAACCAATAATAAATAGTATTTATGCACTGCATGGAAGATATAGGATATGATTATGCACTGGCTAATGTAGTACACTGAAGCACCAATGTCCTCTGTAGTTAAATTCTCATTCCTTTGGAAATAAGGACAATTTTTTTTATCTTTTTATCCATCTGTGTTAAACGCCACCACAATATCCATTATTTGTGTGTATCAATGGTGGACTGTGTGTCTGTCCATCTGCCTATCAATCCCAAACTGTAGCCATATATCTGCATCCTCTCAAGGTATTTTCTTTTCAAGCACCTAAATTTTAAGTTAGATATATTAATTTTCAACTTGGGTTAGTAAATGTCCCACTAATGTATAAAACACGGAAACATTTCAATACTTCCGAATGTGATATACTTCATAATTTTTAGAATGATGATGGACATCTTTATGATGAGATTAGATTTATTTTGTATTACCATATCCAAATATTAACCCTTATGATAGAGACATGCACTGATGGCTTCAGTTGTAGTATTTATTAGCTGTGCTGACCAAGTTATGTCACTATGCAACGATAGGCCCGTCCTGCCCACTCATAAACATGGTCATATAAAGATTATGCTGGCCAAATCATCAGCTGAAATGTTGTCTCTTAACCTTACATCTTTTCCTAGTCTTCATCAAATATGTTACAGGCTTTTAGATGTAACATCTTAGTCAGGAACACTTTCTGACTTTTTCTTAGTCAGAATATATGTAATACTTCATTATTTTTGTTTGCCTGTTAAATTTCTTTTGAAACTACTATTAAAATATGTCTTTACTATTCATAGCAAAGCATTGTCATAGCAAATCATTGTCATTTTCCTAAAGCTCATATTTTTTCTTGATGTTTTGTATTCTATTAATTCTATTAATATATTCTATTATATTCTTTTAAATGATAGTAAACAGTTATTTTTCTCTCACATGAATAGTCATCTCAAACATCCAGTGGCTCATTCTGCAAATATAGGCTCAGTTTGGCTATTGGTGAAAAGTAATATTGGAGTGATGCAGTCAGCCAACATATTGGAGACATTATTTTTGACACATCAACTGCTTAAGTAATTAATAAAGCATTTCCGAAAAACTTTCCTAAACATTACAAAAATGCAATGGTCAGCACAGCTCTTAGACATTTATTGTAGAATAATTAAGATCATCTCTAGTTGTCACAAAGATAATTGATGAATCTAGTATTAAATAGAATATTTGAGTATGATAATGTGAGATAATTTGATTATTCAAAAAACTATCCTGAAGAATATTTAAAATATGAAATGGTCAGAATTAATTAGAAAGCATGTACCGGTAGATGTTGCACAATTAATTGTATATTTTGTGTTCTTTTGATTATGTGGTAAGCTTACTTTGACAGAAATCTGAGTAAGTCTTGAATATAAATAAAAGTCAAAGATGTTTTGGAGTAAATATTATCTGGCAATTATGGAGGACTAACAAACTGTTTTTACACCATATATCACTTATTACACAATTGGTATCATGCTCAAGCAAACGCTTTCTAACAGTTACATATGGACAGAATTAGTAAGAAAATATAATATATTTTTCTTTAATTTGGTCTTTCCCACAGGAGATTTACAGAACAATTAAAATACAAATTGCATTAAACCTACCATTATGTAACTGGTAAAAAGGTGTCCTATTAGTACAAATATACTATATATAAATGTCCTATTAAAGCTTATTCTTAATTTTACCTATTTTCTATTAAAATCACTGCTGTAAAGTTTTCACCAAGGTTAAGCCAATGAATTATCACATCCATGCCTATACTTTATCAAGAGTATTATTATTTAGATTTACATGTTCAGTGGATGTTTTTGGTGCCATAAATTGACTTTCTACTGAAATATAATTAACAACAAAATGATTAATGCCAAAATTAGGTAAAATTGACCATAAGCAGAAAAATGCACATTAAAATGGAAGATTATGCATTTTGGTACTCATAATAAGGAATAAAATATTTCTCAATATTTATCAATGAATTATATACATATTTAAAAACAACCATATTTCACTGCATCAAAATCCATGATCACAAATTCTTGTATGTCTTTTTTTGGGGAGGAGAGGTGGGAGAGCACATCAAAATTATGTCTTAAAATTAATGGTTGTGAATAAAGTGAAATATGGTTACTTGTTTTAGGCATGGCATAATAATTTCTTGACTTATGATGACAGAGTTTGCAAAATAAATGTAGATTTAAGGAACTTCTTGACACTGCATGAGAAAATTCCTCTAATCTATTCAGGGTATGTCTATGTAATGCATCATAAGGTCAACCAAAGTTTCAAATAAGCTGGTTATCTTTTACAACCATTTAACCTCAATAGTAATCAGGAAAAGAACTTAGAAAATTTATAGAAATATTTGTTGAATTCAAGTCCATACTGTGATAATTTCCATGAATTTAAAATGAGAAAGTATAAGTATTACAAAGTAAAGCATGCCATTTCAGGAAATATTGCATTGGTGATATTATGTAAATGCATCAACTAACCTTCCAAACTGAAAGATTCCTCTTCTGTTTTAAAATGTTATCTTGTTTCCTTTCTTTTCAGATTTGGCTTTGGGTCACCGGAAAAGGTCCAGTTTACATAGTGTGTTTGGGAGATGATGATCAGTATATATTTTTTTCATTTCTCTCAGTATACTTATGTACAGAAAATATTATTATAGTATGCATTTGGGATTTCTGAAAGAAGTAAGGTACTTATGGAATTCCTGATTTATTTTCAAATTACATCATATTCATTGACTGCCATATACCTTTAAAATGGTTCACAACATCTTTCTGATTGCCTTTTGTGTAGCAGCCTTTATGTTTGAGAGTAGAATTGGGGTTTGGACCAAATTAACAGAAAAAGAAATTCATCTGGTTGCATAGCAGGTCCAAGCACATAAATATCCTTTTTAAACACTGGCCAGTCCAAGTGACAAAAAACAATTACCTGCAGAACACTTTTTGGTGGATTTAATTGCATTAGGATTAGAAGAAAAATTCACAACCATTTAAACCCATTTTTAAAATGTTAAATACATTTAATATTATATAGGTAGTTACTCATCGGTTTGTCAAGCCAAATGTTGAAAGAAGAGTCATTAAGAAAACTTTGGGTTATTCAACATAAAATAAATTTTTGTAGCTGGTTAAAAGATGAATATCTGATTTAAATTGATATACTCAATGATGCCCAGGAACAAAATTGAACACAGGCACATAATTTCCATTTAATGCTTAGTAGTTATAGATCTTACAATCATAAATATTTGTAATTTTCAATTCTTATTGTAATATAAGTGAATGTGTCATTCTAAATATTAACAAATTTGCATTTGATATGAAATTTCCTTAAAACAAGTAACACTTGTTCATTTTTTTAATATGTTGGGATGAAAATGTTGTTTTTTTAAAAATACAAGTTCATTTGAGTCCGTATTTTCAGCTTTCATTACATAATGTTCAACATTATCTTTTTTGTTGTATTAAATATACATTGTTGGAGGTCGGGGCTTGGAATTTTTCTGGCCCCCAAAATGTGGAAGAATAATGATGAGAAAAAATGTTTCCTCTGGCTTTGTCAGTGCAACTGTATAATCTTTGAAGATTTCTATCAAACAATCACAGAAAAAACAATAGCCTCAAGAATATTTGAAGTTGTTTGAAAAAATTCTTTATTTTAGATAACAAAATTGAAAGAATTTCCCTATGTCATATGCCCTGTTTTTTCAGTGAAAAGTTTACTGCTTTTTATTTAAAGAAGTATTTTGGAGCCAACCAGGTCAGACTGGTTTTAATGTGTAATTTTGTTGTAATCTGGAGTTGACTATAAATTTATAATTCTAATGCCATGCAACTTCAGGTTAATGTCTCAATTAGATTTTTCCAATCATAGTAATTTTGAAATAGTAAGGCATAAATAAAACTAAAACAACATTTAAATTTGTACCATAGACATAAATTTATTAGCTTTATTTTATAATCAATTTGCAAATTATCAGTTTTCACTAATCCAAATAATGGGACCATGACATATTATTATTATTATTCCTATACTGGAGATTGTCAGAATAAAAGTTGGCTATGGTGATCATTAAATAGTGGGCCATTTAAGAAAATAATTTCAACCTGGAAAATTTAATCAAACGACAGAAAAATGTGTTGTTTTGGTTAAGAGCAAAATAAAAATATCTATGCACAAAAGTGCATCCACCCAGCAAACAAAGACATGACTTTATTTTCTTGTTGTTTGCAGAATTTTCAAATACAACAACTGTAGTTCTCAACAAATTATAACTTTCTGTTTTCAACTGAAAAGTTGGGCAAAGGAGTCTGAGCAAAATACTCCCTCTGCCTCAAACTATCAGAATATTTACAAACGCTAAACGTCTATTGAGTTTCATGGTCAAATACCATTATACCATTTACATGAACTTTAAGTGTTGTATGCAATGGATATAACAGTTCTATCCAAAACAAATATTAGAATTTTTCAGCCAACCAGTTTTACAATGCTAAGATGCTAAAATAGATATCATGATCACCACATCTTGTTTAAAACTTTTGTTACTTTCATCAAAGGTAGAGAACTGACATTTTTGTGAATAAAATTTTGGAACAGCTTTTTTACATAAAGTTAGATATTGATCGAAAGTCATAAAGGGGACTGAATGTTTGGTCAATCTGATTAATGAAGCAATCCCAGCTCGTCATTAGTATTCATACATGCATGATACATGCTGATCCATACATATGACCTGGGTGAGACGGCCAACAGTTTAATTATTACACCTTTTTCTGAGAACAATAGGCACTGGCCTGACTGTCCCAGCGGGCAACACTTGGAGTCCTAAGATAAAGTAGCTGGCTTTACTGACTTTGACAGTCAGTGGTTCAGACTTTGACAGTCAGTGGTTCATAACTACCGGTAACTAGATTGGGAAGTGTGCAAAATTGGTAGAATTATGAGCACTATTCCAGTTCTTGAATGGACCTTCACTTTCATAAGGGATGGAAACCGTCAATATGTTTGTTGGCTCACCTGCAATTTTTGGTAAAAAATAAAATGAAAAATGAAATATGACTTCATTTGACCTCAAAGGTACTTTCCTGATATTAGTTCTTAAAGTTTAGCACAGAACTAAAAAGATTATAAAATTTACCTGCAGAGCAGTAATTGGCCATTATTTTTCTTTTATCTCATTTTGCATTTAATTTCAATCAAAATTTGTTATGGTCAAATTTCCAGATATATATCATTGACCATCATTATTTGTCAAACATTGATATTATATGGATTTCCACTTGTTGGCATAGTTGCACAGATCACTGTTCAACTGTGGTAAAGAATTCTTTCATCAAATGCTTAAAAGTCATAACCCGGGAGAAGTTGGCCTGGTAACTGTTATTGTTAGAAACTCAATATGACATGACAAGTTGACATGAATCTGAACAAATGCTTAAAACTAACCTAATGTTAATAAGAGAAAGTAGAATGCGAGTAATATACTGTAATTATAGAGTCAAACAGTTGAACAGGGAACAGTTGAACAGGGAGGCTGTGGAATAGGGAGAGTGTGAAAAAGTCAGTCACCTTATTTTCCACACTCCTAAATTTAAGAGAAATGTTCATAAGAACAAATTTTATTTCCTTTGCAACCAGAAATTAAACATTTTTTGTTGAAGATCATTAAGAAGAATATCTTGACAGGCTCAAAAGTTTCAAGAAACACTTGATTATATTTTTTACACTGCATATTTTGTGAAATTTTGATTAGAATTGAGATTCTGATCAGATAAATATTTCATCCTGCAGAATATATTATGAGCTGCTGATCGTCCACTTGCATTTCTATGTGCAAGAAATTTCAACTCAGATCCTAGCAGCCTATTCTGTGATAATATTTGACTTTGTTCACATAGTTTTAGATATGTAATACAACGTAGTTTGTTGTAAAACCATTTTTGGACAATTTTAATCTTGCAAACCCATAAGTCTTCCAGCATGGTCTTCCGGAAAGGTCTGACATTGAATTGTTTCGTGGCAAAATGGAAAAAGATAATCAAAGGCAAAAAAAATCATAAGAATGTGAAATATATGCATCTTTACAGGGTCCCGTATATAAAACTTTCATCAGTAGAAGATGTACTTATATTAGTGTATATCAGTCAACCTTTCTATCTTTGAACAGAGCCCAAAATTCAGCATAACAGTGTATTGATTTTGAAGAACGTTTTAAATTTGAATAGTTTCCTTTGTAATTAATTGTAAAAATAAATGTAACATTGCGAACAAAAATATTGTTATTAACTTTCAATTGACCATAATACAGCAATGTTGAATTTGTGTTCTGCTCAAAGATGGTTTGCATTTAAATAGGATTTCTCTTTATAAATATGTATATGAAAGAGTTATAATCTTTCACTATTTTGTATAATTTTTGATGCATTGAAATCCTGAGGGTACATAATGTACAGTAGACATTAACTTATATAAAATTTGTATAAATCATACTTGGGAGCAAAATTTATCACTCCTTTCATTATCAGCATTATGTAATCGCAAGTAAATATACTTATACTATTATAGAATGGTGTATTTCACTAAATGTTATTACTTAAAATGTTGTTCATCACCATGAGAGGATGAGCTAAATTTCATTTGAAATAAATTAAAAGCACAATTAATTTTATGGCATAGTATGTGCAATTTATTAGGCTGGCCACTACCAGTGTCTGAAAACATATTTTATTTTTATCTTTACTTCCTGATAATGTGCAATATTTTCCATATGTCCTTAATTGTTAGTAGGATGATCCATATCCTAAAATGAATTGAAATTGTCTTTTTGTGCTTTGCTTAGATCTATTATTAAGCAGATGGCATGAGAGGACAGAACAGTTTATTTGATGCAGCATTTCTCTTTTTGTGTGAAGAAAAATAAAAGGGGCATTTTTATTTATTAAAATTTGGATTCTATTCATTAGACTAAATATTTCACTTGGTTTTTCTGACATAACATAACCATGCTGTGTAATAAAATGACTACTATATATACACTAGATTTGAATTTGTAGATTAGAAAATACTTCAGCTGTGGCATCAGTCAGTGGCACTTTATAGATTGTCTGAATTATACATATTGGGTGAGGTATTTCATGACATTGGTCTTATACGAATTATAATATTCCTTGATTTATATTCCTAAAGTTACAGAGCTTTGGTAGTTTTATCATTTGAAGATGCTGGTGGTTCATGTTTGCACACTGGGGTGGGGAAGGGGGGGTTGGATTTTCATTAGGTTTTTTTTCAAACTCATCATAGATTGGTTAAAGTATTATTGTTTATATACCCAGGTGTATGTTTTATACTAATATATATATGTTCCACAAAATGCTGTGTATCACACCAGAATTGGAAATAAATTCCAACCATTTTTAATAGTGTACCCAAATTTTGTTTTTATTCAAGGCATGGTTAATTAATTGACCAAAATAGTAGTGTATTTCTTATGTAACTTTCCACTTCAGATGAGAATTATCTAATGGACCTTTGAACAAGTAACAAGTAATTAGATTTTCAATCCATTTATACCAAAAAAGCATATCCAATGTCCTTATAGTTATTGGTCAACTAAAGCATTGGTCTTTACATCCATTATGCTCTATTACCGGTACATATATTCTAAAGGATGCCATGATGTTGTGTAGAACACTTCATTAGATATTTTGTACAAAATCAGATCAAAGTGAATGGAATTCTTATTTGTATTGCACAAACCGGTTACTCTATTCAGGGGTTTGGTGAATTAATTGAGAGGCGATCCTCCCCAATCTTCATCTAAATTTTATCCAGCATGGCTGATGTTGTATGTAGTAGTCTAGTGTATCTTGATGAAAAAACATGCTATTTTTAAGCTGATACATATAAAGTTAAAATTCTTGTGATGCAAAAAATAACTTCATTTATTTGCTTCAGAATTAGTTAGAAATCACAAATTTGAATTCACTTAAAATCGTATATAAAACTGTAAAGAATGCAAATAAATTAGCCCTGTTCTAGTATTCCTCTGGTTATTCTGTTATCTTTGTAATTGTTTTGTAAATATTTGTGATGCTGCTCTTGCCTCAAATAACTAAATGAAAATCTTTCTACTGAATCAGATTTTAACAGATATGTTTATTTTCCCCAACCTCAAATATGTTACTTTAAATATTTATACATGAATTAAGTCAAAATGAAAAATATAACCTAGAGAGGCACATTTCTACATTTGTCAAGATGTTTCCTGACATTTCATTTGAAAATGCCCAAGTTTTTCTTGAAGTTGTGTCATGAAATCATCTGTGATTTGAAATTCGAGTGTGATCTCCTTGAAAATTTCACTTCTTGATAACTGAAAAAAGATAAAAGTATTTGTTTTATTACTCATGATCTTAAAATGTGAGATTCTTACTTACAAGAAAACGCCATTCTTTTTAAGATATTAAATTGAAACAAATCGCATTCAAAATTCTTGGTCACAGGTGGATCTAAACAAATGGTACTCTATTGGCTACAAAATTTAAAATATCAGTTCAAATGTATTTGTGTCACAATATGAATTGCTTAATTATTATGATTTGATTCAAACCTCAGAAAATCCCAATTTCTTGAACATTTGCTGACTTCTTTCATTTGCAAATCCTATCTTTACTATATATCTAGTGATGTTCAGCTTGTCAATTCCTGAAAACCAATAACATTTTAGGGCTTTTAATTTAGAATACTACATTTATTGATAAAATATGCTATATCAATCTATCAGAAATATGTCTTTGTATTAGCTTGATGCACACAGGAAATTATGTATTGGTATTGGTCTCTTGAACCAGATGACATCTAATGAGAAAAACATTAGTTTTGTGTGCTCCTTGACATGGTTCTGATAGCCATGGACATGCACATAAATACACACACTTATTAATGCACATAAATACATACACATTTATGCTCACACATGTACATGCTCTCACACATTTATGCACATGCACATACATGCACACATACCAGTATACATGCACATGGTGTATATATGTACACCCACAAAAACACACTCTTGAGAAAACATACGGTACCCTCCAAATATCAAAATATTATAGGGATCACAGCAAATAATGGTTTCTTCATTGTTTCATTTCAAGGCAAACCATTTATCATGTGTATAGTTGTTAAACCTCGTGCACCTAATTATATTATATATATTGGCATTGCTCATATTTTGACTCACCATATTTCATCATTATAAGAATAGCTTCTTTTCCTCGGCCTCCCCCTCTATATGCAGGTTCTGTAAATTAAGATTTTCATTTTACAACTTCCAACTTACTTTTATTGAAATATATCACAAATGGAGTACAGTACATATATTTTTTATATATTTTTAAAAAATAAAAGTGATCCATTTCAAATATGTTACAACACATCGTTAAATTTTTTTCTGCTTATCAGTTGGTGAACCTTGATTTTCTATATGGCCTTCCTTCTATTCATCAAAACTATCCAGATCCAGTACACTTTCCACATGTTTATGAATATTATACAAAGTAACAAGAAAAGGTATCGGTACCTGCAATCATGATCTCCAACTCTCCTGTTTGTCTATCATCTTCATCGCTAAAAAATATGTTTACGTCTCCAACCATGGATTCTGTAATTAAACAAAGATATCTCAAATTATTATACCTAATCTACTTTACAAGAAAGATGGTTGTTATATAATAGTTATAATGAATTAATTACAGCTAAGTAAAGAAAACTATTATGATTTCTTACCAATTTCATCTTCATAACTTTGTTTAGTTCCTGTAAATTTCTCTGAATCCAAAACTATAAATGTTAATTCTGAAAGCAGAAATAAATGTTCGATTGATTATCAAACCTTGTTTTGATTGACATATTCATTGCAACAAATAAAATGACTATGTAATCATTCCATTTTGGTATATACTTTTGAAAATCCTTTTCAGTGTGTAAAACAATGTTTGAATTTTACAACATATCTCTTGTGTATAGCACATTTTAAAGTATCAATATGAACGGCCCCAAAGAAGGGGGTGAGAAAATATTAAATATAAAGTACTTACTGTCATCATCCACAAGCCAGGACTGCTGCATCTCATATTCCTTGTCCAGTGTCAGAGGCTCTGATGCTGTTAATTCCTGTAACTCACTGTCCTTCATCCACTCATGATACCTAGCAGAGACATGTATTCATGAAATTAATGTACTGTGTCAAATCAAATGTATATTTTTTTTTCAGAGAATACAGTTGTAATCAGATATCTTTTACAGAACTTACTTTTGCACATGGTGTCGCTTGTATGGGACAAGTACCACTTTATCCCCATAAATATATGTAAATTCATTTATTCTCATCTCTCAAGTCCTGCATAATAATAATAAAGATAAGAATCAATAATTTGAATAAACGTCTAGTACATGTATATGATTAGTCCATCTGCAGTTATGATTGTCCTTATGATCATTTGAGAGAAAATGTCAAAGTCAGAAATACGGTATGTGGAAGGGGCAAACAAACAAAATCCTTGGCTAGGGTGGGTTCAACAGGAGTGTGACATCAGTTATCATTGTAATAAATTATGGCAATAACAAAGTTGCAGTTATTAGAGTTTAAACCTTTGTAAAGTCACCCTTGATTTTTTTGCAATCTCACAATGGTCAAGAAAATATCCTGGGGTCCCACAAAAAATCCAAATCCTCAAAATCTTTTTCCTTGTAGATGGCTGTTCATTCATCTTTTAAAGATTCAATAAAATCTATTTGTAACAATATTTAAGATATCTTACAAATAAACAGACAGATGTTAAATCATAACTCCCTTGTAATGAACCTTTAATCTCTGTTATCCTTTTAATATATTTTATGGTGAAATGGACCTCAAATCTCAATGACTGTTTGTTGGCATTTTGTTATGAATGATCTCTTCATTTATTTTCATATAATTCTAAACAACCTCTTTAATTTTCACAGGAGGAATGATTTTCCACACTTTTTAAAAATCTTTTTATATATCTATATATTATGTTTTTAGATAATGAAAAAACATTCCAGATTAACCCATGATATTATATATCATCACATATCTAAGGTAGGCCTTGAGGCTTGACTATGCCGCTAGACAGAGCATCCAGTGCACCATGTGGCCAATGCCATGGCAAAGGAGCAATGAGAGATCAACATGATCAATGGGAATGTGTTTTGAAGAATATTACAAACATCTCTTGCCTGTTACCATACCATATGAACCCTTTTTATACCGTGAGGGTCCATGACATGAGCATGATGATGAGGAGGGGGCTAGAATTTAGTAGAAAACTCCGTCAAAAACATCTCAAGACTCAAAGTCAAACATTATAAACACCCCATAATCAGATAAATTGATATGTGCTCATAATAATACGAAAGCTGACACTTTATGTAGCCAACATTCAAGATACCTTCAAAGAATAGCACAAAACAGGGAATATTTACCTCTGCTGATTTCAGTTAATGTGATTGTATTTGTAATGATACTGAAAGTATGCATGCATAAATATACGTATGTTTCAAAGTGATGGGGGTTCCCCGTGAAATGACGTCATGTAAAACTATAGGGGATTCCCGTGTTTTTGACACGGTCTACTTTAATGTGAGACACTCAGACTATCACAATTTGTGTCTGTGTAACCAAGAAAAACGCATTCATTTGTTTTCACTGTTTGATTTGTTGAGCTTACTCACTCTCTTGACGGACGGCAAAGTTCAGTCCTGTTATAATATAAGTTCTGACATAGAATCATGTGATAAGTGCCGCCTTGAGAACAGTTTTTCCCTTAATATTCATTCACTAAAAATGGGTGGTGATTTGACAGAAACAGGAACCCTGTATTCCCCAACTGTAAGTTAACCTTCTTTTTCTTTTTTTTTCATATTTCATGAATTGACAAACAATGATACATGACATGTTTTAAGAGACTCAGATTGAGTCAGAGACAATGGCATTGACTCGATCATCGATGCCACTGTGAGTTACACAATGTGATCTTGATCAGTTAATTGGGACCTTAATTGATTGATATAAAAGTTTCAGATTTCAGATTGAAATATATTGTAGCAAACTCCTCATGAAATCTCAATGAAATCTCGGCCACCTTACATGATAACACACCCACCCTGCAAACCCCTCATGATAGCTCACCCCCTCCCCCCCCCCCCCCCCCCCCCGTAAAGCCCTCATGATGTTAACTCCCCCACTTTGTAAAGCCACCATGATAGCTCCCCCACCCTGTAAAGCCACCATGATAGCTCCCCCACCCTGTAAAGCCACCATGATAGCTCCCGATCCCCCACCCTGTAAAGCCACCATGATAGCTCCCCCACCCTGTAAAGCCACCATGATAGCTCCCCCACCCTGTAAAGCCACCATGATAGCTCCCCCACCCTGTAAAGCCACCATGATAGCTCCCCCACCCTGTAAAGCCACCATGATAGCTCCCCCACCCTGTCCACCCTGTAAAGCCACCATGATAGCTCCCCCACCCTGTAAAGCCACCATGATAGCTCCCCCACCCTGTAAAGCCACCATGATAGCTCCCCCACCCTGTAAAGCCACCATGATAGCTCCCCCACCCTGTAAAGCCACCATGATAGCTCCCCCACCCTGTAAAGCCACCATGATAGCTCCCCCACCCTGTAAAGCCACCATGATAGCTCCCCCACTCTGTAAAGCCACCATGATAGCTCCCCCACTCTGTAAAGCCACCATGATAGCTCCCCCACCCTGTAAAGCCTCCATGATAGCTCCCCCACCCTGTAAAGCCACCATGATAGCTCCCCCACCCTGTAAAGCCACCATGATAGCTCCCCCACTCTGTAAAGCCTCCATGATAGCTCCCCCACCCTAGGGGCAAACTCCTCACAATGGCTGACATACAAGAGATCAAGACATCTAAATACATACAACTTTAGTTCCAGACCAATAAAATAATACATATCAATTTAGTTAGATCACAGGTTACACATGTTATATTTACTTCAATTTATAAGTAATGAATTGTTGTTTATTGCTCTAGGTTGGGCTGATATATGTATTTAACCTGATAGTGGGTACGGGTGCCCTGACTATGCCCAAGGCTTTCAGTGAAACTCCTCACAATGGCTGACATACAAGAGATCAAGACATCTAAATACATACAACTTTAGTTCCAGACCAATAAAATAATACATATCAATTTAGTTAGATCACAGGTTACACATGTTATATTTACTTCAATTTATAAGTAATGAATTGTTGTTTATTGCTCTAGGTTGGGCTGATATATGTATTTAACCTGATAGTGGGTACGGGTGCCCTGACTATGCCCAAGGCTTTCAGTGAAGCTGGATGGCTCCTCAGCTTAATACTTGTCATCATTCTTGCATTTCTCAGGTGAACATTTTTATTATATCAATTGAGCTTTACTCCTAAACTTTTGTAGACCTGAGCTTTTTGCATGTTAACCTGTAGTCTATCTGAATAGAGTTAATGCAGACAGAGTAATTTTGATGTTTTTCTTTACTCAATGTAGCTACTTGACTGTGACATTTATGATCGAGACAATGGCATCCGCAAATGCTGTACGCAGATGGCATCGCATTGAAAAACTTAAACAGGTATGACATTGTTTGATATGGAAAATGTATCAGAAAGAAATTACAGTGTGGTATGATCCTATCCAATGTTTATTAACTATTGTTTTATTACATTTGATGTGCTATTCACTGGGAGCCTATTAGATATGGCACTGGTGTTACTTTAGTTCATTTTTGGAGATAACATTTTCTTGAATATATACAAAATGAAAGTGATTTGATTCTAAAATCAGAAATTCATGTCAATTAATGGAGAAATTCATGTTTAATTAACACATAAAATTGTTTTTTTTTTGTTTTTTTTTTTGGGGGGGGGGGTAGAAATTATAGGATTATATGATTACATTGATCTGTGGGCTCTGTTAGTATGACTTCACAAGGGAAACATGTTTTTTGCACTATATAATGGTTGTGTGTGTCAGAAAGAACACAAAAGATGTAACATTTTGGTGTAAAAAGCATGACAATCAGACCAGTATTATCAAAATTATGACATATTTTATGAAAATTGAAGATGATTGCAGCTTGAGTCTCATGTGCTTTAAATCCCCCATGATGACATCATTGACAGAGAATGAAATAAATGATCATAATTTATGGGGGTTGCAAGATTAGTTTTAAATGTTGGTTTGTGTTTCCATGGTTACTGATATTATAATTTTGTCTATGATTTTCAATGTATTTACGCATCTATGATTATTTGATCATTTCATTTGTGGAATTTATATGACTAGAAAATATCTCTTTAAAAATCATGAATTGATGTTACATTGCCAATTCTGCACAAATATCTTATGTCAAATATTTTTTATATTTGTAAATATATCACAACATCTATATTGCTATGTTAATAATTTTGATGGGTTAGAAACTTGACCATAAAATATGCTGCAAAAAATATGCTGCAAACCTTTAAAATTTGGCAGGAAAACTGACAAAAAACACAGTGCACTCAATGCATATCTAACAGGTTTCCTTTTTTGTCATATTCAATGCTATAGTTACAGGTAATAACTTTATTTTTATGTGATATGATGTTTAGTGATATGATGTTTATTTATATAGTGAAATACTGTTCTCCTGTATTTGTATGTAATATTAATTAGTTTTTCTATTATAATGTTTTTCATGATTTTCGGCCTGATATTAAATCAGCAATTTTGTATATTTTAGCATCGTAATGATTATATTTTTGCAAACAAAGACAAGATATCAGAGAACAATGGGCCTGATTTGGTAATGATATGCAGAGGTTAAATATATATATATATAACTGTAAAAATAAGATATTATCCCTTTATTTACCAGATATTATGAGAGTAGAATAGAGCTTATTGATTGGAGCATGTCTGCACGCTCTATGTTATATGATATTATAATGTGGTGATGGGTTACATAATTATATTTGATTATAATTGCTATGGAAAGTGATTTTTCTGTGCATTTATCTTTAGTTACACAAAGATTATACTATATTTATACATTTTTACAATAATATTATCAGATTCTATTAAAGCATTCGTGAAACCACAGAGGAAACCTAATTTCATGAATGCTTTAATGTTTTCTGACCTGTGTGTTGGTTCATTTTGATACCAGATAAAAAGACATCAGCTGTCCATCAGCTATGACTCAGGTAGAACTTAAATCCGGCAACAGGTTTCAAAGAAGTTATGTTCCCTTCTGACAAGCCTTGCCTATGAGTTGTAAGGCTTGTCAGAAAAGATCTATGTTGCTTCTTAATCTCAGCATTCATTTGCCATTGTCTGTGGACCTGCACAGTGACACGAGGAGCAAGTAATCTTATTAAAAGGGGTGACAACAAGAAACTTTCTGATAAAACACATTGGTTGCTATGTGGATGTCACATGACATTTATCCCTTTGTTTATTCATGAATTCATCACTTGGACTCTTCTAAATGCCATTTCTTGTTGTCAAGTCTAATGTGGACAGAAAGCCTGGAGAAAGGCCACTACAGAATACAGGGGTTCTTTTTGAGAAATGTTATGATTGGGAAAGGTGGTGACAACGTATTTAGTTAGTAAAACAGTTAATCCTCAGGAGTCAATTTTAATCAGTTTAAAGCTGATATGGTGAACATGGATCTGTACACATTGATAAAAATATGACTTTCAAGTCCATTTTACAGATGTCTTAGGGTATAACTCGTCTATTTTCTGAGCAATACATTACTTAGACTGCTAGGTGAGAACCTTCAGGGATTTTGTTTGATGAATCCTGAATACAGAATTAAAGCAAACTATATTGTAGGGCTTCTATTTCCTTCAATTTATTTATTTATTTATTTATGTTATTTACCCAATGTCCTCATCAGTGTTTACTCCGCGGGACCTACTGATAAATAAAAAGAATAGAATTGTTAAAAGTCACTCTTCAACATGCTTACCATGTTATTCTTCGGGGAGGTGGTAAAAAAACTTAGCAATTTTGCAAGATTATGGAAAAAATAGTCTGTTTTATGATTTATGTTACTGTATTTCAATATACATAGGACCTGATAAGTTCACTTATATGACAAGATCTACCAGTAGGCATCAGACTTCTTGAGATTATTTCTGGGTTTTGTGCAATTAAAAAAAAAAACTTACTGTGATCAAATAGAGATATATGATGATCTATTCTAACAAAAAAAATGGATATTTAAAAAAAAATGAATACCATAAAGTCATATTTACATGTACATTTGTTTCTCAAAATTGTTATTGACACTCAAGGGGCAGCATATGACGGATGAAATTTTCCAGCAGGGTTAAATTCATATCATATGTGGATATATGAAAGTGAGAGGGATGAGAGGGACCACAGAAACTAATCATAAGCCATTTATAACAGTGCCTTGTGTGATAAAGTTGTCACAAGGTATTCAGTTAAGGTTGTATTAAACCTTTCTCTACACTGTTTGTTCCATCCTCCTTTGTATTCATACAGATTCAACCTATTAGTGTCAATGCTACAGGAACATATTACCAAAATAAGGTTTCTTTTAGGATAATATACTTCTTTCACCTTGTGCTCTTTTCATCTCTTTAAAGTTGTACTGATAAGATGATCCTTATCCCCTGCATTAGATTCAACATTAAAGCACTATCAAAGGTATTATGCAGTAATTCTGCAATTTGGTACTTTAAAAAACATCACTATTTGAATATAATGACACATTGAAATTTTACGCAGAGTAGTAAGACAAGCACCTGAGAGGCAAAAATACTGAGCACCATCATGTGACGGGCAAACACGGGTAGCAAACACAGGTAGCAACAGATGAGGTTAGCATTGTTTAACATCATCCCAGCACTATTCAAAGAACAATACCTTTGATGACGTCATAAGCATATTACCACTTATTTGACGTCATTTTACCTCCAGAACCTCTTTGATAACACTCCACTAAAGTGTTCTCTCAAAAGGCTGTTATTCAATGGAGTCTTATTCAAATAGGTTTTACAGGGACTTTTATAAATTATTTTCAAATTACTGCATAATTCCTTTATAATTTATAATTTAAAATGGTGTAAGACATTTATTTTTAGTATAATGCCAGTCCCTCTCTCATGTTATTGTGGTTAAATATGACCTTGACCCTCAACCATTTTGTTGAATTTCTATTTGTTTTAAGAATATATACTCAAGTTAAAGAAAAAAAATTATTGATCATTCATAAAAATCAACTATGAGTAATATTCATATGTATTAAAACTGCTCTGAACCAATACAGGTATTGTACACTTTTTACATATTAAAATGTGTTTGTGCAGCAATCATTGTTTTTATTTTATTTACAGTGTGGTGATGTGCAAGCAGCGAGTTCAGATCAGCAAAGCATAGAAGACACAGATGAGGTGGATGAAAGAAGCCCCCTGATCTCACAGGGTTCATATGGGGGTAAATAATTATCATCAAATCCTTCTATCTAAAATATAAAGTTCCTTCTTATAAATTTTTTTTTCTTTTTCTGAAAAAGAAATTAGGTTTAAAAGAAGTTTTTAAAAAAATTATAAACACTTATTTTTTTCATTCAAACATGTATTATTATTTAAATAAGATTTTCTTCCATTTCATAGACAACAACCAAGGGGAAGAGCATGGAAAAATGCACCATGTCTTTGAAATCACTGAAAGAATAGAAATGGTAAATAAAGTTGAAGCTATTATAGAGACATAGGAATGACCTGAGCTTTACCTATTGTTACCTATTGCTCAATACAATTTAAATTTTGATCATTTAAATCCTTCTCCAGAGCAAGCTTGAGCAGATGATAATTTTGACCAATCAGACCAATCAATATTAAATGTGGCCCCAGCTTGTAGCAAATATTAGCTAATATTTATAATGTTATTCAAAATGGCAGCTTCCCTAACAACTCAGTAATAGCTATTAGATTTCAGAAAAAATCATAACAAAATGGAAAAACAAAAACAAAAATCTATACCATGGGAAGTATCATCAAATAAAACGGATTGTCTGCAATAAAAGTAATATTATTTGTTACAGGGCCAGATGGCATCTATATTTTTCAATAAAGGTAGGTTGATCCTCAGTACCTCCTCTGACTGATAAGGCCAGGAAGAACAACAAAGGTTCTTATTTCTTATTGCTGAGTGCCAGATCAAATAAAATTAGTTCAAGAAACAGCTACGATCGATGAAAACATATTGATGACAATTTGTATATATATATATATCTTAGATAATTATCTCTTGTAAGTTTACAGATTATAATAGTGCTGACATCACATTTCAGTTGGTATAAACCTGTTCTACATAACAATGGCAGTTTATTTGTATGGAGACTTGGCCATATATGCTGCAGCTGTGCCAAAGTCACTTAGGGATGTCGCATGGTATGTACATATATATTTTTTGTATACATCCCTAAGAGCAATAATAAATATATGTAATAAAATAATATAGACTATATTTTAACAAATTGCATATACATGTATAATGATCAGAGACGACAAAGGCTGGTGCATATACATCAGATATTTCTGTGTACATGTCATTCTGTGATACATTCGATTCATATATTGCATAGATTTACATAAATGAAGCCACATTCGATTTGTTCTCTCATGTTGCAAGTTTGGGATGATGATGGCACTTCGAACTGTGCACATTTCTTTCTTTTAGCAGTTCACAAATCCGCTTGGAAACAAAGATCGTCTATTTCACATTAGATTTTCATAATCAAATGCATCTTCAGCAGATGACATTGGCGAGATTTACGGCCAGGCCATTTGATATTTGGGGGATAGAGAAATATAAATATCATTTTCAAAAAGGAAATTGCATACAAATTCTTTTTCTTTTTTTTTAACTTTCTTGTTTATCAATTGCCCGATTTATTTTACATGTGACACCAACAGAAAGGAATATTTTTTATAGTTTCATTCTTCCAGAGTTGCATTGTAAAAAAGTAGAAATTTGATGAATACCGGTACTTTCCTGAAATTTGAGAAATCAGATCAGGTTAATTTGTGTAAATATTGTCATGTGTTTTGTCATTGTCATTTGTCAGATCATGTTTTCAGCAAGTTACTTCTAATTTGTAGGTGCAAATAAGTATAAAACAAATTCTATTTTCTGGCAAAAACCAAGCTTGTGCCCTTGGCTATAAACATTAAGTTAAACATAATTAGATATCTTGTGACAAATGTCACAAATGTTACTTTAATAATCTGTGGTGTCAACAATAATAGTATACATGGCAATTCCTTGATACTATATTCAATGCTCTGAACTAGTGACGCAAGTCTTTTACTGTGCTGCAGTCTGGTAAGTGCACTTGCACTCTGCTGTCTGATCTAATTCATAGACATTGTTAAATATCAAAACCCCTGCCCTATCCCCATGCCAGTGGCCTGAATATAGGTAACAAGAAACATAGTCTACAGTGTGCCTTGTTTAACACCACACATATTGTCATCATTTCTTCCCAGATTGTTATTGAAAAATATTGTGTGCAAAAATAAATGATCATACATGCAGCAGCTCACCAACCTTTTGACATAATTTTCGATTTTAAATGCTAAACACAGCCTGTCACCAAGCAATTTTTGGGCAGCTTACTAATGAAATCTAAGTGGCCATTTAATAGCTGATCAACTAACATTTGACTTGGCTTGTTTAACAATTAAAAATGATGGACTGTTGAAATGTCTTGTCACTATGCTTCCTAAGGATTTTATGCTGTAATGAGTAAACATGAGATGTTATCTCACACTGTCTACATCACATTTCACTTGCATAAAACTCAAATTTCAGTGTCAAATGAAGCTGGCACAATTAGAATTTCTGTCTACCAAATATTTTAAATTTTTACATTTTCTCTGAATACTTCCATTTTATAAGAAAGCGATGTTCCCTCATAAGCATTATTTTTAATCAAGATGGTTTTATATAAATTGCAGCACCTATCGTCCTGCTGCAGGAAATAGCAGCAATAGCAGCACTTGTAATAATCAGTCCCTAGCTGACACTGATCCATGCTGGCCAAACATCAGCATTAACAGAATTGATGCTTACAGGATATTTCTGGTACGGAATTCATTTGGTATTGTAATGTTCAGCCCTATATATATATATATATATATATATATGGACCAATATGTGGTTTGAATTTCTACTCTATAAACATATATATATATATGTTTATAGAGTAGAAATTCAAACCACATATTGGTCCAACACTAAAAAAAAATACAATTCATCTATTTTAAGAGTATTATTTTTCTATCCAGGCTGCCTTCACCTTAATGCTTGGCCCATTTGTATTCTTCAATGTCCAGAAGACAAAATACTTGCAAATTTTTACATCTTTAATGAGATGGCTGTGTAAGTTTCAATTAACTATAATTATTTTATACTAATTTAACAAGTTAAAAGCATTTTACTACACCATTTTGAATGTCAATTAGACTTTAAGAATTTTTTTGTGAAGCATTAAGTTTCTTTTCTCAGTTCAATTGAATAATCAGAAAATAAAAGAATGGAGAATATTTTCAAATGAAAATCTGATTGGATGTTTTATTTTGAAGCCTTCAGCATGATGATTGTGCTTGCTGTGATCCGTCTTAACAAGGGTGAAGGAGAGGGCCACCCACCCATGGCTAACTTTGAGGGAGTTCCCACCCTGTTTGGAGTTTGTGTTTACTCCTTCATGTGTCATCACTCGCTGCCGTCCTTGGCCACGCCAATCAGTGACAAGTCACGCCTCCTGCGACTGTTTGCTGCAGACTACACACTCATACTGGGATTTTACTCTCTTTTGTCTTTCACAGGAATCTATAGCTTCAGCAACCTTCAAGACTTGTATACTCTAAATTTCCAGCCAAATTCATGTGCAGGTGACACTCCAATCACAAACATACAATTCATCCAGTATTTCTTGGCACTATTTCCAGTATTTACTCTCAGCACAAACTTTCCAATTATTGCCATTACTTTACGCAATAATCTCAAGACAATGATACTCTATGAAGACCGTTCATATCCATTAATCGTTGACAAGATTGCTTTTCCGTTCTTGACTCTGATTCCTCCACTTATCATAGCCTTCATCACAAACCGTGTGGATGTATTAGTGGGAATCACAGGATCCTATGCTGGAGCAGGCATCCAGTACATCATTCCAGCCGCTCTTGTTTTGGTATCGAGGAGACACACAAGTGGAACTTTAAAAATACAAGAGGAAAACATTCACACCTCGCCATTCCGACATACAGGCTGGGTAATAGCAGTCTTTATATGGGCTCTCTTATGTATAGGCTTTGTAACTGTAAATCATATTTTGCAGGGGAAATAAAAGACCAAAAACATCTTTCAGAATTATTTTCTACTACTGATATTTATATAAGATATTTAATTTATTGTATTTTTTCATCACATAATTTAAACTATATTTAATTTCTCTAAGTCATGATTTATTATGAAATTTTACAAGAGTGACTGTGATATGGGAAACAAATATTGGGAACAAATTGAAAAAAACAAATTAATCAATTCTGAAAATAGAATTTGAATATCTGATTGCCATTCCTTTCCCTGAAGCACTGCAGTAAAAAATGTGGCTTTAACTTTATGTCCAGAATTGCCTAAGATCTTGAGATTAAGCAGTCTGATCACTAGAATAACCCTCAGAATGTTTGCAGCCTTCAAAAATGACCAATCTATTTGTATAGATGGAATTAACAAACCTTGATGCACAAAAACCAGATTACTTTATCATGTCAATTAGATTTTAGATACCGGTATTGATGCATACTGATAAGTAATTTGTGGCAATATAACAAATATAAAATACATTGATACACGCATCTGAAACTAAAATTTAGTCATTTTTCCTGGGCAAAATAAATCATATGCAAAGAATCCATCATCCATAACTTGTATACTTTATTACCCAAAATATATTTTGATACAATTATCTGCCCATTTGTCCTCAAATCAGGCCCACAAGTAATGTAATCTGTTGACGATTTGTAGAAATGAGCTGTAGTGGATATTTCAATATGTACCACTTATAATAGGTCACATACCAGTATCTTATTGGAACATATTTAGACAATCCTCATGTTACATAATAAGTTAACTCTAAAATAGGTCAAGTCCAATCAATTAACCCTTTTAAGCTTTGTACTTATTCTCCAATATTTTGAATATTACAGCAGGCACAATCTATGTCTATGTTAAACATTGTTTTATGCACTTGCTACTGTCATGTAAACACTTCTCATTCCACTAGTTTGCATGATAGGACTTGAAGCAGAGTGTTATAGTTGTAGGTGCTTGGTCTGCTATTGATATTATCTGCATGTTATGCAATAGTAGATCCCTCATGAACAATAGCTCTGGCCAGGTTACGAGCCAAGGCCAGTTTCATCAACTCTAACTTCTCATACTCTGCCTCCTCTTGCATCTGTAAAACATAAATAAAATCAGTTGATTATCATTTAAAGACTATTTTTTTAAAGGCACTGTTACAATTTTTTATTTTATGTGAATTGATTTACAAAATAATGGCAGAGAAAGTGAAGCAAATATTTTTGATAACTTTATTTGTTGTTTACTAATTGTGATTGGTCACACTCTATGAGTTGTATAAATAAACAAGACAAATACAGGTCAAATAAAAAGTACAATTCAAATACAACATAAAAGGTTCATTTTTCACAAAATATAAATGTCTTCCCTTATGTTGGGATTACCTGGGATTTTGTGGAGGTTGTTTGTGTGATGTCTTTGCTGGGTCGGAGGAGGCTGTTTGTCACACTGAGTTCCTCCAGGCAGTGCATCAGCTCATAGGTCTGCTGGCTGCTAAATATCACATCCTCAGCCTCCAGCAAGGGCAACGCATCCGTCATCAAAGTCAACCAAAATCTGTGTTACAATCAAATACAAACTCAGTGTGGCATAAAAAGAAATGACTACTCCTAAATAAAAGACTATAAATTTGATATTAAAAAAATAGAAATAGCTATGATTTTCATATTTCTTGAATTTCTAAATGAATTACTATTTTGAGACTAGTGCCTATTTTGAAATCTGTTCCTATTGAACCAGTTTACATTGAAGGAGTTTCATATCATTTTAAACACAAACATATTTACTTTTTAGGAGCCAATCTGGCAGTCAGTAAAGAGAGTAGAAGAGATGCTGCTGCTTTGAATTCTCCCTCCTCATAAAACTTGTGGAATTCACGGTATTTACCTAAAAAAACGACATTTGTATAAAACAATCTTTTATATATTTTCTTGAGTATTTTCTTTCTTCAAAAGTACATGATTTTGTATAGGGTTTCATTGAAATGGAAATTCTCTCACCTAGGAAAGTCAGTTTGGTGCTGAGAAGCATTGATGCGCCCAGATTGTCTATGAGATCTAAACTATTAAAGTCTCCACTTTCACTATACTCAGTTAAAAATCTGAAAAATATATTTGCATTATAAATAATCTTTTTAACAACACAAATTTTACTGAAAACACTTTGCAAAACATACAAACAAAAAAACGCCATGAATAATAATAAAAATTTACTTACCTTTCTGCTAAATTTGTCACAAAAGACACATCCTGAAAAAAATGTTGAGATTTATCTTATAATATATTTGAAGTGGTCTTGAAAATTTATTTTATTAAATAAATTATATGAAAACTCAATATTTCTCTCCTGTGAAATTACTCAAACTGAGGATGCTAAAATCTTACTAACCTTTGACCTGAGTGCCCATGACAGTGCAGAGCCTAATCTTCCACTGTGCAAGGCCCTCATTCCCATTGTTTTACATATACTCCTCACTGAAAGGTACCACATAAATAACATTAAACAAAACCAACTTAATTGTCAGAATCTTTTTGTCAATTAAGCAACTTTTTTTACCATCAACTTTCTCCTAAAATCATTCTAAACAAGCCTTTAATATGGATATTATTATCATGTACCATGGGGTGTGACAATGTATTTCGATAATAGAAATTATGTTTTAATATTTATTTATCCAATCCATATCTTCTTCTTGATAAGTATTCACCATAACTGGAAAACCTAAGAGTCACGTCTTATTGTAACATTTTTGAGGAGGTTCATATATTTCAGAGCATACCTTGATCTTGCATTTCCCTCTGCTCACACATGTGGATAACTTTCTGTGCCTTCCTTTCAGTCTCAAGAGGTAAATGTTCAATAAACTGCTCTAGATAGGCTCTATAAACGGAGAAAATTACATTGCTATAAAAAACTGAACATTATTCTGCAATTCTGCTCCTTACATAATATTCCTGATTCAAGCCAAAACATTGTGCTCCGATTTGAATTATGATTTTCACCTAATATGAAATGATCCATAAATAACATTTATTACAAATATATCCGGAACCATGACATGGACGAGACTGTAAATGTCTCCCATGGATTTCAGGATCTATTATCGGAACAAACACCATCAATCAATTTGGGTCATACCTTCCAAACTGTGGGCAGTGGTCAAGATAGCCTACTGCAATCTGCCATAGACTGTGGTGAGACATCAAACTACAGGCATACTCCAACAATAGAAACTCTCGCAGATTCGAACCAAAGCTGCAATGTAAAATGTTGAAGTTATTAAATACAACTTCTGATTATGTTTTTTTTTGTAAAAAATATACCTGTTTTCTTGATGTAAATATGCAAATTATTATTTTGGCCTGAATAAATGAACTCAACTTACTATAATTTTTGAGATTCAAGCATTCCGCAATGATGTAACAAATCAGTCAGGTGACTCACATACCACCAGTTTTCAAAACTGCTACTGTTGGGAAAAAAAAGTAAAAACACATTAATTTTATTGAAGAATGTCATCAAAATCAATCACTGCAACAATTAAATTACTTTTTGGTAACTTACCTGGATTCTTTAATGACTTGATGGATGTCAAACTCTATGGCAGCTAACAGAATGTTGTCCCAAGGCTGCAGGTGGGAATTGCCTCCGTATGCATTTATACAGAACTGTGGATGACATGTTATTCGTTTATTTGTTTTGACATTATTCAGATAATATTTAAATCACATAATTCGGATAAATTGGACGACAAACTGGAATATTCTTGCCAAATATGATCTCACAAATTATATTCCAAGGTATTTTGCACCGATTCTAACTGCTTAAGTTTGATCAACAGTGATCCACCAGTTGTCTCTTGCATGAGGAACAATGCATGCTGTGATAGGTTTGTAGATGTGACAACTGATATGAAGATGACTACCATTCTGTATACTGTGAGGAGAGTGCACTAATATTCTTTCAACAATTGCATGTACAGAAAAAAAAACTTTTCAGTTTTCAAATCTTGAGAAGAAAAGAAAAGTGGAATTGGGGGAAAGAACTGAATTTAACATTAGTTATTACGATGAGCCAAGCTTGCATGTTGACAAAGTCTATCCATGCATGACAAGTTTTAAAACACCAGGTGGCAGCAGGGCACACTTGAGCAGTGAGAATTGTACCTGTATAAAGTGTTTTGACACACAGATACATGAGCCCCCTATGATACACTGATACATGAGCCCCCTATCACAAATATAGCACTATCTGACATTATTCTTTAGAACTTTATCACAATATTATTAACACTTTTCAAAAGACAATATATTAGCAGACAAATATTGGGTGAATTTTCCTGTAGACTTTGACTCTTTAATAGTATTATTTACCCTTTACAATCCAATATGGGGCTTGGAGTGAACACAAAATATATTTAAATGACAATATCTATTAATAATAGAACTAGATTTATTTATTTATTTATTTTTGAATATATGACAATAACTTTTAATATTAGATTTTTTTTTCTGGTATTATCTTCAAGAATTTTCATATACCAACCTGCGTGTGATATTGTAGATCAAATGCTTTGACTGTCGGGTTCTGATAGAGTAGTCTAGACACCAGCATACAGTACCAACTCTCACATAAATCCTTCAGGCTGATCAGTACAGCATCCTCTCCACACAATATCTACAAATATTTAAACAGTTTATTCACATTTAAATGCAAAATTATATAGATGTTTTCACTAAAAAGTGTTTTAAAAGAATGCAAAAAGGTTACTTTATTACCTTGACTATAGTCTCGAGGTGGTTGTCTGTTGAGAACTCACTGTCCTGAAGTCTCCGGACACATTCTTGCTGCCAATGGCGCCATTTCATATCAAACTCTGCTAGTGACTGACCCATGAACACCTGAAAAAAATTGCTTAGGTTCAATTTTTTTTTATAGTTTTTCAAAATGAAGATTTTTAAAATGAACCTTTTCATCTGTGCATTTGCAATGAAAATCTTAACATTTGGTATGTTTGGCAAAATATTATATCAATATGTAGAAGGCTTGAATGTTACCATCCCTTATGCACCTTTTTCATGCTGAGCAGGTCTATACAGAGACTGGAAGAATGTACAAAATTGTACAATATTTGCACATTTCCCAATAACAATGAAAATTGTTGTCATAGCCAAATTAATTAACTTGTAGTTTTGGTTTAGCAATTATCTTATCAAGAGAATTGACTCCACACTTTATAGATGTTTATGGTTAGGGGAATGTCTGAAAAGGGTTGTGTTAAATGCTGAAAATAAATCCAACAATAACAACAGTAGCCATTATCTAATCAGATCAGAGGAAGGTCCCCAGGAGTGCATGTGTGCAATATCTAAAGTAAATGTCATTCTGTTGTGGCTGTAATTTGCCACATAAGCAGCTCTTTACGAAGAATGCGGGGGACAAAAATAATATAAACAAGCCTACTGAATAAAGTGGCATTTTTCTGAGGAGCTCATCCAGGCTGGAAAAGATGTCTGAGTGATAACTGGTATGAACTGACAGCATACGACGGGCCTCTTCAATTCTTCCTTGCAGGACAAAACAGTAAACCTAAAAAAATAAGCATTTGAAGAAATGACTGAGTATTCAAGGATATTTGATTTATCATTACAAAAAACTGCACAATGTTGTCCCAAACCACATGAACGTCTGAAGGTAATTGACATGATAACACTGTGTTATGCATACCAAAGCAAAGCCCAGAATTGTAACTGTTTATCAAAATGAATTTTGTTACATACAGCATCCCAGTATTGTGGATGATCTTCTGGTCTCTCATGTCTCATAGCCTCTCTGGCAATGTGATCACCTTCCTCAAAATGCCAACGTAACCAGTCCAACAACTGAGACAAAACTGTACCTCCTGAAACAATTGCATATATAACTATACTTTAATCGTTTTTGATGGATATAATATTTTATTTTATCAGTTCTGTCAGCAATATTTATTTTATAAATATTCATTTTCATAAATGGTCACCTTACCTGGCTGAGTATCTATGAAGAGTATCTCACAGAGGTTCCACACTAGTTCCACCATGTCAAATAACTGGAGCTGAGCTTCAAGGGCTTCTCTGTCATTTTCACTGTGAGTGATCTCTATGGATAAGTAAACAGCACATCATTAACCCATGTGCAACTTATACGTATATATATGTATATATATATATATATATATATATATATATATATATATATATATATATATATATATATATATATATATATATATATATATATATATATATATATATATATATATATATATATATATATATATATATATATATATATATATATATATATATATATATATATATATATATATATTTATATATATAAAATCTATTACTTTCCCAAAATTTTTGAAGATAGCTTTTAGAGTGATAAATAGCTGCATAAAGTCATGTGACCGAACATAAAAATTACCAACAATTACTAAAAAAAACATTGCCAAAAAATAACAATGACACAACAGAATAACAGATGGGAAGACAGGGTGATTGATGTTATACAATGCATTTTATTGGTTGACTCACTTGAAGCTTTCTGTAGGTCCATGAGGCAAGCTTTGACCACAGATCTGTATTCTCTACTGAATTTCACCATTCTGAAATAAACAACTAACAATTAATGGTGGAAACTCACAGGAAGACAATACAAGGATTCTGTGGATCACTGCTTTTATTGTTATTTTCCTGTGGCAAAGCCTTATATTCCTCCTTGCTAGAAATGTTTTAAAATCTCTCTGCAATCATGCAATTAACAAAAATATTACCCCAAAAATAAAATCAAAAGTCAATATAAGATGGTTCTTGCAAAAATAAGCATTGAAGGAGTAAATTCATTATTGGTTGTTCATTTCAGTACAGGAAGGAAAAACTGGCAGTCCCTGAAAATACTGTTCAGCAGATATTCCAATCAAGGGTAAAATTAACCCAAACATAGGTGTGTATTAAATCATATTGAAATTATCATTGTCAAGAAGAAATACTAACTGTGTTTTCTTTCCACTCCCAGCTGTTGGATTATCTGCGACATATTTTTGAAGTTTCATGAAAATATCTGAAATGAATAAAAAGTGTTTTTAAAATTTAATTTTTAGTACCTTTCAGTAATTTTGAATGACCAATAAAATGTATATCTTAAATATCAAATGTTCTGCTTTTACAGAGAAAGGCCATCATACCTAATTAGGCTAAATTAAAGTGTAGTCCCATATTTTGTTTTGTTTAATGCATATCAATATCATGCAAATGTTTGGGTCTAACCAGGAAAGGTTTTATTATTAATCATGAAGCTAACATATTGCTGAATCAACAAATACTCCTTTTATGTTTGATACATCAATTACAGATGGAAACTTACTATGAGTTTCATTGGCAATTTTTCTGGTTACAAGCCCATGCATATCTGTACTCCACTTGACCTCATGAATAAAAAGGCCCTCGGGTAAGGTGCCACTGGTTTCATCTGCAAGCATAAAACTCAATTTCATATTGGTGATAAGAATTAATTCAGATTTACTGAATTCTTAGAAAAAGAATAATTAGACTTCCATATCCTTATTTGTGCTTACCCCTGAGTGGCAGTCCCTTGCCAGCATAGAGAAATAGTTCATTGCCCAGACCCCATGCAGCTTTACATCCTATTCTGCATGAGACATCTGGGATGTACTGCAAAATAAAATGTATATTAATAGTTTTCTGGTTTGCACTATTCAGATTCCACTCATAGTATAGCCAGAGCTTGACATACGCACTGGCCCGGTGGCCCGGGGCCACCAGATCCTCTGTTCGGGCCAGTGAATGCTCTGTTGTAGTGGCCCAGTTGGGCAACCATATTTTTGGTCTTTTAGTGGCCCAAACTATCTTGATTTTATTATTCTAATGCTTGATAGATATCATATCACAATCAATATTTGATTGGGACAAGCATCCCCCACTCAGACATTATACAACCTTATGTACAATGTTCTTTATTGTATCCAGTGATGAAAGTCAGCATTCAGGAAAAAACCTGAAACCCTTAAAAATTAACCTAAAGATACCCCTACCCCCTTTCAGAAATGTCATTTTTGGATGTTTCAGACTGAGTTCAGACCATTTTGAATTTTACATTTGAAGAAAAAAACCTGAATTCAGGTTATTTCCTGAAGACTTTCATCACTGTGTATCACACATCCTATTATCCTTAGAAACTTCGGGCCACCACTTCTCATGCTCTGGAGGTCCGACTGGGCAACCAACATTTTTCTATTTATGTCAAGGCCTGATAGCGCCTGTATACACGGTACTAGTAAAGTCAACCCCAAAGTAAACTTTGCTTATGAAAGAAGTCAGCCTCCTAATATAGATGGCCAGGTAGTTACAGGGATGATATCAAGGGCTATCAGAAGTGAAATTTCAGTATTTTTTAGTGATTAAAGAGTGACCAGGCCCATATTTATCTATGGGCCGACCTACTGGTTTTGGGTAGGTAGCTGGTTATATTGATTTTAGGTGGCTAGATTATCAAGTTACCTGATGGAAATTAGTGGCTACTGTGGGTCCCTGGTATTAGCTAATGGGAGACAAGAGAAGTTTGCCCTAAGTGAAGCCGGCCCCCAGATTTAGGTGGATAGATTATAAAGTTCCCAGAAGGAAATTATCAGATACCTTCATTTGGGGCCAATTTCACTTGAATTCACTATTCAGTTGATGTGCTTGGGCAAAGATAGGGTCACGGCCTTCTCAAAAGCGAGTTTTGAGCTGTTACAGAGTGACTGAGGCCAGCTCCTTGGCGGGCTGACTTCACTTTGGGACTAACTTTACTGGTATTTTTTTTTTCATTGGCAGAAACTGGTTGTGAACAAGTACGGAAATTTTAAAGAAAAATAATGAATTTAAATAAAATAATGACAATCACCACTGGCACAAGTGAAGACTTCAGTCTCAGAGCCAGCTGTTGTCATGCATCGCTTTCAGTGAAGTTGAGTTTATGACTGACAAAACTGAAACTTAAAACAAGTCACTCGGATAAAAAATCCTTTGTGAACCATGGTTTTTAAATCACATAGATCTACTGACAGTACTTGAAACAAAGCAGAGAAGGTTGTGTCCTGTGAGCGATAAGGGAGGATTTCTAAGAAGAGCCGGTTGTGATATGCCTGCATAAAACATTGGATGAGGATTCCGTGGATTAAATACAATTTATCATTCATGATTATATTCTTACCTTTTCCCACCGCGAAAAAGTATGATTTTCATAGCTTACCGTGATTTTTATGTCTTCGTTTTCCGCATTCATTTTGGACGTTTCAGAAAATCAAATTCGCGCAAAATAAGTTCGTGGAGTAATTATTATTTTATGTACACAAATTTGTAAAATTGGGTAATTTAGCAGAGTCATTTCCAAAAGAATTAATATTACACAATAGGTGAATGAATCTTTTTCAAAATCACATGTTTTTTTCGTAAAATGTTTTTATTTACAATGTGGAATTGTTGCAACGGAAAGTGGATGCTCCCTTAAGATGCGAATAAATTTATTTTCTCGACTGAAGAGCTCATTATCACGTGCTCGTCAAAATGTCGGCTGCACCAACTTTTATTCCTGCTGAGGAGGTTGATAAATACCTCAAATATGAGGAATTGATGACAGTGATTGAGACTGCATTAGGGAACTATTCTTTAGGGCCAGATGGGGGAGTTGTGCAGCCTGTAAGATCTGTGATCAATGTGGAGAAACACAAAGGGTAGGTAAAACAAGAGGCAGACCACAAACACTTGTGATGTTTGATCAACTTTTGATATCTAGGTCATTCTGATTAGAATCTTCTGATTTCTTAGGTCACAGAAAAATAATTGACCGTATTGGTTGGAAACGACATTGAGCTATGTTTTATTTATTAATAATTTTCCTCTTGTTTAATTTTACTTATGGGCATTATTATCAGATTACAAGCACAGCAGATGATAATATTTCTCAAAAGAATTACTAAGTAGACAGTTTCCGTCGCCACCAATTACCGCCGATTACAGCGGCTAAGCTGGAGAGGACACTTGTAGCCACTAGCAGTCACAGTCTACTTCTTCGGCGGAAACTGGTTGCTGACGAGTACACTTACTAACCATAACCTACCATAACCTCGTCAGTGACGTCATAGTGGGATTGTGGGTGACCATCTTGTTTTTTTTAATAATTGCATTTCAGAGATTTTTTTTCACTTTCCATTTTTGTTTGTGCAGTTCTGGTTTGTTGTTTTCAATGAGGCAATATTGCAACCCACAATCAGCCCATGAACTTCATAGCCCAGCAATTAGGGCTCCAATATTAATACTGCAAAATATGACTTTAAAATATATTCCCCATTCATAGAAGGATGAGTTTAATTGTTGGTATGTTTGTCCAATGGATGATTTGGATTTTAACAGAAAACTAATCCACTTTCAAATAGCACAGACATTTATGCTGGGGAAATTTGATGTGTAATAACTTTTGATTGCACAGTTTGGGGTTTAACCATTTATATTATGCAAGGTAAATGTGCCTGAAAACCTCATTTCATGAATACTTTAAGAACTTTACTTACCTTCTACACCATGTACACTAGTTTTGATCAAATAGTTGATATATTCATTATGTGGATGAAGTGAATAAATATCTGTAAGCTCCCTCACTTCATATACATGTAGATGGAGATAGTTCCTTACTTATTAGCCACCAGGTGAACTCAGTCCTGGCATTGCCAGAGGAACTTGGCCCAGGGAACATTGGCCCTGTTTTATCTGTAACCATTTAAAACTCAAGAAATCTCCTTCGAGAAGGTTATTTGTTCCTTACGACCTTTTTTAAATCCTTGCTTACCTTATACAGGCTACAGATCTTTAATGGGAACTGATATTGTCCAAGTGTGTTTTCTTGGGGCCCATTTTCTTGGGCTGCATTTTCTTGGGCTGCATTTTCTTGGGGCCAAGTTTACTGCTTACCCATCAGATTCCAATTTTTTTCATTTTTTTATGATTTAAAAAAAAATTGTAATTGAGTTGTCAACGAGGATGCTATTTTTATTAACATGACAAATATCGACCAATGAGAATTGAGATAACATTAAAAGTTTAGGCCAAATTCAATTTGTCACATGTATTTTGATTGGCCATAATTATTTTCTGACAAAGCCTGCTCTGCGAAAGGTTTTAAATTGTCATTTGTCATTTCAAGAAAATGTTTACAAACATCACAAAAAAGCAATGATCACAGCATAGCTTAAGTCCATTGGCCAATGTACATTATGGGGCTATGCCAGGTAATAATTGCATGATTTCAAAGCTGACTATATTGCATAAGAGTTAAAGCAGCCAACTATTGAGCCAAATAGCCTGTCAGTCAGCTCTCCAGACAAAGCCATAAACTTTCATCATATAAGTTCAGTCTTCCCGATAGTCACCAGACATTCAACAGACATTTGGTCCGGCAAAGTTGCCAGACCGTAAGCATTTTTACTGGACCAAAAAAGTTTATTAAGAAATATATATCTCCTGGGCAAAGAGTAATCAAGTTGTAAAAATGTTATTTTTACTCATTTAAAACAGAATGACATAAATTATGCAAGACCATGTCAAGCTAACTTCAGAGATTTTTTCAAAAATAGGTTACACATAGTGTGATTAATTAGATGTCTAATAGGCATATTTAGGGTTTTGAATAGAGAAAACCTACTTTTGTGAGGCCAAAACTGCCAACCTTGCTCTTAAAATATATGTCCTTTTTCTGGTTTCCTTTAGCTTTGAACAATACCTTATAGAATTACAACTTTATTCAAAATACAATTTAAAAATTCTGATATGACACTATGCTATATAATTATTGGAATAATCCATATTGAAAAATATTTCTGCAATTTGCATGACACTGACTCTTATCTTTGCTTTATTATTAATCAAACTGGCCCTTGAATAAAGATTACTAATAAACAAGTTTGATAGGGTGAACAAGATGTGTGTTTATCTGTTTGCTTTCACCAATACATTTTTAAAAAGCTGCATTTAATGTTCATTTTGTATTGAACAATTAATGCAGAGGTCTGTTTAAAGGTGTATTGGTGCTGTTTTTTGTGTAAAAATACATTTTCCAAATTCCATAACATTCTGTGTTCCATTTATGCTCTTGATCACAGAAAAATCACTGACTTATCTTGCTTAAATACCTATCTATCTTGAACCATGATAATGTTTTATATACTGACTGAATAGATATAGAATATATTTATGAATGTAGCCTGAAAGATTTTACATCAAAGTCTTAAATTACCATATTTACTTGAATATAAGACGAGGTTTTCGGACCAAAACCTTAAATCAATGTTTGGGGGGGGGGGGGGGGTCGTCTTATACACGAGGGCAACCTGTGGACGTTGATTTACCTTACATCTAGGACAAATAAACTTCACTCATAATGTCCAGATACAAACTCCCCCAACAGCAATATAATTAAAATCTGTGTATTTTAATAGACATAGAAATATTCTATCACATGTGAACAGTAGTCCGCCTTCATTCAATAAGTGAAAATTATCCACAAGTCAGAGAAAATGTGAGTTTAACAATGCTTTAACATGCATGCGCAACACAAGGTCGCCATTTTGAAAAGCAGAAGTGACAGGGAGAAGCTCTTATTTTTGGTACGAAAACGACCGGAGCGTCACCACAGTGTACGATCGGAGCGTATTCATTCTCATTGAAATATTAATATATTGTGCAATGAGGGATCCCTGACACTACGTAAATAAAAAGACTCAGGGATCCCTCATTGCACAATATATTAATATTTCAATGAGAATGAATACGCTCCGATCATTTTCGTGCCAAAAAATAAGAGCTTCTCCCCGTGTTGCGTTAGCATATTTATGTTTCACGTCTATAATATTGGGTAAATACCTTTATTTATCGTTTAAAATTCTATTAAAATCGATGCACTACATCCGATATCTGTTATTTCGAAAATATGTCACGGACATCATATTTACGTTTTACCGTCCACAGGTTGTCCTCATGTACAAGAGCTCTTGTTGCATAAGCATATTTATGCTTCATTTTTAAAATGGCCGACAAACTTGAATGGTAGCAGTTCCGATATCTCTAGAAAAACCGACTCGTCTTATATTCAGAAATTGGTCTTTTCAAGCAAAATAACATCAATTTTGGGGTCGTCTAATACATGAGTTGTCTTATATTCGAGTAAATATGGTATATTGGATGGGTCATATGTATTTGTTATTTGACAGGTTCAGTCTTGTGATGCCAGGGTACAGTGAGAACAGTGAGGCTTTGGCCACTAAACTGGTATCTGTGTACCCAGAAAACAAAGATCTACCAACTCACATTGCATATATTATGCTGTTTAACCCTGAAAATGGGATGCTGTTAGCTGTAAGTAAGCCAATCAGCACACCTTTACCATGTTAATTTATGCTGACTTTCATCTCATCTTTACCCGGCCCAATTGTTTCGTGAAATCTTTCTGTAAAAAGATATTCTGGTTTCCAATTTCAAGGGAATGGAAAACATTTTATAAGAAAATTTAATTGCAGAAAGTATTCAATTCTTTGCTGAGGAAAGGGAAAATAATCCATTTATTTGTGAGTTAGTTGAATGACCTCCTATCAAATTATTAAGGGTAAATTTAAAGGAACCAGAATATTTTTCTTAACATAATAAGTTCACAGTTGCTTAGAATGCTCTCATCACACTCAGTCTCACAAATAAGACAGTGTTCATGTTCAGGGATGGCATCATGCACGTTTCAAGTGGTTTGCGTATGTGTTATGCTAACTATATTAGATAAAAGTTGATTAAATTACAAAATTAAATTGTGCACCCATGCAGTATACTTGGTGTAAAATCTCTCATTCTGAGGACAAATGGTGAGCTAGAAGTGTTCATCACTTTCCTTTGAGCAAATTTAGCATTCCAGAGAGAAAAACACACCTCTTCTTCACATATCTACATTCTATTGCAGATACTCAAGTATTTGGGCTAGAGAAAGTGTTTGCCATAGGGGTAGTGTTGGTAACCCTATTCAAACTATGGTTCAGATATTGATGAACTCACCATAATATATGTTTATTTTTTTTAAATTTCTTAGAAAGATTTATTTTATCAATATTATGATTTGATGCATATATTTGGTCAGGTACATGAGTGTGAAGGCAGGGTACAGTATTCATGAAAATGCCATGGCTACTAAACTTGTTGCAGTCTACCCCCATAACACTGAGCTATCTACTCTTCAAGCTCAAATTCTCCTTTTTAATCCTGAAAATGGGTTTTTAATGGGGGTATGTATAAAAACTGTGAAATTGGCCTCAAACATTTGTTCCTTTTATTGCTTTAAATGGTGTCTAAATTATGATTCAAAGTGTTGCTTGTCATTGGCTTCCTTTGATAAGTAAGATAAGGAAAATTTAGACATAAAACTCTAGAATTGCTGAAACCTTGAATGCTTGAATGAACTAAAACCAAGCTAAAATCTTAAATGCAGTTTGGCAATTATTACAAATAGTATTGACATGGTCAATATAAAATAAGGTGTTAAACCGAGCTGTGCATTCCCCCCCCCTGCTGTATTGACTATTTGGCTGAGGATATATAGTGATGGAGAAGTGGTGTTGATCACTTGCATTTAGCAAGCTGAAGCAATTATACTTCAGTGCTTCTTCATCACATATCTATCTACATTTTATTTAAGAAATTTTGATTATCAACATTAGAATTAGTGTTAGCAAAAAATGCCTTTTTTTATCTGAGATATATTTAAAAAACACAAAAAGTTGTTTTGGAATTTCTTTGAAAGATTCAAACATATATTTGGTCAGGTTCATGGGTGTGATGCCAGGGTACAGTCGTCATGACAATGCCATGGCTACCAAACTTGTTGCAGTCTACCCTCATAACACTGAGCTATCTACTCATCAGGCTCACATTCTTCTTTTTAATCCTGAAAATGGATGTTTAATGGGGGTATGTATTAAAACTGAAATTGTCAGTCTGTATTTGTAATATTTGAAGTTTGGAGTAATGATAAATGGAGTTGCCATGGGCAGGGATGGAAGAGTTAATCTTTGCTGCAGCCAAACTGAATAGGTATAATGTCAAAGTATTTAATGGCAAAACAGCGATTCCCCTACAGTTGCTATATTATGCCACCAAATCTTAGTGGCATCAGCCATCTGTGAGATGTGTGATATAATTTTTTTTTTTTATTGTCAACAGTAAAAATAATCCATGATTGACAATTAAAGTCAAGTGTACCCAATCATATGGCACACCAGGCTTTGACATTTTGATTATTGACCAGCAAAGATAGACTGTTCTCAGAGATTGACTATAATCAGGACCTTTAGAACCTTACCATAGATAACTAGTTTAGAGGATAAACAAATGTTTAGGGTTACCTACTTTAAATCCCTATGTCATGACATAAGCAAGATTATTTATCAGTATCTGCATGTGAGAATAAAGAAACATTTTAGGAAATGTTTAAGATTCCACCAAGTTCTTTTAAGTTGTTAATGATAAGGTTCTTCTGTAATCTTACAAAATTGACTCAAAGAAATTTAGGGGAACTTTGCTTGATTTAAGAAAGTTTCTAAGATGCCATGTCTGAACTCCATATTTTACTCCAAGCTGAAGAGCCCCTTGTTTATACCTACCAATTAATTAAGGAAGCTTTAAGGAACTTATCAAAGATGACAAGAAAAACCAATTCATTGAAATTAATTGCAAAATTATTTACAATATCTGGAAAGTAATGTTCACTGCATGATGTTCACTGCATGATGTTCACTGCATGATGTTCACTGCATGATGTTCACTGCATGATGTTCACTGCATGATGTTCACTGCATGATGTTCACTGCATGATGTTCACTGCATGATGTTCACTGCATGATGTTCACTGCATGATGTTCACTGCATGATGTTCACTGCATGATGTTCACTGCATGATGTTCAACAAACTACATCGAAAACAATAGCAGATCACCAGGTTATACTATTTCATTATCATGATAATCATTGATTTCACATGCACAATGCCTTTGTTTTAACATGTTTTTTGCATGCTTTTTAGCTCTGCTGACTTGAAGTTGCAGAGCATTAGGAGTGGGGAAAATGTCTATGTCCGTCTATCTGACATGAATATCTCATCAAAACTGAATTGGGACCTTGTATGGGAAACCATGACCTGCTTGCAAGCTACACTTGATCTCAGTTCATGTGTTTTCATTCAAGTCAGCAGAGCTATCAACCCATGGGGTTACGTTTGCTTGATATAAATATTTAAGTTATTTTACTATTATCTTCACAAACCCTCCTTTCATTTCCTAGCAAAAATTCAATCAACCTTCTAGACTCTCATTGGAAGTTATTAAAATTGTGTTCAATAATATATCATTTGACAAGCCTATTTGGTCAATGGAACTTTCAAGTATTATTGGCATAATTACAACTCTATTATTGCGATCCAGTTTTCTGAATTGTCCTTGAGACCTTAATCTTTGTCACAAAATGACCAAATCAGTGCTAAATCATAGAGTGACTGGTCTTAACAATTAAAAATGGACAGATAGGGCTTTGTATTGACCTGCTGATTGACATTGCATCACTTAAAATGTGATGCAAAAGGTTAGTGAAGATAATAATCAAATAACTATAGCCCGAGTTATGATAATTATCTGTGCACCTGTCAAATTACTAATATAAACATGTACATTGTTGCTTCTTGTGCATTATAGTTAAGTTCTTATTGAGGTAAAATGACTTTCCATCCTTCCATCAGTCCTTCTGTCTGTCTGTATCAATGCTACTATAAAGTACGATTGACATGTTGTCCAAACATGTAAATTTGTCCCTGTAGGATTTTTTTCTGTGCAGTGCTGCCCTCAGGTGGATTGGAACAACACCAAGGATATTGTGGGATTGATCTTTTGATCCATGATTGCTAGTTATTAAGCTTGTGTTATATCAGAGGGACATATGGGAATGATCTGTGACAGTGAGTAAATAAGGCAGTAATCAAATCCCATCCTTATTGCTTTAGCAGCACTCTGTAATCTCTGTATTGTTTAATTAAAAAAGAAAGCAGCTCTGCTTGTATGCAAATATACTATACGCTCCCATATGCCCTAGCTGGAAGATCTCTTGTCCTACATTTTGAACCATCAGTGCTAAAATACCCTCTATTTTTCTGGTATTGAAAGATGTATTTTATACAGTTTAAAGGCATTATATTGGCAGTAGCTTAGCACATGGAAACTTAATGGACAATGAAGCCAACAGCAATCTGGGAAGAAAAGATAATACACCTTGTGGTATGCAAGGCACATGGTAGATTATGTTTGTTGTTATCTGTACTCATGGCACTGGCAAGGGATAGGGCAAGGGCCTTAACCCTAAATGGACTAATCCATCAAAATTTTGTTGATTGGCAGGACTAACCAATTTTTTCCTGGACTAGTGTATCTACATATTAAATTGATAAAATTTATAACAATGGCTATTCAATATGCTCAATGTAGTGTTAGGGTCAAAAGTTCATAATGCAATCAGTCTGACATCATTTCATGGTTGCTTGTGGCGGACGTTAAAATCAGAGGGCTTTGGAGGCAG
Organism: Amphiduros pacificus; assembly: GCA_949316495.1. Taxonomy (NCBI): domain Eukaryota; kingdom Metazoa; phylum Annelida; class Polychaeta; order Phyllodocida; family Hesionidae; genus Amphiduros; species Amphiduros pacificus. The sequence goes on along the minus strand of OX439002.1, from coordinate 17,609,206 downwards.
AGGAAGGTAGAGAATTGACAACCTCTGTTTAGCAAGTTAAGCAATGAATATATAATCTTAAGACATCTGGCCCTATACATGTCTACTATTATTGTCGACACCACAGATTATTACAATACATTTTGTGACATTTGTCACAAAGTAATAAGTATATATTTTTAACAGCATTATTCACTGCTTGCAATACTTGATATTGAATACCACTTCCAGGGAAGAAACTTTTTGGTTGGTAGTAAAAGATGCATAGGTTCCTGCTGCCAAAGACCCCAAGGTTCCTTTAGATTTTAAGTTCCTGAAGATTTTTCTAACATAATTGATTGTAAGTGGTCCTTGGTATGCTATCACAGGTTCCTTCATGTAATGCCAGGCTACAGTAGTTATGACAATGCCCTTGCCACCAAACTAGTCGAGTTCTACCCAGAGAATACACAAGGCCCTACACATCAAGGACAAGTCCTTCTATTTAACCCTTCCAATGGCAACCTTGATGCAGTAAGTATCCCAAACTTGTCATTATGAAATTGTGTAAAAATTGTAAGTGGGCTAATACAGAGAAGATTTGAAGATAAAATGAGTCCAAAAGAAAATCTGAATATTGAATGAGAGTTTTTCATTAAGTAAAATTCATGGTCACAAATATTTAATTTGAGTTGTTACCAGAATTTTAATCATTAAACACTGCCTACCAACCCACAATTTTGAAAAGGGATTCAGTGAAAAATTGCATTTTGTCCATTTCCAAATCAGTTATGTCTAAAAAAAAATTGTATTGAAATGAATATTTCTATCTATCTGATATTTACAAGACCTTTGTATTTACGTTATGTGCAGTTGACAAAATCATTGTTCATTACAGTGCATATAATTGTTTATTTATAACCTCTTGATCTCTTTATTTGCAATGCTTTTCTTGCATTTTAATTCTTTGGTTCTGGGTTCACTGTCATGATCACCATCATAATCATTCATTATCAATCAAATCCTTCACAGATATATATTTCATATATATGTAAACACTATAAAATGCACACATGTATGCAAAGTTGGCACATACTAGTTTTAAGATAGTCTGTCTTTAAAATGTTAATAAAATTGTTAATAGTTCAGCATTTGCCTTTAAATAACTTCTTGGTCAGAAGAGATTAAATTGGAATAGAAGTATGTTCATCTCTTCTAACTCTGCAATGTGAATGGTATTATTCTGAACATCAAAATATAAGACCAATTAACATAACCTTGGAGTATAATGAATGGAGTGATATTACCATAAGATCAAATGTGCAATATGTTTTACCACCAATTCTTTGTGTATAGTGATGCCATATGAGGCGAAAACTTTGAGAATATGACGTTATTAAACTTTGTGACAATTTTGACGCACCACATATTATTTGGGCCTAAATGTTGATAACAAATATGAGAATGTATACATCATTCCATTTACAGGGTATTTGCCCAATAAGATGATTTGGCTTTGATGCAACATTTCCAAAAAAGAAAATCAGATATAGGCTTGCGTTTTAACATTACCATTAAAATTAATTCCAAAAGTGACCTAGTGTGTTCAGGAAATATTTGTCCTCGACCTGGAATGCCAGGGTAAACATAAATTATGGAATGATGATTTAAAGAAATTTTTACATCTAAAAATAGCTCCCTTCACTGACATCAATTGGCAGTTACACACATCAGTCCTATTGTTACAAACATTGGGTTGCTTTCCAACAGTGTAAGCAAGCTGTGATGCCCCAACTCAATTCATTATACTCCAAGCTAATGTAACGTTTGGCATGGGTCGACCTGTTTCAGTAGGTTATGGTAGGGTGGTGTTGAAGAATAAAAACACATTGAAAAGGTCAAGTTCACAATGAATTATAAGTTCCATAGGTCAATAAGATCAATTTGTATGATAACAGAATGAAGATGAGAAATGTAAACAAAAACCTATGAACTTGACTCTGTGAAGCATATTCAAGAATTCTACTGTTTGTCCTCATTGTTGTAGACTTGACAAATTGGACTTGATTTTATCTAAAATGGCCAAAGCACCATCAGTTAATTACATGTTACATGTGTATTTGCTTTCTCCAATTCAAAAGGAAAAAAATCATTTTCAAATTGTTTTCAGATAGAATCAGATTTGTTTCTTTGTCTGTCACCCCTCTTCTTGAATTGAATATTAGGCAGTTGACCCATGTCAAAAGTTAATCCTATAGCCGTAACATGTGAGTGCAAAATTTAAAAATTTTATTGATTATAAATATTGGCAGATTATTGATGGAGAGTCCATAACAGGAGTGAGAACAGCAATTGCCTCAGCTGTAGCTACCAAGGTAAGTGGATTCATAATAGAGGAAATTTTTTTGGATGCACATACTCAACATACATTATATGTCTCCTGTTGCTATCATTATATCTCCCTGCTGTCTCCCTTATCTCACTGCTGTCTCCCTTATCTCACTGCTGCCTCTCTTATTTGAGGAAAAAATGCCACATTAAAAAGAAAAATATACAACCGCAGTAGTGACCCCTGACAATGTATAATTATTAAAATAAAAAGCTGTCTTTGAACCCATCCAATACAAGCCTTAAATACTGATGCATTTGAATTTGAGTTTAATTTTTAAGACTTCTTGTCATATAGCCATAGCAAGCTCAGAGTATTAAAGGCATAAGCCGATAGGTTTGGACACAGAGTTCCAATTTATCTATGTTGCATTCACATTCAGATAGTTGGTAGATGTAGGATTATTTTTTCTTTAAGCATTTAGCAAATCCAAGTTCCAAAGTGCTGGCCATTCTTGGATCAGGGATCCAAGCTAGAAGTCATTATAAGGCCCTTTCCCTCCTGCAGAAGTTTGATGAGGTACGACTCGCTTCTTTTTTTTATCTGTACAGATTGTTTGTTAAATTTTAAAAGAAGGAATTATTCGCTTCTAAACAGAAAAGAAATTTTAAGACTAGAAATAATCATTTTTCTACATACTATTTCAGGTTCGAATATGGAGTAGAAATTTTGCTAATGCCCAGAAATTTGCCAAAGAAATAAATGGATCAGCTTGTATGACAGTTGAAGAATGTGTGAAAGATGCTGATGTGATATGCACTGTGACCTTCTCTACAACGCCAGTGCTGAAAGCGGAATGGGTCAAACCGGGGGCCCATGTTAATGGTGAGCAATACAAGTATAAGAATCACTCCATTTTAGGGCCTACACGAGAACATTTGTAAATTAGTAAAGGTAAAATTAGGCTATGGTGTGAAAAAATAATTGGTCATGTTCAAGATTGAATACAAAACTTAGTGAGATTGAATAGTGAGTAATACTCAGGTATTGTGTGGTACTGATAACAGACCTGTTGAGTACTTATATGACCGATATTTCTGACATGTTTTGAAATTATAGTGGATGTATATATTGGCCAAATATAGCTTTATTATTAACATTCAGGATGTAAATATATATATATATTTTTAATTCTTAAATACTTATATATACATACACATATATATATATATATATATATATATATATATATATATATATATATATATATATATATATATATATATATATATATATATATATATATATATATATATATAGTATTTAAGAATTAAAATGTAAAGGAGATATTGGTTCCACAAATATTTGCAAATAGTACATTTTATGTTTAAATTGCTCATATGTTCTATTTATAAACTAACATTATTTTAAGGTGTTGAAGGTCTCAACCTGTCTTGATGCCATTAGAAGTTTGTACTATGAGTTTAAATTTCTGTTACTTGTTGCAGTGAAGTGCACAGTTCATGTTAGAAAATAGAGCTTCAACAGTGTTTTCTCTAATCCAATCACAACCATTATGCAACTTCAAATATAAGTGAAACTGATCTTGTGAACTTCCTGCCATGAAATGAACATATTTGAGTCTTCTTTTCCAGCTGTTGGTGCTTGTCGACCAGATTGGCAGGAGATAGATCCTAATTTCTGTCGGAATTCTGTGGTATATGTAGACAGCCGTGAAGCTTGTTTGCAGGAATCTGGAGACATAATATTGTCAAAGGTAAAAAAACAATAAGAGTGTGATGCTTACATCAAATAATGTATTCCTGTTATTTTACTATTTGGAATACAATTATGTGAAAAAAATAAGAAATCTGCTTTCCTTTGACCACAAACATGTTTTTATTTAAGTTTAAAAAAATAGATATATATATATTTTTCAGGCTGAAATATATGCAGAAATTGGAGAAGTCATCATTGGCCAGAAACAAGCACAATGGGAGAAAACTACATTATTTAAATCTCTTGGTAAGTTGAGGTTATATATGTTTATTAGATGATATCAGATGTAATATGATGGGTATCAACATTTGATTCAAAGTTTAAGGTATCAATTTTTATATTATGTCAGGAAAAAGTGCATAGAAATTTGATTTCATGAAAGCTATAAATCTTTACACATTCTTTCAAAATATGTCCAAACTCTATGAGATTTTAATAGATCTCACTACTACCATTTCGGTAAGTGACTGGAGCACTTGGGGCCTGTCAGTTCCCTTGTTTTTATTTTCAGAAGCAAAATGGACACATTTCCTGATTTGGTTATGCTGATAATGATTTTTGTCATGCATGTGACAGTGAAATGGTGTCCCTTAATGTCAGTATGCCTATCCACCTGAATATTTTGGGACAAAATTCTTTAATGTGTCCTTATCACAATTAATATGCAACATCATTGCTGGTATGGCCTCATAAGAGGATCAGGCTTTTTAAAAAGAATTATGTTTTGAATAATTACTTTAAAGGTATTAAGCATCAATTCTACAATTTGGTGTTTTTGAAAGCTTAGCCACATATGAACATAATGACAGATTGAAATTATAATAGATTAATAAGATATGTCGCTATGAGACATAGCAGTTGCACTCCCAACAGAGGTCTATTTGAGCCATAAGCTGCGCGTGACGGGTAAACACGGGTAGCGTGAACTTTATTTGACCTCAATTGAGGCTCAAAGTAGGGTAGCACTGTTTGACGTCATTTTGGTACTATTCAAAGGACAATACATGTCATGACGTCATAAGCATATTGCCATACTCTTACGACGTCATCTTACCTTTCAGTGCCTCTATGATGACACTCCACATAAATATGATGCCAAGAAAGGAGTGTGCTTTCATTAGGGGCCTATATATTAAGGTCTTGTTCAAATAGGTTTTACAGACAATGATGGGGATGCATTTATCAAAAAAAATATAGACATGAAAGACAAATACATTTATCACCAATATGCGAATTTTAAACGTTTTTTTCAAAATCGGTGCTTAATCCCTTTAAATAAATTGGTTAGGTTTCTTACAGGTGGCACATCTAATTTTGACGGAAAATTTGAATTTTGACAGTGAAAACCTCTTAAAACTGAGGCACACATGAGCATTGGACAATGCTCTGCATGGCACACTGCATTGTGCACCTCAATACAGACTGCACATATATAAACACAATCTTAGGTCAGAATATCTTTTCTGTGTTGGGATCTATTTGTACAAGTGATAATTGATATAAAGACCCAAAGAAAACAAAATTGCAATGCTTCAGATTTATGAAATCAGATGTTGGAAGCATGCTGAATGTTTCTGACCAATTCCATTGATAAATAGATACCTGGTCAAAATAACCACGATACAAAGTGGACTGTGCCATTGAACTGCCAAACTGGACTGCAGTCAAGCTGCTGAATTTGGATATCTTATCAATGTAAGTTATCTACAAGTGTCAGCTGCCAATCTTAATATTAATAAGCTACTTTCCGCCGTAAGTATACCGCATGTCCGGCATATAATTCTGTGAATATTCTCACTTTTTACCCAGGCCCCAACATTAGAACCATGCATTCAAGTTCGGCAGCCATTTTAATTCAGCAGCTTGACTGCAGTCCAATGTGGCAGTTCAATGACGTGGTCCACTTCGTATCACGGTTATTTTGACCACAATTTGATAAAAATCCCATGGATATAGCAATGGGAAGTTATGCATGATGTCATAATGATATTAGTGAGGTTTGTTGCCATGGCAACTAAACAAATTTCTTGTAGTACCTAATGTTGGATGTTCTTTCCTCAACCTAAATTAACAATAAATTGGCAGCAAGACAAAACAATTAAATAGAATCTTAATGAAAAGTGTCTATCATAAATGATTAATGCTTGTTTAGTAAGACATCCTGGTTGTTTCTTATTACAGGCATGGCCATAGAAGATGTGGTGTCTGCAAAGATGGTGTATGATAAATATATGGCCGCAAGGAAAGAACAAGCTGAATGAAACAAAACAGAATTTGATTTATAATGTTTGTGACATAAAACAATACAATTAATTGCAAACAAGACCAGGTAATCAAATGCTGCTGTAGCCTTACTGTGAACTCTAGAATTATATATATTTCCTCTAAATTTGGTCTTTTAAATTGTATTACCATTCCTATAAATATAGAAATGAATCATATTCATTTTTCTTCAATTATTTGAAGATGTATATTGATCAGGGATTTTGCATAATACGAGCACATGTACTGATTGTTGTATTTCTTTCCAAAATGTATCATTTACATTTGGTTTTTGATTTCTTATGAATTACAATCTTGAAACTAGACAGGATGTATGCATATCATGAGGTTGGTTTATACGGTCTAGTATTATATTGATTTTTTTTCACAGTTCAAGGTTAAAAAAACCACTGATCATGGTAGTTCAATGATTGTAGCCACAGAACAAATTGATATTATGGTGCATTCAATGTAAAGAATTTTATTGAGCTCATGGCTTGTACTTTGGTATTTGATAATCATATTATTCCTTATGATAAGAAAAGCATTTTTCTTTCAATCCTTTTACAAAATTATACCTATTACCCTTATTTTAATATATTGCTGTACTGGTATTTTTTGTATTTTTGGCTGTGTTAACTATGTGCAGCTTAAGCCGTGAGAAAGGCAAATTTTCTGTCATTATCTGTCTGTCAACTTTAATCTTTCTCTTAATCTACTTAGTCTGTCATAGGTCAGATGTATATTTTCAGGGGACTAATTCTGTCTATTTCCATGAGGCTTCGATTTATAGATATGCTGACAATTTCAATTCACAAGAATATCAGGAACTTTCTTATAAACTTAGATATATCATCATTGATTCTTTCTGAAACTACTGAGTGGATTACATAGATCTTCATGGGTAAGATGTTTCAATGTCATTGTTTTGCACATGCATATACTACTCGAACATCTAGTGCTCTACTAATCTAAATATAGCTTAGTTTGAGACTTCCGGAATAAAGCAATGTTGGGTGGAGAGAAGAGAGGGAATCAATCCCGATATTGAGTATACTTATATCACATTGACTCTCCTCAACCAGCAATCTTGGAAGATATTTAAAATGATCATTTATGAAGCAATTTGCAGGAACTCCAGAAAATGTTCACAAAAATTACAAAAAGCAACAATCAGCACAGCTCTAAGGCATTTGGCCTATGTTTTAATGATATTTTAATGTTTTCATCAATGAGTTATTAATTATTATAAATTCCATTTATATATGAATGTACTTATGACTTTTGGAAGTTGTGCTATCATGGCAAATAATCTGGTACATTGAGGAATTTTTTGAGTTAATACTTATATCAACCATTTTTTAAATGGAAAAATTTAAATATGTTACTTGTCATTTAAGTTTGTGTTAAAAATATAATGCCATTTTTTCCCGAAATTGAATAGGGGTTAAGTTAATTATAATGTTGCGAGTTATTTCCTTTCAAAGGTAAACAGTGTTAATACCAATCATGTGAATGACAGTACAACTTTTATTAAAATAACATGAATGATGCATGAAACTTTGCAAAATTCAATAATTTGGCCAGTGATAATTATATCATGATTGGCCTCAATTCTACCCTCCTGTTTTTGATTGTAGTACTATAACAAAAACGTCAGATTGATTTTTTAATACTTCCAATACATAATTATGTCAATTTGATGTTACAATGATGTTTTGTTGCATATCTAGTTTTCTATATTATCAGAAAGGCAATTATGCTATGAGAATTTGTTAATGTTTTGGTTCTTTACATCAGGATAATCAATGTCAAACTTTACTTACAAAAATTTGTAGGACTTTTTTGTTTTTGTTGTTGACCTGCCATTCCTAGTATATTGATTACCATTCAATGTACTGCTGAATTACAAATCATTTTTTTAAAGATTTGGTATATGGCTAATGATCTTAAAATTAGAGGTTTCATATACATGTAGTAGAGTATTGTTAGAGCCCAGATATTCTAATCTTATTTCTCTTGAGAGAAAATGAGTAAGTCTTTAACATTCTGCATATCAAAACTAGTCTGAAAAAATATTGGAGTGCATCTTCCATGTTATAGTAGAAATGTAATTTTACCAGATGAATAATTTGAAATATTTTGTTATTGGCAGAAGATGTCTCAGAACAAAAGAAAATTTCACAGAAAACTATTTTTTTATATTTTGAATAAGTCAAGAATAGTTACATTATATTAAATAAATAATTTATGAACTGCAAATTAAAATAAAAGTGAATAAATTTAGAAATTATGCAAATAATGAATTTATCACCAACATTTCAGCAATTGTTTAATCATCTTCAATTAATGGAGATATATTAGTTAAAGTATTTTTTGTCAACAAAATAAAGACTGTTTGGTCTCCACAATGGTGCTATTTTTTCTTGTATATATTAATTACATGCACAAGATGAAGAAAGTCCTTTGTCATGATTTTTCACTGTCCAGTTTGGGTATCTGTCATGATTAACCAAAAATAAACTCATGAGGTATTAGAAGTAATATGCTTTATGGTTAGGCATTAATATCTGTCCAACACCATTTACTTCCATGGCTTCCTCTCATTAATCTGTCACATGAGACACATTGCTGGAGAAATGAGTGATTTTAATCATCCTGCATCCACATGGTTTACTCTATCTATAATTTGTTTATTATATTTAGCCAGTAATATAGCTTATCCATGTAATTATGGTACCATTTTGATGAATCTATTGAAGTAATCTTTTTTTCAATTTGATAGATCATGACAAAACAAATTCTTTATGCAATTATCAGAAGACAAACTTCAGATGCCATGTACTGTAAAATCTATACTGTTATTCCAGTTATATCATAAAGTAATACTTGTAATGAAAGGGTACTATTCTAATTGTTAATAAATTTCATGTCAATTTTATGTCATTATGAACGCAAATAAAAAGATCTTTTTATTAAGTTCATGTTGTTCACTCTTCTGTGAGTCACAATAAAACAATTATGCCAATCATTCTTGTCTAGCACAAAGAACTTTCTACAAAATGTAAAGTATTATGGCCACAAAAGATGTGATGATGTTCCTCTTACTTGATTATGGGAAAGGGAGCGGATAGTATAGAAATGATCACTGGAAGATGAGTTGGGTAGCTTAGAAATGGCCTGTGGAAGATGGAGTAGAGTAGCTTAGAAATGGCCGGTGGAAGATGTAGTAGGGTAGCTTAGAAATGGTCGGTGGAAGATGTAGTAGGGTAGCTTAGAAATGGTCGGTGGAAGATGGAGTAGGGCGGCTTAGAAATGGCCTGTGGAAGAAGGAGTAGGGTAACTTAGAAATGGCCTGTGGAAGATGGAGTAGGGTAGCTTAGAAATGGCCTGTGGAAGATGGAATAGAGTAGCTTAGAAATGGCCGGTGGAAGATGGAGTAGGGTGGCTTAGAAATGGTCGGTGGAAGATGTAGTAGGGTAGCTTAGAAATGGCCTGTGGAAGATGGAGTGGGGTAGCTTAGAAATGGCCGGTGGAAGATGGAGTAGGGTAGCTTAGAAATGGTCGATGGAAGATGGAGTAGGGCGGCTTAGAAATGGCCTGTGGAAGAAGGAGTAGGGTAACTTAGAAATGGCCTGTGGAAGATGGAGTAGGGTAGCTTAGAAATGGCCTGTGGAAGATGGAGTAGGGTAGCTTAGAAATGGCCTGTGGAAGATGGAGTAGGGTAGCTTAGAAATGGCCTGTGGAAGATGGAGTAGGGTGGCTTAGAAATGGTCGGTGGAAGATGTAGTAGGGTAGCTTAGAAATGGCCTGTGGAAGATGGAGTGGGGTAGCTTAGAAATGGCCGGTGGAAGATGGAGTAGGGTAGCTTAGAAATGGTCGATGGAAGATGGAGTAGGGCGGCTTAGAAATGGCCTGTGGAAGAAGGAGTAGGGTAACTTAGAAATGGCCTGTGGAAGATGGAGTAGGGTAGCTTAGAAATGGCCTGTGGAAGATGGAGTAGGGTAGCTTAGAAATGGCCTGTGGAAGATTGAGTAGGGTAGCTTAGAAATGGCCTGTGGAAGATGGAGTAGGGTAACTTAGAAATGGCCTGTGGAAGATGGAGTAGGGTGGCTTAGAATGGCCTGTGGAAGATGGAGTAAGGTAGCTTAGAAATGGCCTGTGGAAGATGGAGTAGGGTAGCTTAGAAATGGCCTGTGGAAGAAGGAGTAGGGTAACTTAGAAATGGCCTGTGGAAGAAGGAGTAGGGTAGCTTAGAAATGGCCTGTGGAAGATGGAGTAGGGTAGCTTAGAATGGCCTGTGGAAGATTGAGTAGGGTAGCTTAGAAATGGCCTGTGGAAGATGGAGTAGGGTAACTTAGAAATGGCCTGTGGAAGATGGAGTAGGGTGGCTTAGAATGGCCTGTGGAAGAAGGAGTAGGGTAACTTAGAAATGGCCTGTGGAAGATGGAGTAGGGTAGCTTAGAAATGGCCTGTGGAAGATGGAGTAGGGTAGCTTAGAAATGGCCTGTGGAAGATGGAGTAGGGTAGCTTAGAATGGCCTGTGGAAGATTGAGTAGGGTAGCTTAGAAATGGCCTGTGGAAGATGGAGTAGGGTAACTTAGAAATGGCCTGTGGAAGATGGAGTAGGGTGGCTTAGAATGGCCTGTGGAAGATGGAGTAAGGTAGCTTAGAAATGGCCTGTGGAAGATGGAGTAGGGTAGCTTAGAAATGGCCTGTGGAAGAAGGAGTAGGGTAACTTAGAAATGGCCTGTGGAAGAAGGAGTAGGGTAACTTAGAAATGGCCTGTGGAAGATGGAGTAGGGTAGCTTAGAATGGCCTGTGGAAGATTGAGTAGGGTAGCTTAGAAATGGCCTGTGGAAGATGGAGTAGGGTAACTTAGAAATGGCCTGTGGAAGATGGAGTAGGGTGGCTTAGAATGGCCTGTGGAAGATGGAGTAGGGTAGCTTAGAAATGGCCTGTGGAAGATGGAGTAGGGTAGCTTAGAAATGGTCACTGGAAGATTGAACAGGTAGAGTGTAGAAATTGTCACTGGAATATGGAGCGCATAGTCTAAGAGTGGTCACTGGAAAATGTGGGGAGAAAGATTGGAAATAAGATGTTTTCTTGAAGAAATGGAGGGGAAGCATACAGTGGTCAGTGGAAGGAGGGAGGGCTGGTATAACTGGATACCTTGTGACAAAAGTCACAATCGGTACTGTAATAATCTGTTGTGCCAATAATAGAATACATAGCTGAAGCCAGATTCCTTAACACTAAATACATTGCACTGTTTAATATCTGACCTTCTGGTGTAGGTCTTTTCCAGTGCTGCAGGCTGTTAAGTGCACTTAGACTCGGCTCTCTCAACTAATTCATAGACCCTGTTAAATATCAAGACCACTGCCCCATCCCCAATACCAGTGGCCTGAATACAGAAAACAACATAATCTACTCTATGCCTTGTATAACACTGCACATATTTTCATTTCTTCCCAGATTGTTATTGGCTTTATTGTACATGAAATTACCATGGCGGGAGACACTCTGTGAGCTGCTGCTTAAATGCCTTTACTTAACAAAACACTCGATGTCAGCAGCAGCTAAGTCAGAGGTTATTTGTAGCACTGGTTCAAATGTAGGTCAATAGTATATAACTTGCTGGGGACAAATGCACATAGGAAAAGAGGAAAAAAGGTAACCAACTCGTGCACACACACAAACACAAGACTGAGTGATTTCTCAGAGGTACTGGAAGTTATCTTCCATTACTTCAATAATGATTGTGGGAACAGGGGAAGCGCAGTTCTAAATGTTGTGGCATGAAGGAGAAATGTGGCATGGAAATTATCACAAGATGTGAGGTAGATTTAAATTGGCATGTGAAATCATTGAAATCAATAATGCTATGTCATAAACAACCTATCCATGTGAATTTTCCCACATCAGAACCTCTATAATCTTGTTACATAGCAGGGTAAACTGATTTGAATAACAATTGTCAACCAGCTGTGTATGTCTATCCTTATTTTTTATTTAATTTTTTTTTTTTTTTTTTTTTTGGCAAAAAAAATCAAACCAAATTCTGCCATCTGTGAATGGGCATTAAGTTGACAATAGAAACCCTGTGAACATGACATTATATGCAAGCACTTTTCAAAGAGTTGGGTAAATCATGTGCAAACCAAGGAAAAGACCTCTCCTCCACACCAAACCTTAGAACCATGAAATAACATACAATTCTCTTCCCAGCTACTCTCCACAGCAGATCTAGGACTCTTACCCGACTCTGCATATAAACGTCATCTTCAACTCTTTGAACTAGTGCTAAGGGGTCACACCCAGTACAAGCAGTTAGTGGACAATGAGTCAAATATTTAATTTTGTCACATGGGGTATCATGGCCAATTGGTCAGTTATTACAAGAAAGTGAGATTTTAGTGGCATGTGTACCAAAATAGTCAGCAGGGGATGGACCATTAATTGTTTAGGCAAAGCAATTATGTCAGGCCTCACCATGAAATAACGTTTTAAGTGATGTAAAAACCCTGAAATTATTGATATCAATGGTATACATTTTCAACCAGATGTTTCAAATATACCCCCTCCCAAATTATAAATGATCCATTCTAAATTACATTTGAACATATGAAATGGGCACAAGCACATGTACAGTTGTGTATCAGTAGTACAAGAGCCAACCAATAGACCAACTGCATGTAAATATGTGCGGAACAAATCTATGCAAGGAACAACATTTTGGCAGAAGTAGTTGCCATGCAGGACTTCGCAGCCAGACCACCCCCTTTTTTTAGGACTGCTTCCATCCAAGTCAAACATTCCAAGCCCTGGTTTTATGGCCACGACAAGGGAAGAAGTTTCCTTATGTGCCTAACTGATATATTGATATACACAATCTAATTTTCTTCAATAGATTTTTGGTTTACCCTGTTGGGATGGAACTTTACGATTTCAATAAACTGATATTTCCCTATAACCACATGATAACCTTAGATTTGATACTCGACATATGGGACGCCCGAAAATTTGTTACTTTAATAAAGGCATGGTTTAAATTAAACAAATGCAGAACAGTGCTGGGGTCAGCAGCAGCCAGATATTTTTTTCTTTTGAAAAGGAGCCAAGAACCATTTTGGTTCTCACCCTAACCTATTCCCTGATCTGATGAGGACCATTTGAAGATAACAAAAATTTGCTGAATAACTCGTTTTATTTTTATGAACTATTCATTTTTTGTACACTGTTATCGGTTCCCAAAACTGGAATTTTATACTGGATTTTTGTGGATTGACCCTCTATATTCTTTAAAAGCCAATTCATCAATCCAGTTTGGTTATCCAAAACTAAGACCAGACATTAGGTCCTTATATTGACCAGATTTAGCTCTTGCCATCCAGTCACCAATATCTGCATCTAGTTTCTATACCTTAGTCGCTCTCAACTACAAATAACAAATTAAAGACTTCTTGTTTTGTTTTGCCAACATCAGGCTTTCTTTTCTTTCGTTTGCCACTATGGGCCACTTTTGTTAAATTACATAGTTTTCTTCAATTTTTAAAAATCTTTTTAATAGTCAAGCATATCTGATCACAGAAACATAGTTTCCTGTATATTCTTTAACTTAATTGTTATTAAATTTCCATACAGCCAACAAGTTCTAGTTATCAGAAATGTTCTTGACAGGTGAGACCGGCCCTTTGCCAAGACTTAAACTGAAGCCCCTCACCCCATATTTAATAGGGTTTGCTATCAGCTGCTGCTGCTGCCGCCGCCGCTGCTGCGGAAGCACGATTGTGGTTCTTTGCCAGATAATCGGTGAACTCCTGGTATGGAGACTTGGTGAAGACATTCTCCTTCCACAAATCTGGAGTCAGGTATGAGTAGGTCTTTGTGATAGCATCATATGTTGCTTTTGCTGAAAAAAGAAGAAAAACATATAAAATACCATTATTTAATATAGTTTCTAAGGGGGACTGGGTGCAAATATTTGTGTATCATTCAGTATCTTAATCCTACCAACCAGTTTTTTTTGTATTGCCAGATTCTTTCTTTTTTTTCCCTCTCAATAATTTAAATTTTTTCAAACCCTAACCCATACAACCAAGTCATAAACCAATCGTAAATAATGTACCTTTATTATTAAAATAACATTTGTGTGATTTTAATGCTGGCAGGTTTCAACTAATTCTTTCATGACCTGACTATAAAAAGTTCAATACACAAGATACTCACCAAAATTGCCAAGAGTGGCAGTTTGACCTCTTGCACTGGTGTAACAATCCTCAATACCAGCCATCTGCAGAAGCTTCTTGGGTACAGGAGCACTGACAATGCCAGTTCCTCTTGGGGCAGGGATCAGCCTCACCACAACACTTCCACACTTTCCTGTTACCTGCAGAAACAATGAAATTGTTACATATTTTGATCGAAACTCACATATAAAACATTTCAAGTGAAATTATGTACACCGTGTGGCTTCCAAGTACTGCACTTGAAAGAATATACCAACGGCAAAACAAGTAACTGATAATTCAATTTAATTTATGATTCCAATGGATGAAATGGTTAAACCCAAATAAACCATCCTGCAGGTTTGATTTTTAAACTGTGTTGTATTCATTTTGCAGTTGTTTAAGTCTCTGCCTCTCCTGCCAAAAAACCTCTTTCCTACAGAAATTTTGATTTAGGTATAAAGAAAAACAAGATTTTTGTATTTTATGGTATCAATTTACTGGCTACCATAACTAAAAACAATTGACTTGGCTAGTATTCATCAATGATCCGACAGTTGTCAAGCAGTTTGCACATGCTAGTTCGATGCCCTCATTCATCTCCTATTTTACAAATGATTGAAATATCACTTTTTTGTTGCATGGTACAAATACACTTAATGTTCTTATGTCATAAATCTTGTATTAGTAAATTTGTCGCACAATTTTAAGGTATAATTTCAGGGTGAAATGAGCAGATCAACCTTGTGAGCACAAACTGCTCTGGCATCCTATCATATACATTCTGACAGAATTAAGTCTCACCTTGCAAGGCACTGTATGTGGCTTTCCGATCTTGTTACCCCAGTAACCTCTACGGACAGGGATGACAGACAGCTTAGCCAGGATGATTGCCCCGCGGATGGCTGTTGCAACCTCCTTGGAACATTTCACACCCAGACCCATATGACCATTGTAATCACCAATAGCCACAAAGGCCTTAAACCTGGTACGCTGACCAGCCCTGGTCTGCTTCTGAACAGGCATGATCTTCAAAACCTCGTCCTTCAGGGCAGTACCCAAAAAGAAGTCGATGATCTCAAACTCCTACAAATCAAACAAAGTTGGTGTCATATTTTTTCAGAACAGAATGCTTTCATTGGGAAATATAAGGAAAAGAAGTCTATGCATAAAATATTCTGTACATAAGTCATAATATGCGATATAATACAGTGACCGGCAACTGTCCGAAACCAGCAGATGAAACTCGGACATTTTTAACTCGGTCAAATATCGAGTAAAACTGTGCTGTACTAATTGCAATTGAGCTGAATATTGTGCCTCACACGTCATCTTGTAAATCCTATACCTTTCAAAACGTCCAAAGTGTTTATTTGTTTTCACGGCACGAATGATCGCATCACTGTCAAATGACGTCAGAAGTGGTGACATTACCAACATCACTGTATATCTCAATGTGAACTCTGACAATCTGCAGGTTTACTGAATGCGTGAAAATCATGCTATTTCTGTTAATATTGAACGGGTATCATAAAAAGTCCACAGACCGTTAAGTCGAAGATCGTCTTTCAATGTGAGCAGTTTTTACAGTTTTTAAAGGGTTTGACTTTGTGAAAATCGGGAGTGAAAAACACGAAAATGTCCGGATTTGACTGCCGGTCACTGTACATATATTTTTAATTTCTTTTTTGTCTTAAAACAATTCAAGAATTTCATAAATACCTTGATTGGCAAGGAGAAAAGATAGATGTCTTCCAGAGACTTGATCTTCATGTCCTTCACCAAACGGCCAAGTTTTGTCACGGGGATCCATTCTTTGTCACCCTCCTTTCCACGGCCACGTCCCCTCCCACGGCCGCGACCGCGTCCACGGCCTCTTCCTCGGCCACGATCGCCGAATCCACCACGGAAACCACCTCTCTGACCACCGGCTGGTGCTGCGTCCGCCATTGCTGCAATACAATATCAGGCGATCAGTATTTCTTATTCCCATTCCCATTTTACGCTTAATATTTTTGTCAAACAACTTCGACAATGGCACTGCATGAATGAGATCGAATGAGACATGCACATGTGCATGAATGGCATGATGGTGGGGAACTATGGATAAACGGGTAAAACCCCCGAGTCTCTGGTCAAACTCAACAAACTACTTTCAAGGTGGATCGACGGAATTTGCAATCTATTCTATTCCAAGATAATAAAAGCCACATGTATTGTTCTGTCATGTATATGAATCTTTTCAAATAAAGTGTACTGCGTGAACAACTGACTTAAACCGAAATGATTGGACGATCTACAACTGCAAAAATACATGTTGAACCTACTTGATATTAATGCGTAAATTCTATTACAAATCTAAAGTTCTTTTAAAATATTAAGACACCAAATTAAAGAAAAGACATTAAAGGTTTTATTGATGTCATTTTTTAAATATAGCAAGCATTAGATCATTCGATGATTTGTGATTCTGTTTCTACAAATTTTCAATAACGTCCACACTTACGTGATTATTTTGTGAGAAAGAATGAATGCGAGGCTTGGATGCCGGAAGAGGAAATTGTCCCCGAGAAGTCGGTGTGATATCTCGAGATTTACAATTTGACAGGAGAAAGTGGAAAGCAGAATTTCTTTGAAAATTCACTCAAATATTTCCCAAAAGCAAAAGAGATGAATTTTTGTAACACATGTCTTATAACCAAGACTTTTTGAGTATTACCGGCTTGTAGAATTGGAAACAACATGCAATCATGATCAGAGCATTTCATTGTTTTGGTCAACAAAAAATGGTCAGGAAGATCTTCATCTCAGACTTTGTATTTCAGTGATTTAGATGCAGAGAAATTTGATGTGTGGTGAAGATGCCAGACTGTGATAACCAATGAAGAAACAAAGAAGGCATCAGGTAAGAAACGCAACAAGTTATTACTATTGCATGGCAGTCAGCAGGAAAGACCATAACGTACAGCTCGAGTCATTCTGGCAATGAATTTGTTAAAATGTTATTACAGTTGTCAGTTCCCTTTCCTCCTTGTAGTAAGTTGGCAATCATTAGGGAGGTCGAAACAATAGCTCGCGGGATTCTGAGTGGTGCCTTTTCACTAAATATGGGCCATGTTTACATCATTGTCACTTCATCAAAAATTGTCAGAAAAATATTTTCTTTTGGAATTTGAATATCAGTATATAGGAGAACACATATATGTCAACATATTAAGATAAATTTTAAAATAAATGCCGAAAAAACGGCAATAAAAACGAACCGCACTGCGATTTGGAAAAGCCATTTTCAGTGTGTCACCTTTGTCAAAATCTGAGCCAATTGACAACGCAACTTTAACAGCTGATAACTTTTGTAATTTTTAATATTTCCTTCTCAACTTTTCACATAATATCATATCAACTATGCAGATTATGATTCTATACTTTATATTACATTTGGATGAATGTTTCTATGTGAAAAAAAACTTTCAAAGTTTGCTTATTTTCGGCCATTCATAAAAGCCAGAAATTTTATGGAATTATTTGGTTACATCTTCCAAACTGTACAGAATTTAATTTACTACAACCCTGACTACTTTTTATGCAAAATATACCAAGCATAAGAGTGCACAGTCAATTTTGATGCACAAAGGTCATGGAAAAAACGTCCATTTTGTGAAACCCAACTCCCATTGACTTACTATGGGGATCCAACATGTCCGCCATTTTGCTCCACTCTTCTCACTTCCAACATTGTCTTTTCAAAGAATTTTTGCATATCCTGTTTGGTTACAGATCTAAACATGACCTTAAATGTCTTATCTTCAAATGTTATCCATGTTTGAAAAGATAAATTTAGCCATAGAGGTGCACAACATCATTGTTTGAGACAAGGTAATTTGGGAAAGTGGTCCGTATGCCAACTTTCGCCACAAGGTGACACTGTCAAAAATGTGAAAAATTCCCTTCATGTATTTGCTATTCCATCATGAATTAGGGTCAAAGCAAGCTATTTATAGTTTATATTTTATGTTAGAATCATATAATAATCCTTAAAAATAAGTTAATACATTATTTATTTTGATATTCCTGCCATAACAAATTTAAATATCAATAGATTTATTTTGTAGCAGAACCATAACCAAAGTGGTCTGTATGACAACCTTTGTCACCAGGTGGCACTGTTAATATTGAGATTAGATATATTAGTTGATATTATTGATTTTACTTATTTTTACAGGGTAAAAAGGGCTAATTAAAAATATTAAGAGTAATCATAATACTTAAGAGATAAGCCAAGCTCTCAAAACCAGAGTTTTATATGATTTGTGGCTCATAAAATATTTTTGGGGGCCCCAGCCAATATTTGATTTTCATAATATTTCACGACTTTCACACACAATTCTATACCTAACAGTTTTAATAATAAATAAATGGCTTTATTAGTTTGATCAGGATACAGAGATTTTCCAACACTTTAAAATGAGCCTAACATTTTCAGCTTGTGCCTTGTGGTTTTGATTTTATCGCATTTTGAATGTGCAAAAGATAAAAATCATAGGATTTTCCCTATCTAACCATGAAAAGGATGAAATGGACCGAAATCAATTTTTGAATTCTAATTTTTAATGTAATTAATATAAAAAAGAGTAAAGACACATGCTTAATCTGTTCATTATATAAGCAACAGCATAATATAGTATGAAAAACATCAATATCTATCAATTATTTTAAGGAATTATCACTGAAATGTGGCATTTCATTTTCAAATTTGTGCGTGACACACCGAAAAATGGCAAAGTCCAACGCAATAATTGTGAAGTTGAACCTCCTCCTGAAAATAAGATATTTTTTTCTCATTTAATTTAACACTTTTATCTCATTATGTACACACATAGGAAGATATCAACAAAACAGAATCATTTTAATGAGTATTTTGAGCTCATGGCTGCAGATCCAAATCTCAAAATACACAGAAAAGGTAAATGTGGGCAAAGATCCTCGGAAAAAGTCGCTTGTTTCAGAGCGAAAAAATGCTGTAACTTTTTTATTTTTTGAGATAGAAAGATAAACTTTTTTTTTAAATCATATGTTATTCAAAGATCTAGCCAATGGTATTGGTTTTGTGAAGATCAAAGCAAACTGATTTTTCAACTGACAGCCCTACAATCATTGTGAAAAAAGGAACCATCTGTATTACAAAAACATTTATGTACAAATAAATATTCCAAGAGATCATACAAATGTATATTCTCAAATATGGATGGTAAGTTGACATTAACAGGATTGTACATTTGGAAAAAAATGTAGTTGATTTGTAAAGGATAACAACTTTATTGGTTGGGAGAGAAATATAATTATTATCATCTCATTTTAACAAAGCAACCAAATCACCTGTTCCAGGTGTGCGGTGGGTTTGTCTAAAAGCTAAATTCCAGGTCTGTTTTCTTTAATATTTGGATATAAAACAATCACATCATGATGATTTAAGCTTCTTAGCACAAATAAAACTGTGAAAGAACTCAGATTCTTCAGATTCATAATGGCCCCCTTAAAGGAATTAAGCACCAATTTTACGGAAAAAAAAAACGTTTAAAATTCACTTATAGGTGATAAATGTATGTCTGTCATGTCTCTTTTACCTTTTTGATTGATGTGTACCCACAAGTGTCTGGTAAATTGATTTGAACAAGACCCTGATTTATAGCCCCCTGATGAAAGTACACTTCTTTCTTGACTTCATTTTTATGTAGAGTGTTACCATAGAGGCACTGAAAAGTAAAATGATGTCATTAGAGTGTGGCAATATGCTTATGACGTTATGAAAAGTATTGTCCTTTGAAAAGTGCCAGAAAAACACCAAATAGCGCTACCCTTCTTTGAGCCTCATCTGAGGTCCAAAAAAGTTCATGCTACCTGTGTTTACCCGTCACATGCAACTGATGGTTGAGAAAAATCTCTGCTAGTCGTGCAACTTTTATGTAATTGTCTTCAAAATGTCATGATGTTCATATGCAGATATGCTCTTTATACACAATTTTTAAGTTAGATGCTTAATACCTTTAAGACTGACATGCAACCATGTGATGATATTCACCCTCCAAATTGTGTTTATCGAGTAAGTTTCTAAGAAGAGTTTTTTCTGGGCATGTTGCATTTTCACTATTGCAACTATTTGGATAGTTTTCTCAGAAGTTAAAAAGGTTATGCTTATTTTAATAAACACCAAAATCTTTAAAAATTGCTCTTACAAACCAATTATCTTCAAAAACAGGTAAGGTCTCTTTGTTACTTGTGTTTTTAACAAGTGACCCTTCAAGATTTGGATGAAAGAAATTGATTTCTGTGAAGTCAGGAAAATTAAAAAGTCTGATTTTTTTACTGAAATATTCTACAACCTTTTGCTCAATGAATAAAGAATGTGAAGAATTATTTTGTAAAATAAATCTTTCTTTAATTGGTAAATGAGTTGTGATTTAGGGAGTGAATGTCATGACAATGTAATGTACAGGCCCTACAGGGAGGCTTTGCCTTTGGAGCAGTAGCTGATCACCTGTACTTCAGGGATTTTCCCCTCTTCCTTTCACCTCTCAAGGGTCCTGAGGGTTAGTGGAAACTCAAAGAACTCAAAGGAGATATTTAAGAAATAGCATTGTGGAGGGGCAGTAAAGCAGAGACTGGAGCAATATAACAGCTGCAATTCCATTTCAAAGCACCATAGCATTTTTTTGTTTAAGTGACTGTGAAAAAAAATATCTTGAGTATTTGTCTGCTAGTTTTTTGGCTAAGTCAGTCATTATCTTGATGATCATTGACAATCTTGAATCAATGAATCACAACTTTCATTTCTCTCCATGTAAGCACTTCTGGGCAACTACCGTATTTACTCGTGTATAAGTCGAGGTTTTTGTCCACAAATCCTTAGTTAATGTTTGGGGGGTCGTCTTATACACGAGAGCAACCTGTGGATGAGGATTTAAGCCCAAAAATTACGGCACTACGAGTTTTCATTACGAACATTCTTATTTTCGAAATAACGAATATCGGACATAGCGGATCGATTTTAATTGCGTTTTAAATGATAAATAAAGGTATTTACCCAATATTATTGGTCTATTATTTCGAAACACTTTGTTTTGACTTTGTTTTCACTGATTCCAATTATCAGCGTTCACAGTTTTGCGTTTCGTCATTGTCTCCACTGCTTTGAGTCGTGTCTTCCCTTTTTGACAGAAATGCTTTCACACGTGGATCGATTTTAATTGCGTTTTAAATGATAAATAAAGGTATATACCCAATATTATAAATGATAATAATTAAAAGCGATATGATTAATATCTTTGGCTTATAATACACAAAGAAATATTCAACCACCTGAAGACAGTAGTCCGCCTGTCCGATATTTGCTCTCACGCTAGTATTGCATAATGCATGTTAAATGGATGAATGGTTTTGTTCTGTTCTCGACCTGCAAAGCGTATTTTGTGTTTATATTGGGTATATACTTTCATTTATCATTTAAAATGCAATTCTCTGGCAAATCTGCAAAGTCAATGATCACATGACTTGTGAGTCACGTGGCCAATCGATCCGCTACGTCACAGACATCGCATTTACGTTTTACTTTTACTTCTATGTCTATTAAAATTAAAATTATTATTTAATTACATCACAATTCAATTCTTATCATTTATCATTTAAAACGCAATTAAAACCGATCCGCTACGTCCGATGTCTATTATTTCGAAACACTTTGTTTTGACTTAGATTCCAATTATCAGCGTTCACAGTTTTTTATTTCGTCATTGTTTCCACTGCTTTGAGTCGTGTCTTCGCTAGTATTGCGTAATGCATGTTAAATGGATCGACGATTGTGTTGTGTTCTTGACCTGCAAAGCGAATTTGTGATAATATTATTTATCATTTAAAACGCAATTAAAATCGAACCACTATGTTCGATATTCGTTATTTCGAAATGCTTTGTTTTTATGCTAAGATCAAGGACGTCACATACATCGTATTACGTTTTACTTTGTGGAGAAATTCTCGACCTGCGAAGCATAATTTGTGATAATATTGGGTAAATACCTTTATTTATCATTTAAACGCAATTAAAATCGATCTGCTACGTTCAATGTCTATTATTTCGAAACGCTTTGTTTTGACTTTGTTCTCACTGATTCCAATTATCAGCGTTCACAGTTTTGCATCTTGTCATTGTTTCTACTGCTTTGAGTCGTGTCTTCCCTGTTGACAGAAATGCTTTCACACGTGGATCGATTTAAATTGCGTTTTAAATGATAAATAATGAAAACGCTTTGTTATTCTCGACCTGAGAAGCGTATTTGTGATAATATTAAGTAAATACCTTTATTTATC
The DNA here is from genome assembly GCA_949316495.1 of Amphiduros pacificus. NCBI lineage: Eukaryota > Metazoa > Annelida > Polychaeta > Phyllodocida > Hesionidae > Amphiduros > Amphiduros pacificus. The sequence goes on along the minus strand of OX439002.1, from coordinate 17,586,286 downwards.
ATTTAAAACGCAATTAAAATCGATCCGCTGCGTCCAATATTCGTTATTTCGAAAATATGAACATCGTATTTACGTTTTACAGTATATACTCGTGTATAAGACTGTTAAGATCTTGTTTCGTAAGCATATTTACATTTCACTTTCAATATGGCCAAGCGTCAGCTGAAGCTTGAATGGTAGCAGAGCCGATATCTCAAGAAAAACCAACTCGTCTTATATTTGGAAATTGTTTTTTTTTTTCAAGCAAAATAACCTCAATTTTGGGGGGTCATCTTATACACAAATCGACTTATACACGAGTAAATACGGTACCTTGTAAACTATGACTAACATATCTGCTGTAGTGGGAAAAGTAAATTTGGTCTGTTTGTTCAGTATTATATGGTGCCAATTTTTCTGTCTTGTTAATTTTATTTAAAATTTCCAAACCATTCCATTTGGAGTCAACTTATCCCATAAATTCCTGTCAGAGGTGTGTGTGCAACAGTCATGAATGTGAAGAGTGCTTAATCAAGATATTGCAAGGCAGCCTTTATGTACTACACTTGGAATTATGCTTGACTACTTTTGCTCCTAGAACCAATATTAGATTGAAAAATATTTTATATAACAAGGTATTCTTCAATAGATAATGAGTTATTTGAATACTCAATGTATGTATCCTGTTAAATGTATAAGGATATAACTTGTTTATCAATTATTCAATTTCATCATCCTCTTTTTGTGAATCAGGCTATTATTATTTGACAAAATCAGAAGCCTGGTCTGATTGTTGATTTTATCTTGTGCACTTTTCAGATGTTTTGATTCTTATTTTCATTCTTAAATGTTAAAGATAATGATGGATATAATGATAGAAGAAAATAATTAGAGAAGGTACATGTAGTTTTGAAGAGGAAATAAAATTAATGCTGAGATCAGAAGGTTATCATTTCAAACTGGTTGGATTCATGTTGTGGTCTTGATTCCAAAAACATAAAATTCAATAAAAGTTTCAGCTGAAAACAATAAATATAAAAGCATCTAAATTTTTCATATACTGAAATATTACACAGATATTGACAGTTGTACTCAGAAGGGGAAATTTAAATATTATGAGTATTATTCGACGATTGTTTATACAATTAAAATGTGTTTTTTTATGTTTTTTGTTTGCTTCCCATATGAAACAGACCCCAAGTGGCCGGCCTCCGCAAAGGCCAACCTACAAGTGAACTCAGTGAATGCATTAAAAATAGCATTTTACAGTCTTATGAGTCCTTTTTTTTCTAGGAAATGTATAATGTATTTGCATTTTCTTGTCATTTGCTGCAATTTATGAAGGGGGATTTAGATTTGGGATGTCATGTCCTTTACAGAGTAATTATCTTTTACAGTTAGGGTTTGTTTTTTGGTTAATCTTCATGTGCCTACCATATTAGGTACCACAATCAGGTTTATTATCTTAAGTTTTGTTGGAGCGAGTTTGTTGTCATTATCTGATTTGGCATATTCATACATAGATGGCATAATGACATTTCCTAAATTAGCTATTATTTATTGTACACAAACATGTACTCTGTTATCAATAAAGGACTGATGAAATCAGAAAACATGATTTACCTGAATGATATCTTGTGGCTTGACTATCCCATTCAAAAGAAATAAGGAAACTAATGTATGAATTATTTAATTTAAAGTTGATTTTAGTTTCATGTAGATGTGATTTGGTAATGAGGGACATACCGGTAATGTCTTATATTTTCATAAATTTTAGGCAGAAATTCTTTCAAAATGAATATTGAGATAGATGTTATTATGCCAGTAAAATAATGTACATATGTCAGCATTTTGTCTCAGTGCTGATATCTTAGATTTATCAAACAACTTTGTACTTCTGCAGATGGTATTTTTAAAAGAAGTTTGCAAAAAGTTTGATTCAAGAAGTGTAAAGCCACAAATACTATTTCAGATTGGAGTAAGAAATGAAGTTGATTTCAGAAGTGGACATTGCTCATGATGATATTTGTAATAATATGACAGTTAGTGATGTCAGAGTTTGAGAAATCATTTGAAGCTGCTAAGATTTAGGATGTCATGTATTTTACTGAATAATTCTTGCTGCTCAACTGACACAAACCTTTTCCTTGACTGAGCTTCACTCCTCTCACTCATGGCAGGGTACTGATATCTAGGAGCCAGTCCTACTTTTCATTATTATTCATTTAGTATCATTTTCTCTTGCTTTATTCCAGATGAGGTAAACAGTTTAAAACCATTCACACAAAATGATGGAATTTACAGAATCAGAGCCTCAGGTAATGACCATATTCATTGTGCTTCTATAGTAAAGAATCAAGGATATGTATGAAGAATATATTTGTTAAAAAAATTATATTTATTAAATGTGATAAAAATGTTTGGCGTGCATATACTTTTGAAAGTTAACAGAAAGCTGATATAGGTAATTCAGCTGTTTTCTTCTCATATTTAAGTTAACTGATAATAATAGTTCTGTTTTAAAGCTACAGAGTAAGAGTAACTATCATACAATGCCACTTTTAAATTTTAATTTCCAGAAAGAGGCTCTGTATTTTGAGCTTCCTGCAGCAGATCTTGAGCCAGATATGGTGGATGTTATGGAGCACATCAAGCAGGTAAGGCCACAAAATAAAATGTTTTATTTTGTAAAATCCCAGACCAAAATATATTAAGCAATGAATTATTTGCTTTATTTGAGCACTGTTGAAAATATATGACCTGAAAACACAACATTTGAGGCAGTGGCCTTTATACTGAAAACCTAAGAATCCAGGCTGAATTGACAGGTCATGTCGGGACTACAGGATTTTATTAATGAATATTTTGTTCAGTCAATTGTTAAGCACCAGATTCCACAATATTTCATTTACCCTGTGTTAATCCATTGACTTGTATAATCATGTCCTGTTAAAATTTAAAAGTTAGGAGATACCAGGAATTATTTTATTAACATTAAAGTTAACCCTAAATTTAAGACATTGAAAATTAAGAAAATTAGAATATCAAGCATATTTCAATATTCAGTTGGCCGAGAGTCTGTTGTATCATTGGAAGAAGTTCCCCATCATCTTACCACCATCAATCACCGATGCAATGGCTGCTGATGGAGACAGCACTAAGGTATGTTTGTTGCAAACCTTCTGATTAACAGTACATAACACTGACATTGTTTGCTTTTGGGTTTATATAAAACAATTACTAATTGAATATCTCCATTCTGGAATCAAAGTAGAGAAAATGATGTGAAGTCAAAATTCTGAGGCAACAATATCCTAAACAGGCAGTTACCACTGTTCTGGAAATGTCTTTTAGAGCTACAAAAATGCAGCAGATATAAGAGCAGATAGAGAGAATTGTAACGAATTTATCCCTAAGCAAATATTTTCAACTTTACATAAAATTTTATTCCAAGAAAAATATTTTCAACCTTATATAAAATAATGAGACAAGTAATAAACAATGAATGATTTAAAATTTTAACAAGGTATATGAATAATTCATGAAAAGAAAGTGTATTAAAGTTATTTTGATAGAGAATAATTAAAACTTGTTTCTTTTATATTTTATGTTATTTCAGCCTATTATTACATTCAAAGATTTGTTTATGGCCCCAACATTTGATGAGCTTGAACAGGTGGCTGTTGATGGAAAAGGTGAACCGAGAAAACTTAGTGAAAAACAACTTAAAAGTGTGAAGGAAATGGGGTAAGCTTATTTCACTTTATTTTGATTAGTTTAGCATTAGCTTATCCATTATTTAGTATTTTAACATATAAATATATTTTTTCAGGGAGTTTGATGTAGAAAGTATACACTTCCCTGGTCAGTCTCACCGGTGGCGCTTGACACATCTTCTGCAGAAAGGAACCATAAAGTCACAAAACTCGCTGCTTAATGTATGTGGAGATAATTTTGTTAAGAGCTTTAGCACTTTGTCTTTCTTTATCATTCTAAGTAAACTTATTTAAAACTAATAATCCATAAAATCCAATAAATTGTAAAATTATGTTAGATTTACAATCGTTTCTATAAATTGTATAAATTCGGGGCGATTCATATTTTCTTTTGTAGAAATACATTTTTAAATAGCAAGATGATTGCTCCACATGACGTATATATCCAAATTTATAATTCACTACAACATAAAACAATGAAGTGTAGAGTTGTAAGACTTGTACCTGACATAAGTCCTCATAATTGTTAAGAAAAGATATATTTGTTTTCAGGATGTTGCCCTGGCTGCTCGTCTAGTCATCATAACCGCCAGGAATCGCTTTCATTCACACTTCTTCAGCTTGTCACAGTCAGTGCGGGGGATTGGTAGAGGCCTGTGGCAGATCTTAGGTATGCACTTTTTCAGCATACAAATACTTAACATATACAGGACATTTACAGGATTGCTTGATTTATATACAAAATTGTACAGTTTTGAACTACATGTTAATTGATATTCAGTCAAAGAACAAACATATATTGTTCCATTGATATTTTTAGATATATTGATTGGAATGCCACACAACACTCCAGGGGATATAATTCAAAAAGTAAGAGAAGAACATCAGCGTTACCTGGTGGCAGAACTTGACATCAGGGTAAGTGTTTCTTAAAGTGGATGTACATTTTTGCAATGGTGTCAGATATCAATTTTTTTTTATAAAAGCTATAGTTCTGAGTCACATTGGTTACAGGATAAATATAATTATTCATGGTTAAAGTGTTTCCACAGAAAGAAAGTTTATCATCCTTCAAAAATTTCTCATGCTGTTCAGACCTCTCCTGAAGTATGTGAACACTTGCTTTAGGGGAAGCAGCAATGAAAACCACTTCTCTGAGCCACTGTTTTGTTACAATTATATTCTCTTATGATAACCTAGGTCCAGTCAATTAAGCAAGTATTATTTATGACATACATTACTTACTTGTATAATGTATTTGTATTATAGCCTGTGTGTAAAAGAGAGTGGACAACATTCTGTGATTTTGTTAAGGATAAAAGCAAACTTCTGAAGACCGAGAAGCACAAGGTGAGTGTAGAAATCTGTGTTAGTGTTAATGTTCATTATGATCAGTAGAATACATTTTTAGACTTTGAACTGTATTCGTAAAATTAAAATAGTTAGAATAGTTATTTTCATTGTTACTCAGCATTTATATTGCTAAACAGTAATGATCAGCATATCTCAAAGGTTATTGGCCTATGGTTTTATCCTTAATTTGTCTGTTTTATAGACAACCGACATCCGACCACCTTCAATACCTTACAAATTTCAAACACCTAAAGGAACAGAAGTTGATCTCCGGCTGTTTAACAAAGGTATGTATGATTGATTCAGAAATGAAAACGTCTTTTTGCCAACTTGTGAATATGGGTGATGTTTAGTGCACTAAAAAATATGGAAATGTTTCATAAATAAAATCATATCCTTCTGCAGTGTATATTTTTTACCCATTTGATTGAATAAAACCAATTTTGTTTTTGCTAGATCTGATGAACAAATGTACCCATATGCTGAAGCGGATTCTTGAGCGTGAGGCCAAAGGCTGGTACATCAAGTACAAAGATCGCCTGCTCTCAGATATCAAAGGTAGGATTAAGTATACATGGAAAAGTCAAGGAGTGCCAAAAAAAAGATGTCAATTAATATTCTTATTCAATATGCATTGCAAACACTTTTGGTTTCATCAGCTATTAAACAAAGGTGTGAAAAGTTGTATTAAATCGTTGATATAGTAGTAAAGAGATGGATAGGTTTGCAGTTTTGGACCAACATACCTTTTCTTCATAATTAGCAAAGCAAAGATCCTTTCAATTCATTTTGTTTCAAAAATAATCTTGGAGATTGTGGTGACATCATCAACTTGAGAACTCTTTTTTTCTATTAGATATTTGAAAGATGAAAATGTCTGACTTTATTATATTTTGACTTGTGATATGTATTTTTAAAATTGATAATCCTTGTGATAAAATGACATTATATTTTCAGACCTAAACTTTAGTCACCAGGAAATAATTGATGTAAGTATGAAACAATATACTTGATATTTTATAAATGTGTACACACAGTATCTATCAACAGTAAAAGTAACTACTAAACTTTATTTTGGTTGATTTAAAACTTAACAATTTGCCTTGAATTTTGGTATGTATGCTAATGTATTGTTTGTAATAACAGAGAGTGAATACAGCAATTATGGAAGAATACACCAAACGTGTATATGCAGCCATAGAACAGAGCGATGAACTTGAAAACTTGCAAAATGGCATTGGTAAGTTCCTCTTAGATTTTAAATCACCTAATTTTTCTCAGTGGTTTTATTAATCTTTTTAGTTTTTACCTTAATTTAATTATGACATGTGTATATATATATATATATATATATATATATATATATATATATATATATATATATATATATATATATATATATATATATATATATATATATATATATATATATATATATATATATATATATATATATAGATATAGATATATATATATATATAGATACATATATATATATATTTATTTACATATATATTTATTTATATATATACACACATTAGAAATTATGAGAGACATTGGAAATGAGGATTATTTCATAAGGATATTGCTAATATGTATATCACTACATGTATAGGAATTTAAGAATATCATCACTTTTAATCAGTTCATTTTTAGGTCTGCTGAGACTTTAGCTCGCATAGCTTTAGGAGGGGGAAAATGTCTGTCGGTCCGTCTGTCCGTCTGTCCGTCCGTCTGTCAACATTTCTTTAAAAATCTTCTTCTCCAAAACTACCAGTAGTACATCTTTCATATTTTATATAGAGGTAGATATATAGTTGAAGATTCAGATTCCTTCAAATCTTAGTGATGTCACCATTGACCTTAGTGCAGTGACCTTGAGGTCACAAATTTTGTACTGAGCATATCTCAGCAACCACTTATTACAGGATATTAAAACTTGGTATGCAGAAATGTCATATGTTAAAGCTGTGCCTTGTCATACAATTTTAGTAATGTGACCTTTGACCTTGACACATTGACCTTGAATTCAAAATTTGTGAACATGCCACATCACAACCATCAGAAGTGAATAAAAAACACTTCATATCTGTTATATACTAACACTATGTTTAAAAATCTTCTCCTCCAAAACTACCAGTAATATTTGTTTCATATTTAATACAAAGGTAGATAGAGAGTTGAAGATTCAGATTCCTTCAAATCTTAGTGATGTCACCATTGACCTTAATGCAATGACCTTGATGTCACAAATTTTGTAAGGAGTATATCTCAGCAACTACTTATAAGAAGAAATTAAAACTTGGTATACAGAAATGTTTTAGGTCATAGCCGTGCCTCATCATACTTTCTTAGTCATGTGACCTTTGACCTTGACACATTGACCTTGAATTCAAAATTTGTGAACATGCCACATCATAACCATTAGAAGTGAATTAAATGCACTTCATATCTTTTATATACCAACACTATTTTATACAGAGCTAGATAGAGAGTTGAAGATTTAGATACCTTCAATTCGCAGTGATGTCACCATTGGCCTTAGTGCAGTGACCTTGATGTCACAAATATTTTAAGGAGCATATTTCAGCAACCACTTACAAAAAGAAATTAAATCTTGGTATACAGGAATGTCTTAGGTCATAGCCGTGCCTCGTCATACTTTCTTAGTCATGTGACCTTTGACCTTGACACATTGACCTTGAATTCAAAATTTATGAACATTCCACATCATAACCATTAGAAGTGAATTAAATGCACTTCATATCTTTTATATACCAACACTATTTTATACAGAGCTAGATAGAGAGTTGAAGATTTAGATTCCTTCAATTATCAGTGATGTCACCATTGAGCTTAGTGCAGTGACCTTGATGTCACAAATTTTGTAAGGAGCATATCTCAGCAACCACTTACAAGAAGAAATTAAATCTTGGTATACAGGAATGTCTTATGTTAAAGCTGTACCTCCTCATACAATTTTAGTAATGTGACCTTTGACCTTGACACATTGACCTTGAATTCAAAATTTGTGAACATGCCACATCACAACCATCAGAAGTGAATAAAAAACACTTCATATCTGTTATATACTAACACTATGTTTAAAAATCTTCTCCTCCAAAACTACCAGTAATATTTGTTTCATATTTAATACAGAGGTAGATAGAGAGTTGAAGATTCAGATTCCTTCAAATCTTAGTGATGTCACCATTGACCTTAATGCAATGACCTTGATGTCACAAATTATGTAAGGAGTATATCTCAGCAACTACTTATAAGAAGAAATTAAAACTTGGTATACAGGAATGTCTTAGGTCATAGCCGTGCCTCATCATACTTTCTTAGTCATGTGACCTTTGACCTTGACACATTGACCTTGAATTCAAAATTTGTGAACATGCCACATCATAACCATTAGAAGTGAATTAAATGCACTTCATATCTTTTATATACCAACACTATTTTATACAGAGCTAGATAGAGAGTTGAAGATTTAGATTCCTTCAATTATCAGTGATGTCACCATTGAGCTTAGTGCAGTGACCTTGATGTCACAAATTTTGTAAGGAGCATATTTCAGCAACCACTTGCAAGAAGAAATTAAATCTTGGTATACAGGAATGTCTTATGTTAAAGCTGTACCTCGTCATACAATTTTAGTAATGTGACCTTTGACCTTGACACATTGACCTTGAATTCAAAATTTGTGAACATGCCACATCACAACCATCAGAAGTGAATAAAAAACACTTCATATCTGTTATATACTAACACTATGTTTAAAAATCTTCTCCTCCAAAACTACCAGTAATATTTGTTTCATATTTAATACAGAGGTAGATAGAGAGTTGAAGATTCAGATTCCTTCAAATCTTAGTGATGTCACCATTGACCTTAGTGCAGTGGCCTTGATGTCACAAATTTTGTGAGGAATATATCTCAGCAACCACTTATAAGAAGAAACTAAAACTTGGAATACAGAAATGTCTTAGGCCATAGCCGTGCCTCGTCATACTTTCTTAGTCTTGTGACCTTTGTCCTTGACACATTGACCTTGAATTCAAAATTTGTGTCACTTCATATCTGTTATATACCAACACTATGTTTTAAAATCTTCTTCTCCAAAACTGCCATTAATTTATGTTTCATATTTTATACAGAGCTAGATAGAGAGTTGAAGATTCAGATTCCTTAAATTCTCAGTGATGTCACCTTTGAGCTTAGTGCAGTGACCTTGATGTCACAAATTTTGTAAGGAGCATATCTCAGCAACCACTTATAAGAAGAAATTAAAACTTGGTATAAAGAAATGTCTTAGGTCATAGCCCTGCCTCGTAATAATTTCTTAGTCATGTGACCTTTGTCCTTGACACATTGACCTTGAATTCAAAATTTGTGTGCATGCAAAATCTCACAACCATTAAAAGTGGAGCAGACTTGAGCAGATGATGATTTTGACCAATCAAAATGCATGTTACATTTCAAATTTGGCCCCAACTTGTTATCTTGATTCTCATTGGCTATGTTATTCAAAATGGCAGCCTCCTTTACAACTTAGTGATAGCTATTAGATTTTTGAAAAAATCATGACAAAATGGAAAAAGAACTGAGTCTAATGGAAAATAGATAGAATTAGACCTCAGAAAATACAACATCTTGCCTACTTTGGGATCTTGTATGGAAAATCATAACCTGGTTGCTTGTTGTACTTAATCTCAGTTCATGTGTTTTCATTCAAGTCAGCAGAGCTATCAACCCATGGGGTTATGTTTGGTACCTGAACTTGTTAGGTGTAAAAATATACTTTCTTATATTTCACAGGTCGGCTCCTTGTAGAACAGGCAAAGTCAGTTATTGTAATGTCTCAGGCAGCAGAACACCTCCGTGAGAAGATGTACAAGCACAAAGAGGAACTGAAAGCCCACCTCGTCAAATCCTACCCTGTCAGGTCACGTATCCCAGCCTGGATGAATGAGAAATTATTGGCTTTTGAGGTAAAATTGAGCTTTTGGCTTTTAAGGTAAAATCTCTTATCTCTCAGCATCTTTGGGAGAAAATTTAAAACTTGAACTTAAATTTTTGTTATTCCAGTAGAATAAGCAAAATTTATCCCCATGAAATCAGGCATTCGTCATTTCAAATCGCAAGTTTTTCTGCCATTGTAGTTGGTTGTATTTTTCCCTACATTGCAGAGTGAGTTTATAGAGCAGAATCAGTGGGCAGCTCATGAGGAGGCTATAGATGTGTGCCGTGCTGACGGTCTGGATCAAGCTGTCTACTTCCTTCAGAGAGATCTCATCTTTATGAGAGATGTGAGTTTTCACTGAGTTTAGGCTTTAATGCTATTGTTCAATTTACAGTCAGTGGAGTAATTAAGGGTGGTCTTATAACAAGGTAGAATTCCTAATGAATTAATTTTTTTTTGTCCCCGCATCCTTTGCAATGCAAAAAGTGGGGGGCATTAATTTGAGCTGTGTCCATGAGATTGTGCGTGCTTCCGTGGTAAATTACATTTGTGCAGGATACAGTCACAACGGTTTGAAATTTGCCTTAGATATTGCACACATGCACCCCTAGGGACCTTCCTCTGATCTGATTAGATAATGGCTGTTGCCATGACAACCATTTTGGCAACTTGGATTGTGTGCATGATACCGCCAGGACAGTTTCACATTTAGCTTAGATATTGCACACATGCACCCCTGGGGACTTTTCACCAATCTGACTAGGTTATGGCAGTGATTGGTTGGTTTTTGTTGCCACTGTCTAAAGTGCAAGGAATTTCGAGTCAATGCTCTTGTTTATTTCAGTAATCATTTTTAAATTTTGAATATATAATTGTGAGGATGCTTGAGCAAATGGCTAGTTGCATTAGTCTCCCTCCAGTGATTGTGATAAATACCTTGCTTGATAAAATTTAATTAATTTAAAAGAAAGATTAGAGCATGAATACATCTTAATAGAGCTATAAATCATGATGAATTTTCTTTTTAAATAGCAGCAGGGTGACATACGTTAATTAATTGATATTTCAGAGGGAGCCCGTGTTGAGGAAGGAATTAGGCAAGGTCAGGATACCAATGCGTGTGTATTCATTTGCTACAAGAATCTGGCTACCGTCTCGATGGATCATCAAGCGCCACCTGCATGGAGAAACAGAAGTGATTCCAACAGTCATTACAGATACACCCAGCTCAGCTAGTACCCCAAGACCTGCTTCAGATGTGGTAAAATATGCAACACTTTTAGATATTTAGTGTTAATGTTTCTTCTGTATGTTGTTATATCATTTAAAATATCAGTTAAGGTAGGTAGGATGTTATGATGTTAAGTTGTCTATGATTTATTGCAGCCCAAGTTTTCTGTGGAAAAGAACATCTACAGGAAGACCAGTACACGTTATCCATTTTGGCGATGGCAGAATTATCTACACCGAACTCTTGCATGGACATTGAACTCTATGTTTGTTTTGGGGGTAAGAACCACTGTTTACGTTTGTTAAAAATTATAGAACCACTGTTCATCATTGTTAAAAATCATAATGAAATTTTTACAAATGAGATCCCAAATGTCAATGTCAGACCAGTTTAAATCATACCTCAAGATAATTCTTTTCCTGCATTTTTTTTTAATACTGATATGTTAATCACAGAAAAGTCTCCAAACTTAAACATTTCTCCCAATTTCCAAATCGTTATTTTGACCAACTCTTTCTACTGATTTAAAAAAAAATTAAGATTATTATAAACATAATAGAGTGTAATGTGTTTGGTATGATTAGATAAAGTTGTGTATGTTAAGTTGATTATGAAATATGAAACAGCACTTTCTTTATTCAGGTTGTGATTCCTTGGTGCAGTCCATTCAGTTTAAGGGCATTGTTCTTCCTTGAGCCTTTCATGCCAGATTTACAGCTCAGCCAAGTCAATGTAAGGATTGCTTTAATTGTCAAATTTACAAACCACATTTTTAAAACTTTAAATTGAATTTGTTTCAGTTTGTGGAAGCTACTATAAGAGAATGTGATTTATGAAACATACAACTGATTTATGTGAAAACAATTATTCATTTCTTATTTTGAAAATCACATACAAGAGTTCAAATTCTATAAAGATAAAATTGTGCATATTACTGGTTCATTGACAGCTAGTGACACTAGGATCATTTTGATTGCTCACCTGCTTGGTATGCCATGAACAGTAAATCAGGGTGACAACAATATTATGGCCCTGTGATGTGCAAAATATAAATTCTGTATCATATATTCCAAATGGGGGCAATGCTGTGATGCCCTTTTTATCCACAAAGCAAACTAATGCATCCTCAGAAGAGAATGTTGCCTGTGATTGGTTTGTGATCGGCAGTATCATAAGGATCAGTTGTATTCAATATGGTAACTGAACAATAAATCCCGAAAGATTGAAAAAGATAAAGAAAAAATTCACAGTTTAAAAAATTGATAGAAATTTTTAAAAGTATGCATTACACATAATTATGCTGATACTGTTACAGAAAGCGATTAAAGTAAGACAACAAAAGTTGGATTACCAAAGCAAAGCTAATTTGAATTTTTCATCATTTAAAACAACATACAATTTTTTATGATTTGGTTTATATTATTTTTATGGACAAATCTCACTTAACACCAGTCAAATCACCAGATTTGCTACACAAAATCGAAGACAGCATTAGAGAAAATGTATTACTGCATTGAATGCTTTATTTTACCAAATACTTTGATTTAGTTTGGAAAAAGCACTCACGGGCAGAGCGGGTGACCAAACAATTTGGCCCCTTTTAAACAAACCACATTTGAATCCCCAAAAGTAGGAATATATCTTTGAACTTAATATTTCTGTTATGTTAAGTTTTGTAACTATGGTGGCTCTTCTTCTTTGTGCCAACAGCTAAGAGATCCCGAGGAACCTACGGGATTTGTCACTTATGTAAGATAAATTGATTGGTATTTGTCAGTTTCTGTATTTCACCCATTTTGCACCCCAACCTTGGGAATAAGACCTTTAAATCTTGACCTATAATGTGCTGTATTTACAAGTTATACACAAAGTATATGAAGTTTAAACACCTTACTTTCTCTCAGTGGTGTTTTTTTTTAGATTAATAAATTCCTCATTATGTTATCATACAATACATATATGAAAACACAGATCCAATAAATTCATTAAGATATAACAATTCACTTTAAGCTCAAAATCAGATTTATTCAGCAAAATTATTAATAGTTAAGTTAACAGTAGAATTTGAATTATTGTCTTCTTGTGGATGTGATATGTTGTGTACAACATACACAGATTTGTACACACTATTGACTTTTAGTGTTGTTTTGAAAAGTCAGAAGTAGACAGTGACATACCATGTACTAGATGAAGTAAATACCTTGTCATATTTACACCAAGCCTGATGATGCAACCTTGTGGTAGTGTTTTGCTAGAATGTTATACATCTTCTCAGAACATTTGATTTGAATTCATATAAATGTACTGTAGTTTTCATGTCATGTATGACTTAAAAGTGTAGATGCTTGTATTATATTGTTCAGAAATTTTGTGAATATATGACACAAAGTTATGATTTAACTTGTTATGCTTCAAATTATATTTGTATGAAGATTTTACTTGAAATCTCATTCATTTGTATGACATGAAAAAATGGCTGAATTATATTGGAGCAAAGTTGATAGAGTCAAAGTATAATAAGAATCATTTAAGGTAACTATTATACCAGGAAATAAAATGACACTTATCTCCTATCCATTTGTTGAACCCAGTTTGAATGGAAATACCTTTTGCTTGGTTTGACATGTCGAGGCTCTAAAACTGTGTATGCTTTGTATGTTCCTAGGAGTGCATTCTTGTGTATGTTTACATTTTTATACAAGTAATTGAAATGTCCCTCTTCACAGACCACAGTAACCGTTATGCCAATTTGCATGGTACATATTCTGATTCGTATCAGTTGGAATCTATTTTGTTATGTAACTATAACTAACATAAACTAGGCTTTCACTACTCCATTATTGCCCCCAAGTATGTGTTTGCTCAGGCAGGCATCAGTATTATCTGATAATAAAAACCTTTAAATGTGGTGGACCACTGTGTTCTTTCATTGTAAAACAAAGGAAGAAGATTGATAGATTAGAGAAAATGATAAATGAGTTTCAAATGGTAGATGAAATATATCTTTCGACATGGGGTATTACATATAGTGGTAAAAGATGTAAAAAGGTCATGTTTCATAGAAAAAAATCTGAGGTCTTCACCAGATTTTTATGCAATTGGCAAATGCCATAGACATATCCATGATATAGTATAGACACCTGTCAAAGACATAAGCACCATGTAGTATAGACACTTACAATGTACAATAGACAAATCCATGATATTTACCTACCATACATATCCATGATATATTATAGACACCCACCATACATATCCATGATGTATTATAGACACCCACCATACATATCCATGATATATTATAGACACCCACCATACATATCCATGATATATTATAGACACCTGCCATACATATCCATGATATATTATAGACACCCACCATACATATCCATGATAAATTATAGACACCTGTCAAAGACATAAGCACCATGTAGTATAGACACTTACTGGTACAATGTACAATAGACAAATCCATGATATATACCTACCATACATATCCATGATATATTATAGACACCCACCATACATATCCATGATATACTATAGACACCCACCATACATATCCATGATATATTATAGACACCCACCATACATATCCATGATGTATTATAGACACCCACCATACATATCCATGATATATTATAGACACCTGCCATACATATCCATGATATATTATAGACACCTGCCATACATATCCATGATATATTATAGACACCCACCATACATATCCATGATATATTATAGACACTTGCCATACATATCCATGACATATTATAGACACCTGCCATACATATCCATGACATATTATAGAGACCTGCCATACATATCCATGGCATATTATAGACACCTGCCATACATATCCATGATATATTATAGACACCCACCATACATATCCATGATATATTATAGACACCTGCCATACATATCCATGATATATTATAGACACCCACCATACATATCCATGATATACTATAGACACCCACCATACATATCCATGATATATTATAGACACCCACCATACATATCCATGATATATTATAGACACCCACCATACATATCCATGATATATTATAGACACCCACCATACATATCCATGATATATTATAGACACCTACCATACATATCCATGATATATTATAGACACCTGCCATACATATCCATGATATATTATAGACACCCACCATACATATCCATGATATATTATAGACACCCACCATACATATCCATGATATATTATAGACACCTGCCATACAAATCCATGATATATTATAGACACCCACCATACATATCCATGATATACTATAGACACCTACCAAAGACATATCCATGATATATTTTAAACACCTACCAAAGACATATCCATGATATATTACAGACCCCTTCTATAAACCTATCCATTATAGAGTATAGACATCTGCCAGAGATTGAAACATACCTTTCTATGTGCTTTATAAGTTAGGTACACCCTTTGCATTAGAGACAGAGAGATGATAGACATGTTCTTGATGCATCAAATTAAGAAAACTCCCATGTTAGTGATTCATCAGAACGTTTGATGAGGACCTGTCAATTTGATGATGCATCAGATGTATGAGATAGAAAAACATCCTTAAGAGGCTCTGCCTGTAAAAACCTGCAAAATCTGCAAAATGTGGCGAAGAGTGTTCTCACAGATCAAGACAAGCCATATGTCATTTGAAAGGGTAGGGTCTAACTAAGATTTTTGCCAAGGGATTTTTTTCAGAAATTGATGGTTGCCATGGTAACATCATTTAAACACCCCAAAGTCAGGGTACCCCTTTTTAACAAAAAACACACATTTGAAAAATAAAAATCCCTAAATTCTGCAATATTTGCATCAAAATATTTCTTAATGAAATTGTATTGATCTATGATGCATGTATTTATTATATAGGACCAGTCTTTAGATTTTCATATTTGACCTTTACTTGACCCTTGACTTTATTAAATCCATACAGTGGTGTCCCCTGGTGGCCATGTTCGGAACTAGAGCCAAAATGTGAAAAACAAGGCAAGTTTATGGACATTTTTCTCCCAAGGCCAGCCAGATCCAGAAGTCTCACTATTATGGCAATATAGAGCAACACCTATATTACCAATATCAACAATAAAATTCGTGGGAACTTTTTAAATTTTTTTTTTAAACCCCGAGGAAAAAATGAAAAATCAAATTTGTCATTTTTGATATTCAATAAACAATACAAGTAAAACAGGCTCACAAGACACCTAAATCACATGGGAAATGAACATAATCTCACACAATCACACCTGAGGGGTTCTAGTCGATGTTGGTAAAACAAAACATATTCAAGGTCAAAGGTCAAAGTCAAGGTCATGCATCAAATGTTTGGCATTTTTCTCATTTTTACTGATTTTTGTGAATAATGAACAAATATTATGAAACAAAAACATATACAATTTAATGAGATGTTTGATTTAATCAAGTTAGATTGGTTATAACAGATCTGTAAAATATTTCTGTATAGATTTTAAACTTAAATAACATGTTTTTTTCAAATTATTGTCCAAGGTCGTTGGCGCAAATCTGCACAGGGTCATCTGTTTTTCAAAAGTAGCATTTTCATCAAAATTTGACATATTCGACCTCCATGATCTCAGTGACAAATAATGTGAATATACTAGCTAACTGGTGGACATTATTCAACACTACCTCCTCTTCAATGTCCGATTCCCAAACCATTTGATATTAACTATGTTGCTATGGTAACCAGGTAATCAAAATACCTTGTCCTCAATTCAGTCCAATTTTTCGAATTTTGATGATTTTTGCAATGTTTTGCATAGCAATTACTCATTATAATGACATTGATTGAACAAACTATGTTATCTATAATGGTACACATAGGTCATGCCCTTATTTTACATACAGAACATATTTCAGATCAAATGTGTTGTTATGGTAACCAGGTGATGCAATTACCTTGTCACTCACTCAGACTGAATTCACCGATTTTGATGATTTTTGTGATATTCAGCAATCTTATTCTGAATGAAAAACAACTTGAATGGACCATTTATATAGTCCCATGTGATAAACACAGTCCATACCTTTATGTTTCCCACATTGAAAAGTTCAGATCATATGCATTGCTATGGTAACCAGGTGATAAAGATAGCCAGTCCCTGATTCTGACTGACATCACCGATTTTGATGATTTTTGCGATATTGAGTATTTTTATTCTTAATGAAAAACAACTTGAATGTGCCATTTATATAGTCTGTTTTGATAAACATGCTCCATAACTTTATGTTACCCAAATTGAAAAGTTCAGATCAAATGCATTGCTATGGTAACCAGGTGATAAAAAATACCTTGTCCCTCACTCAGACTAAATTTACTGATTTGATGATATTGGGCGATATTCAATATTGTTTTTGGGAATCGGATTAAATCAAACATCTCATTAAATTGTATATGTTTTTGTTTCATAATATTTGTTCATTATTCACAAAAATCAGTAAAAATGAGAAAAATGCCAAACATTTGATGCATGACCTTGACTTTGACCTTTGACCTTGAATATGTTTTGTTTTACCAACATCGACTAGAACCCCTCAGGTGTGATTGTGTGAGATTATGTTCATTTCCCATGTGATTTAGGTGTCTTGTGAGCCTGTTTTACTTGTATTGTTTATTGAATATCAAAAATGACAAATTTGATTTTTCATTTTTTCCTCGGGGTTTAAAAAAATTTTTTTTAAAAGTTCCCGCGAATTTTATTGTTGATGTTGGTAATATAGGTGTTGCTCTATATTGCCATAATAGTGAGACTTCTGGATCTGGCTGGCCTTGGGAGAAAAATGTCCATAAACTTGCCTTGTTTTTCACATTTTGGCTCTAGTTCCGAACATGGCCACCAGGGGACACCACTGTATGGATTTAATAAGGTCAAGGGTCAAGTAAAGGTCAAATATGAAAATCTAAAGACTGGTCCTATATAATAAATACATGCATCATAGATCAATACAATTTCATTAAGAAATATTTTGATGCAAATATTGCAGAATTTAGGGATTTTTATTTTTCAAATATGTGTTTTTTGTTAAAAAGGGGTACCCTGACTTTGGGGTGTTTAAATGATGTTACCATGGCAACCATCAATTTCTGAAAAAAATCCCTTGGCAAAAATCTTAGTCAGACCCTACCCTTTCAAATGACATATGGCTTGTCTTGATCTGTGAGAACACCCTTCGCCACATTTTGCAGGTTTTTACAGGCAGAGCCTCTTAAATGCATAAACTATCTTGGTACTTCTACATGTATGTAAGATACACATTCTTGCTGAATCTTGTATTTTCATTTTACATCAGAGCACCCTTTGATACATAAATCACCATGGATACAATGGACAGACTTGATGTTTAATGTTTATCAGGCACCACACCCTTGATACACCAATCGTGATGACACAAGTTACAGGAATGATTACACATACTTAATGAGGCATTTAAAGTTCGAAACTTTAAGGCAGTTAGCAGGTATATTTGTAATGGTCCTGGGCAGAAGTGATCTGTCAAGGATTTCCACCCACCATCCAATCATTTTTAATAAGCCAGAAATATTAACCATGTGGTTGTGATGAGACAAAGATGACTACTGTGATTGTAGGGGTCGCTGTGTCCCCGCCAGTCCTCCTTGACTCAGACACTGGTGTCCAAGCTGCGCAAGCTGTGGCAACATGTCAGGACATCAAGGACCAAGTTTGAAACTACACCTGACACAGGTAACAACAAACAACTCATGTTGTAAAGGAATCATCCTTATATGACAGATATTATATCATTGTATAAGTGTACCAAAATAAGACATAAAAGTCAGTTTTGTCTCAATGGATATTTTTGATATATTTTAAATGCTTTCAATTACGTAGTTTAATAATCACAAATAACTTTAACTTCAAAAGATTCTCCATTGAATGCCAGATGCCTTCTAAAGTATTCTATTTTATTAAGATTAATATTTTCTTTCATCCTAGGATTCCTTGGGAAGGCCTTTACTCGACATCTGAACAGATTCTGGAACTATGTGCTGAAGGGGGCCATGGGCAGTTTTTTTCTCTGTTTGCTATACCCTCCAGCATGCCTGATTGGATCCCTGGTCTCCTTGTTAGCAGCCATTACTGCTCCAATCTGGTGAGTTTCTGTACATAACAATATTTGTAACTTATGATGCACCAGAATCCTTAGGCCATTGAAAAAGAGTGGTTTTGATAAATTGTAGAAATCTGATTTTTTTAGGAAATAACACTGTTTTCAGGAGTTTAACATTTAAATGCCTTTTATTTTTCAAGTCAAGGTCTCAAATTAATTGACAAAGAACTATACACCATATATTTTTTCAATGCTTAATTTTTTAAAATTGTGATTCCTCTAGAATATATAGAAAATATCAAGATTGGATATTTTAACTGGATAGCTATTTCATTGTAATACGGAATATCATACCTGATATTAAAATAAAACATATTTAATATTTTTTCCAAGGATGCCAGCTGTGACGCTGTTTGTGCATCTTATGTTTGTGATCATCTATGACCTGGACCATCCAGGTAAGTACAGTCCAGTAGGCCTCTATACAGGCTGCATACAGATACAGACTCTAAACAGGCTGATACAAGTGTAAACTCATCCTGTGTTACACTTGCTGAAATGATAATACATATGATCAAAATATTAGTAATACTAGTAAACCTGCATTATACTTTTGAAAACGGATAGCATTTGTTACATGAACATCTACGTACTTGAGAGGAAAGTTAACATTTCCTTGTGAAAGCTACTATTGAGCTTCGGTACATCCAATCCACACACCTTGTTTGAATGAATGTACCAAGAATGCTATCTTTTTTACACTTTGATCAAGTTCAATACAGTTCAGCCAAGAGAGGGCACTGCAGCAGGCAGCTATTTCACTTTTGTCACAAGCATTATGCAGCATACCATACATTTCCCTTCAAATAGATTTAACTTGGTATGTATAGAAACAACTATTTTGCATATTTTAATAGTTTTTTGTTTTTTCCTTTCAGACCCACCAAGTAATGCTGTGGCCTACCTGTTTGAGGCCGTCATATGGCGTATGTTGGTGCTTGGTTTAATACAGCCTGTCGGTGCTCTATTGACGGGTATAATAGCCTGCCCTGTGGCATCTGCCCTCATCATGATGGGTAAGTATCAACTAGACTCTTATGCCACTTAACATTCTGCCATTTCCATTCTTTCTTTTATTTTGGTATCAATTTTGTAATCCATACACTTTTCTTTAATAAACAATGAGAGTGTGTAATAAATTAAGTGCTATTGTAATTGTGAATGACTCATTGATATGTTTATAGTGGGTGTGATTCGGCGTGGAGCTCGTCATGTTTGGGACTCCTTTATGTTCCATGCCGTAATCAAGAAGCGAGGCCGAATCCCGGCCTGCGACAGCTTTGTGGCACGACGTATTGCAGGACCAGGACTGGCCTCAAACTACTTCTACCAGGTCTGATCATTTAATATTCTGAGAATATATGCGCAGCACTCAAAAACAAAATAATAATTTTGAGTAAAGTATGCACAGTTTAGGCAGTATGATTAAGACATTAGGAAGGATCTCATGTTCCTTGTTAATATAACTATTATATGGATGTCAAATGAAATATATTTTTTGAGAACTTACATTGATATAGTTAATATGCAGCTGTCCAATTGAGGAATATGGTTTATTGATAGATTAAACCAGAGCAAGTATTAGCTGCAGTAGAGGCTCAGATGGAGCTGCATGAGGTGAATGCTTGGATGGACAGTATGGAACGCATCATTGAGCAGCCCAAGGTCGAGTACAGGTAAACCTTGATACACTATATATGATACACGCTGTGCTATACCTTATATATAAGATAATGTGCAATATATATATGCAATATATATATATATATATATGCAATATATATATATGCAATATATATATATGCAATATATATATATATATATATATATATATATATATATATATATATATATATATATATATATATATATATATATTCCCTTATTGTTATTTATTAGTTTGTATCTTTTGTTTCAGCACATTTGTGTCTAAGGTGTTTGGCCCTTTCTCAGCCAGCTTGACCAACAAGGGAGTTTATCATAATCTGGAAAAGGAAACCAAACATCTTCATGCTGCACTTAAACGTGAAGTGGATCAGTGAGTATATATTTACATAAGGTTTTATTTTCTGGTACAAATGTATGAAATAATCATTTATTAAATATGGATCTTCATTTCAGGAGAAAACATCGATTAAGAACAGGGCTTAACTCAGACTTGCAAAACAGGATTAAACTTACAAGCAGAGAACTCAAAGTAAGTCAGTAATTCATGTCTGTAATATCATACCTCTGTGGTTTTCTTCCTCTCTTGTAAGATCTATTAAACAATTCTTATGTAGATGTCATTGGACAGACATTTCATTAGAATTGCAAAAAATTAAGATATATCTTTGAATACTTCATATATTAAACATAGTATGCAAGAAGAAATGGTTATTAAGAAAGTTCGATTGTAATAACCTGAAGTCTAATCTTGTATTGATATGCAAAAAATAATAGTGAAAGTGCACCTTGCAGGTGACAGTGACTCAGACTGCCAAGATGCTGGAGAGCTTCTACCCAGATCACGTCATCAGCAGGCTTCACAAGTCAGAGGAAGAGTTCTGGGAAGGCAGACATCTCGAACCTTTGGATTGGCAAGGTTTGTGCAAACAATAGTTCATGTTATCCTAGGGGTTATTGTATCACTGAACTTCTCAAGAAATGTAAAGTTGTTAATCTAATTTCACACAAGATGCCATAGTTTTCAAGGTTTGATTTGAAAATCTCAGCATATTTAATATATATATATTTTCAGGTCTGGCCACACAGTTATTGTGTGAAATCTTCTCATCCTCGTTCCTCACACCCCTAGAAGAGGCAGACACATGTTTCAAATTGGAGGTAGGTAACCTTATATAATTGTCAACCTTGAGATGAAAACATTTCTTACACAACATAAAAGGAAAATGATATGCATTTGATAGATTTGCTTTTAATAAGTAAAGTACTTTCAAAAGAGGTTCAACATGTTTTTCTCTGCAGGTTAGCCACTTGAACCTTGTTCGCTACATGGAGATGCTGAAGTCAGCCGAGTTCAGAGATGATTTGGATGTGGTCAGTGCTGTTCACACTCCAAAAGGTACGAAGCCCCTATCTTCTTTCATACATTTATCTCTATCAATATTTTTATTGCATATCTTTTTGGTGGATAAAAACATTAATTTAAACACAAATATATGGTTATAATTTAATATGTAGTATGTGGTCGCTAGTTAAGAGAAATGTGATATTTTGTAGGTGACATAGATGTTGATGCCCCATTTTTAGACCCCAACCTTTTCTCCCCAATGAAAACTAATGTGCAATATGCTGAATATCTCGGACTGAGGTAAGCCTTGTTTAGCGTATATAGGTTCTTTTATGATTTGAGTATGTTAAGACTCTTCAGCAAGGTGTATGTATCAAATTATTAAATAGTTTTATAATGAGAACATAATTACATTTATCAAAGGCAACTTGGAAGTAAATGATATATATAATAAATCAAAGCCCTGAAGTTGAGTAAATCAGTCTTTTATGATTTCTCACTTCTAGACATCGGCAGAGGAGGCGTCCCTGGAAGAGACAAGTGGTGATGTTCAAGGAGATTGAGAAGTTAGAAATACCATTGCCTGTGTCGCACCCTGCTGTAGTCACCGTACTCATATACAACAGGTGAGAACCACACTTCAGTATTAGTAGCATAAGTAGAGAAATGTTCCTTGATATGTCCAGTATTGGAAAGATGACTGGCTGTGAGTGTTTGAAGTTAAAAGGGTGTAATGTAAATAAATGATGTATTTGATTGCAGGGAGAATGATACAGAGCCTATAGATCTGGAGGATGCTTTCTGTCAGTGTATGCTGCGAGCGTCTGAGGCAGTGCCCTATGCAGACCTGAGAGAGGGCGCTAGTGTGGACCTCTATGACATAGAACCTGATGTAAGTACACCCGATCACACCACTAACTCTGATCCAGATGTCAACAATTCTCACCTGGCAGAGGCTGAGGGGGCCTTCTCCGAGGATAACTTTAATATGGCCAATACTCCTGATAGCATACCGGATGTGCCAGTGGTGGCTATCGAAATGACGGAGGCAGCATTCCATGAAGATGGGCGCCAAGAGTCTGTGGTGTATCAGGAACCGGAGGCAGATAACTCTTGCGTCCTGGAGGTCGAGGATGATAGAGATGAGACGGAAACAACAGAGGAAGATGAAACGGAACAGCCATTGGCCATGCCTCGCCCAATGCCAGAAAGTAGCTGACATCGGCTACTGGTATTTGTTATGTATTTGATTCTCTCAACCAAAGTGGGCTTAATTATGCTAAATTGGTGCAAAGATATTAAGTGAATAATGATAATTTTAACTGTGTGCTTTGATGCATTTATCACAAGTGTAGTCAGTGGTCTCGCTAATGTGTTCAATATAAAGTTATTTAGAAAAAGTTAATAAATACTATTGTATAATATGTGTAGTGAAAAATGTTATGTTCCACTGTGTACAGTGTAATGGACAGTTTTATATTTGTATCAGATTTACTGCAGTTGATATTTGACATGATTCTGTTATTCTTACACTTATGCTGTTTCAGTTTTCAAGCTGCTTGTGAAATAAAATGTGATCAAAAGACATGATCACATTATTGAAAACAAACTCAAAAATATCATAATATCAATATGTAGCATTGTGTAAGCTAGTGTCAGATCTGCCATAATGATCAAATATTTCACTAAATGATCTTATGTAAATGCAACATTTCATGGTCAGCCTCAATAATTGCCGATTTAATGGCCAGTAGGCACATTTGAACCAAAAACATTAAAAAAAACAAAAAACAGTATCAACTATTTACCTGCATATATCTAGAATTAGTATATAACAATGCATAACATACTCATTGTAGTCCATAGCATTTGGAAGTAACTTACAACAGTACATTTTTAGCATTAACATTTCGAGAGGAAAAAAATGTCTTGAGGTTATATTGACAAAAGGTTATCAGTATTCATTGATGTGTGGTGATGTGTAATGTATAGCAAGGCACTATTAAAACCACTGGTATGAGGATGCAAACTATTTTAAGTCGAGCACAATTAAACAAAATCTCACCAAATATTGCAGAACCCACCAATTTGCCTCATGAAAACTTTCCATTTTTATATGAAGAGGGTATTACAATGATGTTTTAACTTGCAGTTAACTAGTCATACGTTATTCAAATGCAAGGTGTTATATGCATTGTTTTTGTCTTAACCACTTTCAATCTTCCACTGTGACATAAGAATATGATCTTAATTGTACTGTTTCATCTTTTTTTTATCATGGTGCTTATATCATTGCTATTTATAAGGGAAGTAGAGAACTTAATTCAGTTGCTTGATTTCATACTGTTCTTGACAGAATCTTTTGGATACAAATTAATTGAAAATTTTAGTTAATTTGGTAACATTTGTTATGTTTTATTTATTTCTTGATCGTAGGTTTCACCTGGAAATATCAGACGTAGACAGAAGCATGATGTCACATCAAGCTAATTTTACCTCCCCTGTTACCATGGTTACTGCTTTCCCTGGTCTTGTGGATGTGGAAAAGTACCATATATTGCATGTGATGTTGGAGTACATTTCCTGAAGAAATTGATGATGCAACCATCTAGTTAATATACTAATATAAAAAAAATTATTTGAGCAATTCACATGCAGAAACGTTCAAACCACCTTTTATAAATTAACGTGGTTGTATGATCATAGACCTATGGGCAATGAAATAATGATCTGAAACTATAATTTCAATATATTACCCTACTCATGTTGCTGCTCGAAAATCAATGAATTGCTAGTTCACAAAAGTTCATATGATTGATTTTAGTCAAACTTTGCCAGTCCAAATTAAACAATGTTGCTTTAAGATGTTATCCTTTCATATTTTATAGATTGGTAGATAAATTAAAATTGTGTGCATGTGTGATTTTGTAGTTTACAGTATACAATGCCTAACAACTATTTCTGTAAAATAGTAATTGAAATGTTATATTTTTTCTTAGATGTGGATAGGGTATTATTGTTTACTAATTAATGATGCATGATATCTACTGATATCTACCTGTGAACAAGGTACCTTGAAAGCAAATTTATTTTCACCAAATCAAACATTATTATGTTGAATTAGTGTCATTTTGTAAAACTGACATTTTACACAATTGAACCACTTTAGTCAGTAGTGAAAAAACAGGGTAGAATTTCTGAAGAAAAAAGAAACAATTTTACCTGAGCATAGGTTCTTGCAGCCACGTTTATTGTTGATTTGGCTGTAAAGGAGCTGATGAATCATACTATGATTTCTCTGCCACTTTAATTAAATTCTGATTTTTTATTAAATTAAAAAAAAATGATTTGATGAATATCTGGTTAGAAGCAACAATATAAGCAGAGATTGATTTTAAATGGATTGAATATATTCAATGAAATTTATAATTATAACAAATATCATGCTACAATACTCTATACACACCATGGAAAAGTTCAATAAAAATTTATATTTTGTACCTTATTTAAAATTTATCTGAAAGGGCATTCTCAAATTCTTCGGGAAAAAGAAGTCTTATAGAGATCAGAGTGACTTTCCTTTTATTATCATGTAAATGTGTGAGGCGTGTATCTCTTTTATGAAAAACTTGAAATGTTACAATTGCATTATCATGAAATCTTTATGTTAAATGTTATGTCCAGATTACTATTGGTGAACTATGTCCATATATTTTCCTGAATGATATATATGATCTGAATGATGCCGTGTTTGAATTTGTCTTGTCCTAGAAAAGGCCAGAGTTATTTGATTATTAGTCTCATTTACCACAATGAATATGAAGCTATTATGTCAAAAAGGTTTGGCCTAATATACTGATGATATAGATATACTGTAACTGCAATGGTTTATTATGTCCTTGATATCTGGAGTTTAACATTCACTTTACCTTGTGTCATTTCATTTGGCTTCCACATATTATTTTATATTATAGAGTGTTAAATTTGAATAAGCTTACATAAAATCATATGCATGAAACCGTGTGCTTTGCAATCTGTTAACAATTTTCACTAGTTAAACTGTGATACACTTGCATTTTGAAACAACCATATCTGTCTTAGCTAAATGGTATATTTTTTACACTTTGAACTTTTTGTTTATTGTGTGCTTCTTCTGCCATTATGTAATAAATGTTATTTTGTACAATCCTATCATTTTAAAAATAAGCCTGGACCACTGTATAATTCTTGGCATAGGAATGCAGTCATATCCCAGCAGAAGTTAGTTCCCATCCAGAATGTGCCAACTCCCAACCAAGGCCTGGCTGGGAAACCTTCAAATTGTCCAAGAAACCTTTATACCTTTGAATAGCATTTTTGCCAATTAAACCTTTGAGATGTTTATTTTTCCTTGAAAACTGAAATAATGCCTTTACTTCAGTGATTAGAACCTTTATTTTCACTGCTGATTCACCGAGTTGACATGTCTTAGTTGTTGTTCTATTATCTCCCAGAGTTCAAGAGTCCCTTTGGCTTTGCAAGAGTAAGGTTTCCCAGATATAGTTCTTTAGTAATAAAAGTGATGTTTAAAAGTGACGTCAGCAATTATAATTTGGGCTCATATTTATAGAATTATCCCCAAAAAACTGATGAGAAATGAGCTATTTTAGCCTTTAATTAGTCCTTAAAGAGCATATAATTAAACAATAAAAAAGATTTAAGATTATACTCAGCATACCACAACAGGACCCATTTCTATATGCACAAGGACAAATGATATATTTTGGCAATAAGAGGACCTACATCTGTTTATACAAGGCCAAGTCATAACAAGACCCATATCTGATTACATAAGGCTGAGATATCTCATGTCTAGAAAAACAAGACCCATATCTGATGACATCAGGCTGAGAGATATATCATGTCTATAATAACAAGACCTATATCTGTTTATATAAGGCTGAGAGATATCTCGTCTGTGATAACAGGACCCATATCTGATTACATAAGGCTGAGTTTGTCAAAACAGGATATATTTCTGTAAGTATAAGGGAGAGTGATATATTTTGCCTATCATACCCATATATGAAGATTCTTTACCCTTGCAAAGATAGGAGATGACCTCTGCTTCCGTGGCAAAACTCTACCATTCTCTTTATCTGGCTATATAAAAGGTGGGAGCTTTAATGTTAACTGCTCATCAATATTGTTTGATTGCGCTATCAACTTGTTTATCTCACAAATAAAACAAATCCTGAATCAGATACTGTATTTATTTATATGCAATATACTTTTCATTTTTAATTGAATCATTTCTATATGTATTCCCAAGTCACTTTTTGTACTTCTATTATGGTAATCACTCATACAAGATGTATGTGAAGAAAGTTTAAATAAAATATTTGAACTACAATATATTTAGTTACTCATTGGATATAATTTTTAAAAGTTATTTTCTCTATAATATAGTTTAAATTCAGTTGATATCTCCAGGTCCAGGTTTTCAGAACAATACATTTATATGTAGTGTGATATTATATATGCGAGATTATCCAATTATTACCAGTACCCATTTTACTTTATTTTGTCTCAAATGTCATAAGGATGCAGTTCTTTTACATATCTTTTAGTTAACAGATGTGGGGATCCTCGTCCTCAAGAAAAATAGAGTTTGACGGGTTTTTTTTCATTTTGTGAACAGATGGCTATTAATCTTTCATTTATGATAGAAGAATTCTGATCAAATTTTGGGGCTCAGGAATTTTGATAGTTTTGGTTGATAAATTATAGTGCCACAACTTCTGTTAGCCCCAAACCACACACCTCAGAATAGGACTGAATTTCACCCAGTTATGTCAATTCTTTGGTAAAATGTGCAATATTAAATATTAAAATGTATTAGTAAAATAAAGACCAAATAAAAATACAATTAACTTGTTTGTTAATGAAACAGTATGATATGATGCATTATTAAAAAGATGCTCAGAATAAAAGTAATGAATTACTGCAATATATAGGATATATAGTGATACAAACCTTTCATAAGGATTTTATTCCCCAGGCTAAGGACTCCTGGGGCACTGGTTAGTCTGAGAAATGGCATATTTATTATAATGTAGTAGATATCTATTTAAGTTCTCATCTCGGCAAAGAATCTCACCATTGCAAAAAAAAAGAAATAAAAAAAAGTTTGTTGCAAGTTACTGAAAATATATAATTGAAAATAAAGGGAACAAATAGTCTACTTTATTAGAAAACTGGGATTAACTATCTGTCTTACATTTCTTTCCTATATCATTAGTGCCAACATTATCAACTTAGCTATTGCAATGAAGGGGAGAGTTTTTATGCTTATATAATTACTGGTCAGAGTTTTAGCTGTTAGTATCTTAGAATCTTTTTCATATTTTTATGTTTTATTTAAAACAATCTAATAGCTATTCAATTCAATATGAAACCTGCATTTTGATTGGCCAAAATTGTTGTTTGCTCAAGTTGGTTCATGGAAAGGACTTAAATGATCATTTATTGAGCAATTGGCAGGCATTTCAGAAAATATTCACAAACATTAAAAAACATAGTATAGCACTATGGCCATTGACCTATTTTTCTTTTTTTGGATTTCATTTTGCTCATTCAATTATTCAAGCACACCAAAATAATAACTTTAATGATAGACCCACTAGGTCCATTAAAAAAACTCTCAAAATATGTTTGAGTACATGACTCAATACAATTTCAATTGGAAATGGTTTTGGATTGCACATGTAATGAATGTGGTACTGTTGACAATAACAATGTAACCATTTCTAAACAATGTAAATGTGCAAATATTATGTCCAGGCCACTTCTCATCAGCCTGTAGTGGCTATTGTCATCATTTCTGTACTACAAGTAAGTGTATGCTGGTGTCATATG
The DNA here is from genome assembly GCA_949316495.1 of Amphiduros pacificus. Taxonomy (NCBI): domain Eukaryota; kingdom Metazoa; phylum Annelida; class Polychaeta; order Phyllodocida; family Hesionidae; genus Amphiduros; species Amphiduros pacificus. Next base: position 17,556,934 of record OX439002.1, on the reverse strand, counting down.
AAAACATTTATGGACATTGACAGTTTGGAGAACGATGCGTGAAACAAATAAGGAATGGAGAACATTGTTTTCTAAATAGCAGACATTTTAATACTTCAAATTTCACAGCCCATGATAATTTACGTTAAAATAATTACATTCAATAATCATTGTATGATTCATATTAGTGTTAGCAGACATTTTAAATAATTAAAGGTCTCCTGTGTATTTTTCTTTTTGCTTATTATACCAGTTATAACTTATCTAGGAATTCCTATTGGAGTTTGAATTATAATATACAAATAATGCCCCTGTTGGGGCTTTGCATTGATAACTTGAAAAATTTGTCAACCTATTCATGTACATGAGGATTAAGGATATATATATATATACAAACATGAATACAGATTATTGCTAATAAGTCCTTAACATCTTCACCATTTATAATATAATACTGCACTAAACTTCTCAAAATAATCAATAATTTTGCTCTGAAAACAGAGAATTTTATTATATTTATCTTTACTGGATGGGGGTATGGGAAGCTAGCTTATTAGGAGTTATTCAATATTTAGTGTACATAATTAGTTATTTTACAATGACCTCACACTTAATCTCTGCAAGGTATTGTCATTTTTATGCGGGGGTTATTTGAAATTCACATTGAAGTTTTAGATATAGATCTATATGAGGAGAACAGAGTAGCACTCTCACCAGCTTCACACTGTTCTGCACAGACAAGTGGGCCTCGTATCCCAATCCAAAATATGAACATTTTAGTCCTTGTTTTGCTGTTAAAACATTTGTTAATGGTTACATATGAATGCTAATTAAACTGATGAGTTCAGACTTGGAAATTTGTTACTATTTTGACTGCATTATGAAATTGGTCCGGTCTAATATTATAATAGATCTCACTGAAATTTAGCCTGAACAACAAACTTCACCCCAAAAATTTATGCTTCACCCTAAAATGATTCCATGTCAAATGATAAATAGGTTACAAATTTGCATACTGAAATGAGTTAACACTGAATTTGTGTTAGGCAATTACCTCAAGTTTTGGATATGGGACTGTCTTTCCATCTAATCCAGGTTTCAAGTGGAAGTGCAAATTATGGTTTCCTATCTCACCAATCAACATTTTTCAGAAAACAATTATGACAAATTATTTGTACCGTAATTCTTTTCTCACAAAATGGAACCATGTTGAGAACTACAGCAAGGATGATCTAAGCTTTGACAAGGAGAATACAGATTGTTATGAGGGTATGTTTCTCCTCAGGTTTCAGTTGCAAGTAATATAATACCCTGATTAATAATATATAAATAATGCCAAAATGAAAACTGTTCCAATAAACGAGTAATTCACTTAAAGCAGGCATGAAAGGAGGTTTTCAAACACTTTTTACTTGCATGATACAAATATTTATACCCCAAACTTTGTGATCAAAAGTTATTTCCCATCATATTTCCCCTACATTAATTCCTGTGCCATTTGAAAGTGGATAAGTCTTGTACTAAAATCCATATCATCCACTGGACACTTTTCAGCAAACTTTGTTTAGCTGATCAGTGATCTAGTGCAAACACCTGCTTAGTAAAGTTCTGGGGCACCTTCAGATTGGAGACAATGGAGTGATTTGGTTTTGGGAGCCCTGTTTGTCCATTAGTACAGGTCTAAGACCCTGACAGACCACACTAGAGGTCACATGATTGTAAAGCCAGTAGTTGGCACTTTCAGCAAAACAGAATAACCATGATCAATGTATTTTGATTGATTTCAGTGAGATAACTTGCTTGTATCAGTTTTATGGCCACATATCATTTCAGCATACCCCAAACCTCAGTAAAATTGTCAACCTCTGTGATTCCATGAATGCTTTAAATCATAAAATTTGGCCTCAATATAAAATGAGAGAAATGTGAAACAGGACGATTGTCTTTAATTTATATACAATATGTGACAACCTAAAATAGAATAATTCCCCCCAACAATATCAATATTGCAGCAATATCAATATTGTAACAATATCAATATTACAGCAATATCAATACTGTAACAATATCATCATTTGGCACTTTTCCAGACAAGGTTTGAACAGTGACCCCATTAATCAAACCATTGTAATTCAGTTAATCCAGTGGAATAGAGTACATGCTTGTTTTCAAATCAGTTGCATTACCATGTAATTTACCAGAATTTCCATGAACAACCTACTTGCACTGCTAATGCTTTTTTCCAAATTTGCAGTCTGTCATGCATTACACCATCTAGAGCTAATTTTGTGTCAACTTGTATGAGCCACTTTTGTTTTCGTGGTTAAATTGCATTGAGTTCAAATTCTTGCATCAATATGGATCATAATGTTAGTTTCTAATTTAATTAAATAATACATTTCAATGTCACAATCCCAGTTTTGACAATTAACTATAACATTTACCGGTAAGAACTTTTCGGATTCCACCATAACCAAATATCGACATGTTTTGCCACATTCAGTGCTTTGAAAATTGAGCATCATTCTACAATATACAATTAATACAGCAAAACAATATCTGGACAACCTCTGCCTGAGAAAGCTTGTTGATTTCACAATGGTCAGACCCAATAAGTCACTGAATCTAAACTTGAAGTGACTTATCAAGCAAAACATACATTAATCTATTACATTTTTATGAGATTGTTCTATTTTAAAATATATACAATGCATGATGAATATTGAACATATTACTGATTTGACAACTCTTTTGATATATCTTGATCTTAATTGATATGCACCATCAACCCTTTCCTATAAATAGTCTTTTGGTTTATCAAATTACAATTTGTCTAATTTTTTTGACAAAAAAATAGTTTATAAAAATATAGATATATTCTGTAGGCTTTTCTGAACTTGCAGGTATGGTTGATATATTCCACTCTGGTCCAGTGCTGTATTTATGCTATGAGTTCATGACTAGCTTGTAGAGCGTGTACATGTCAAAGAATGGCATATAATAGAGGCCAAAGTTGAAACAGAAGTCTATGAGGAATGTGGGAATGATAGGCCACAGCAGTACAAAGATAAGCATCCCTCCAGATGACTTGAAATGATTCACCACAACCTGAGTCATGGTACGCCTGAAACAATCATCACATCAATACTTAACACTTGATAAACACAATTTGCTAGTTGGCTTACATGAACAATTCCAAGTTTAATGCAAGAAAATTCTTAGATTTCTATTCTTTTTTGCATGATAGGAGATTTACTGATTCGCTGATTTATACTATGCTTGCATATTGTCTTTTTTCATATTAGAAATGTTTAGATTGTGATGGAAGTGCACAGGAATTTTCTATAAGATGATATCATTTTTGGTAAACTGCTGTGTACAATGTCATACATGCATCCCGAAACGGCTTCTTGCAGTAAAATGGTGAATTCACATATAAATATCTCTCTGGTTTTGGGTGTCTTAGCACCAATTCAAATGTCACTTATTTATTAGATTATCAACAACATTAATAGATGAAAACATGTAGATGATATTCAAGAGGTTTTTAAAAGCCCAGTAATGATAAAAGTGGAGGTAAGCTGCTCTATACTCGATTGTTTATTGCAGTGTAATGTTAGACAGAAAACTATTTCAAGTATATTTACAGAACTTTTGGTGATATCAAATGAAACACAACATATACATTCTCATTAACATAGGAAGTTCATTGTGTCATGTCAAGTTTTAGAATAACATTCAATACATCAGTCTTAATCTTGATTAATGACTTTCTTATAGATCTGGAATCATTATTTGGTTAAGGTTTAATGCTTATCACCACAGCATGAGTATATTAAGAATAAAGAAAAGTGCAATTCGTTTTTAAAAAAAATCAAAACATGAATCAACCATCATAATTCATGGCTCACCTGCATATATGATTGATTTTCTTGATTAAAATTTTAATCTACGTGACTTTGCAATATTATATTTCTATTTTTTTTCCTTTTTCTATTGTACCTGAGGTTTTGCTTGTACACCATCCTGACTCCAATGGCCTCCATGCCAGTGTGTGCCACACAGCTTATCAACATGGCTGTGAAGAGAAACCAGGTGGAGCTACGCCAGCTGAACTGCCCAACCAAATAGTAGGGAAACACCAGCCACTTTATCACAAAATCTATCCACTGGCTCAGCATTGGGGCTGGAAACTGTAAACACAAGTAAAATATCTCTCAAACACAAAATAGTAATTGTGATCAAACCATCAGGGAAGTCCCCCTTGTTTTCCTTTGAAAGAGGAATAATCACAATATTGATCAATTCTTTGATATTGTTGATATTATAGTCGCAAAGGTATGTACACATGGATAGTGTAATTTTCAAAATATTTTTTTCAATTTAAAGTTAAAATGAATATTGATTCACAGATAGGTAAGTAATTTTATGTTATAAAGGCAATTTGTAAAAGCAAATGACACTCTGTATGGGACAAAACATAACATCACAAAAATACAGGTTTCTCAGAAGTAGCAAAGATTGGCATCAGGGAATCTTTTGTGTAGCACACAAAGGCATTTCATGGTAAATGGGTATCATTATATGGTCTAAATAACTCAACTGTGTTCATCATCACAAACAAATAATAAAATAACTGTTTATGCCAGCACATATATGTGTACTAAACTACATGCAAGACTGACCATCCCACCTATCAGTGGGAGCCAAATATCTGTATTTTATCACTCATTATCAGCAGTCATTCAAGTTTGAACAAGTTGTGCAAATAAGTATGATGCATTGGCTCTTATAAGCTGGTAAACTCAACCTACAAGTCCAAGCCAAAGTCTGTATATAACCACACAAAGCACTGTTCAGAACTTTCTGTGGTGTCAACAAACATTGTCTGAATCAGATTTCATAATAACATAAACATTATATTGCAATTGCTTTACTCAAAGGTTGGTATTTGACCCAATGACCTAGTTTCTATCCTGTGTACAACATATTAATGTTGGGGGGGGGGGAACAGTGTCTTCCAAAGTTCTTTTTTCTCACAAAAAAAACCCCCAAAAGTGCACGATAATTGTTTTTGTTTTTTTGTTATGAAAAATAACCACAAGAACAATGTCAGCTTTGAATGTATCAAATGCTATAGGGCGGATTTTTCTTTTGATTTGGGAAATAATTTATTTTAAAAATGTTATCAGATTTTTAGATTCAAAGTTGAGGTAAGAATGAGAAAAAAATGCTTTTTGGTAACAATAAAAGAAAGGATATGGCTAACTTGGAAATTAATTTTTAGCTGGAATGATGTTACTTAGTTTACAATGACAGAATTGTAAAAAAATGTCTCTTAACTCAAGTAATTTATGTTTTTTGTAAATAAAATAATTAAAATATATGTAAACCTTTGACACCATTGATAATATTTTACTTGACTTTGAAGCAAGTTAGATATTTCAAAATATATATCATAAATAAAAATTCCCTCTATTCAAACTGAAAAAAACAATATTGGGAGTAATCCTTTTCTGAAATTTTGATAATAAAACTTGCAAATGTTCTCAATAGTCATAAAAGATCACTAAATGATGTTTCTGTGTATATTTATAAACATTGGCCCGCTTTGAGTAGAAATATGTAACCCATTTAATTGGCTTTTGTATACTATAAAGGTGCACTATTTCATATATTTGAAGAAGCCATGACATCATTTACTAATGAAATAGTGATGTCATACTTTTTGGTATCTTAGCAAGTCCACAACACATTTCATACAGCTGTGATCCTTCTGTATGAAGTGTCCCTGTTCCCCTTAACGTTAAATGTGCTAGTGCTCTGCTGTCCATGCCAGTTAACAGACAGTATTGCTTTGTAACCAAAAGATCTCCCCAACCATGTTAGAGCCTGAATACGCATAGCGACAATAACATCTATTGTCAAATATCTTAAGAGTAGGATCCGAGCCCTGTGCAAGTAATTCAGTTACCTTGCGACCAAAAGACCCTAGAATCACCCTGTGTTCCCTGATACTGTGTTTGATTATCAAACAAGCAACCCAAAGTTTAAAGGAGCAGCCTACCATCCAATAATATTACACATCTTTTGTAGAGAGCTACCGTATTTACTCGTGTATAAGTCGAGGTTTTTTTCCACAAATCCTTAGTTAATGTTAGGGGGGTCGTCTTATACACAAGAGCAACCTGTGGACGAGGATTTACGCCCAAAAAATTTATACTCGAGTAATTACGGTAAAACGTAAATACGATGTTCATATTTTCGAAATAACGAATATCAGACGCAGCAGATTGATTTTAATTGCGTTTTAAATGATAAAGAAAGGTATTTACCCAATATTATTGGTCTATTATTTCGAAACGCTTTGTTTTGACTTTGTTCTCACTGATTCCAATTATCAGCATTAGTTTTGCGTTTCGTCATTGTCTCCACTGCTTTGAGTCGTGTCTTCCCGCTTGGACAGAAATGCTTTCACAAGTGGATCGATTTTAATTGGGTTTTAAATGATAAATAAAGGTATTTACCCAAATTGTTCGAGAACAGAACAAAACCATCAATCCATTTAAAACGCAATTAAAATCGATCCACGTGTGAAAGCATTTCAAAACCTTAGCGTCAAAACTAACACGTGGTAGAATATTTCTTTGTGTATTATAAAGCCAAAGATATTCATTATATCGCTTTTAATTATTATCGTATCGTTTATAGCACTCGATCGGCTGTAAATCATCATGATAATATTGGGTAAATACCTTTATATATCATTTAAGACGCAATTAAAATCGATCCACGTGTGAAGGCATTTCTGTCAAAAAGGAAAGACACGACTTAACGCAACACGTGGTCGCAATTTTGAAAGGCGGAAGTGACGGGAAGAGGCTCTTGTTTTTAGCGCGAAAACGAGTTTGATATTTTAATTGCATTTTAAATGATAAATAAAGGTATTTACCCAATATTATCACGATGATTTACAGCCGATCGAGTGCTATAAACGATAATTATTAAAAGCGATATAATGAATATCTTTGGCTTTATAATACACAAAGAAATATTCTACCACGTGTTAGTTTTGACGCTAAGATCAAGGACGTCACGTACATCGTATTACGTTCTACATCGTGGAGAAATTCTTGCGAAAAATAATTTGTGATAATATTGGGTAAATACCTTTATATATCATTTAAAACATATTATTTCGAAATGCTTTGTTTTGACTTTGTTTTCACTGATTTCAATTATCAGCGTTCACAGTTTTGCATCTCGTCATTGTTTCCACTGCTTTGAGTCGTGTCTTCCCTTGTTGACAGAAATGCTTTCACACGCGGATCGATTTTAATTGCGTTTCAAATGATAAATAATGAAAACGCTTTGTTCTGAGGCTAAGATCAATGATGGTGAGAAATTCTCGACGTAATTGTGATAATATTAAGTACATACCTTTATTTATCATTTTAAACGCAATTAAAATCGATCAGCTACGGATATGAAAGTTCAATCTGACATGTTGGCCGCTCCACTTTTGTCTCGTGGGCACCCAGACGCTAAGATAAAGGACGTCACGTACATCGTATTACGTTTTGTGATAATATTGGGTAAATACCTTTATTTATCATTTAAAACGCAATCAAAATCGATCCGATACGTCGGATATCCGTTATTTCGAAAATACGAACATCGTATTTACGTTTTACCGTATATACTTGTGTATAAGACGGTTAATATCTTATATCGTAAGCATATTTACGTTTCACTTTTAAAATGACCGCCAAGCTTCAGCTGAAGCTTGAATGGTAGCAGAGCCGATATCTCAAGAAAAACCAACTCGTCTTATATTCGGAAATTGGTTTTTTTCAAGTAAAATAACCTCAACTTTGGGGGGTCGTCTTATACACGAATCGACTTATACACGAGTAAATACGGTATTCTCTTTTATCAAGTTGGCCAGTCAGATCAAAAACTTGATTTTCTCAAAAATTCCAAATCTTGCCAATCTTGCCATTGTAAAAGATACAATTCAAATTGATCATTCTTCTATTTCATAATTATGTTCATGACACATTTATCATCTTTTCATAATGCCAAACCAAGACAACTGATGGTGCCCACACCTAACCTTCCTCAGTCAACAGCAATTTATGATGTGGCCTTGCTTCCTCAGTGGCTATATTTAACACTCATTCAAAAGTAATTTGGTACAGTGTTATTAAATAGTACATAGCCCACCTTCCAAAACCAGCAGCTGTTGATCACATGATCCTGCTTAGTCAGTGGCTATTTTTAGCACTATAGGTCTGTAATTTGTTTATATGATACAAGTGTTCAGATATAGTAGCTGGTGACATTTTGAAGTCTGTGACCTGAGAAAACAAAGGTAAAGGTCATGTTGAGAGAAGAGCAAATGTTTACAGGTCTTCATGAGGCAAATATATAGAAATCTTGAGTCTGAAACTAAAATAAGTGATAACATATAGCAAAATAGCCAAGTTTTGGGTAAGAATTTGGAAACCTGAGAGTTTTAAGAACAAGTCAAGGCCATCCAAGTTAAAATTTTGTGGGATGCTTGTGTGGTAAACATTTGGAGCCTTAAACAATATCAACTAAAAAGATATAGCAAAAGGTTGAAGTTTTTGTTGACAGACACACTCACATAGACACACGGACATACAGACAGGGCTTGGTACTATAACTCAGACACCCACACACCAAATTTGCTGATGGGGTAAAAAAAAAAGGCAGAAAGACTGCATGAACGACAAAGAAAGAAATCACCTTCCAATACCTCAATGATAAACAGCCCAAAAAATTATTAGCATTCTGTATAGGTATTGTTCAAACATTTGCTTCATTTTTCTTTAAATGAACAAAATAACACTTAAATTTTGCCATTTTTCATAATTCTCATACAATTGAGATAAAACCAATCTGATAAAATTTTCTTCTGGCTAAGCTGTATTCATGACAAAGAGCATTCTTCCAAGTGGAAACTGAGGCTACTGAAATTGTGTGATAGAGAAAAAACATTTCTGATTTTTTCTCCCATGAAATGTGGACTAAGACCCATCATTTTGATAAAATACAATAAGAAAGACATCACCTTACCCTAAATGTGTAGATGTTCAGTTGAGTAATATCGCTTATGACTGGACAAGTGACATGGATGAATGGAAGGAAGGAATCATAGTAGTCAAATAGGATCAGCCATAATATAGCTGTTCTTGGGTAGTTCCGCAATGCATATAGCAAGAACACTGAATACCCCAAATGCAATGTCTGAAACAAAGGAAAGATTATTTCATTTTAAATCTTTCTAAGACATTCATAGCATAATATTTAAGAATAAAAATAAGGAATTTGATACTTCTAAGTATTACCTTGTATTCTGATACATCTGCTGGGGGTTTAACTCCTAATTCCCTCAGTCTGAATATTGCCATGCTGAATGCTCTCATGTGCAGCTCATCTATGTCTGGTAACATGACCATTATGTCAGCATCTTCAAGAGCCACCAACAAATGACCATCTGAAAGATGAATTCATACAATGTAGGCTCATTTTCTATTTCTCATTCAGGAGATTAAAACTCACCTTGTAAGGAAAATATGTGTTATGTACGTTAGACATTCAATATTGCGAGAGTGCTGAAAAAGTGAAATTCTTTAAAATGGGCAGAACACCATATTTTATTAAAACTCAGGCCAATGACTGCTGGATCCTGCTATTTAAATACATGTATGTTCATGAACATTTCCTGGAAATCCCTTCAAATTGCTCCTAAAATGATCCTATAAAGAATTTAAAGCTCCTTCAGATGAGACTCAAAGTAGGTTAACATTGTTTGATGTTGCTCTGGCAATTTTTAAAGGATAATGCATTTGATGATGTCATAAACTAATTTCATACTTCCATAACATCATTTCATCTCTCAGCACCTCAATGCTAACACTCCATCATAACATATGCCAATAAAGGAGGATGTTTTAAAAAATAGTTATTGAAAATGGTCTTTTCTGCATTCATTCTACTAATGTGTATCAATGAAAATGTAAACAGTCATGAAAGGAAAATACAATGGCAAAATGTTTTTGATTTTGATACATTTTTTTCTAAAATTGGTGCATATTTCCTTTAAGTTGACCAGAATGTTCCTTTACATTCTTGTAAATTGTGGCTATCTTATTGTACCTAAAATAACGAAGTCCATTACATACATTCCTTTTTTCTGATAGTCTCAAACTGAGGCCATAATGCTAAGGTGGAGACACGATATTGCATACTTGACAAGTCAGCGATAGTCTCCACCAGGACCCAAATTATGATTAGGGTCTGGTACGGACCATTGATAGCACGACTGTCATAGTCAGCACAGCTAAAAACCTTCAGAGGTCAATCAACAGTCATAATCATCACACCTGAGACTCAGAGATTAGTCATAGATTTACTTCATGGAAAATCAAGTTTGTTTAATTTCAATATTTCAAACAAAAATTGGCATTAACTTGAGAGTGTGAATGATCAATATCAATCAACTTTCAAATAACCAAAACTAAAGTCTCTGTATAGTTGGTAGCAGTTACTGTGCATGATTAATTAGAAACCTACCCCAAAACTGTTACATAAATAACTTTCTTTGTTACTAAAAGTGTCTGTTTTTGTGGATAGAATTCTATGTTTTTTTACTTATCAATTAAAGATCATAGATGTATACAAATTCCAACCTATTTCTTTCTCTTGGAAGACAGGAGCGATGCTGTTTGTGGCCCAGGGCCCCAGCTCATCCAGCCATGCTATCACCTCAGCCTTATTCCACTTAGCAACTGGTTTATGTGACATATCCGTGTCACTGACAAAAAAGCTTCCTAGAGTCCAATAGGCCTGGAATTAAGTTTGTTTTGAAAAGTTATCATGTCATTGAAAATACTGTAGTAAGTTCAACAAAACACTATGCTAGATATCTGGTGAAGAAAATTCTGAGTAAAATGTTCTTGAGTGTGCTAATACTTGATGCAAATATTTTGATGATTACCAAACTTAACATTGAAAAACACAGAAAATTGATTACAATTTACATTATTTTCATATTTTGAATAGGGCAATTCAGGCTTTAACAAATGTCATTCTAAAAAATGCTCTGTCCATGAAAAAATGATGGATCAATCTATCATAAACACTGTGGTGTGAAAATGCACATTTTAGCAATGATTCTTCAGTAACACACTATGGAGAGCATTATAATATACGTTTCCACCAAATTTCAAACTTTGATGTTTTATTTTTGCCAAGATGAAAGGACAACCCTTAGTGGAAGCCCACTTTTTAAAACATTCTAAAGCATAAGAAAAGCAATCTACAGCATATGAAAAACAATCTAAAGCATATGTAAGCACAAAATTTGACATCAAGTATATCATCTGTACACAATCACACATTCTCTTACTCTCTGTTTTGTGTTCTATGCAATTGTGAAGGACAAATTGGTTATGAAAAGGCACCATAATTTACTATTCAATACACTTGAAATATTAAATCAAAGTTATACATACCAGAAAACATACCAATGCCACTCCTATTCCCTTCCAAAAACTGTTACCATTTGCTCCGACTGCATTTTGCAAATTGTTGTTTCTCCCTGTCCATCCTGAATTTTGCTTTTTCATCAATGTTTCAAACTGAGTAATTTTAACTGCATTTGCTGGATCTTTGCGGAGGTCATCTTCTCTCTCTGCCAGTTTATCATCAAACAATGCTTTGATTGTAGTTCTATAAAAAAGAAACAAGACATACAATCAAAATGATTAACTCAAAAATCCTAGATCAGAAAAACTGTTCTCTTTGCACAAATCAAAACAAAGAAACATATTCGATTGTAAAGGCATACATACCTTAAGGTGAGGTTCACCTTTGGGTGCCCACTCCATGATTGCCGACATTCTGGACACTCACGCTTTTTACTTTGGAGGTACCAGTTGGCAACACATAAACGGCAGAAATTGTGTCCACATGTGAGAGTGGTTGGCTCTACCATTAACTCATAACAGCAATGACAGCTAAATTCCGACTCTGATATGGCACGTGATAAATGTCCTGAAGCCATCTTATGTTCCTGTATGTAAACAATGAAAAGCCACTTAGTGTCAATAACAAAATATTCATGAATAAAGGTATGGATCATCACATCACTTTCCTGATCTAATTCTTTCATTTAATTTTCAAAATATTTATATATATCAAATGCAGTTCTAGTTTGGAATCCCGAAATTGTGAATTGCACTTCAAATGAATAACAAGTTTTCAATGGCACAGGATTGTTGCAAGCCCCTTTATATTGTGACTGAGATAGCCAACTGACTCAAGTTTTAAAGGTTTTTAAAGATTTGTAAATAACACCAGGCAAGTATTTGGTTCTGGAGGTGTGGAATCATTTTGAAAGTTTGAAATTTGTAATTTTGACTCTAAATGCAAAAACATGTCACAAGCAGTGCCCTCATCCTATGTCTCAAACCTATTGACACTGACAGCTGCTCACCATTCATCTACTGGGTTTAAGGAAGCTTTATATGTATGTTATAAAGGTGGTTAGAGGTCACACCAAATAAGTCACAGCCAGGGTAATTGCACTTGGCCCCCCCCCCCCCCCCCCCCCCCCATGGGGAGCAAAGGGATATAAACCCCTGGCACAGACATTGCCGCCTCTTCCAGTCCACTGACGCTCAGGTAGGCGGACGTCTTTTTCGCCCGCCATCCCACCCTTTTAGAACTATAATTTTAGCCATCAACACATGGCTTATGGGCGTATGGCCATGAGAGCCAAGCCTAGCTTAGTTAAGTAGGTATAGGTGTACAGGTTTTGCAATTAATTGAGTAAAACTAGTTGATATATGTATTAAAATGTAATTGGTAAAATGTTTTGGTAAATTGGATTTATGTATAATTGATGTGTGTAGCACCACAATGGCTGGCAGCTACTGTAACAGTGTAGGACAGATTTATTGTAGTAAGTGGCTAAATAAATCATTTGTGACCAGTTATTGAGGTGTTCTGTTTCCTTCTAATGCCTGTAAGTATCTTGATCTTGTCACTGACAAGAATATTGCTCATGATTAATCAGTTGCTGCCTTGTTCACACAATATGAATAACAGAGTACAGTGGCATGTTTGATCATGGCAACTAATTCTGTCCCTCAGATCATCCGTGACTCTTCACAGCTCATCATCCTTGCAGTGGTTGGATAAAGATGCCCTGTTCACTCTGTACCTGCCTAAAATTAATGAAATCTTATTGGAGAGGAACTTATCCCCCTGATTTAGATGGCCAAATATTCACTCAAGCTAAAGGATATGAGTGGCTACCAAGAATTCTTCAGTCAAATATCCTTCTTGAAGGAGATTTATTGAGTTTTGAGTTGTTACAGAATCATCTCCTCCTTTGAGCCAACTTCAAAGTCACACCATGAGTACTACATTTATTTACTTCATGGTCACATTAGGGCAGTTGAACACTGGAAAGTACCTGTGCGAAGTTTACTTTGCTGGCATTTTCAACCATTCCCCTGTTTGAAGTTGGGAAAGAATTATCTCTCCTAGTTTGACTGTGATAGACTAGAAGAAGTTGACTAAGTTACAGCCCCTTCCCTGAAGGAAGTATGGACACTAACAGCATAACAAAGGTTCACACAGGAAAGTAACAGTCAAGAAGAAGTAAACCCCATAAGAAGTTGGCCCTAGTTACTCTGTAGCGGCTCAAAAATCACAAAATCTCCCTCGAGAAGGATATTTGACCCTGAAACCAAACCAATGTGCCAAAAGATAGTTGAAAAAAAATAGGTAATTGAATCGAAAACACACAATTAAACAAGCTCTGGCTTACAGGTGAACAGTCAAATAGGTGTTGGTTGAATGAGGCCAGCCAGTCATTGTTATCACTGATTAATATTAGACTGTCACTGTTCAACATCATTCCACATGGAAATAACAATGGTCTTCATTTCCTCATAATCGCATCATACCCAACTCAATAAATGACTGGCCAATATTGTATTACGTACTGATGAGTGATGTGATGATGAAACTGCAAAGAAAGAACCAGACTCGAACCACTGAACGTGAAAGTAAGCTTACCAACATATAACAACGTGAACATCTGGTGAATGTGTGTACGTTATCAGTTCACACTATGCTTACCTTTGTGTAACATCTGTAATAGGTTATTGAAATTGCACTTTATGGAAAATGGAAGCATATTTTGTGGTTGTTACACGGAAATCATGCTTCGCAATGACTTGTGTTGACCATCTTAGCCACCATTTTCCACACTTCATCACTTGTATTTACGGAACTGTTGTTCGAAATGTGCCACATATATCCGCTGATTGGAGGGCTCCACTAGATGGCAGTTCTCAAAGTCCGTCAGAGGGCGACGTGGTTTGCGTGTGCCCCTGGTGGACAAACCGAGTGTGATTGAAAATACACCAGGTGAGAGCATAGAGAACCGCATCAGTTTTTTCTCAATGCACGTGCTGGTCAATGACGTCATGTCAATGGTTGGCACGTGCACGAGGTGTAAATATGATGTACTTCAAGAGATGAAACAAGTTTTTAAGGAATTTCTCACCGTAGAGCATACAGAGCATTATGAATGGTGTGCATTGGACAGCAGACGCAGAATACAAAGATAAAACAATTCCAGAGAAAAATATTCCAAAATATTAAATATATTCCATGTTTTTGTAAACCTTCTTATCGGCAGAAAATTCAGATCACTTTTGTGCCCGGAAGTCGACCTACACACGTGCATGCTAAATCCCGATTGGTGAGTTTAACATATTTGAATATTGTGGGTATTGTCTTGATTGACCCCTCGTGAAAATGTATTGTGACGTTACATAACTCTTTGAGCAACCAATTACTTCCGGGCACCAAAGTGATCTGAATTTTTTCCGTAGCCCTTTTGCAGACTTTGGATCAAAGTAAACCAATGTTTGGATAAACTTTTTGGAATATTGCAATCATGGAAACAAAGATAATTCATTTTAGAAGATGGCCAAATGTACTATTGGAGGGGAAGTAGTCATTTGCACACCTTACAACATCATCTGCTTCCAAAGGTCGGGAAATGCATAGATTTTTGTTTCCTCTCTTGATATATCACCATATTTGCGTACGCATGGGTATCCCTGCACGTGCAGTGGCCCACGTGCTGTGAGAGCTTGCTGGAAGCTGATGCGGTTCTCTATGGGTGAGAGCTCTTATCACTTTTTCAGTGTTTCATGTCTTATATTCTGATTGGGTGGCAATCAGTTGCTCGGACAGTTCCTTACCCAGCCAGTTACAAGAGAGTTCTCATATTTGAGCCATGTTTCGTTGCCAGTTCAATCTATTTGGCTATTTGGGATATTAGTAATGGAGGAATCAGCCACATCTGTTGAGATAAAAATACATTTTTTGTGGCAGAAGTCAGATTTATAGCATATGTTTTCTACACATATGCCCGGACATATGCCTATTCAATGCAGACAGGCCAGCCTGGCAAACAAAATGTGGCACTTGTTTGGTACATCTGTAATTAAAAAAAAAAAAAAAAAAAAAAAAAACATAGTGCCACATTTTGGTATCTGTGAATCATTAGTACCATTATTGTATGTTTCCTTGAAGAGAAATTATCTGTAGAAACCCTACCCTCCATAGCAGAACTTCCCTATCATAACAGTCCCTGCCACAAAAGCTATAAATGTCCAGCGCAAGTCATTAGTATTCAGAAAAATCTGGCTGTCAACTCGTGCTCAGTGGTGAAAGAATATAGATAGATTTGTTTTGTACTGGCAGTTGTACTGATTGGTCAGTATATGTGCTAGACACGTGGTTACAGTTTATGACCTAATGTTGCTAAATTCAGATTTGATGATATTTTTGTGAGCAAGGCAAGTATTTATGAATTTCCAAACTTTGAATGAGATAAAAAAAAAAAACAGCGCAATGACTGCAGAGGGAGTAATTGAATACTACCTATGTAATGCACAGTATAGAAACCCTTGAATTAAAAAAAGTAATTTACAATTGAATGAAACTGTTGAATGGAAGAATAATTTTGAAAGATTTTGACTGAAAGGGCAATTTATTTACCAATAATGAACGGCAAGTGGCAATATTTTCAAATTCATATTCTATATGAAATATCCAAACGGGAACTGATTGTGAAAATTATGTGAACGCATTATTCAATACTGATGACATACATAGTAATAATGTCATAAATAATTCGTTCACAAATAAATCATATTGATTACAAAAATGTACATTCCCTCTCACGGGAAATCAATAAAGATTCATATCCTAGGGATAAAATTTCTAAGATATGAATGTCCAAAGGACATAACATTTGAAAATTAAACTAAGTCATTTCAAGATATTTATATTTGTATGTACTCTGCATGGCGAGGTAGAGTCATATACTACCTCTGCCGCAATACGTTGCTCCTAGCACAGAATTAGTCCGCACATTAGCATGCAATTACCATATAGTTGGCCAATTGGTTGGCTCATGTACGTACTCATGCACAACAGCACAACTGTACACGTGCACATGCTTATTTCATATGTTCAAAAGTAATTTAGAATGGATCATTCGTAATTTGGGAGAGGAGTGTATTTGAAATATTTGGTTGAAATATTATACCATTTATATAATTTTGTTCAGGATTTTACATCACTTTCAGTGCTATTCAGTCAGTTCATGGTGAGGCCTGACATATAAGCTTTGCCCAAGAAGAAAAAGTTAAGATTTTTTTCCTCCTCCTCCCTTGAGGATTAATGATCCATCCCCTGCTGACTATTTTTGTCTGACTATTTCGGTACACATGTCACTAAAATCTCAATCCTTATTGTACTCACTTTCTTATGATAACAATGACACCAATTGGCCATGTTACCCCATGTGATAAAATACTTTACTAATTGGGTCCTGGTTGCTTGCACTGGGTGTGTCCTCTGTGCACTCAACCAAAGAGTTGAATATGCCGTTTACTTGCAGAGCCAGGTATAAATCCTGGATCTGCTGTGGAGAGTAAATCCTGGATCTGCTGTGGAGAGTAATTTGTATGGTATGTCTCAAACTCATTCATTTTTTCCTTTCACCTATTTTCAGATTTGATATTTTATTATCAAACTGTCAAATCTTAGCAAAAACACCTCAGTTCTCAAAAATGCCTCAGTTCACCTAAGTTCTCAAAAATAAACATAAGATATAATAATTTATACCAGGCTCTCTGCCAGCATATATGTGTGTGTGTGTGTGCGGAGTAACCTGGAAGAAGTTCTAATTGTTTTATGATCATGATGATCATTTAAAGTTAAAATGTGATAAAAAAAACCTTCATACATACACATAAACACTCCATGTTGCACGTGAGGTAGAGTCATCATGGTCATATCTCCCTCTGAGTTTTTCTCAGCTTTGACTTTGTCAGAGAATGAGTATAATTACCACGCCTGGCTTAGCTGAGAATGGGCTTGTCACCTGGGATGAACCTGTCCGCACGAGCGTGAAGTTCATTTGATATTTGATATTTGATATTTGACGTTTTTTTCAAAGTATGCCTCCAAGTATATATCTATACACACTTATAGGATATGGGTCAAAACAGGATATAAAAGGATATATACCCTGTCAAAAGCGGATATATCATTTTTATTCGCAATAAATCCAATTTTTATACATTTATAACTTAGAAATGTTTTTTAAATGATCTCAAAGACTTTTGATTGACTAATGGGACCTTAGACATACTTGGTAGACATGTCTAGATTACGTCTAGCCCCCTCAATATGAGAGCATAAATCTGAGTTCAATGGAATAGCCCTTTTTCCCTGGCAAAGTCAATATATTCGACCTACTGACTGGTATGAGGTTGGGGAGGGGGGGAGAGTACTAAAAGGACTTTTGATTGACTAATGGGGCCTTAGACATACTTGGTAGACATGTCTAGATTATGTCTAGCCCCCTCAATATGAGAGCATAAATCTGAGTTCAATGGAATAGCCCTTTTCCCCTGACAAAGTCAATATATTCGACCTACTGACTGGTATGAGGTTGGGGAGGAGGGATGGAGAGTACTAAAAGGACTTTTGATTGACTAATGGGGCCTTAGACATACTTGGTAGACATGTCTAGATTACGTCTAGCCCCCTCAATATGAGAGCATAAATCTGAGTTCAATGGAATAGCCCTTTTTCCCTGGCAAAGTCAATATATTCGACCTACTGACTGGTATGAGGTTGGGGAGGGGGGGAGAGTACTAAAAGGACTTTTGATTGACTAATGGGGCCTTAGACATACGTGGTAGACATGTCTAGATTACGTCTAGCCCCCTCAATATGAGAGCATAAATCTGAGTTCAATGGAATAGCCCTTTTTCCCTGGCAAAGTCAATATATTCGACCTACTGACTGGTATGAGGTTGGGGAGGGGGGGAGAGTACTAAAAGGACTTTTGATTGACTAATGGGGCCTTAGACATACTTGGTAGACATGTCTAGATTACGTCTAGCCCCCTCAATATGAGAGCATAAATCTGAGTTCAATGGAATAGCCCTTTTTCCCTGGCAAAGTCAATATATTCGACCTACTGACTGGTATGAGGTTGGGGAGGGGGGGGAGAGTACTAAAAGGACTTTTGATTGACTAATGGGACCTTAGACATACTTGGTAGACATGTCTAGATTATGTCTAGCCCCCTCAATATGAGAGCATAAATCTGAGTTCAATGGAATAGCCCTTTTCCCCTGACAAAGTCAATATATTCGACCTACTGACTGGTATGAGGTTGGGGAGGAGGGATGGAGAGTACTAAAAGGACTTTTGATTGACTAATGGGGCCCTAGACATACTTGGTAGACATGTCTAGATTACGTCTAGCCCCCTCAATATGAGAGCATAAATCTGAGTTAAATGGAATAGCCCTTTTCCCCTGGCAAAGTCAATATATTCGACCTACTGACTGGTATGAGGTTGGGGAGGGGGGGAGAGTACTAAAAGGACTTTTGATTGACTAATGGGGCCTTAGACATACGTGGTAGACATGTCTAGATTACGTCTAGCCCCCTCAATATGAGAGCATAAATCTGAGTTCAATGGAATAGCCCTTTTTCCCCGAGAGAGTCCATATATTCGACCTACTGACTGGTATGAGGTGGGAGGAGTACTAAAAAGACTTTTGATTGACTAATGGGGCCTCAGACATACTTGGTAGACATGTCTAGATTATGTCTAGCCCCCTCAATATGAGAGCATAAATCTGAGTTCAATGGAATAGCCCTTTTCCCACAACAAAGTCATTATATTCTACCAACTGACCATATGAGGTGGGGGAGTACTAAAAAGACTTTTGATTGACTAATGGGGCCTTAAACATACTTGGTAGACATGTCTAGATTATGTCTAGACCCCTCAATATGAGAGCATAAATCTGAGTTCAATGGAATAGCCCTTTTCCCCTGGCAAGGTCGAATATATTGACTTTGTCAGTAGGTCGAATATATTGACTTTGTCAGGGGAAAAGGGCTATTCCATTGAACTCAGATTTATGCTCTCATATTGAGGGGGCTACACATAATCTAGACATGTCTACCAAGTATGTCTAAGGCCCCATTAGTCAATCAAAAGTCCTTTTATTACTCTCCCCCCCTCCCCAACCTCATACCAGTCAGTAGGTCGAATATATTGACTTTGTCAGGGGAAAAAGGCTATTCCATTGAACTCAGATTTATGCTCTCATATTGAGGGGGCTAGACATAATCTAGACATGTCTACCAAGTATGTCTAAGGCCCCATTAGTCAATCAAAAGTCCTTTTATTACTCTCCCCCCCTCCCCAACCTCATACCAGTCAGTAGGTCGAATATATTGACTTTGCCAGGGGAAAAGGGCTATTCCATTGAATTCAGATTTATGCTCTCATATTGAGGGGGCTAGACATAATCTAGACATGTCTACCAAGTATGTCTAAGGCCCCATTAGTCAATCAAAAGTCTTTTTAGTACTCTCCCCCCACCACAACCTCATACTAGTCAGTAGGTCGAATATATTGACTTTGCCAGGGGAAAGGGCTATGCCATTGAACTTAGATTTATGCTCTCATATTGAGGGGGCTAGACGTAGTCTAGACATGTCTACCAAGTATGTTTAAGGCCCCATTAGTCAATCAAAAGTCTTTTTAGTACTCTCCATCCCTCCTCCCCAACCTCATACCAGTCAGTAGGTCGAATATATTGACTTTGCCAGGGAAAAAGGGCTATTCCATTGAACTCAGATTTATGCTCTCATATTGAGGGGGCTAGACGTAATCTAGACATGTCTACCAAGTATGTCTAAGGTCCCATTAGTCAATCAAAAGTCTTTGAGATCATTTAAAAAACATTTCTAAGTTATAAATGTATAAAAATTGGATTTATTGCGAATAAAAATGATATATCCGCTTTTGACAGGGTATATATCCTTTTATATCCTGTTTTGACCCATATCCTATAAGTGTGTATAGATATATACTTGGAGGCATACTTTGAAAAAAACGTCAAATATCAAATATCAAATATCAAATGAACTTCACGCTCGTCCTGTCCGCTACGTATTATTTGTTGACTTCCGCGATCAGTTCACCTCTTAGACATCTCTTAGCACTACGGGGAACTGTAGCAGCATGAATTCCAAATATGTTTTCCACAACAATGGTAGATTGGGGTGAACAAACTTTTTTTTTTAATCATTTGTTATTGTTCATAAGATGAAAATTTTATGATTGAATCATGAAATACCTGTTTATCTTAAGTTAAGATAACATGAATGAGTAAATATGATCAAACATTGTGGAATATAATATTTCTGCACTACATTAAATCTAACTGAGTTCTATGGCCACATATCATTTAAGCATAACCCAAACCTCTATAAAATTGCCTTGTGACCTCCGTGGTTTCATGAATACTTTAACACATGGAATATGTGATGATTAGGACATGCACTGACATATCCGGCACTTCACACAGGAAATAACCTTACTTAAACATGCGCAAATTTGGCCTCGTGGCCACCTTGCAAGAAGTTTAAAATCCATTATTAAATCTTGAAATCGCCAGCTTCGTATTAATGAGAACTCGTTAATTATAAATACATTACTTAAATATTTTTCTGATCGTTTCTTGGGGATCTTTGCAAATTGTCTTTCCCTTGAATTCAGAACAATTTAAATCATTTCTTTGTGTATTCTTTGCCATGATATTAATGAAAAACTGTTTATTCTATTCTATTATCTTCTATTTCATTTTGTTCTATTCAATGTTATACTATTCTTTTCATTCCACTCAGTTCTATTCATTTCATTTAAATCTGATATCTAATTCAAGAATTTAAATAGAGTTTAAAATTCATGATTAAATCTTGAAATCGGCAGCTTTGTATTAATGAAACGCGTTAATTATAGATACACTAATTTAAGATTTCTCCGAATTCAAACTAGGTTTTGGTGAATAGTACGAGCTGTTGCTGTAAGTGTTCAGAATGGTTTAATTATAATGTCACATAAAGCTCATATGACTTTTAGGGTTGAACTTAGAGAATATTTATTTTATCATCTTATCATGAGAAGAAATTGAGAACAGTACGTAAATACTAACTCAACCTTTTCTTTCCATGTCTTATATTTTTTTCGCGTCTTTCATCTAAAATGCTGATTCGAAGAAATAAGAAAAACCGAAGAAATAAGAAAGCTACCAAATGAATTTAATCTGTGAATTTCAGACTAATTTTACCAGCTAGTTATGACAATTAACAATTCACCATGAACATATTTTGCCAGACAAGTGAAGGCAAAGCTGGCACAAGTCACCGGCTTGATACTGTGGGGCCTCGTTATTGGCTTGCCATAAGGCAGATGAGGGCCAATTTTAGATAATTTTAATATCAGATATTTCAACAAGAAGTATTTTCCTGGGAAATGATTATACACTAGAAATGAAGTGTGTTACACCAGAAGTTTGAGGTGTCCTGTTTGCCGGCACAGTTAGGTGTGCCAGACATGCACTTACTCTGAGTTTTAACTATCTTTTCTGCCAGTATCCTTGGTTAATTTTGTGATGAAATCCATTTGAGTTTTGATCTGAGCACTGAAATATCCCCGCAATTATGGGTATGCAATTATCAGACTGAGGGTCATTTCATTGATTCACACTTACATATGGCAGAAAATTGAAATGTACTTATTTCTAACAGTAATTGTATAATTTGTGGGTTGAAATTCCAGTTGAAATTTGTATATGCAATATATTTGGTCAGACATAAAAATATAAAAAATATAATCTTGAATATGTCTTTTTTTTAACATTTAATGATCAAATAGATATGATTTTAAAGCCAACTTTGAAGTTGGTGCAATGAAGGGCCACAATGCAAACACTTTTCCACAACCCAGCTCGGTGACATCTGTTGTCAGGGACCATGAGTCAGGTACCAGCAGTCAGGGACCATGAGTCAGGTACCACCAGTCAGGTACCATGAGTCAGGTACCACCAGTCAGGTACCAGCAGTCAGGTACCACCAGTCAGGCACCACCAGTCAGGTACCATGAGTCAGGTACCATTAGTCAGGTACCACCAGTCAGGTACCACCAGTCAGGTACCACCAGTCAGGTACCACCAGTCAGGTACCATGAGTCAGGTACCACCAGTCAGGTACCACCAGTCAGGTACCACCAGTCAGGTACCATGGGTCAGGTACCATGAGTCAAGTACCACCAGTCAGGTACCATGAGTCAGGTACCATTAGTCAGGTACCACCAGTCAGGTACCACCAGTCAGGTACCACCAGTTAAGTACCACCAGTCAGGTACCATGAGTCAGGTACCACCAGTCAGGTACCACCAGTCAGGTACCACCAGTCAGGTACCATCAGTCAAGTACCACCAGTCAGGTTCCATGAGTCAGGTACCACCAATCAGGTACCACCAATCAGGTACCACCAGTCAGGTACGATGAGTCAGGTACCACCAGTCAGGTACCACCAGTCGACGTCAGGGACCATGGGTCAGGTACCACCAGTCAGGACCACCAGTCAGGTACCACCAGTCAGGTACCACCAGTCATGTACCATTAGTTAGGTACCACCAGTCAGGTACCATTAGTCAGGTACCATTAGTCAGGTACCACGAGTCAGGTAACACCAGTCAGTTAACACGAGTCAGGGACCACCAGTCAGGTACCATTAGTCAGGTACCGCTAGTCAGGTACCATTAGTCAGGTACCACCGGTCAGGTACCGCCAGTCAGGTACCATTAGTAAGGTACCACCAGTCAGGTACCATTAGTCAGGTACCATTAGTCAGGTACCACCAGTCAGGTACCGCCAGTCAGGTACCACCAGTCAGGGACCACCAGTCACCAGTCAGGTAACACCAGTCACTAGTCAGGTACCACGAGTCAGGTAACACCAGTCAGTTAACATGAGTCAGGTATCACCAGTCAGGTACCATTAGTCAGGGACCACCAGTCAGGTATCACCAGTCAGGTACCATTAGTCAGGGACCACCAGTCAGGTACCACCAGTCAGGTACCATTAGTCAGGTACCGCCAGTCAGGTACCATTAATCAGGTACCACCAGTCAGGTACCATTGGCTATGTTATTTGTAATGTATTTTTACTTACCTCCACAACATGTCAGCTATTAGAGCAGAGAGAACACACTTCTAAGCCAAGGATATCCTCCTGCCCTGCCAACTCTCGAGATATGTCAATCATTTTAGATTGTACATTTCTTGTTTGGATACTAACCTGAAATCTGAAAAGCTATTGTGGACAATTTGCCAAGTAACCAACCAGGAAATCCGTTATGTCTGCAAATGTCAATATTGTTTTTTTTTAAATATTGTTGCCAAAGCAAAGTTCATAAAATCAAATTTCGGTGCATAGAGTATTCATTCCTTTCTGTATATGAATCTTTCTGTCATATTATCCTACGTTGTACTGAGCAATTTGGAGTCTCAACAGAGAATTGATGTACCTTTCCAGTTCATAGATATCTTTATGACACAATACTTTTCATAATCTTTTAGTTTGTATTATTTGGCCCTGTACCCTAAAACAAACGGGTACCAATAATTTATAACTGATGTCATAAAAACATCATAGTGATGCAAGACTAAATCCCCAGTGCTCATTCAAAAAGGATAACATCAAAGCATGGAAATTAATACTGTTTTCAATTTAAAAGGTTGACTCAAAAGTTAGATAATCTATCTTTTTGTACATACATCATTAGAAAATGGATACGGTTACAAACAATTTTCTTAATACTTAAACAATTCACATTATATGACCAACCATACTTTTATAGCATTTTGAAGAAAGTTGGATCATTATTCCTATCATATTCCCGACAGAATAGTGTAGAAACAGCACTGTACAAGATAATATATAATAGTAATGGTATGAAATACATATTTCCTAATGGCTATAACTAATATCACGGATATACAAATATTGGTATTAGATAATAATCTTAAGGAACATGAATATTCCATTGCCATGAGTGGTGGGTATCGGTCATTTTCAAAATTCAAAATGAATGGGTCAGATTGTAGCATTGAAAAAACCTATTGAAGACTTAAGAAAATAAATCCCTCACCATGGGATGATATTCTAACCACAAGAAATGAATATCGCTCATATGTCCTCGATAAACACTGTTCTTGAAAAAATCGCGATCTATCAATATTTAAATCCCTATCCTTCCTATAATGTATATATGTATATATGTTATAATGTATATATATATGTATATATGTAATGTATATATATATATATATATATATATATATATATATATATATATATATATATATATATATATATATATATATATATATATATATATATATATATATATATATATATATATATATATATATATATATATATATATATATATATATATATATACATTATAAGAAGTAATGTGTCCATTGCCCGATATAATGAATTCAGGTTTTAAGTCCCAGGTGTGCATTTTTGCAACGGTTATTCTAAAAAAACACACTTATTTATATTTATTGATAGATCACGAGGCCACAAAACCATTTTACATTTTATGATAGGTCCTTGATAAACACTATTCTTGAAAAGTCCTTTTACCATTTGAATATATTTACCCATGCATCCTTTCATGGTAAATGACAGTGTGGATTTCTTGTGAATCATACTGGTCGATTACGTGTACAGTAACATATACTACTATCAAATACCGAAATGGAAGTGCACTAGTCTACATCAGAGGAAATCCATTTGCCACGTCTTAGATTCACTTAGGACTCCTTTAATGTGTTAACTCCACAATGGCATGGCGGTCCGGATATATCTGACAAACACATAACGTTTCAACTGAAGATGCCTTCTTTATTTACCGACACCTTTTCTCAACTCAAGGGTAATAATTCTCATTCATCTTACTTCAGTGAAATGTGTGGATGGCGGATCTGTTTTTAAGATTGATGGCAGATAAAATCAGATTGGGTCTAACATTTCTGATGCCATCTCATTGTGGCGGGTGAAGGTCACGTTACCCTACGAGATAGATCACGAGACCACAAGATCTGATGAAATGAACGACGGGAGATCAACCGCGATCTGGGGGTTGTAACTGCTTGACAGATAGGTCTCCTCAAATCTTATGAAAGATCAGATTAAGGGGAAATGACATAAATTCGATAAGTTCACTACATAATCAAATACTGGAATAACCGTTGCAAAAATGCACGCCTGGGTCTTAAAGCCTGAGAATTCATAATATCGGGCAATGGACATATTATTCCTTATAATGTAAATATATACAACTTCAAGAACAGGGATTTAGATATTGATTGAAATTTGATATTTTATGAATTTGGAGGATTAAAACACGAAAAAAGTGCAAACCTCTTTATATGCAATGGAAAATATCTTACGTGCATCGTTTGTCCTAAATATAAATAATACCATGAAAATAATCTTACATGAAATATATATGAATCACACTGGTTTCAATACAATACACTATATATATATATATATATATATATATATATATATATATATATATATATATTTATTTATATATATATATACATATATACATATATATCTATATATATATATTTATTTATATATATATATACATATATACATATATATATATAGTGTATTGTATTGAAACCAGTGTGATTCATGACAGAGAATTAATAAAATGCTCTTAGTATTGTTATCAATAATGTGGCAATCAATATAAGCAAAGGATGTGAGGGAAATGTCATGTCTTTTATTACACAACTCTACAAATTGATAATTTGTTGAAATAAGACAGAACCGGATAAAAAAACGACATTTCTGGGCAAATCTGATTAGTAAGAAGACAGCCGGTATCTGACTGATATGAAAACTGGATCGTGTTAATCCATTTGCAAATGGCATAAAACATACTGCTCCCCAAATGATCCCCCTTGTGAACAACAAAGATTGTCAGCGTCAAAGATGAAACGTTTCCATTTTTGACATAATCAACTTTTTTCTTCCATTATTTCATGTTGAGAATTATGTGAAAGCTTACATCAAAAGAAAAGTCGGTAATTGTCTCCAAAATTAAAATTATTTAGCCTCAATGTGTTCCACACTGTTGATGTCAAAATTGTATGTTCTGATTCGTGCAATAATAATCATTTTTCTACATATCTAAATTGTGGATTGCATCAGGTTTCCTGATTTGGCAAGAAACGTTATCAGTGAAAATATCATTTGTAACAGATTAGTTCATAAAAAGGCTTACTTCACACCAGAGTATTCGGAATTAAATGGATTCATGTTATTCCCCCAAGGGAAAATACCAAACTTTGAAAGGAAAGTTTTTGGTATGGAACCAGCGTGAGAGATTAAATTATTGAAAAGGCATATCGGCAGTTGTATTCGCATTCATTGTGATGTTCATTTGTGATACTGGTAACTAAGCTGTGAAAGCACTAAAACATGGCAGACATAAGTTGGTCGAGATATGCCTTAAATGTTAGCCTTAGACGTAATCGTGAACAGATGTTTCAAGCATTATTTCCAAGATATGATTTATTCACCTGGGTGACTAGTCTTGGGGTTATTGTGTTAATCAATCAAACTCAGACCTCACATAAAGTCATCAGTTATCCATATAATTGGCATACGAAGAGCAGACATCAAGTGTCTAATCATGGGGATGCGGATACATTTGGACATCAAGAGGCATTATGCACAATAAATATGATTTAACTGGTGAGGGTGACAACATACAGGTGGGACAAACTTCAGGAAAGAGCATGAAAAAGGGGGTCTGCACAGAGAACTGTAAAATGGTAAAAAAACTACAGGAGGGAGCGTGAAGAGGGATGTCTCTATGGCGAACTGTCTGGTAGGGACAAACTGCAGGAGAGAGCCTGAAGAGTGAAGTCTCCATAGAGAAGTGTAGGGTGGGGACAAACAACAGGAGAGAGCCAGAAAAGGGATATTTCCATAGAGAAGTGTAGGGTGGGGACAAACAACAGGAGAGAGACAGAAAAGGGATATTTCCATAGAGAACTGTAGGGTGGGGACAAACAACAGGAGAGAGCCAGAAAAGGGGTATTTCCATAGAGAACTGTAGGGTGGGGACAAACAACAGGAGAGAGCATGAAAAGGGAGATTTCCATAGAGAACTGTAGGGTGGGGACAAACTACAGGAGAGAGCCAGAAAAGGGATATTTCCATAGAGAACTGTAGGGTGGGACAAACAACAGGAGAGAGCCAGAAAAGGGATATTTCCATAGAGAACTGTAGGGTGGGGACAAACTACAGGAGAGAGCCAGAAAAGGGATATTTCCATAGAGAATTTTAGGGTGGGGACAAACAACAGGAGAGAGCCAGAAAAGGGAGGTCTCCGCAGAGACCTTTTCCTTATAAGAAATACACGACATGAACCCCCAAGATATGATTATCTTTAAACTCAAATGTTGCAGTTCTCATGTGTGGCGCGGCAACTGGGGTTTCGGCTAATGTTCCTATTACAGTAAAAGCCTAAATTAACAAATACTGTCACGCTTTCTGACCCTTTCCTGTCCAGTTCTAAGATACATGGATCCCTGCACAACCCCTCGTCCCAGAACTTTTAACTCTTGCCCAAAGTATTAATCAGGTACTTAGGCTGCTTGCACGATCAAAGTATCCACCAAATTGTTTCTGTCACCAGAACACATTTGTGGCTTTCCTAATCAAAGTCTTAGCAGGCAGACAGATTGGAACATGTCCACAGTTCTGCACGCAGGTAAGTGCTTAACGAATGGCCAGATTCGCAGCGTTAAGCTGTATTATTTCCCTAAATACCCACAATCACATGGTAACTTAATTCAAACCATATATCATTTCTACATTTACACATAATCTCAAACATTATTATTTACATGACCTTGCAGTATAAGTACAACCAAAGATAACTCTTCCCCAGGTTTAAATCATTCCAGAAAATACCATACATCAGGAGAAAGACAATCTTTTACAGATTTGTCTCAGTTTAAATAGTTTTGATTGCGTTTTTCAGGCCACGGTGTAATTTATCATATATCTTTTCAAAATAGATCAATTCTTAGTTTGTCGTGAGACCCACGGCTTCCAAGTTCGAATCCCAACCAGGCGCTATATGACCTGACAATATCAGCGCTTTATAAAACCTGTAATATCACTATATCCTATTGTAAGTCCAAATTGAGGATTTGGCTGAATGGTAGCATGTTGATGTTGACGTCGAGGGGTTTGAATCCCTGTTGGATGGAGGATTTTTGGCATGATTGAAATCTGCAATTAATTTAGGCCTTCTGTCATTCGGCTCTCACGCAAATTAGATAATACAATTATTTAAATATTGACAGCATCTTAGTTAAAGATGATAGGATAGCACATGCTTCAGCCCATATCACCATATCATTATAACAACGATAGAGGAGGTATTTCAACAGACCTTACTCTTTATCTGCTGGTGTAATGTGAAGATCTGATTTACAACTTCGTTTATCAAACTCTGTGAACCCATAATGAGTCATGTTGTAAAATGGATGACCCAAGTCCCAAAGAAGGCTGTGTGTCTTGCAGGAAGAAGCGCCGAGGAGGTCAAGGTATACAAACATAATAGGGCCATGTTCCCGAGAGTAATGCCATACAACAAAGGGTCAGTGGCAGACATGAAGTCGCATCGCAAAACAATATTGGAAGAAAGCATTTAAAATGAAGGTTTTGTATATCAATAATGAAACCGACTACCAAATTGAAACAAAAGTTAGAATTAATCTGTGTTTAGATCTATGTTCATATCAAAGTATACTAGGATTGCAAATGTCAGACCCCTTTCCAATTTCTACTCTGCAAATATATTCCAAATACAGCTCTTTCAGCCATTCCGACGCCATAGTACTGTTTATCTCATCTGTCATCACACCTATCAGGGATGGAAATTAGATTAGTTCTGGAAGCTGTCACATATTTGGGTTGGGATAAAAATACATGAGGTATGGTGTGTATATATTAAATAGACACAGACAAGATACTTATATGGTATGTTTATAACTTTGTGTGATCTACGTTCTGTAAGTCTTTATTTAGAATGTAGCAATGACGATCACTAGTCCCTACCATACAGAATTACATGCTTTGTCGCTGGATAATGCGAGTTAAATGTCTCGAAGACAAATGCAAACACTGACTGATCATTCTAATTTATAAGTCCTCCAATCGTGTACATTAATAATCCATTTATCACAGCTTACCAAATAATGTTTATAATATCAAGTCTTTGGGGATATCAGTAAGATGACTATCAGAGGTTCAGTATAAAAACCAACATTATTGAGGTTCCAGTTTCCCAAATATTTCACTCTTCTTTCATCAACCTGTAAATAAAGGTAAGCTGTCTTCAGACCTACAGAGACAATGGGTCAATTTGACATAACCTTGCAGAAAACTAATATGTTTACTCATAGTATCTTCCTCTTATTGATCCAAAGGTACAATTATTTATTGATGAACATATCATTATAACTATTACCTAAAATACAATCTGGTTCTGTGTGTTTGTAGCAATGGATGACTGAAGAAGTTGAACATTTGAGAGAAAAAGGAATTAATTCCATATGTGCATGTCACTTGCCCATTCCATGGGCAGTTTGAAAGGATTCTAGTAGGCCTGTTTGTTAATATTGCACTTTGAATGGTTGAAAACTGTTATAAGATGAAAAAAGGTGCAGTACTTACTTTAAAAAGGGAAGTGGGTACTAAGGTACAAGATGGTGTAATATAACGGTACACTCACACATGAAACACAAACAGTTACCAGGCCAAGTGCACCATGCAGGGATAAATTACAATGCACCAACACTCCTGCAGAAATCCATTATGTTTTTGGAAGCCATTTGATCTTTTAAGTCAATTAATGCTTTGCGTTGCTCATGTGTGTCAGTTTTGCCCTTTGATTTTTATAGGCCGTACTTAAGAATAAAAATAGTTAAAAGGTGGGACTAAAACAATTTAACTTGATCTATATCTAAACCTGTCAAGAAACATTCACACTTCTTACCAAAATCGAAACGCATAAAGTGAAACAACGGTAAAACCTGATCAATAAAAACTCAAATACGAATTCTCATTGCTTCATATTCACAATAACTGATGTAATTATATACTTTCATTGGGGATATTCGTTGACGATTGATGGAAACACACCCCTGGTTACCCCTAGGGTGTGCACATTTATATCTATTGATCTTTTGGCAGGACCAATCTGGCCCAGAATAGTAACATAATGGTTATTGCCATTTCAGTTCTACCTAATGTTATATCGATAGTAATGGCAGCAGGTTTATGTATCTGACGGATGATAACATTCTAGTCTAGCAATCCATAACCTATATTCACCTTTAAAATCAAGATCATATAATTACAATTAAAGTTTGATTATATTAAAATAAGTAAACACATAACACATACACATACACATAAACTGTGTATAATATACAAAACTGAATCTCTCTCTCTATGATAAGTGACAATTCTACATTTTCTGCAAATCAACTATTACCCTTACGATCGCTACCCAATATTAATGTCCGCCACCTCCTCGGGAAGCAAATGTTAAACAAGACATAATTGGATATGAAATATTTACATTGGCCTCTTGCTTTGCAAGGATCACACATAACAAATGGAGACATCACAAATGGAAAGTGCAATTGTTGCTGCCAATATCATTAGGATATGATATCATTAGTGGCGTCAAGATACGGATCGGTTATGTGCTCTAGTAATCATCTTATCGGAGGTTTCCAATAACAGACTTTGTTGCACTCAAAGAGATGGGACAATTCATATATTTGCATATTTTTCCATTCCTAATGTTATATTCTCTCATATTCAATTCCTTGCAATTCACAAGTGTGATGTTTAATCTATGTTGAAAGTGTTACAATCATCCAGATATTTACAAATATTGAACAGGATTCAGTGTTCCAATATAATTTTTCAATTATAACAATGAATGATGGAAATGAGATAATATGTAACAATTGACTTAAACAGCATGCTCTGCTTTCCCACAATTCATATCTCTTTAAGAACAACATTCCGTGATTATGTGCGATTGTGTACAGAACCTGAGCAAATAATGATATTAATGACTAAACAATGTGAGAAAAGGAGATTTTCAAAATTCAAACTAAGATGAGAAATCTTATCCTATCTTGACAGTTTTGACATGAAACAAGACACTGTAATAATGCACGATCGCTTTACACATTTTCAATAAACCCAGATTTGGAGATAATATGAGACTCAAAAAAGTGTAATTAACTCATATAACACAGTGTACATTTGACTGTGATATTGTATATATATTCCGGATGAAAGAAATGTCTCACACCAAGCCTGGTGAGATGATATTAGATTATGGTACATTGCCTTGTCCGTCTGAGGTGATTGAATTGGTCTGTAAGAATTCATAACGTACGAGGAGTGGAAAATAGGATGCGTCTTCCTCATTCAGGAGTCAGGTTAGATTATGGCCAAAGAAAATTAGCCCAGGAGGAATTTCTATTGGTAGAATTTCTATTGGTGGATATTATGGGGACTCAGTACAAGTAAGGACACTAGAAAGGTCAGGGTTTAAACAACTATTTTATTTCAGGTTTTTGTGTCCCTTGACATTAACAAATATATAATGAACACTTTTACAGCACATACATATTCTAATGTATGATTTATATAATAAATAATTGAACGTGAAAACAAAAATATTGAAACAAATGTTTAAAAGTAATGGCTACATTGTGATTTGAATTATTAGTTTTGATCTTTGGGTCGACATCTTTATAAGTGAAGTTTTGATCTTTGGGTCGGCATCTTTAGAAATGAATGAAATTGATTAACACTCATTCATTGATAAAAATAATAAAACATATCTTATCCTTGCTTGTCGATATTGTTTTCTCCCATATTGTCAATCTCTCTGCAGTAGCATGTCATATTGAGAACTGTCAATCTCTTCTCAATGCCATGTCAAGTTGGGAACTGTAAATATGTTCTGTTCAGGTGCGTGTTGGAACAGTTAATCTTAAACCTCATTACTCTAAACATCAGCAAAAGTGTTAAACACACACGAAAATTACAAGATTATGCAGACATATCATGTCGACTTTTATTTTATTTTACCGTTTTATTGTGTATATCAGGATAGCAGAAACGTTGCCCAAAGAATAACAATAAGATATCAAAAAGAAATATAACTGAAAATCACTTCTTTACCATCTGTGAGATGATTAAGGAATATATTTAAAGTTATTCCCTCCTATACCATGACCTAAAGGTCTACAATTAATTATTTATTCCAAACTAGTCACGCAGAATCATATCACGGCAACAAAATAAGATCAAAACAAATGGGCACAAAACCAGATGATGTTGAGGGTTAACCTACTGATATGACTTTGTCTGACTTTGTCTGACCTTGCTGTGGCCAAATGACCCCAGAATTGGTGTGACATGACCTCATTTCATGCAAATGTACACACACGTCAGTTCCCAATCAGTAAGGTTACTGCATGCTGAAGCAGACACATGTGCAATCACAAAGATCAACTCACTTCTTAATATAGAGCTCACGCGCGCCAATTTCGCGCATTTTGGTATTGTCAATCATAACAAGGACAGGTGAATATATGTGTGTTACAGTGCACCACATACAGGAAATACATACAGGAAATACTTTCAGGCTGATCTTCGCCTTTTAACAAATATCAATGTGTTATCAATGTGTTATCAATGTGTCCAATCCAAAAACAACATATTGTTCGACATGGATTAAAACCTTTTCCGAATGAAGGTTTTTTTTTTTATCATGAAGCGTGTTATTCACAGTCTCATCCCACTCGCACTTGTCAATCATATCTCCCCAATACGTTAATATGTTTTTTGCATTCTGGAATGCTTTAATCTCATCATGTTTTGATTTTATCTAAGGCTATTTCTGTTGTGGTATCAGCTGCTTAATAGCCTATGTGGATTGGAATCCAAAAAGATATAATTTTCTGGTTAACCTTTTATGTGTCAAGTCTTTCCAGCACTTTTTGTGTTAGTGGATTTTTCCAATTTTTGCTCTTAATCGGTTGTAAAATTGATTTTGAATCAGAAGCGAAACCAGACAATTATGATTGGTTGAGGTTTCCACATGATCTTAGGCTTAATAAATAGCATAAGGCTCTGCAGAAAAAAAACATTGCGGACTTGTCAGGCAGTTAACATACAAACAAAACAAAATAAATATGTGCTTGTGTGAATGCAGCCGCTGCAGCTTTATCCTCATGGTTGGAGCC
The DNA here is from genome assembly GCA_949316495.1 of Amphiduros pacificus. Lineage (NCBI taxonomy): Eukaryota > Metazoa > Annelida > Polychaeta > Phyllodocida > Hesionidae > Amphiduros > Amphiduros pacificus. The sequence continues at coordinate 17,523,043 of OX439002.1, read as the reverse complement.
ATTGAAAACCTTAATGAATTGATTTATCTCATTGTATTTATTGATGTACCCAGATGTATCTGTTGAATCCATCTTTGAGTCAACAAAAGAAATTAATGTTAACATTGTATATCCAAGGTGGATTCTCTGGAAACTGAAATTTTGGATTAAATTCTTAAGTTGTCAATGGTGTTATTCAAGACGCTCAGCAGGCGAAGTGCAAAAGGCACCAAAACAAAGTCTCAATCCTAGATTTTGAATAGGATTTAACATTGCTTGAATAGGATTTAACATTGAGATGCTTTAATCTAAAGTGGCCATATTCTGTATGGACTCTGCAGCATATTCTTAATTCCTAGCCGACGACTGGTACAACAGGACATAAGCTATTATTAGGCTATTTATTGAAAGCATTTATCGCTGCCCATTTGCACATATTTACCAGATATGAGTGCATATATTCTATTTGATCTGTATCGTATCCTATCTTCGCGCCAATTCCATACGCCACAACAATTCATGTGGCGTGATCTTGGTGTGATCGTATCTACATGTATGAAATCATGTATAGATCTTTATCGCCATTTAACAAATAAACAGCTTTGCACCCAAAAGAATACATAATGAAATAAAAGTATGTTTTAATGAAATCTAGATTTGCTAAAAGGATAAGTTCAGGCATATCATACATTCCCACTGAGGTAAATTGGACCACAGATCCAGCACAAATGCATATCCTTCCGTCAAACTATCGGATGTCATCGCAGAATGAGAGGCAATGCACTGCAGACCAATATCACCTGGCAAAAACAGGCTTTCAGTTACTGACAAAAAAGGTTCCTATCGCGTGGTTCGGAATTAGATATGAAAAGAAAATATGTTTATCTGTGAATGAAAATATGGGTTCTTGCAGTAAAGATCCAGTTCAGTTCTCTCGATACTGTATTGCACGTTAAAAATATAAATTTATTTTAGAAATGGATGTAAATGCACTTTATCATTTCAGTCTGTTTTTTTTTCATGAAGAAATATATCAGATGTCGTTGAAATTGTTGCTTGCTTTGCAAGCCAAAGCAGTAAATGTAGGACATTGAGGGCGAGGTTGTAATGAAGGATTCATGTGGCAATAAGTATACTGCATTATGTTTGTGACAGAAAGTCCCGTGTCTTGATATGCTAATGTCTCAGGATGCACTGTTATTTCCTAATCTACAAAAAAATCCATACCAGGTTAGATATTTCCTCAAGATCTAAATCCATCCGCTGATAAAATAGGTTTACCTTAAGTGCTCAAAGCTGCGCTAATGTGAAGAGATGGCACAATGAGCAAGATGAGTTAAGACGAGATGGGGAGAGAGGTTGTTACCACTGTGTGCAGGTAGTAGTCGTATACCATTATCCACAGGGATACATTGCTTTTACAGGAAACTTATGCTACAATAGAAAAGATATGATCAAGGTCTAATAGAAAGAATTTATTTTCATTATTATATTCCAATCAGACCCCTTGGTATATATAATGGGTTGGGCTTCAAAAAGTTGTCCACAGAACTCTTGCTAATCAAACATAAGTGAATCAAACAACTAACCAACTGGTGATTGAATTATTTGAATTCTGGATCGCCTGAAGCCGGACATAATTGAAGAAAAGAGGTTCATTCTGGTCTGGTCAACAAGGTAGAAAAGTCTATTCCAGATGTGCTGCATCAAACAATGAGGGACTGGATCCAAATGAACACTGAAAACCCCCTAAATTAGATAATGAAGAAAGCTCAATATGGAGAAAACGTGGGTACGGGACCCAAAATGCCAGCAGCACATGTAATGAACGTGGATGGATTTTAGATTAACTTTACCTTCGTGCACCCAAAAAGAAGAAATTAGATCTTACTTGAAACAGGTTTACTGTTTGAGGGAAACAAATTTAAGATGAAAACCATGCCATATCTTTTTACGATTCTTGTTAAGCGTGCTTTATCTATACAATACATTGGAAAGGATCAATAGTCCTTGTATGAAATCAAATAAGGGTTGCCTGAAGGACTATAACTATGCACAAATATACCGTAATATAAATAGACTGTGACATGTATGAAGAGCTTTGATCAGAAATAGTCATATTGATAAATTGCATACTTGTAGCTCAACTATATGATTTTAATTCCTGTTCATTATGATTTGATATTTCGATGTTGAAATATTCTAATTAATTATATCAATTCTTACCTCAATAATAAATATCAGTACTTAATGCCGATAAAAAGTGCCAGAGATAGTCTGTTTGGAGCGCTCATATATCTTGGGCTGCCTGAACAAAACTGTCTTGAACAAGGGAAGGTTTTAGTCAATCTGATTCTATCCAAAGTTTTGGTGTCAAGCACTGCAAAATTTCTGTCAGCAAACCATTTTCGTATGGTGCGAGGGACACAAAAACCTTGTTGTTGTCAGAAATGCCCAAGCCCCTGTTTTCTTGATTAGTAATTCTTCCAACCTGTAAATAACATCATAACCCCAGATTTAGCACACAGAACACTAATTATACAATTCAGAGAATAATAGACAAATTTTGCGAATGATACAAATGACAAAGTATTAAAACATATTGGTTGCTTCATTGTTTTAGTCAGTTTTGAGATCAAGTAGGGGCTGGTAGTGGAAATATTGCTTTCCATATTTTGAACTCTAGTAAATTATATAACTTCCACAGTCCCATTTTATTGTATTTTGCAATTCATGACAGTTTAATGGAACGCATTTAATTCAAGAAATTTTAACAAGCATTTCTACTGATAGGACCTTCTGATATCTCCAATACACTTTTGATATCATCTCTTATGTTGTTAAGGAAATAGATATTTTACTGGTTTTTGGAATTCCCCCCAAAATAGGCTTAAAAATGCAAATAAGGCACACAGTAACATTAAGAATGTTTGAGTATTCTTTTAAAGTTTTTACAACATCCTATGCAACTCGGGAAATCTGGCAGAAAAAAAACAATATAAATATCATTGATCAAATGGTATTACAATGGTCTCGATGATACATTTATATAGCTCGCGTTATTGAGAAGTTTGCTCAGCTCGTGTAGATTTTTCATCATGTGATGCTTGTCCAAAGTGAGAAATGGGTTTTTCTTCAAACACAGAACCGTCATCGGCAAATCATCACTCTCCTGGAAAACGCTTGCCACAAAGACCTTTCCCGTGAGTGTAGTTCAATAGTTTGATGGAAAAAGTTGGCTAAGCCCTGGTTGACAGGGCGTATGACCCTGACCTTGGGCTAGATCAAAGAGAGGCTGGTGTTTGACCCGGAATGGTCTGCTCAGCTCGAATCAGGACTCGCAGATAAGAAATGCTAAGTCAGCCCTGCCTCTTGTCATCTCTAAAACGCTCCTTTCTTGACATACACTCTTCAAAATACTTGCCGATAACTTTCAGAATTGGGCCGAATATTGCACTCAGCTTGACCTTAAGCTGCCATGTGCAAAGTCAATAATGTTAGTATTAGGGCCTGTTTCTTGAAGGAAAGTGAATTGCTGATATTCGATTTCTCCACACCGGAAGGATCATTGGTAATAGTCTAATGTACATAGTGTACATGTAATGTGTAAGACTCTTAAAATGATACAAATATATAACGATATAATAGTCCAAGCTTTGCCGGTCAAATGGGGCTGGGGCCGTTAAATATTGAGTGAAAAACATTAAGTTTAGTCATTCAAAACGAGGCTAGAAACACAAGACCTTCCTCCTGTATTTATACCAAGCAAGATGGAACATCAAACTGCCACGTGCAGTTGTGTGTTTGATTTGTTTTGCTTCAGAGAAACCACCTGACTTGATAAATATCTAACCAGTTCGGGGATGAGCATATTCAATTATATTTCGTCGATGTCCCTTTATTGGAATAAATGTGTCCCTGTGGCTCATTTCTCTTACATAAATATCATGTCATGCCAATCGCTTCAAGAAAAAATGTTAATCGCTTCTGGATGGTATCGATTTGTGCAATAGATATTTCTTTATTTTGTGTACATTTTGTTTCAACGAGGGGTCTACAAGACATTTGACTTGAAAATAAGTTTTCATTATTAAATGACAGTGGAGCCTCAAGTCATGTAACCAGTATTATACATATTTGAACCAGTCCTAAGGTGGTGAATCTTTCAAACCGTAAATTTCCCCAAGCACCTTCCCTTGAAGGAAAATACAGGGAAAAACAAGATAAGCCCTCTCACAGAACATGTCATGACATGACATTAATTGCTTCATCGAGCATACACAGATGACTTTCATGTCCATAAACAAATAATGGGTGATGCGGCCCTTGGCATCTGCCATGTTTATGGTGTTAAGAAGAAACCAGAGACCAGCATTCGGTCTTTACACCCCAGTTCCATTCTCTTGTTTCTGAACCTTTACGGCAGAATTAAATAAAGGTGCTTGCGTTTTCTGAAAAAACTATTACACTATCTTGTATGGTGAGAAGAACGATATCTCTTACACAAGGCAGAAAACGCAGTACATGATCTCTGGTATCAGTGAGCATACGTTTCCAATCCTGACTTTGTGAGTTGCACCATCTTCTTTGTTATTTTATCATGCCCCACAGGAGCTCTATTGAAAGGCTCCACACAAACTCTTCTGGCCACAACACAAAGTTAGTCAAAACATAGTTAGATATGAAACATTTCTTCTTGATTCATTTGTCATGTCATCTATTCAGCCTATATATTATGACATAATAAACTATGGGACAGAGAGTATCTGAACCTGTTTGGTACTTATCAATAATAAATGACACATAATTTGACAGGAAATTAGGGGGGCTGACAACACAGTGTTGAGTCGTGGTTATGGCACAATACATGGCACGGCTTAATGAATGTCATCATCTTCCATGCTAATATGTAATATCCATGGGCAGTGTAAACCAATTACACATATACACTACAGGTTTACATCATTGATGCGCTAACATAACACACTGTCAAATGTATATCATGTGTCCAGTATGATGTGTTATTTCCTGAAGAGAAATTAGCCACATTTTAACCTCCATTCAGTCACCACATGGAGTAGATTCATTCAAAGATAGGGGCACCATTAGAGTCCACCAGACTGGTTGGTACCCTGATTAAGACTTCCTCTCATGTGAAACATGAATTGTGCTCCATACACTTCTTTAATACATTTCGTGATTTCCAATTTTATAAATATCTTAAAAATAAATCATCAAATAAATCATCAAATTTATTATTTTTATAACTCCTGTAATATTCACATCCTAATATGGCTGAGTTTAGCCCAGTTTCGCTGAAAAATAATATTAATAGAAGATACACCTCAGTTTTATTCCACCACTAGTGCAAACTAGCATCTATATTTGCCAAGGTCAGACACACTTTGTTCCAGTGTCTATCCAACTACAGTTGGGACAGGCCCAAGTTATTTCCAAATTGCATAATTATATATTCCTTTGATTGAAGGGCATTTACCTGAGTGATACCAGGTACATAACCCGGAATACCTTCATTTGGGCATACATCCGTGAACATCAAATAGTCATGGAAATGTGTCGTTACATAATGAACATATCAAAAAGGATCTTTTAAACACGCTTATCATAGATTGAAACAAATATAGAAGATTTAAATTGATAACAACTTCGGCCATAAATCTCTCATATATTGCTTTCATTTCATTGCTTGAGCTAAATGAGACACTAGAAAAACCACATCAGCAGAGATATAACAGTGTCGTATCTGATAGACTTTGATGGCAAATCTTAAGTGATCAATACATAGCAAAAGACAAGTTATGACATATAACGTGGTTTCATTGATCTATCAAATGCACACATAAAATTCTCCGAGATTCTTTAAAACCTTTTTTGTTTTGTCCCAAGGAGCTACATACATTTATGGAAAGTACTGATCTGTTCCTCATTCCTGAGCCGTTCTACACTTTCCCTTTTACACGTTCCCTTCTACACGTTCCCTTCTACACGTTCCCTTCTACACGTTCCTTGTTTCCATTTTTCTGATTTATGTCATATTCATCTCTAGCCTATGCCCTTCACTCCACTAATGTCTGCTCATGGCGCTTTGTAAATAATGTTTTTTGAAATAAGTGCGTCTTTAATTGCTTTAAAGTTATCTGCAGATTTGCAGTTTTAATATGTGGGGACAACGAATTCTACATTTTTGGATATTGCATCTCATAAGCCCTATTAAAAGCCCTTTCTCCATACATGTTTATATTAGACTTACCACTTACTCATTCTTAAAGATCTTGATCTCACTTTGGTTTATACCGGGAAGATAAGAGCGAACCCGTCTTGTACCTTCAACAAGGTACAAGTTATGTTATCTACCGTTACAGCATGGCATGAAATGAGAGAAATAAGAGGTAGTAAATACGTAATGTAAATGTAAGTCTTACATTGACAAAATTATCTACTTTATTGTTTACATCAAAATCGTTTGACCTTGTACATATGTATCATTATTTTGTAAACTATGCGCAAATATTCTTTGTATCAGTACCATTAATGCTTTGCATATCATACTTTTGCGAGATCAATCCATTTCAAATAAAGAATGGTAAATCAATTTAAATCGAATGTAAAATGACAATGTTTGTGGCGCTATATACACAACTTATCACAAGTATGTCTAACAATCAGATAAGAACTGTACCTTGTCTTCATCTTTACCTTGGTAAATCATTAAATATATCATTAGTTATTTCTCTAAAATATAATCATATGTTTAATGTTCATTGGCTTTATGTATTTCTTCTTTTATCACCCAAATATGTATAGACAAACCAATAGAACTCGGTTTTGATGGACACATCGTGGAGGTGATTGTAACATTTGGGCGTATGTACATTATGTACAATGGCGAGTACATGGGTAGTGCTCAGGTGTGTGGATGGGTGCCTGGTGGGAGGTGACACTGCAGCCTGCAGCTGGCTCCCCATAGCGGCCAGCTGGCTGTGCTACGCAGGCCCGGCGCCTACACATGGTGGCTGGTCACAGCCTGCGTGCCCGCAGCCACACTCTAGGAACACCGAGGATACAGTCATGTTGTCTCTGAATCTTGCCCTACTGTAATATAGTGGTCTGCAAGCCTAAGCTGGCCAGATACTCGGCGTCAACACCACCATCACCCCGATAAAAGCAGACATACACTGCCTTATCTGCACCCCGCTTTGCTCACCACCTGGATAACTCGATGTCTATCATCACACTGTGTCAGTCTCCCACAAGAACAATGATGACATTATATGGATAGACTTTATGGCAGTTTTTGGATATAGGCGATCGTTTTGATGTCATCATCGGCACAGATCTGCTGGTCCAGATTAGCAAAGGTAATCAACTTCACTACTGTCCCATCTAGAATGCTATTGCCTCAATAAACTTTACCCAAACTCCACCCTTATTGGTTCAAATCTCCAACACCAGTTTTAGTTTGTTTGAATGTTTTTTTTATTAAGCTAACGGTTTGTAGAAGGGGCATGTCAGCGTTATGCCAACCTCAATTGCTTTCTTCGATTGTCTGACACATATTATGGGTCGTCAGGATCGATCTTCACCCGACCCGGTATGGACGTATCACCAATCAGTACAGACAGCGTGCTATATTCAATACAAACACGACTTGCGCCATGTGACTGGCAGTGCCAGCCTCGTAGATACAGAGGGGAGGGGGCCGGGTGCAAGGAGACAGCTACTGCCACTATACAGGAATGCTACTTGCTCATTGATGTGTTGGTGTCTGTGATGTGTTGTGTTAGTGCCGCCTGGATTCAGAGGGCAAACAGGATTCTATCCACATCTTCTGGTTTTTCCATTCAAGTTCCATGACCATCGTTATGAAGAAAACCATCCCCGCCCCTGACACTAACCGGGGCTTCTAAAGATGAAATGTTGAAAATTATGTTTTCACCTTCCATTTGTCACATGGCGGTTTTTCCATATAAACAAAAATAACATATGCACAGAACCAGGACATCATGTTGTGAAATTCTTAAGTGATTTTTTTCACTCACAGCTGGCGATTTAACCTTGTGTGTACCGCAATATCTCTCCTTCTTTGCTAGTTATGTCTGCTCCAAGGTAACCCTGGAGCATCTCAGAAAAAGCCACTTTTCCCAAAAAGCATTGCTCTTACCTGAGCCGGGTTGTTATTGGTCATGCTGTGTAATGGTTATGGTGTCACGCCTGTGAGGAGGGAGCGGGTTTTTGCTTTCCCTGTCTTTGGCATAGGGCTGGGAGAAACACGGCTCTAGCCGCATCAAGACAAAACGCGGCCTCACACTCAAATAGCTAGCTTTTACCATCATCCGAGACTCCAGTGAATAACGTGACTTGCTGGTCCAACACATGACAATATAAAATACCACATCAGGTAGTCAAGACAAGCATGCAGGTGTCTCGCCTTTGTCATGGAGTATACTGTATGATGTCCCTGAGATATGTGTTGCCAGAAGGTCTGAAGACTCCTATCACTAAATGCTTGGTACCATATCTCTCAGACATTGTTTTAAGCGAGATGATCTGAAGTCTACAACATGCGTGTTTCGAGATATCATGCAGACGACAAGGCATGATGACGATCATAATATTGTTAATAATAAAGACAAATCTTTGCCTTAACGGACAAGCGAAAATATCGGCAATGTTACATGCCACGTGAAAGTATCCTGTCATAATCTCCGAGAGACATATTCTACGTGAAATGATACGTGGCAATATGCCTCACAGATGCATGCTGTATTGATATTTGATTTATAGGTGAATGATAATAAGACTCAGATGCACAATGTATAACAATATGACTCACAGATGCACAATGTATTACAATATGACTCACAGATGCACAATGTTTTACAATATGACTCACAGATGCACAATGTTTTACAATATGACTCACAGATGCACAATGTTTTACAATATGACTCACAGATGCACAATGTATTGACTCACATATGCATGCTCGATTGATATTTGATTGACATGCTTCATTACTATATATCTCCAGCACACATGCTGCAGAGATGCAAGCTGGTAAAATGTCTCGCAGATACAAGCTGGTTGACAATATTTCTCACAGATACAAGCTGCATGACAATATTTCTCACAGATACAAGCTGGTTGACAATATTTCTCACAGATACAAGCTGCATGACAATATTTCTCACAGATACAAGCTGGTTGACAATATTTCTCACAGATACAAGCTGCATAACAATATATCTCACAGACGCAAGCAGTTTGATAATATTTCTTACAGATATAAGTTGCATGACAATATATCTCACAGAAACAAACTGCATGACAATATTACTCACAGATACAAGTTGCATGACAATATATGTCACAGACGCAAACTGCATGACATTGTTGCAAGTTTAATGATGATGTTACCCTCCGATGTATGGTTGAATATTACAGCAAATTAACGTCAACGTGGCATATGACAAGGCGTGATAATGCCTCTCAGATACATTCAGCACGAGTCGATGGTAAATGCTTGGATTCTGTGCCAGACAGAATTACGTTGTGATGTATTATCTCTCTTAATTACATATAGAAAGGTCTAATGTCGCTCAGGCATATTTGCAAAGTAACGTATTGGTGCATGGAAATATAGTTCCTACCAAATGACATTAACCTGTGTGTAAATATTGGACAGACTACATTCTATCACTTTCCGTTAAGTTGTAAAATGGAATGACATATTGAGATATTTTTAGCATTAACAATATCTTTTGCACTTTTTCGCAACGATACATATTTATTTGCACCTTATTTGTGCAGGAATTTGATTTTTCTATCGCTGACAATAAAATCATTTGTCATACATTCGCTGCAGATTTTAAAAAGGGAAAGAGAATAATCCACCTGAATTGGCAGCCTCCTGTTATAGGGTGTACTTTGAATGAAGCCAGCATAATGTAGTTCTAAATATTCCCAGGAAATTAAAGAACGGAACAGCACGACAATGGTTTGCATGATTTAAGAATTGTCATTTAATTTGATATAAGTGTGCTTATCTCCGAAGATGATAATTGATTTAGATTGATGTAGTCCATTTTAATTTATTATATATGAAGATGATACTTCATTTAGCACTCAGCACTTTGCCGTTTGACTAATGCCATTAACTCAACTTGATATTCACGATTTTAAATTGACAATCTGAAGACAGATAATCAATGTCAGATTTATACACGCTGAAGTTGAGGCAGGTTTTTTTTCGCTCTGCAGTCAGTTATTTATACACATATATGTGATATGAAACACGTGCATTTATTGAAGAAAATATATCAAAAGTGCAAGTGAAAAATACAGAAATAATTAGGGCAACATATTTGTGTATATTGTAAAACCAAATCTCGACTGCTCGGATTTGTAATGGCATTATGTTGATACACAATATTCTAGGTGTGAAATGTAAATAGCATATTACACCTAGGTGTAACTCACACCTTGTCACTAGTGCCTATTTGTCATGCTCTATACATTCCTTGTACATGATGTCATTTACATTATAAACATTAGATCAAAGACTTCTGGTTGCGTTTGTAGTATGCATGCAACCAATCGATACACACCCATGAGCTCATAGCAACTTAAATATACAAGGTATTCGTAGCTTTTGACTGTACAGTATTTGTAATATATATGATAAAAAGGTAAATTTAACTTATAGCAAATCAGTCGGCAAGTTTACCTGTATAAGTGGATAAGTATTGACCAATTTAGATTCACTCTAAACTTTTAAATATATATGTACATTTTCCATTCCATTTTGATAGGGGTATCTCTATTAAGATGAACAACTCTTATGGACACATTTTCTACTAAACGCACCTGTATTATATAAAATGTACCTAATATTACCGACCAGGAAGAGCTTGCATTATGAACAAACCCACTGTGGGCGAGTTGGGATAGACAGTTCTTGAGCAGTCTATCAATGGGAAGCTAAGCTACGGTTGCCGCGGAATATTGCCTGCAATATCACTTTCACTGCAGTCCCAATTGACAGTAGTATGCCATTTTATGAACCTTGCCAGGTAATATACTGCCGGGACATATACGAGTAATAGAATCTACCGTTTTTATGCATATAAAAATATCCTGGAACGGTGTACATACTTTTGTTGCAAGTAAGCGTGATTTTGAGAAATATGACGATATGCTTGTGTGTTAGAAGAAATATACAGGTTTAGCAAATACACCTGCTTGTTATTTGCTTGACATCCGGGTGCAGAGTATCAACCATATTGTGTGGCTGATATCAGTCTTATCTTATGCATTGTCATCTTAAAATAAATCATATATTAAGGTTCTTACACAAAAAAGAAGTCATTATAGATTAAATTTCAACAGTTGAATAGGGAATATGTATGAAATAGGTAATATGCTAGATATTTGTCAATATATTTTGGAGCATCAGCATAAAGCCTCTTTTGTTAGGATATATGAGACATCCTTGTGTTCTATTGAATATGTCATCGCACATTATATCTGATCACAAACTGGTTATATTTTAAGTTAATGAGTTAGTGATGATTTTCATCTCACCAGTTCATTTAGCCGCATCATTTGACACATCTAATTCACAGTTGTAGGTCTGATAACAGACATGATCATCACCCGCTATATATGAATAAATATCTTTTGGGGATGAATGGGTAATTAATAAGACAGGATATTATACCATTTTCATCTCCTTTCACACTTTCTGCCATCGGCACACATTAGCTACTACCTCCTGCCAAGGAGTTGTTAGAAATATGATTAATAAAAATGATGACTGCCACCAAAAATGGCTACACCACAAGATTAAATAGTTCTATTTCTCATTTCTGTTAAAATCTTTAAATGCATAAGGACATGATCGAGAGTCAATTTTCATATTTTATCGGTGAATTTAACTTAAGAAAAAATAGTAATACAGGGAGTAATCTATGCAGCTTGGCCGGCAATATGGTGTATGAAGTAAGCCATGTTGCCCTCTGGTGGAGTTTGCCCCTGATATTCATAAACCCGAATAGGCACTGAAATAGGGCCATTTGTTTATAACAATTTTTGCCATCTTAAAAAATCTATAACCTTCATATCTATCAGTTTGTATTTAGAGCCTACTATCAGCTACATGGAACATAAATATAGATTTTAGAAATTATGCCTCATTACTTATGTTAAATTGAAGAACAAAATGATAGTTAGCCAAAGGGATATATGTTAATGGTGCATCAAACATGGCGGAGGTGTTTGATCAATGCCAAATTACAGAAATATCATACACAATATTTCCCAAATTATTGTGCAGATCTTTATCTCAAATGGGACATTTGTTGTGTTTCCTAAATATTGTTTTTTATTTATCATAATATAATATTCAGTTCAAAACTTCCAATTCTGTTTATATTATTCTCTTGTTTTATTGTGATGTATGACTTTGGAATTCTGTACTTTAAACAATTGTAACATACTTGTATCATGAAGAATATTATTTAACCACAGCACGGCAGTTACCCTTCACACTAGTGTGTTTTGGTGATTAATATGTTGTACATATACCAGCAAGTGACAACTCCCTCAGCCATGGGCCCATTATCCTTTGATCTCCCTATTGCGTGTAACAGAGAACTTTGCTTTGTACATCGGTCACCAGAGCAAATGGACAAATGAGCGAAGCAGACAGCCTATTTTATTATAATTTTGGTTGCGTTGATTGTTATCGAATAAGCTGAGCAAGAACTAGCCAGGTACGTGTGTCTAGTCATAATACCAGACTGATGTTTAATATATAATTTCTGATCAATTCACAAGAAGCATAAAATATAGATTAGTGGCATGTAGATGACTTTATTACTTTCAATTTTTTTATTTCTGTTTTATTTTATAACGGAGTGGGGGTATTTCATCTTGAAATGGCACATGATCATCATTTAATACGACCCCTGTCCAAATGTTCGAAATTTCAGCGCGACACATCGCTTGATGGGCATATAGCGTAAAAGATTAACATACAGCAATGTTTGTATCGGATCTTTAGATTGCTAAGTATTTGGTGAAATATTATATGGCACAATGTTATAAGATAATGCTGGAGACAGACTGGCAAGACAGGAATCACAAGACTCTTATTAAAGCTAATTATGTCTTGAGATTCTATGATAAGAGAATTCACTACAGAAGCAACAAAGTATAAAACATACATTTTTGTTTATTCTTGTTAGAAAACCGGACAAAGAAGACATGTCTATTCAAGGTGTATATCTATGAATTTGTCATTTGTATCAGATGGGAGACATTGACAAAAGCTGACAAAGCATATTGTACAAGACATGTCTCCACAATGAAAAATATACTCTTACCAAATTTGATGCAATATGTGCACTATTTATAAATAGTAAATCCCTGCAGATATTTGAAGAACTAAACTCTTCTCTGATAATTTTAACCAAATAAATATATTTTCAGTGTTGATATTTACATATATTATCTGTATCTGGAGATTGAACATAGAGGTATATAATTAAAAATATATCATGCCTTGAAATAACGACATCAATGGTGAATGGTATATATTACAATACATTAGCAGCAAATAAATATATCTGAAAGTTCACCCTCCCAAGTGTAGTAAGTCTAGGAAATCAGCATTTTGCAGTGAAGTCATCAGTCTGCCTCTAATATTACTGACCAACATACATCAGGTGCCAAGAGACACCAACACCTTTATCATATGATGGGTGAAATCCACTGTACATGATATGAGGACAAACGACCCGCCATCGCCTCTAGCACTGCACCATGTCTGCGTGAAAAATGAGCTTCAGGTCTTTCAAGGTGGAAGTATTGGCAGATGAATAAATGATGTGATTCCTACTTGCACATGTTACCGTGTACTTTATGGGCCATGTCAGCTTTCCTCGGATTCTTAAAATCCGATGAGTAAGTTGAAAATGAGATATCATTTATCAGTTACATAAACCAGCCACACTTGAAAGTATCCCCCTAAGAAAGAAAAAAAGACTTGGCCCCGTCCATGCTGCGGCACGAGGACCTCGAGGGAGCAGTCATTGGAAGCTTCTGGGTAACTCAAGGGAGCATCTATTTGGCCAATATTTCACCCATTTCTTGGCAGTAACGTGTGATGTCTCCAGAGGGAGAAGGAATTATCAGAAGAGCATCTCAATGAGGCAAAGAAGTACATAGAAGCCAGTGTCCCTCCTCCATTGCCCCTCATTATATGTAATTGCATAACAAACCTCTCTTCCCGTGAGCCACATACTCCTGGAGAAGCCTCCACTTAAACCTGTACCCGTCCAATCTCAGATTCACCGACCAGATAAGTCATAGCTAGATAGAGTGTAGTAAATTAGGTAGATCTTCTGGCCGTCAGGAATGATGTTCCTCTTGTTGCAACTCTTGGCATAAACTAGTGCTAGACACTTACAAGTGAGATACATTAAGTCACAAAACTCTCATGGAAATTTAACACTGACACTAAAATGCTATACAGGCTGAACTCCTCATCACGGGATAGTTCGACTTGATTCTAGATATAAAAGCCATATAGGATGATTGTTAATCATATTATCGGTAGGATGACGGATATTAAAACATGTGCAAGATAAAGGATGGGTGAAAGATACCTGAAATATGTCGAGATTCGACTATATATTCATTTAGGTAGTATACAGATTAAAGTTAGTATTAGGTACTTTTTACCTCTAAGAAATCAGATGTGTTCACATCACGTCCATGGCCCTGAGTAGAAAATGGTGATGAATCGAGAAAAAAACGGCACGCTCCCTCGGCCCCATAACACGCTCGTTTATTTTGGAGTCCTCTGATTCATCTATCTCATTTTCTACATTACGCATTCTGATATGTCAGTGCTGTCCCAGCAGTGTTAAGAACCTTATTAATATGTCTCAAACTTGCAACCATGATATATTTTGGTGTGGTCATAAGCTTAATCATTCAATTACATTCTGCGTTTGTATTTATCTGTACCATCCCAAGAATGTTAAGAAACTTATTTGATATGAATAAAACTTTTGGACACATGATATATTTTAATCTGATCAGCTATCAAGAGGATTGGAGAAACATATAGCTATGGTCTATTATACAACCTGATACCATTGAAACATCGTCCATAAAGATGCAAAGTACAGTTATGACCATCTCCTGGTATATCTAATTACCCAGGCCTTCAGCAATATATCCACCAAGTACATTGGTTGCCATAATTCACTCAACTATTCTTTCTCTTGTCATTTGATCATATTTTATACAATTAAACATCTGAGCGACGAATTAGTAAGGGCATTTTGTTAAGCGCGTTGATCATGAATTCTATCTCGATCGAACCCACGACCTTTGATTCACCATAGATGAACTAGTACTAATTAGGCTTGCACTCAACCAACTGCGCCACGACCCTCTGCTGTGGGACTTTCATCTTAATGTATATCTTATTCTGAATATAGGCGGGCACAATACATTCAATATGCTTATCTTTTCAATACCTATTGTAACTTCCAAAAGAAACTAGGAATAAAATGAAAGATACAAGGTATATGTCTTTGCTAAATATGATTATATAAACACTCAGAGACAATCTCATGGCATAATCCCTGTGCTCTTTTCACATCGGGGAAGTACAAGTACTGTCAAAATTGACTCAAATATTCCTGAATTCCAGTGAACAGATGGAAAATATTTGTTACTAATTATTCATTTCGGTCAAGAAATAATTTGATTTTTGGTCTTCTTTTTCAATTACAAGGACTAAATAAAAGGGAAAAAGGAATACTTATTTCCTGTGAACCAATTACAAGTACGGTGAATCAGATTGATATTTCGTCAGAGCCCGTGTGTGCGTATTTGGGCGGGATTGACTGTCTTTTCAACCACGCTATTTACCCATGCGCAATGACGTTACTTCGTCAGGATGTTGCCAAATTCACAGAGGGAGGAACAGAAATTGGACAGAACAAGCTTGCTCAAAGCGGATCAGAAAAGATGGAGAGGACTGCAGTTGCCCCTCGAATTATATTTACATCGATGTTGTAAGTTTTCAATTTCGGTTTATCGGATTATGGAGATGGCACATTCCTATTGTCACATCGCTTGTTCTTCGCTTGTACATGGCCACGATTCAGACCTCAAGACAAACCGGTGCAGGGACTTTGGATTTAATTTTAATTGCATGACACAGTTTTGAGTTACAGTGGATTTCACAAGATTTTAAAGATTTGTCCTGAGTGCGTTTTGGCACGATCATAATTTTGGCTGAAGTTCATTTCACATTTTTTACTCGAATGTTTTTAGCATTTTTAGTGCAAATTCGTTTTTTGGCATAGGTGCTGTTTTTGACGCAAATGCATTTTTGTGACAGGTGCGTTTTTTGGCGCAAATGCAATTTTTGGCACAGGTGCGTTTTGGCGCAAATGAGTATATATGCGTGTGTGTAAAATAATTATCATCAAAATCATGATGAATAATATAATATACTTGGGAACCGATGAAATGTTCCTCGTCACATGTGAAGTCTTTCAAGATAACATCCCCAGTACATAATGTGTACACTTTCTGACTTATAAAGGAGTAACTCGGGAAGATCGAGAATGCACATTATAAAACCAACTCGTCAGAATCAATATTTATCTAAAACAAAACAAGAATGAAAAGTGATTAATAGCGCCACATTGCTGCAGGTAGATGTAGACAAAGTGTGATGACTGCTTTCCAAGAAGATTTGTTCACCTTCTACTAAATCATCACCGTAATACATAAGCTGGATTAGCCAAATTGGATCAGCCAGAGTGATGGCATCGCCCGATGATATGCTTTATATGCTGCAGTGATGTGGTTCAGCGCCGAACTCTGGAAGCGACATGCACTTATAATAGATGAAACACAACCGACAATGAGATTGAAATATTTGATACGTACATCCATATAACATTAAGAAATGAAATTAAAAATTGTTGTGGGAATAGAAAGAATGTAATATGACGAATGACATTTTGAAAAGAATCCATTTATAATGCACGTTTAATGGTGGGTAATATTATATGGTTTCCTTTATAATGAGAAACACGATATAGCACGAAAAAATAACCTTTGCTAAATGTTACATTTTAATGAGACCGAAATTATTTCTGAGCGTGAAACTTCAAATATTTTGCCTTAAAAAATTGGACGTGTGTGAGTGTGTGCATGTGTAAAATATTTGTGTGTGTGTGCTTACATGTATGCAAGTGTGTGTGTGAGTGTGTGTGTGTGTGTGTGTGTGTGTTTGATCAGACGTTGACTAATTCACCTTGGTGGTGTGAAGGTCCTTTATCAGCCATTTTATTTGACGGAGTTTCAGACCCCCTCCTCACGTCAGGGGCTGATATAGCGATAGGATCTTAGAGCAGTAGCTGCTCATTCTCAGTATTCATCAGTTATTTATGAGATACAGGCAATTGTGCTCTGATTATACAGGATTGTCAAGAGAGTGTGTCAAGAAAATGGAAGGACAGCAGACAACATAACTTAGAACAATAGGCACTGGCCTGACTCTCCCAGCAGGTGATATCTTGGTTCCTTTGACTAAACAACTTGCTTTACTTTACTGACTGGGAAAGTCCTACATAAATACATTTTTGTTGGGTTTGAGAAGTGTGCAGAAATGGGACAATTTTGAATTATAGTCCCTGTATGGACTCACAGCATAAAAAGGTTCATAGGGGATGGCAACAGTCAATCATTTTGTGCCAATATCCGGTAAATGAGGTTCAGAATGGAATAGTAGTCATGTTATATATGATTCATCTATTATTTTATTTAATTTTGTGAAATAAGTAACTTATATGTTGTTAAATATTCAGATAAATTCAGATAAATCTGGAAATATATGATAGTGCCCTTTCTGCACTCAAGCTCATGGTGAGATATTTTGATATACAGACAGGGGGAGGTAGTTGGAGTTTCCCCTGAGATGGACCTCTCGTCTGCTGTACATGTTCTCATCCTTTAACACGACCTCAATGTGATTATGATGAAGGGCTTTGGTACAGTATAAGCATGTGCTGTGTACAAAACACTAGCTAAATCCAACAATGTCAAGTAAAAAAACTACTGGGAGACATTCTGCTCATACCAATCCCAGATGTGTTATGAGGTCCATACTCTCGCTCGCAATTCACACCAATGCGACGCTCTCTCTAATTTCGTCAGATCTTACTGCTTTTCCAAGCAAATATTCAGTTTGGTTATTCATTGAATTAACTAATATTGTTCTTCCTTTCGGAATAAAATGATGGACCCTAGAATATGCAATCAGCTGCAAAGTGAAATGATTCAATTAAAGATAAAATGAGCATGGCATTGTCTATCCTGATGAATTTCCATCGCTGTCATGGAGATAAGCGTACTAACATTTGTCAACCTAATATTTTTCATTTCCAAATTGGACTTCTCTCGTACGTGTACACTGTACTAGTTGTTACAGTAAATTTACTGTTAATTCACAGTGGCGGCGCAGTTACTAGCACCTTTGTTCTAGATTAATAGTACTTTTTGCGTCTCCGATAATTTTAGCATTGTTTAACGATGAACTGTGACTGTCTATTTGATATATGTTTGGCATTGTCAGGCCAGCTCTCTCCGGAAACCTCCCGATGTATATCTTGAGAGATGCCTGTAAAAAGGTAAAATTCTAAATTTCGTAACTTGCAGGGTGAACCTTTATAGTATCAAAATGGGTTTGATTCATCTAAATTGTGGGTTTTTCGGATATGACTTTGCGATTAAAAAATTACAGACGAATTATAGAAGTAGCCACAGAAAAAATGTAGTACATATTTAATATTGCTGTAAATTTTATAAGAATCTTGTCATGAATTGCATAGCTGCTATAGGACATCAATATATACTGTTTTAGAGGTACAATAGAAAATGCTGTAAAAATACAACAAACGTTGCTGATATTTTACAGATGCTTTTCACAGTGTTCGTCTGACATTTTATTGGCGCGACAATAATTTGAAATTACAAATATCGCATTTTGTAGTCAAATTACTTTATGAATCGTAATTAGGAGTTTCGAGAATCTTAATTCCGATAACATGCATTTAACTTGCTAGCGTTCTGCTCTAAAATATGATTGAAGCCCTCGTCACGGATGCCACTATTGTGCAATAATACATTAATATTGCATTGAGTTTCTATACCATTTTCAAAGAACATCAGATCTGATCAATAACGTAGCAATCTATGAATATATAACACAAGGTTTGTTCAGAGGAACTTTGAACAAAATATATATACCCAGATATGCGTCTTATCATATTTGATCAAATTGCAAATTGGGCGCTGAGGTATTTTAAAGATTAATTTGTGTAATTTGATTTATTATGCAAATGAATCTTTCATCCTTGATAATACTGTGGTAACGCACTCAGTATCTGTGGCTGTGCAGTTTGTCTTGTGCATTTGCATTGTCATATGATATATTGTACTAAAGTATCTGTCAGTTTTATTAAACTGAATCATTGTTAAGGAATTTGATGCATTGTTGTTGTCAGCATCCATTGCCAAATGATGCACAATGTAAGGTGTCATATCCTGTCAAACACTAAAAACACAGTTAAAGATCGGAGGCAAATATATCAGTGACATCATGTACAATTGAGGCATTACATATCTCTGCTATAATTACTGCCTAATGAATGCCACATATTTCATAAAGATATCATATGTCGTGATTTGATAACACATAATAATACGTGTTTACATGTCTGTAAATAAGAATCTGTCTAATGCTGATCGTAAGCTTTAACATGAATCAGCCAAAATATAAAAATCATTTGAGAAAAGAAATATCGCTAAATGTGTTCACATGGAGATTAGATGTAACACGTATTCCGGTAAATACCTACAAATATATTTTTGTATTCTGGTTATTTGAAATAGGTTAGATGCTAAAGATGATTGGTGAAAACGTGGAAGTAATAACCATTTAACGACCATATGCAGTCAACTGTCAAGAGTATTTAACAATTCTGAAATGAATCCAAACAGGATCGGCAGTGGGACTCGAACCCACCATCCTTTACCAAAATATCAACCCAAGGCAAAGATCCGATGCTCTTCAAAATGTGCAAGTGGGTTCGGGAAAACAATTATATAAGTTAGGCCGTATAACAAACCATCCAGATGAAATATCAGTTAATATCATAACTCCTCTTTGCAATTAAAGGAGGGTACAGATTCCTCACCTGAGTGTTGAAAAAGAGCAAACAAATTGTTTGAATATTTTTGCGTTTCTAAGTCACACATGCAATGATGGAGCTTTCACAAATGACAAATGACCCACGACTCCGAGAACAATGCCAGTGAGGTCTCCAGGACTACCTGTGCCGCTTAACATGGAACCGGACTTGCAATAACAGACTTGGGTTGGCATTAGGTGACCCACTACCAGTGCCCCATGAACAATAAGGGCTTCTCTTCATATATCAGGGGACATCATTTCCATTCATCTGTAAGTAATATCACCCAGCATTGCGTTGTGCAAAATAATCCCCATCGTGAACTTGACAGTACGCCACATGCTTTTCAAACAATATCCATGGCGTGGTTCAAGATACATCTCCCCATTTTCAAATCTCCCGAGGATTAAAAAAATACTACACGCAAATTGAGGTTAAAGATAACATATTAAATTGTACTGAACTGTATTCATGCCAAAGCTACAAATCAGTGAATCATTATAATGGAAAACTCCCACAGCACTAATAACAAATTACGGATTGTGACAAGGACAAATTCATCATGCCTTGATCAATGATGAACCACAATTTATCCACTCTAAATAATTTTTGACAGAAAGTCAAAATTAACACACAACGCACCAATATATTACTCATTTTCTAACTTGTTTATTTTGTTTGTGTGAGACCAAAAGGCGTGAATTATTGGGTGATGATTCTGATGTTTCTACATAATATCAGCTGTGGTATTATTATATTAACTATCAACATTATTACATTACCATTGATCCTAATATTATTTGTATTCCCCATACAACTTCCGACATAATCAATATCCTCAATTTGTTGCCTAACGTACTGATATTTAGAAGTCCTACACAATGAGAATAAGTTAAATATTATTTTTACTAATTTGAATCTGTATTCAAAGAAATATCTTCGGCTGAACTGAGTGTGTTAAATGGTTAAAATTTAAATCTTTTATAATATCTTTACAAATTGCTTCACACTTGGAGCATTGATTTTTTTAGATAATGCCTGAGCCCCGGGGTACCAAGCGCAAGTGAGAACTAGCCATATTTGTGTCCCTGGAGCTGGCTTGTTTGTTGATTGGATTATACCATTATAAATATTGCAAATGAGACAGTTGTGCTGATAGTTCTACTGGCCAAGCAGCATGTTGACATGACTAACATGCATTATGTCTTGAAAAGAACGGTGACAAATAAGTGGTAATTCTATAATTGTTTTCCAATTATTAAATTTGACACATCTTGCAACACCTGGTAAATCTGAAACATTGAAGTTTGACAGTTGAAGAAGATTTCAAAATTGTAATTTTGTGAGTCATTGTCAAATGGTGCGTTGAACTGATACGCCAAGACAATAGTTTTTCTTTGCAATTTGAACATCTATTGGCGTTTGGAAGGTATCAGTGTGTTATCGCTCAAACACGATTTGTGGCGTCATCCTCTCGCATCACATAAAACACGGGTTATTGTTGATACAATCTATCAGCCCTGATTTAAGGAGTATTTATGTCGAACTTGCTGATATGTCCTCTGTTAGGTGCTCATTAAATGCCAGATAGCAATTACGTTGACAAACCACATCAGGGTATTATCCCGTATTAAATGGAAATGTTTCTAACCATACAAACTAACACCTATTCTAAATGGTATTATGTTTTGTTGTGGTCAATTAGAACAACAATATTTCCCCGTTTGTTATATCTGCGTAGTTGGGTATTAATTTCTAAGATAGAAACACTACAAATTCAATACCCGCTATCATTCATGACGCAAACCTTTATCAAACATGATCACATTTGATTTTTTGTGAGAAGATTAAAATGAATTTAAGGGGATTCTTACGGAGGCATCCATCTATGAAATAAACCCTCCACATACCGATATGCAAACAACAGAATATGCTTTAATTGAATAGAATGAAATGAGATGTACATCCATCACGCTTGATCAGCAAGGCCGGTCTCTCCAGGGCAGTCACAGGGAAATATATAGCTTCCCTTGTAAGATTAATATTGCTTCAAATATTCTTTCATCAGCATGCATGTGGTGATACTACAGTAAAAATCCGATGCAAATTATATAAGATAAATGCCAGGTGGTTATACAGCCTCTTCAGAATATGTTGAGGGGAACACCAAGCCAGATGACTATTTAGACATGTTTGTACAACGTCTTCCCATGTGATTGGTATTCATATATTCCTCCTGCTATAGCCACTGCAAACACCCTCAAATACCTGGGGAATGGGCACCAGTCTGTGATCTACTGAGCTCATTTATTTAATTAATACCAAGGAAGTAAGGTTCCGCAACTTGTAGAATATAGATGAAAGTTACAGTCACCCAAGCCATATTTACCTAACGTTACGCATTGTTTGTACTTTCAGATTAACAC
Organism: Amphiduros pacificus; assembly: GCA_949316495.1. Lineage (NCBI taxonomy): Eukaryota > Metazoa > Annelida > Polychaeta > Phyllodocida > Hesionidae > Amphiduros > Amphiduros pacificus. The sequence goes on along the minus strand of OX439002.1, from coordinate 17,500,329 downwards.
ATCTGCTTACATCTCTACTCACAGAGACAGTGGGCTGAGAAAGTGAATGGACGGGTGTACTCAGTCATTGCTTAAACCTCACAGTCTCAGACTTGTCTTTCATTGTGGTGAAGAGGCTGCCAAGTTGCCCAAGTAGGAATTCCCGGTACACGAGAATCTTTCTGGAGTAGGAGTGAGCGGCTTCCTGTTGAGTCAGTATGGAGATCTTACCAACACAAGAGTATCTCCATAGGATATACCACTATGCCTAAGTTCTAAGTTGGACATCCTCTTCATATGGATAATGATACCATGGTACAGGGAGGATGAAAAATGGCCATTTCCAGCGGACTGCTTATAGCAGTATTGTCATTCATTTGGACTGTCCATGGTGAGTACCTTTTGCTTGAGCTGCAATTTGATTACAAGTTCCAGAATAGAGCCTTGTTAGAGAGTGTTAGTTTGACTGACACGTCTACCATACTATCTCACGCTGTGTCATGGCAAATCAACCCTCCTCAAGATCGTCTCTATTACTGCTATAGGCATGCACAATAGAATTAGGTTTGATCTGAATAGCCGTGGTGAGGGATCTATCCCACCCTAAGCCCTCACAAATGGGGGTTAAGAGAGAGGGGGCAAGGTTTTAATACCCGGCAAGTCCCACAGAATAACAATCTGGATGGAGTGGATCAGGTCTTGTTTATTGTATAATAGAGTTCCGAGGATTATAGGGATACAAGTCAGATTGCTTCCCCCAATACTTACAAAAGAGTCTGGTGGTTGCGAAGCCAGTTTCTACCCATACACTTAAAAAAACACGAAAAGTGTATTATACAAAGATGTTTAAGTTATAATGATACCTATACTTATCCATACATCGTAATATATATATTATATCCCTATGTGCAGTACAGTTAATCAAGTCTTTTATTATGAGACTGCAAATTGCAGCATGTATTATTTACTCGATGGACCTCTGCTAGTAATGAAGGCCATGTACATGACGTGAATGTAAATAGTTTATGTAATTTTGTGTTATGATATGCCTAGTTGTCTACCGTTGGTGCCATGTACATCAGCAGCTCTCCTTTACAATTTTCCCAGGCGTCATATATACTACAGACCTTTAAAAACAGTGACAACATGACAGTTTTATTATGATGGCTGCATTACACTATCAGGACGAGATAACTTTTAGAAGTGTCATAGAGGCCTGTTTGATGATGATGGATCCCGTATAAGATGGTGATGAGGTCACTTCTCCCAGTTGACCTTGGTACATGAGGCCGGTCTAAACTTTGGTAATTAGATATAAGAGGGCTTATATTTGACCACTGGCTGCCATAAAGACCTAACCACTAATATATGCATGTCTTGCTGGCATATTTTGCAGTAGTCCATTGACATATAGTGTGTCATAAAATCCAACACAAAGGACAGTTCTTAGCATTATCTTATAAGGGTCCTAAAGTTGCATAACTAGTTGTGTCCCTTTGGGTTGAGGAGAGTTATGACTTCAATGGCAAAATACCAATTCTGCATAAATAATTTATTACATTTGGTTTATAAATGTCACATAACCCTTCTTGACAACCATGATCTGGTTTTCATATCCTGGCATCACGTGACCTTGTGGTGGCCAGGTTGGCAATAAGATGACATTAATACAGAACGGTGATAGCGTGAGACTCTCTCACGTTTGTATCTCCTGGGTCATGTCAAGTTATTCCGGCGTCCTTGTCAGCGTCAGTATGACCTCCAGAGGACAGTCTAATAACGCAATCAAGCACCTGTGTGAGCCCCGGGGACACCCCACATCACCTGGCCCACGACACAACCTTTATGTCCACATTAAATGCTTTTCACGGAACAGGTGCCAACCGGAAGTTTACCTCTGGATGTGGCATGCACAACAAAGATGGAAATCTCATTTTACAAATTAGCTGGTCGAAGAAAGTAATAGTTTATAAAGAAAATGGATACTATTGGCCAATCAATATTGCCTCCTTCCGGTCACCGTGGATCTCCCGGGGTAACGGACAATATTTAATCAGCTGACATCTATTTGACACCTGAGTTAAAGGTCATGCATATATAAGATTTATGATTATCATATCATAAAGGTTAATTTTCTTTAGATCTCTTACTAATGGAAAAGTTTGAAATGTCCCTCTCAATTAATTGCGTACAATGGTTATTTTATTTGACCCTGTTTAACATTAAATTTAATATATATAATTTGAACGAGGCAATAAAAGCAAAATAGTGTGGGCAATGAAATTTGAGCAAGGTAATGTGACAAAGGAACGTGCCCTGCCAACAACAGATTTGCCAGTGGCTCGCAAAAGTTGATATCCTCAGGTCAAAATCCTCATTAATTTCATGTTATTATGTACTCGATTATAGTCACATAAATCAGACTAGTAAGATAATGAATACCTTAATCTATGAGATAAGAGTAATATGTATCAATATCAGGATGTTTTGGGTCAGGAGAAAATTGGGAAAAATGGTCTATAACAATGAGCCGAGGCACCATTGGTACTAGTAACAAGGACTTCCGGTGTTCATTGGGAGTTGATCGTTAGAACACGTGATTACCGGACAGACATGCCTGTCACGTGACCACTTGGCAGCGTTCATTACCTGCTTCACGTTCTGTGACCACCACTTGGCAGCATTTGGAGCACATAAAATGCACCTTATGCGGTCTTGTGTATGGCAAGTATATTAGTAATTGCAAACTGTGGCACTTTCTTATTCAAGAATTGGGAAAGGAAGGTAAACAATGATTCTTATTCTAAATTCAAGGAAATGAATAGTATGCTTTAATACCACTTTTTAGAAAGAACAAGGACATCTATTGTGTGTCTTCCTATTACACTGATCGTTTTGGAGATTGTTGGAAATTTCATGAACATCAAACACAGAGTTTATGAACAATGAAATAAAAAGATCAGACTTCTATTTGTTTTCAGATATGATGGTCTTTCTCATTAGGTGTATGGGTCATGATTAATACTTCGGTGCTTGGTTTTAGCCAACGCATGTGGTTTCAGCCATCTCGTGTGGTTTCAGCTATCTCATGTGGTTTCAGCCATCTCATGTGGTTTCAGCCATCTCACGTGGTTTCAGCCATCTTACGTGGTTTCAGCCATCTCATGTGGTTTCAGCCATCTCACGTGGTTTCAGCCATCTCATGTGGTTTCAGCCATCTTACGTGGTTTCAGCCATCTCATGTGGTTTCAGCCATCTCACGTGGTTTCAGTCATCTCACGTGGTTTCAGCCATCTCACGTGGTTTCAGTCATCTCACGTGGTTTCAGCCATCTTACGTGGTTTCAGCCATCTCATGTGGTTTCAGCCATCTCATGTGGTTTCAGCCATCTCACGTGGTTTCAGTCATCTCACGTGGTTTCAGCCATCTTACGTGGTTTCAGCCATCTCATGTGGTTTCAGCCATCTCATGTGGTTTCAGCCATCTCATGTGGTTTCAGCCATCTCAGGTGATTTTAGCCATCCTGGTTTCGCAGCTTTCACAGCTTAGTTTTCACAATCACAGTTGACTTTCCCTCGAAATAAATACTTGTGAAAGCGTTTCCAATTCAGAACCTTTAAACCACCGGGCTTATGCATTCCCCCGGTGGCCTGTCTGTCTCAAGGTTATACATACGACCTATTGCAGAAATGAACTTTTAGAAATATTGCTGCCAGGTGTTCATCAATGTTTATGTTCAAACTTATCAAAACCTGATCGCACAAATGACAGTGTTGGTTTAGCCAAGCGTTATAATGATATAAGAAATATGTTTGATATGACATTTTTAACGTTAAACGACGAGAAAACGAAGACACGAGATGTCGCAAGGGCAGCATATTGTTCAATTCAATTCAACATAATCCAATCTTTACAGGCAGGTTTCCGAAAATAAAATTAGTTTTCTATTCTAACAACCCATCCTTATGTATCCACGAACAATGTTTATATATCCCCGGCCACATTCATCATTGTTACATGAAAGGTCTGCATGGCATGAATACCTTATGAAGCCTACATTTCAGACTCCAAAAGCTTTAAATAGAGATCATTTTTCCTGAACAAAATTAGAGACCACTCACATCGGAAAAATCTTGAAAAAGGTGATGATAAATTTGATTATGTGCTTCTGTGTCATCGACCTTAATCTACCATGATAACAACTTCCCAGACCGCATTTACTCGAGGTCAGCAACCGTATAGGACTTTCCTTGTGGTATTCGAAGTAAGTTTAATAAATAACAGGGTTAATATCTGAAGTATTGGATCGATAAATAAAATAATATCTCTGAAATGAATGGATTAAGAATATAACGTTTGGGATGTTTACTTTTCACAAACAAAACAAACTTTGACCAATGATGAAGTGTTAGAGCATCAACTGATATGATATCATAAGGTAGGAATGGAAGGAAAGATATAACATTGGGAGATATTCCAGTATACTACACTCCGGAAGGGCATGTTGTACGAGGAATGGAGCAGTGGGAGGGATGACAGGCGTCCAAAGGATCGCAAAGACTGTACTTTTGAGTCCCCCATATCCTTTAAGGTTATCATTCGCACCCGATCCGCGCAGGAGCTTGGGGTTGCACCACACTGTGAAGCAGCGAGCTGCCAGGTTGCCAGTGTGACCTGGGGTAAGGAAGGGCATCTCGGGAAATTAAACTGTCATTCCCATCCATTGCTGCTGCATCATCTCCTGGCGGTCCTCTGACCCTATGTCACCTTATCTGCATATGTTGGTTCAATTTTACGGCATAACTTTAACCTATATATTATTATCCATCTATAATATTTCATCTTAGCAAAGTTGTTTTTATACAATTGATTTTTCATCTTATATTAAACATCGTACTGGCTTCCAAATGATAGTTAGCATGATTATCAAATATAGGTGATTGACATAAATGGATACATCTTATACGTTTTATCATTTAATTTATTTAACTACCCGGTTATTGATGAGTATCATTCATCAAAAGAGATTAGTGATTAAACAAATGCAATTACTGATTAAAATATTTTTCAATGTTCAACGGATTTCACGCAATATGATCATGTATAATGTGTCATCAAAGTCAAGGTAGAAAATCATATTCGGTTTCCATAAAGATAAATTAATAACAGCTATAATATGAGGTATGGCGAGTATTGCTTAAGGCACAAAGAAATATCCTTGGAAAATAACAAATAATTAAGGTATTGGATGTAACAGAGTTACAAATTAAGTCATAACACACGAAAGCTTCACAACTATTGCAGGGAAAGTGATTGGTGTATCTTTTTTTTTAAATTGCGGGAAATAAATTGTTCATGTTAAAGTCAATATCAATCTTGTAAGACATAATTCCTCAAAAGAGAACCCTATCTCATTGTGTTGGACGATTTAATTAGCAGGGTTAATTTCTTTCATCAATTATTGCAAATATCTGTGTGATTAGGATTGCCTTTGGGTTAAAAAGGACCAATAATGTTATGGTGTTAATGATAACACTGTGGATGTGAGCGATGATATGAGAAGACCGTGATTCTAATTACCCTATCGTGCGTGCGCTGATTTCCAAAGAGATGGACCGCACTCTGAGTTGTATCAATGCCCTCGTCACTGAAAGCTATTATAGCCATTAATGCCCAGCTCAGAAAATGAAATATTATGGGAATGAATACAATAGTATAACATTTCTATTTCAACCACAGTTTTTGTCCTAGTTCTGGATCTGTTAGGCGTGTCATGTTGTTAAACGAGAAAGAAATCTTTGACAACTTCATTTAAACCCCCTATTCATTCTGAATTATTACAATTGCGTTTGGGATGCAATTAATCACGGCAGAAATCTTCCACGGATTTAATAAAATGATAATTTCTTATAAATGATAAATTGCAGTCGTTAGGGCAAGATTGAAGACCACGTGTGATCGCGGTGCCTGTTCTAACCACATCTTAGTTATAACCTGATTAATCTAACACAAAGATACATTTAAAAAAGCTGAAAACTGGCCGTGACAGCAATCAGCATACTAGACCTCAGTCTTTCCAAGGTTTCAATATTATCTTTATATTAATCTTTTCAAGTATCCTGTTTGCAGCCCAACTATCTGATTCCATAGGACTATATTTACCTGTATACATTTCTAAGGATGTAGGATATCACATTTTATAGGTTTTGTTTAATGGCTCAAACGCTTTCATGAACATAAACAGAAGATAAAAGAGACTTTATCATATAGAAATGCTATGAATAACTTAAATAGCTGAGCTTAAAATCTGAACAACATGGTAAAATGTTCGCATTCATTGTATAAAGAATATAAATCCATTGAAGGTCATTCAAATAACATATCATGTATCATACCTATTTAGATAATGATAATATTTTTACGTATCGCACCATGCAGATTTATATTTTCATTTTAATGATGGTCAAATAAATACAGCTGTAACTCACTTTCAAAACAATAGCAAAACAATAATTGAGATTATTAAGAATTGCTAAATGATTAAAGATATTGATAAGAACATGATGAAACCATATTTATTCCTACTAAAATCCTATCTCAATCAAGGATTAGGCAATGCTCAGTCCATCTGTTTGTTTATATTGTATAAAGCAAAAAATAGACTTTTCCTCGTGTTTTGTTTGATAGTCAAATACTTAGATACAGTGTAGATGTGTATTGGTCCATATATGAATAGTTTTGGTTGGTCTGACACTGGTCTGTTCAACTGGGCAGGCATTATGTGCCAGTTAGAGACTACTCATAGCCAATTTCAGCTGTGCAGGGTCCACGTGCTGGTCAGGGACTACTTGGTGTCCATTATCAGCTGGGCAGGGGTCAGGTGCTGGTCAGGGACTACTTGGTGTCTCGTATCAGCTGGGCAGGGGTCAGGTGCTGGTCAGGGACTACTTGGTGTCTAGTATCAGCTGGGCAGGGGTCAGGTGCTGGTCAGGGACTACTTGGTGTCTAGTATCAGCTGGGCAGGGACCAGGTCCTGGTTAGGGACTACTTGGTGTCTCGTATCAGCTGGGCAGGGGTCCGGTGCTGGTTAGGGACTACTTGGTGTCTCGTATCAGCTGGGCAGGGGCCAGGTGCTGGTTAGGGACTACTTGGTGTCTAGTATCAGCTGGGCAGGGACCAGGTGCTGGTTAGAGACTACTTGGTGTCTAGTGTCAGCTGGGCAGAGGTCAGGTGCTGGTCAGGGACTACTTGGTGTCCAGTATCAGCTGGGCAGGGGTCAGGTGCTGGCTAGAGACTACTTGGTGTCTAGTATCAGCTGGGCAGGGACCAGGTGCTGGTTAGGGACTACTTGGTGTCTAGTATCAGCTGGGCAGGGGTCAGGTGCTGGTTAGGGACTACTTGGTGTCTAGTATCAGCAGGGCAGGGGCCAGGTGCTGGTTAGGGACTACTTGGTGTCCAGTATCAGCTGGGCAGGGGTCCGGTGCTGGTCAGGGACTACTTGGTGTCTAGTATCAGCTGGGGATGGGTCAGGTGCTGGTCAGGGACTACTTGGTGTCTAGTATCAGCTGGGCAGGGGTCAGGTGCTGGTCAGGGACTACTTGGTGTCTAGTATCAGCTGGGCAGGGGTCAGGTGCTGGTTAGGGACTACTTGGTGTCTAGTATCAGCAGGGCAGGGACCAGGTGCTGGTCAGGGACTACTTGGTGTCTAGTATCAGCTGGGCAGGGGTCAGGTGCTGGTTAGGGACTACTTGGTGTCTAGTATCAGCTAGGCAGGGGTCAGGTGCTGGTTAGGGACTACTTGGTGTCTAGTATCAGCTGGGCAGGGACCAGGTGCTGGTTAGAGACTACTTGGTGTCTAGTGTCAGCTGGGCAGGGGTCAGGTGCTGGTTAGGGACTACTTGGTGTCTAGTATCAGCAGGGCAGGGACCAGGTGCTGGTCAGGGACTACCTGGTGTCTCGTATCAGCTGGGCATGGGTCAGGTGCTGGTTAGGGACTACTTGGTGTCTAGTATCAGCTGGGCAGGGGTCAGGTGCTGGTTAGGGACTACTTGGTGTCTAGTATCAGCTGGGCAGGGACCAGGTGCTGGTTAGAGACTACTTGGTGTCTAGTGTCAGCTGGGCAGGGGTCAGGTGCTGGTCAGGGACTACTTGGTGTCTAGTATCAGCTGGGCAGGGGCCAGGTGCTGGTTAGGGACTACTTGGTGTCTAGTATCAGCTGGGCAGGGGTCAGGTGCTGGTTAGAGACTACTTGGTGTCCAGTATCAGCTGGGCAGGGGTCAGGTCCTGGTTAGGGACTACCTGGTGTCTAGTATCAGCTGGGCAGGGGTCAGGTGCTGGTTAGAGACTACTTGGTGTCTAGTATCAGCTGGGCAGGGGTCAGGTCCTGGTTAGGGACTACTTGGTGTCCAGTATCAGCTGGGCAGGGGTCAGGTGCTGGTTAGGGACTACTTGGTGTCTGGTATCAGCTGGGCAGGGGTCAGGTGCTGGTTAGGGACTACTTGGTGTCTAGTATCAGCTGGGCAGGGGTCAGGTGCTGGTTAGGGACTACTTGGTGTCTGGTATCAGCTGGGCAGGGGTCAGGTGCTGGTTAGAGACCACTTGGTGTCTAGTATCAGCTGGGCAGGGGTCAGGTGCTGGTTAGGGACTACTTGGTGTCTAGTATCAGCTGGGCAGGGGTCAGGTGCTGGTTAGGGACTACTTGGTGTCTAGTATCAGCTGGGCAGGGGTCAGGTCCTGGTTAGAGACTACTTGGTGTCCAGTATCAGCTGGGCAGGGGTCAGGTCCTGGTTAGGGACTACCTGGTGTCTAGTATCAGCTGGGCAGGGGTCAGGTGCTGGTTAGAGACTACTTGGTGTCTAGTATCAGCTGGGCAGGGGTCAGGTCCTGGTTAGGGACTACTTGGTGTCTAGTATCAGCTGGGCAGGGGTCAGGTGCTGGTTAGAGACTACTTGGTGTCCAGTATCAGCTGGGCAGGGGTCAGGTCCTGGTTAGGGACTACCTGGTGTCTAGTATCAGCTGGGCAGGGGTCAGGTGCTGGTTAGAGACTACTTGGTGTCTAGTATCAGCTGGGCAGGGGTCAGGTCCTGGTTAGGGACTACTTGGTGTCCAGTATCAGCTGGGCAGGGGTCAGGTGCTGGTTAGGGACTACTTGGTGTCTGGTATCAGCTGGGCAGGGGTCAGGTGCTGGTTAGGGACTACTTGGTGTCTAGTATCAGCTGGGCAGGGGTCAGGTGCTGGTTAGGGACTACTTGGTGTCTGGTATCAGCTGGGCAGGGGTCAGGTGCTGGTTAGAGACCACTTGGTGTCTAGTATCAGCTGGGCAGGGGTCAGGTGCTGGTTAGGGACTACTTGGTGTCTAGTATCAGCTGGGCAGGGGTCAGGTGCTGGTTAGGGACTACTTGGTGTCTAGTATCAGCTGGGCAGGGGTCAGGTGCTGGTTAGGGACTACTTGGTGTCTAGTATCAGCTGGGCAGGGGCCAGGTCCTGGTTAGGGACTACTTGGTGTCTGGTATCAGCTGGGCAGGGGTCAGGTGCTGGTTAGAGACTACTTGGTGTCCAGTATCAGCTGGGCAGGGGTCAGGTGCTGGTTAGGGACTACTTGGTGTCCAGTATCAGCTGGGCAGGGGTCAGGTGCTGGTTAGGGACTACTTGGTGTCCAGTATCAGCTGGGCAGGGGCCAGGTCCTGGTTAGGGACTACTTGGTGTCTGGTATCAGCTGGGCAGGGGTCAGGTGCTGGTTAGAGACTACTTGGTGTCTAGTATCAGCTGGGCAGGGGCCAGGTGCTGGTTAGAGACTACTTGGTGTCTAGTATCAGCTGGGCAGGGGTCAGGTGCTGGTTAGGGACTACTTGGTGTCCAGTATCAGCTGGGCAGGGGTCAGGTGCTGGTTAGGGACTACTTGGTGTCTAGTATCAGCTGGGCAGGGGCCAGGTCCTGGTTAGGGACTACTTGGTGTCTGGTATCAGCTGGGCAGGGGTCAGGTGCTGGTTAGAGACTACTTGGTGTCTAGTATCAGCTGGGCAGGGGCCAGGTGCTGGTTAGGGACTACTTGGTGTCCAGTATCAGCTGGGCAGGGGTCAGGTGCTGGTTAGGGACTACTTGGTGTCTGGTATCAGCTGGGCAGGGGTCAGGTGCTGGTTAGGGACTACTTGGTGTCTGGTATCAGCTGGGCAGGGGTCAGGTGCTGGTTAGGGACTACTTGGTGTCTAGTATCAGCTGGGCAGGGGTCAGGTGCTGGTTAGGGACTACTTGGTGTCTGGTATCAGCTGGGCAGGGGTCAGGTGCTGGTTAGAGACCACTTGGTGTCTAGTATCAGCTGGGCAGGGGTCAGGTGCTGGTTAGGGACTACTTGGTGTCTAGTATCAGCTGGGCAGGGGTCAGGTGCTGGTTAGAGACTACTTGGTGTCTAGTGTCAGCTGGGCAGGGGTCAGGTGCTGGTTAGAGACTACTTGGTGTCTAGTATCAGCTGGGCAGGGGTCAGGTCCTGGTTAGGGACTACTTGGTGTCTAGTATCAGCTGGGCAGGGGTCAGGTGCTGGTCAGGGACTACTTGGTGTCCAGTATCAGCTGGGCAGGGGCCAGGTGCTGGTTAGGGACTACTTGGTGTCTAGTATCAGCTGGGCAGGGGTCAGGCGCTGGTCAGGGACTACTTGGTGTCTAGTATCAGCTGGGCAGGGGTCAGGTGCTGGTCAGGGACTACTTGGTGTCCAGTATCAGCTGGGCAGGGGCCAGGTGCTGGTTAGGGACTACTTGGTGTCTAGTATCAGCTGGGCAGGGGTCAGGCGCTGGTCAGGGACTACTTGGTGTCTAGTATCAGCTGGGCAGGGGTCAGGCGCTGGTCAGGGACTACTTGGTGTCCAGTATCAGCTGGGCAGGGGCCAGGTGCTGGTTAGAGACTACTTGGTGTCTAGTGTCAGCTGGGCAGGGGTCAGGTGCTGGTCAGGGACTACCTGGTGTCTAGTATCAGCTGGGCAGGGGTCAGGTCCTGGTTAGGGACTACTTGGTGTCTAGTATCAGCTGGGCAGGGGTCAGGTGCTGGTTAGGGACTACTTGGTGTCTAGTATCAGCTGGGCAGGGGCCAGGTCCTGGTTAGGGACTACTTGGTGTCCAGTATCAGCTGGGCAGGGGTCAGGTGCTGGTTAGAGACTACTTGGTGTCTAGTATCAGCTGGGCAGGGGCCAGGTGCTGGTTAGAGACTACTTGGTGTCTAGTATCAGCTGGTCAGGGGCCAGGTGCTGGTTAGAGACTACTTGGTGTCTAGTATCAGCTGGGCAGGGGTCAGGTGCTGGTCAGGGACTACTTGGTGTCCAGTATCAGCTGGGCAGGGGCCAGGTGCTGGTTAGAGACTACTTGGTGTCTAGTGTCAGCTGGGCAGGGGTCAGGTGCTGGTCAGGGACTACCTGGTGTCTAGTATCAGCTGGGCAGGGGTCAGGTCCTGGTTAGGGACTACTTGGTGTCTAGTATCAGCTGGGCAGGGGCCAGGTGCTGGTTAGAGACTACTTGGTGTCTAGTGTCAGCTGGGCAGGGGTCAGGTGCTGGTCAGGGACTACTTGGTGTCTAGTATCAGCTGGGCAGGGGTCAGGTGCTGGTTAGAGACTACTTGGTGTCTAGTGTCAGCTGGGCAGGGGTCAGGTGCTGGTTAGGGACTACTTGGTGTCTAGTATCAGCTGGGCAGGGGCCAGGTGCTGGTCAGGGACTACTTGGTGTCTAGTATCAGCAGGGCAGGGGCCAGGTGCTGGCTAGAGACTACTGGGTGTCTAGTATCAGCTGGGGATGGGTCAGGTGCTGGTCAGGGACTACCTGGTGTCTAGTATCAGCTGGGCAGGGGTCAGGTGCTGGTCAGGGACTACCTGGTGTCTAGTATCAGCTGGGCAGGGGTCCGGTGCTGGTCAGGGACTACTTGGTGTCTAGTGTCAGCTGGGCAGGGGTCCGGTGCTGGTTAGGGACTACTTGGTGTCTAGTATCAGCTGGGCAGGGGTCAGGTGCTGGTCAGGGACTACCTGGTGTCTAGTATCAGCTGGGCAGGGGCCAGGTCCTGGTTAGGGACTACTTGGTGTCTAGTATCAGCTGGGCAGGGGTCAGGTGCTGGTCAGGGACTACTTGGTGTCTAGTATCAGCTGGGCAGGGGTCAGGTGCTGGTCAGGGACTACTTGGTGTCTAGTATCAGCTGGGCAGGGGTCAGGTGCTGGTCAGGGACTACCTGGTGTCTAGTATCAGCTGGGCAGGGGCCAGGTCCTGGTTAGGGACTACTTGGTGTCTAGTATCAGCTGGGCAGGGGTCAGGTGCTGGTTAGGGACTACTTGGTGTCTAGTATCAGCTGGGCAGGGGTCCGGTGCTGGTTAGGGACTACTTGGTGTCTAGTATCAGCTGGGCAGGGGTCAGGTGCTGGTCAGGGACTACTTGGTGTCCAGTATCAGCTGGGCAGGGGTCAGGTGCTGGTTAGAGACTACTTGGTGTCTAGTATCAGCAGGGCAGGGGTCAGGTGCTGGTTAGGGACTACTTGGTGTCTAGTATCAGCTGGGCAGGGGTCAGGTGCTGGTTAGGGACTACTTGGTGTCTAGTATCAGCTGGGCAGGGGTCAGGTGCTGGTCAGGGACTACTTGGTGTCCAGTATCAGCTGGGCAGGGGTCAGGTGCTGGTTAGAGACTACTTGGTGTCTAGTATCAGCAGGGCAGGGGTCAGGTGCTGGTTAGGGACTACTTGGTGTCTAGTATCAGCTGGGCAGGGGTCCGGTGCTGGTTAGGGACTACTTGGTGTCTAGTATCAGCTGGGCAGGGGTCAGGTGCTGGTCAGGGACTACTTGGTGTCCAGTATCAGCTGGGCAGGGGTCAGGTGCTGGTTAGAGACTACTTGGTGTCTAGTATCAGCAGGGCAGGGGTCAGGTGCTGGTTAGGGACTACTTGGTGTCTAGTATCAGCTGGGCAGGGGTCAGGTGCTGGTCAGGGACTACTTGGTGTCTAGTATCAGCTGGGCAGGGGTCAGGTGCTGGTTAGGGACTACTTGGTGTCTAGTATCAGCAGGGCAGGGGTCAGGTGCTGGTCAGGGACTACTTGGTGTCTAGTATCAGCTGGGCAGGGGTCCGGTGCTGGTTAGGGACTACTTGGTGTCTAGTATCAGCTGGGCAGGGGTCAGGTGCTGGTCAGGGACTACTTGGTGTCCAGTATCAGCTGGGCAGGGGTCAGGTGCTGGTTAGAGACTACTTGGTGTCTAGTATCAGCAGGGCAGGGGTCAGGTGCTGGTTAGGGACTACTTGGTGTCTAGTATCAGCTGGGCAGGGGTCAGGTGCTGGTTAGGGACTACTTGGTGTCTAGTATCAGCTGGGCAGGGGTCAGGTGCTGGTCAGGGACTACTTGGTGTCCAGTATCAGCTGGGCAGGGGTCAGGTGCTGGTTAGAGACTACTTGGTGTCTAGTATCAGCAGGGCAGGGGTCAGGTGCTGGTTAGGGACTACTTGGTGTCTAGTATCAGCTGGGCAGGGGTCCGGTGCTGGTTAGGGACTACTTGGTGTCTAGTATCAGCTGGGCAGGGGTCAGGTGCTGGTCAGGGACTACTTGGTGTCCAGTATCAGCTGGGCAGGGGTCAGGTGCTGGTTAGAGACTACTTGGTGTCTAGTATCAGCAGGGCAGGGGTCAGGTGCTGGTTAGGGACTACTTGGTGTCTAGTATCAGCTGGGCAGGGGTCAGGTGCTGGTCAGGGACTACTTGGTGTCTAGTATCAGCTGGGCAGGGGTCAGGTGCTGGTTAGGGACTACTTGGTGTCTAGTATCAGCAGGGCAGGGGTCAGGTGCTGGTCAGGGACTACTTGGTGTCTAGTATCAGCTGGGCAGGGGTCAGGTGCTGGTCAGGGACTACTTGGTGTCCAGTATCAGCTGGGCAGGGGTCAGGTGCTGGTTAGGGACTACTTGGTGTTTGGGTGCCAGGTGTTGATTATCGCCAATTTGGTGTCTAGTATTCAGCTGGATAAGGGTCAGACCACTCACGATGTTGTGAAAAGTGTGTCGAAGAGACCAATGAATTTTCTGGCCACTGATCATTTATGCTGCGTAAAACATTTATTAAGGGCTGAAATATGTGCCAAACTAATTAAATAACCGCTCAATAACCGCTCAAATGTCTATGACATACATACAAGTTAGTAGAGGCAGTAAGAGCAATACAACTTTCACGAAGTCAGCAATTATCATGTCATAAATATTTCCACGGGCAGAATCATGAGACAACCTTTTTTCATAAACTCAATTTCTTATTGCTTAAAAGCGCATGTTTTCTTACTCTTTAGATCGAGCATTCTCTTTTGTCAGAAGATGTTAGATTCGTCATGACGCATTAACGCACAGGAAATGTGAGACTTGTGGGTAAATTATTCTCTCTTTAAGGTTTTAGGTTTTTTGCATTTAGCTTGGCTTCTATTTATTTGATATGCCCCACCCCCGCCACCTGGAAGGAAATTGTGATTCAACTATCACAAAATCCGACGTTCCAGAGGAAAAGAAACACTTCTTGGTTCAAAGAAACTATGTAATCAGCAAAATAATAAATTGGGTCTTTTTTAATAGACATAACATGATACCTGGACATCTTTCTCAATACAATGTAGCACTACCTTTGCGCTATTGATTAAAATACAATGTGACATTTTTCTTAAAACATTGTCTCATTATATATAGTTTGTTGACAGTGTTCAATGGATGATTTAGATCTTAGGAGACTAAGCTATTTTCAAACAGCAGGGTTGAAAGGTAAAAATAATTACATTATGTAAAGAAAAAGGTGATTAAAAATCTGATTTCGTGAAAGCTTTAAGCCAAAGAGTGGCAGCGTCTTGCGTATATTGCACGCCCATAATGAACACTGCTTTTATTAAGGGAACACGTTTCTTTACACTCGTGACCAATTTCGAATATTAATATTACAACCACTCATGACTGCAAATGTTCATTTATTAGATTTTTTTATTTCATTAAATCTGAGGGAACAAATTAGTGCAGTGATTCATTGCATCCCAATGCGGTTGCATTTATTCAGAAAATGAATAAGGGTTTAAATGAAGTTGTCAATGATTTCATTGATATTTCTTAATACTAACCCGGAATTATATGTAGAAAAGGCAAAACACGTGCTATTTTTCTCATGAAAGAACAATTGTATTCATCATACCATGGATGTGAATGCGGCGGGCAGTATATAATGTGAATGTTAACTATTCACCAATTACTGCGATTGTTTTGTCGCATTGTTTGCAGCCTCTCCGACGGATAATCAGGGCTCCGGACACTGCGGTCCACAGGGACTCTCAGAATGGCAGCCCGCTGGTTATGTAATAATGGCCAGCATTCTAAGAGCTTCCCACTCATGGCTTTATTTCTATGTACATACATGATTGACCAACAACCAAATACATTGTTGCAGATGTACATCTCCATAGTGTGATGGAATAGCAGACTAGACATTGAGTTTTAGTAGCAAGCAATCGAAATAAATGTACAATCTTGCCATTATACACTGACATAGACACGATCAGCATGCTGTTAAATTGTTAATCAATACTATGAACTCCACAGTTATAAAGTGGGTTGAGTCTTAAATAGTTTATATTTGATTCTTGGAGACCTATATGACAGAGCACGTGGATAAGTCATAAATCTGGTCAATGGTCAATGACCGGATGGCTTACATCTCACGCCACTGGCCTCACCAATGTTTACAACCATTTTATTCCTCTGTGCATAGACCCAGGAGAAGTATAACCTTTTGATACTTCAGCAATGACCACCAAATAGGCTATTAAGGTGTGTCAGAATATCGACTGTGTTTCAGGACAGCGATCTTGAAACACTCAGAATATGAGATTTGAGCAGCTCTCAGAGTTTGTAGCAGAGAATGGCAAAGTTGGGAATCTGAATCCTCATCTCAAATTCGGCTATCTGTAATAACACCCCTGTAATATGAATATAATAAAGGTAATATGACAATGTATATCTCAATTTCGAGTTATTCTTTTTTTTAAGTGCTACAGGGTATTCACTCCTATTTTTTGCCTGACTATATAGGACTTACCTTTTCCTTTATTGATTTGCTCTCTGTTGAATTATATCGACACAAATCACAACTAACACATCACATCACATTATGCATATTCTAAGGAGAGTTAACACCATTATGTGCTGGATTGGTATTCCCTAAAGTGAGTACTCATTTTATCTTAATTTGCGGGAACATTACAAGGTTATCTCTAATGCATATACAGAGTAGCTGTAGGATGTAGTGTTGACAGGCTGTGCTCAGATATGAATGTTACATCATGTCATCGCCCATGCATAAAATACGAATGACAGGGTTACCCCTGTTGTCTTGGAAGTTTTCCCGGAGCCTTGTCAAACTTTTGGAAGTCAGGCTTTATCTTCATCTTGAGGCATGTCTCTGCTACACAAGTAGGATTTAGATCTAATACTATTAGAACACAGGCAGAGTTTATGACGATTGTCAAATTGAGTCCCCAGGCTTGATTTATCCCTCATATGGCGACAACAGACTAACAATACTTGAAGCTTCCTACCAAGATATGTCCTATCAAGATACTTGTACTGCCGTATACCCAGAAAGTATGGCGTATGTTAAAAGATTTGCTACCGACTCAAACCAAGTTTCTAAAATACGAAAATAACCATCTACCAGGTCATACTTGTATATTACCTTTATGAGAAAATATGTCATATTTAGGGTGTTTATCCTCAGGCAAGATAATAATTGAATTAAAGGTCTTTGCTATTTATATATATATATATATATATATATATATATATATATATATATATATATATATATATATATATATATATATATATATATATATATATATATATATATATATATATATATATATATATATATATATATATATATATATTAATAGAGTGATTCTCGAATGTGTCCTCTTGTGTTAGTTATATGTCAAATATCTCACATAGCCTGTCAAATATATCATCTGTTTGTCACATCTCGACAAAAAACTCTGTGAAATGTCAGTATAAATACTCCTTCGCTATTCAGTGGGCCCACCAACTGCCAATATCAATTAGCAAATCTTCCCGGGCTAATGTCATGCCTTCGCTGCTTGTTGACCTTCATAGTTAAATGCGTGAAGACAAGAAAGGGTTGAAACAAGCCACAGGCTGATGATATAACAAATGTCATAGTGTAAGCAAGCAGTGGTACATCAGCACATGGTTTGATACCTTCCATCTCCTGGGTGCTCCCTCCCACATCACCTCAACTATATACACTTGCATCACTGATAAATATAATATTATTTTTTTAAATCAGTGCAATCACACTTTAAGACAGACTTGTGTCACTACTTGCATTGTGTTATATGACTGTGATCTATAAATTTCAATGTGCGTCGACAGGACCAAATTGGATGATAAATGTTTCAGCGGTTTATAGCAGTCAGTCTATATGGTAATGGAGATTAAACGTAATAGTCTATGGTCGTTTTGCAAACAGAAAAAAAAGCCATACTCGTCCAATCGTTCGGCTGCACGAGCACAGTTTGGAACCATACTTTAATTTTCTGCTAAATGGATTGTCATGGTGTGGGCAGTCTGGGACACGAGGAATAGGCATTGGTTTGGTGCTAAAAACGGTTGTTGGCTTTAGACTCTTGTGAAAGGAGCACTTTTTGTCAAAGTTCTGGATGCGTTTATAGCAAAGGAGAAACATAAAAGAGGTAGACTCTTACCATTCTATGTGACCTTTCCCCAAATCTTTGTCATTACCTGACACTCTTAAACCTTTGCCTCTAATGAATAGGCCCATCTTTGATGCCCAGATGCCCAGATTAGTTCAAGTCGTAATGGTGCTAATATATTTACAGTTTTCAGACAGATGGAAAGAGCAAAGAAATGTTGAGCACATAAAGTTAAGCAATATGCCACTTTGAATATCATCTTGGAAAGTTACTCAGTGTGCCACATTAAGTTACTCTATGAGGGTTTGTCTTATATAAACAATACCAAATACTGTGGCCAAATACTGTGACTACTATGGCCTTCAAATATAAAGTAAGACTCCCTTTTGATCAACCAATATATTTAACATCATGGAACATGTATATAAACGCTTTGTATCTGATGCCATGTTGATTTTTGGTGACGCTAAACGTAAAGGCCAGGTTACGTTCCTTTATCACGGAGATTTGGCGAGACTTCCGCTGAATTTGTAGGGCCATTTTGTCTCGCCAATCCGCGCCCTGCGATGTGTGAAAAACGTGATAAGCATTTAGAGATGTCCAAAAAAATCACACTTGAGCATATTAAACCTTTCTTATTTATAGGCATACCATTTTCTAAAAATATATACTTTCTTATGTAAATTTATTT
The DNA here is from genome assembly GCA_949316495.1 of Amphiduros pacificus. Classification (NCBI taxonomy): domain Eukaryota; kingdom Metazoa; phylum Annelida; class Polychaeta; order Phyllodocida; family Hesionidae; genus Amphiduros; species Amphiduros pacificus. Next base: position 17,481,973 of record OX439002.1, on the reverse strand, counting down.
ATAAATGACAAAGCATTATTAGTAAAATATTCAAAACAGGATTCGAATACTCAAATTGGATTTCAATTCAAATTATTTGGCATGACAGATAAAATCATAGTTTATTCCAATATTTTGTATTAATAGGGACGCTTGGCATTAATTCAAGTGATAGGACATTTTTATTCTTCACCTCGCTATCCCTTGGCAATGCATATCACAAGAAACGAATATTAGCTGTAATATATGACTCGTTTCGTTTCAGGCCAGGATTGTTTGGCTTTTCTTATCTGAATATATGACCAAGGACTTCGAAATCTCTGAATACAACTCTTGCAAGCCCATGGGCAAACTAATATGGTGAATTAGAAATGTTCAGAATTAATTATGAAACAGCATGGATCTTACCAGACAGACTGAAGAGAACATAAGCGGAATATGATTAGGTTTATAAAATCTGTCCGGATTAGTGAAAACACGGCATGATGACTATACTTAGGGAGGGTAATATGTTCTCATCGTATTATACTGTGTGTTGTGTAGATCTCGTGGCATTTCGCATGTTTGGCAAGGACGCCATCACCTAAAAGCAAATGGTCTAATCGGGAAGCATAATCCTGATGAATCTTTTCCAAACAGGCGCGCACACTACCAACTCAATTGCCGGCTTACTGCTAGATGGAAAGGATAATTGTCTGCATTATCTCATAGATTAGTCTGCCAGGTAAATCGTGAACATGTTTAATCTTATTCAATCTATTTCATTAGACAGTCAAGTGCCTGCATATCGAAAAAGGAGAGTGGTCCATAGGCTTTTCTCTCTGCCATGTGAAGTCATGAAGGCAGGATCCTATAATTTGAAACCGCAGACATTGTACACTGTTTACTTTTCTTGTTATCCATGTCACGTCTTTGGAGTGTGCTTCCTGAAATGACAATTATCCATAATTAAGTTAAGTCGTACTCCAATAGAATGTTAATTTGTCCCCTTTCACGGTTTTAAGGTCACCCTCGGGTGTCGAGGCGCCATGGCAGTGCATGCAGCTGTTCTGGACAAGGTGTACACATAACAAGCTCTTGTCACTAAAAAAAACAATTTAGAGAAAATTGTGTTTTGTGTCAAAATAAATGGAAATTGCAATGGAGAAACCTTTGGAAATATTTGGAGAAAATTGTGTTTTGTATCAAAATCAAAATAAATGGAGGAAGAAATGGAAAACCATTTTTCTGATTTTTTGTTATCATATAAAGTGTCACATGGCATTTAACATTTTTACATTTTTTTCACTTATATATTGCACTTCCGCTCGAGTTACAATATAACATTCTGTTTTTTTCATAATGCTATCAAACAAAAATATCACAAATATATGTAAAATGTAAAGCTTGTCAAGGTTGTGACTTATTTACTTTCTGAGAAGTTTGATCCATCTATAGAATATAGAATGTCATTATAACAAATGTGACACACTATTTCACTTTGGAATCATCTAGTGCGTTACGGGCTAAATCATCACGATGGATGTATTGTAAACTCCCAAAAATTAACTATTTTTGAAATCTCAACATTTTCTTGACTTGTAATTGTCACCCACAATACGTATCTTATCAGTGTGATTCCATTATGATTTCACAACTTTGAAATATTTAATTCAAGTTCCATATCTTTGTCAAAACAACTTTACAGTATGAAATATCTCAGGCAGGAAAATCGCAAGAAAGAGATACTTCATGAGCTATCCATTGATATATTATTTATTTTGATTAACACATTATTGATTCACACCTTTCGAAATCATGTTGTATATTTTTGGTCTTAGTTTTTATATTTAAAAAGTGCATTTTACCCACAGCAAACTCTTGTTGACCCATGAAACTGAGTTTTTTCTATGATATGGATTAAGTATATGTTGTTATTTTCTTAATGCTATCAAATATGTAAGCAACGTTGACATTTCTGTCAACACATTGGAAAGATATCCCTATAAGTACGCGTAAGCATTTTAAAATGCAAATCGCTTTAGTTTTGTGATTTTAAACCACTTTTAAACAAACATCTATTGGCAGCGCAAGCCCTTCTCGGTGGGAAGCTTAATGGCTTTACCGAATATGGATTTACATCAATACGTCTATATACTGAACGTAGTGCAGAGAGATTGTAATATCCCAACATTTCTGGTCATTTTCTTGGAGGAGGGACAATCATTAATAACGATGAAGCTGACATCCGTTTTTTTTGGTTTGGAGGAAGCGCATCATTCACTCAACAAACAGTATGCACATAAAATGATAGATTGATCAATTCTAAAGAAAACCCTTAACATGTTTCAACCATATTTAGCATGCTTCGAACGTTATCAATACCCAATAAAATAAGAAAACGATTATTTAGTACTCTGTCCTAGCTGATCACTCTCATCTCATCTGAGACGGGATTCACGTTTATAGAAACCAGCAGACAATCTATAGCCCTCCCAAGGGACAGTCACACCCTCTTGTTGAATCTCGTCTGTGTGTGATTTATATGAGTCTTTGCACGTGGTCAGAGAATGATTACGTCATGATGTTGTCTTCTTTGACAGAGGCTCTTAAACAATCACCCCACACGTCTGACTTGCAATGCCTTGTAAGAAAAAAAATAAATTGCCTCCAATCAAACGCCAGAGCAAGCCTTTCAGTTATTCTTGTATCTTGCAAACCTAATTGGATTTTAGACATAAATCATTTGCTTCCGAACATTTATACTGATTGAAAGAGGATACCGAATTACAAGCGCATTTTAACTACTTGAAAAGTATTTCACTAATTTCTCCCTGAGTGTTTGTTCAATAAAAGACGAGTAATAACTTTGACGTATCATTTCTTCTTAACGATAGATGATATAACTGAAATGAAAAAAACGCTATTTAAGAAATTAATGGAGGCAAACAAGGAAATTACAGTGTGTTTTTGACAAAGAATATAGCTTTTGTGAAGATTCTATGATTAAAATGCATTTTGTATTATATTAAGGTGATTTATTATCATTTCCTCTAATATATCTAATGGAAGTGAATCAAGTAGCACTTTATGGTTTAAAAAACATGACTCATGGGATTCAAGGATGAGGGTATTTATCTCAAATTGATAAAAGATCTAATTGAATATTACAATAGTGCAAATATCTACCACAATTACTTAAAATAAAGTTATGTGAAAGTTTTCATTGCAAACTAGTCTCAAAGAATGATAATTTAAACGCAATAATTTTACAGTGTCTTGCACCAGGGAGGTCACCTCTCTCAGTGTCTTGCACCAGGGAGGCCACCTCTCTCAGCTCATATGACCTCTTGCTCATCCCATCTCGTGTACCGCGAGACTATCTCTCCACCACAACGAGGTTGCTAAATGATATCATAACGAAGCAGATTCTCTTGAGAATTCCCGATACTTTACCATTGCTTTAATAAAAGTTTTTTTTCTTTGTCTTGTTCGCATCTAAGTTCTGATGGGAACTGATTTGACTAGAATTTCTGTTTCTTCACTAATGAAAATCAAGGCCTGTGTTCTTGTCTTGGACGATAAGCTTATTTTGAGAAGTATTCCCTCTGGATACAGAAGATACCATGCAATATCAGTAGGCCTTGTCACTCTGCTTTACCATCACTTTTCACGCAAACATTTACTTTAGATTTTGATGCACAAGATTGTCAGTAAATTAATTAAAAGATATAATAAATAAATAAATAAATAAATAAATAAATAAATAAATAAATAAATAAATAAATAAATAAATAAATAAATAAATAAATAAATAAATAAATAAATAAATAAGTAAGTAAGTAAGTAAGTAAGTAAGTAAGTAAGTAAGTAAGTAAGTAAGTAAGTAAGTAAGTAAGTAAGTAAGTAAGTAAGTAAATAAATAAATAAATAAATTAATAATTAAATAAATAAATAAATAAATAAATAAATAAATAAATAAATAAATAAATAAATAAATAAATAAATAAATAAATAAATAAATAAATAAATAAATAAATAAATAAATAAATAAATAAATAAATAAATAAATAAATAAATAAATAAATAAATAAATAAATAAATAAATAAATAAATAAATAAATAAATAAATAAATAAATAAATAAATAAATAAATAAATAAATAAATAAATAAATAAATAAATAAATAAATAAATAAATAAATAAATAAATAAATAAATAAATAAATAAATAAATAAATAAATAAATAAATAAATAAATAAATAAATAAATAAATAAATAAATAAATAAATAAATAAATAAATAAATAAATATATATATATCTATATTCATGGAAGGAATGCGAACCGTTTTGACATAAATCATTACATACGATGATCTTTGTAAAGCCATAATATAATATTTCACATTTACAATATATCAATTGCTAGCTGCTGTAAGTACATACGACACTATCAGATGTGCAGGCAATATGTTCATAGCTGTTGGACATGACAGCTTTCTGTACCCTCTTGATCATGTAATGGTCAACCTACTGGTCATAGCAATTAATGGGCTACAAACAAATTCCATAAGAATGTTATTCCACCGATCATTCTATTCAAGACGTACATACCTCCTTCAAACTTATGTCAAGTAAATCACATTCCAACGAAGAGATCCCAGATTGATACTAGTATTTTACTCATGAGAATATAAGAGAGTTTTAGGCTTTTCTCAAACATTTTACAACTATTATGATTTACTGCTTCCAGAGCTTAGTTTCCACTATGACAAATGATTTTGCTGCCGACACAATACGTGCGAATGCTTTCACCCTACGCAACCTTTTAATCCCCAACCACTGTTACTTACCAAAAACTTTCTTTCACATTTGTTTTTATCTCTTTGGGAAAAAACCAGAATAGCAAAACAACATGGTGATAACCACTTATTTTTACAATAATGTTGGCCATTAAATCACACATTAGTAGTAAAGGACCCTTCACTATATATCAAAGCATTCTATAAGGCATGGCATATAGCGAAGAAAATATAACTTTAAAACGGACCTAAAAGCAAGAATATGTGTGTACGTCAGGCCAATCTAAATATAATAGCGAATTTCTGCAGGATCCAACAAGATCTCATTTGATTCTGTTATCCTGTTGTAGTATAAAAATATCTTTTTCATTACAAATATAATTATTTGAGTGTAATATGTTCATTTACATGTAAATAGAACTATTGTCAGGTGTTGAGCAATTTTTCTGTTTTTTGTATTACTACCTCTGAGAGGTTAATGACAAATAGTTATTGAAAATTGAAAATGCAGACAATTCTTATCCTGAGTTTTAATGTCTAATATCATACTACATATAACAAATATCTCATTTTTCATGAAGTTAAACATTATTGACCATTTTAAAAATAAAACTGTTATCACTTGGCTGTATATGTTTATACTTAAGTTTGAATTTGTATGCAACAGTTTATATATTAAGTTCTATCGAATATACTTTTATTCACATTTTCATTTTCATATTTCGGAAAAATAGGCGAATGTTTAGTGATTAAACAAAGACACACTATTAAAGTAAACCAGCTTGCCTTGTCATGTCACTGATTGTCAATAAGAGTAGTACATTTTATACTTGTCTGCACAATCCAGCATTAATTATAGAGATACAGCTTACAGCATCTTCCAGGGCAGGAGTTTATATGTGCATCATATTTCCATCAGACGACACATTATCCATTTCCGAAATCAGTCTAAAAAGCGGTTAAGGATATCATTTAGCTGCAGACTCCTCTGTCCATTTTTCCCTGAGTGAAGATTGAAATCTTGAGTCAGCAAGGTAAAAAACACACAATCTGTCTGCGATAGGTAAACCCCCGTCTGCTGCCAAAATCAGAAGCTCTGTAAGTGAATAGCAAGATAAATGTACGGATAACGTGCTTCTCCATGGGTTATGTGGGCAAGATAAGGTTGGCTCTGCTGAATAAGTTGCCTTTTACTTTCAGTCGGCTGTGACAAGAAGGAGACTTATGCTGAAGACTACAACTATGACGACTACGATCCACCAATCAGAATTCATGGTGAATATAAAATTATTAATGTCATTTTTAGTTATCATACAGTACTAGTAGACTTTGATTGTAGAGTTTTTTTAATTTGACTAAACCAGTGCGGTTACAGAAATGTTTTGTTGCAAATAAAATGATCTGTATGCAGTATCACTTGGAAAGTCTGACATAAAATGAACAATTCTCTACAAAAAATTCTATTTAATATTTGTAATGTACATCCTTAGTTTGTGTGAAAATACTATATAATGAAACCATATAAAATAACAAAAAGAAACATGTGCAATAGTCCTACCTTAATATATGGAACTGAATATTGAATAAAAATCACTGGATATTTAATTGAAAAACATAAATAAATATAGGTTTAGTGTTACACACTTCCAGATGACGTCATCATTATATGACAATGGTGTTTGTTGACTCTCACAAATTGTTTAATATGTTTATAACATAAATAGATCTTATAACCATTGTGTAATCACTTTACCCATTGGTGTAATTGATACGTGCACGATCGCGAATACTTTATGACAGATCCTATCATATTTTGAAAGAAAATATAATATATTTATAACCTGACGTTTGCTCATTTCTACAAAGCTTGTTATTCATATGATCAGATCATTTCCCGATAAGCATAAGCTGTCTTACCATCAAAAGAAAGAACGAATGGGTAGTGATTATGCTGTACAATATACATGTACCGATGTGCTACCACGCTGCATAGTCGTCCTATTAGACAGCAATTGAATACCCAAAACCAATTTCCTTATCTCGCCTGGGCTTACAGTTCCAATCCAACTGCACCAATTGAATAAACTAGGAGTTGTCAGATCATGCAGGGTTTGATCATTACCACTTATCCCCCTCGAATGATGAAATACTGCAAAGAACAATGCCTACAACCAGAGTATTGTGTAGGGTAAGGGCAGACACATCACCCACTTGACAGGATAGATGTATATATATATATAAGATGTGCTTCTATTACAATGCAGGTATTTTGAATAATTAACTCAACACGTGGCACCTGCTTAAATGATTAGCCAGTAATTGAATCACTAAGTCGATATATTTGCTTAAAAGAATGTACCATTCTCAACATTTTTAGGGGTGATCATTTTTCTTCTAAATGAGAATACCATGTAGACAATTCATTGAAGCCAGTGAAACTCATGATGTCGTAAAATGTCTAGCTATAGTAACTCTCAAACGCTTGGGTCGAGATCTGTTCCAATAATTCTTTTGAGGATTCTGTTCCGTTATAAAGTCAATGGTTATATTGCATTTAACGACATTTTGTTTTTATTTCAAAGATCAAATGGGAATATTGAAGTGTACCTATAATGTAAATAATTGAGATGAGGCTCGGAAAATGCGGTCAAATATTTCTGAATTAAGCAAAATTATATTAGCAATTATTTAGAAAGGAAATTATCAATCATGTAAATAAGTCTATTTTGATCTGGTTAATTCAATTAATACATCATTTGATTTTCTCTATTTAAAAACCTGAAGAAAGACTAAAGAAAGGATTATGTGGCGATTCTTTTGAAACTTGTTTGATTAATACACTATAATAAACATTCAATTAAAATATCCCTCAAAGCTGTTGCTTAAAATGTGGACTGGTAAATTTTGTATTAAACGCATCATTGGCAAAGAGATAACCCGTTATCTTTGATGTTGTGTGACAATGACCTTGTCTTTGTGAAATATTACCACACTTCCCCGAGGCCGGTGATAAAAACAATTCTGCTTGTGTTTCATGGTTGTTAAGTAATATCATCTGTTCTCAAAATTGGAACAAACTTTCGTTATCTGATAGATGTTTGCAACACGAAGGTGATTTTTCTGATATATTCTTGATCACGTGTGGAACAAGACTGTCCGGAATTTACCTTCAAGGCTATTATCTCTTGATAAAACTATTCTGAGAAAAGCAAGCTCCGTCTGTGTCATCAGGACTATTAATCTTCTGTCAGATGCACGTTGCAAGTAATTGTTAATATTTTATTCCAATTTCGTTTTCTGTAATCATGGTTTACAAACATTTGACGTCATTAGATTTGTGATAATTACTGAGAATTTGATCAATGGGTAAAAACAAGTATATTTAATAATATCGCTACGAAATCAATCGGCTCTTACTTGACATTCAGCGGCAAATCCAGTGATCCGTCTTTGCATGTCAGAGATAATTATAGAATATTTGCTGTCTGATCAAATCGTGGTTAGACATCAGTAAATTCTGAGGAAGCAAAGCGTTTCAAATATATTCCGTTTTGTATAGAATAACTATTGTTATCTATATGCGGACAGCGCTGATAATCCGGTCCGTTGGGATAAATCCACAACCAATGTACGCTAATTAACTATAAATCTACATATGCGATAAGGACAACGTCATAAAACAAGCATATCGTGTACTGTTAATTAGATATCAGGGAATTAGTGATTTATAGTATGTTTGTAGAAGTGAGATGATACATGGCCTATGTCTGTGTGAAAAATATAATCTCTACCTTATGTAACATTGTACAATGAAGAATGGTGTGAGCCAGTTCACCTTATTGTTAGCATACATTCCTCCCATTTATGCTCCGCATACAGGAAGTCACCTAAATGATTCGTTCCCTTCATTCTTTTATGTAGCATAATACATGATTATATTGTATTGTCTTGTTTTTTTATCTCCCTATTCTGCGAATTCAGCATGATATTGAATCAATATTGCAGCTGAGATTTATCATAACATCATTAAATTTGATCATAAACAATGATATTTTATTATATTTCTTATAATGTACAGAAGACAATATCCTGTCCTAAAGCTAATCCAATGCTTTGAAATATAGCTGACTTGGTATACAGGATATCAATTTGTTTCTTATTAATCTATTTGCTACCTGTATCAGTATTTTTTATTTTTTTTCCATTTTAAGATTTTAAAATGCGGTCAAAAATGTAAAATGTAAAAACCATCTTAATTTGTACAAAGATGTTTTAAATTAAATGTTTAGTCGTTGCATGTCAAGAATTTGTATTAATCAATGTTTAAACCATAGTCCGCTGATGAATACTGACAGACATCCTCAGCGTATCATAATGCAAATGGATGGTCAGGATATTTTACCTATGACATCTCCGCGTCATACTGCACCATTTTTTCTTATAACCTGAGAAGAGGTTTAATATCAGGTGGTTTGAGTTCTTCACTACTTACATTGTTTATAGACGTGAGTCTATCTAAGACACTTTTGGCAATCATAGAATAAGACCAAATTCAGTATCGCGACCCGCCATTTGGGAAGTTTGGACTCATCGGTGTTTCATACTTTTTCCTTAAAAACGTGACTCCTGAAAATAAATCCTTCATATCCCATATAATCTTTACCTTCAGGGAACGTGGAATATGATTCCTGTGATGGTATAATTTTCATCTTCTTAGTAAAGCTATATCATCAAGTACTTTGACATATGAATCCACCTGCAGTTTCTTTTCATTTTGGGACAAGGTATAAAAACCTTCCACTAAGACATAAATTATATGACTAAACAAATTCATTATTGGGATGTCGGATACAAATTTGATATTCATTTTAATGGAATTGAATCATCCATTGCTATGGAAAAAACCTTTAGATGCAAATGAAGTATATTTTCACCTTTTTGTTTTTTACCGACCTTTCTAGCACAACTTAGGCTATATCAGGTGAGATAAAAGCATGGCCTAAGGACTAAATACCATGCTATTCCAAGAGTTACTGGGGATCTTTATTTTGCACAATCACATAGAAAAGATATCACAATCCACAGCATATCAGAACCAGTCTTGGAGCACTGGAATGAACGAGACACAACATTTTTTAAACCCTTCTTGACCACGCAGCATAGCCGAGGTACTTATTCCAACCAGGATTCGAACCCCAGACAGTATACCAACTGAGCCATGTCCCATCCTGAATTAAGTATACGTACATTTTAAATTGAGAAAAATATATTTACAGTTTTAAAAAATCGTTATGGATACGGTTTGGGTACAAACGTTGTTTTATTCTTTAATACAATAATGTTTTCCTATTATGAGGCATGTCAACTTGTTAAGTTCCCATAAAGCTCCATTCATGACGAGCGGTGAATCATCAAAGGCACAACACCTGAAGAGCCCATCCTTTGAAGTCTATGTGTGTTGTTTGAATTGGGATTGATGCCGCTTTGCCAACCTAAAAAGCGGGTTGATTGATTCACAGGACGCTGAGTAGGTATGACACCGTCCCTGGTATGAGGTTGTAAACACTGTGTACAGTACCTTAATATTTGTCATATGGGCAATAGAATGTTTCCATGACTTTCCATTTGAGAGCCATTTACCTTTTTACTGTGTTTTTGTAGATAGAGGTTTATATGAGGTTTAAATTAGCAATACATTCACCAAGGTGTCAACAGTTGAGTTTTGCTGCTTTAACGGGAAGTCGATACTTGTTGTACTTTGGCACTTATAATAATGGCATAATTAATTCATATTATATAGAAAAACGCCTTTTGTTTATTGCATGGTCAGGAACTTCAATTTTGTCGGTTAATAGATATAAATTCAATATCACAACTTCATGCTTAACATTACGTGTCAGGCCTTCAAGAGATTTCAAGCAGTTGTCAACCAACTTACACTTATCGTAAAATATTTTGACCATAACACAATACGCGCTAATGCATTTGCCCCCCTATCTGATTCAACTTGGTAATCTCCCACGCTGGTTCCATACCAAAGACTTTCCTTTAAAAGTTTGATATTTTCTCTCAAGAGAATAATACGTCATGAATACCTTTTACAGGTGTAAGTTAATTGATTGAGACTCGTCTCTCTATGTAGATATGTATATTTTCCTGGCATTATATTGTTATACTCATTCTTTTTGCGAATTATTTTGCACATCAATATTTGATGGCATTCTTTGTACGATTATAGCATTCTTTGATCATATTTACTCTTAGTGTTATGCTGTTTATCTCCATCACGCCTTGTATGATATCGAATATAGTATTTATCTCCTCAGTATATATTCCTGTGTATGTTTCCATCTGTTTTGTGCCTAGTTCAGCTAAGCAACCTGAGATATAGGGAATGATGCAAGGCCACCGATTCTACAAATGGAAATCAAACAGAGGCGTGAGGGCTTTATGTAAGGGCCGCGCACTAGGCATTCTTCTTGGCGGCATATAGAGTTTGCTAAACACACACTTTCATCAAATACTTTTATCAGACACGACAGGACCTTGTCAATAGCAACATAGCGGTATACAAAGAATTCTAACACATAACATTGCCATGAACTGTTTTTGGACATTTGGGTTCTTTGTAGGAATGTCTGCATTCATTTGGAATCCAGAGCGGGACAATGAATAGATTTTTGTGTGAAAGGCACTGGACTTTCTTCCCTCAAATCTTGCTTGTTGACCTGGTACGTTTGGTGGTAGCTATAAACAGATTTGCAGGATTTTGTTGTATCCTGGATCTGCACAAATCTTTCTGCTTGGCTTCAGTGATTCAATCAAGTAAAAAATAGTCAAAGTTAGCAGGCTGTCTGAGTCCTCCTGCAGTGACCTGTGCTGGTATGGCTTTGAGCGACGCAAGTTGGGCTTACACCTCTTTTTTAACCTCCCGGTACTCTCTGATACCGTGTAGTGACACTCTCGCCGCTCACACATTCCCAGGTCACGTGGTCCTGTCATTCACACCTCAAGAAGAGTCAACCCCCGCCCAGGTCAAGTGACACAATAACTCCTCAAAATGAAGATTTCTTCATCCTCGCCATCTTTCTTAACATCTCGCGTGACGGTTGATGAACGGTAGATGACATTTCTGTCACAGTCCTCAGCGTTGGGTGACACCTCACAGAAATCTTCATCCTTTTCCACGTCATTACCTTTCAAGTTGATAGAAAGTTTGCACTCCCTGACAGGGTCGTTCTTTTCATAGCGACCAGGATCCTCATTTATTCTTAGAGTGATGTATCCCAATGTGCGGATGATGAATTCAACCAAACTGCTGCCAATTATACAATTGAAAAGATTATGGTTATGTGGATAAATTATTAGATTCCATAGATGCCATGGGCCAATCTGTTTCAGAAGAGTGATCAATGTTACACATACAAAGTATCTGAAAGAGAAAAGTATACAAAAAACAAAAAGGCATAAGTAAAGAATAACGATTAGAGAAAGATGACTCACATACGAGTGTAGGTTTTTCCTCCTTTTATTTGAATTTATCTTAAGTGGTGTGACAGACATTCAGACATTTACCAATTACATTTGGAGATATCAAAACATGTGGCACGGTCTGGATCGTTAAGCATTTAGAATGTCTTTTGATTATTTAAAAAAGGTAATTTTGATGTAATTATATCATCAAATGCAAGTCCGTAGTGAGAGAGAGAGACATGAAAAGATAGCTAAGATGACCTAGTTCTTGGAGAGCTATCTCATCAAGACTTCAATGTTATTTGCCACAATGTCAACATTGCAAAAAACGAAGACACATTCTATGAGAAAATGTCTTTTGTGCAGGCAGCCTTTCACCGTACATTCAACTGTGAGAAGATGGGGTGATAGTGTGATGAAAGCAAAACGAAGGTAATGTCCATACTTAATGAGGATCAAAGCCAGGGCGTGATAAGTAGCAGGGGGACCTACTTGGGTGTATGCACGCCTGACGGGGACACATCAATCGTGGTGAATGTCAGAGGGGTAAGACGTACTGGGGTAACATTTTACAGGGTGATTGCTATTTGTGGGACAAGCAATCTTGAGCGAGTGACATTGACCGCCAAGACCTGTATATCCCTGCATCCTGGGCGCTATATGTCTCCACTGCTGTCCTTAGAAGGATTATGGTCATGAATAGAGTGATAAATAGGGCTAGAGCTTTTAACGTATTTCACAATTTACATTAAATCACACCTCATCAATTTGCATTAAAATGCAAGGATAATGCGATTTAGGGACTCATTGTTCACAACTATGCCATTTGCAATATTACCTCTCGTAAAATCTTTCAACATTAGACTAGTGAATTATTCGTAATTAGCATTCTATCCTTGTGCCGTCTTCACTTCGCCTTAATGTAGTCGGTGGCCATGTACACCCGTGAAATGGGTGCTGTTTTCCAGTTGGATTGTCTTGTGGGTGGTGCAGACTTCCGCCTGACCCAACCAGGCTATGTATCCTCCTTCAAACTGTCAGGCCCATTGACCACAAATGACCACTGGTCAGTGCTAATGACCAACCGTGTTATGGTGATGGGCGACAACACTATTGACCCACCAGTACAGGTCACATTACATGAGAGCTGTCCAATAACATCACCCTAATTGAAAACGACATGTTAGCCTACACCGCGTGATAACATAATCAGAATATATCATTTCATTTCTAAAGAGCCTAAAAATCTCTTCACATCTTTAATAAGAGACAGTGATAACAGAGTATTTGACCTGCAGTGGTACATTAGGGAAAAAATGTGATGACTTTCACAAAAAAACCCGTTCATTGGTAGCATCTGTAACAAAACATAACTTAATTGCTTCAATACACCAGCCTCTCAGTTGGGATATATGATGACCTGATATTGCGATAATCGACTTCCTCTTTTCATAATTGGTATTTCATATTTACTTTGATATAACGTTCCCCTAAACAGTATAGTGGGCAGAAAGGCTATAAAAGCATATCATGATGCAGGTAGCATGATAAACCATGTGAATAACCATGATCGAGAAAGTGGTGCTTCAAAGACTATTTCACCATGATAATTATCTTTGATCATTCCTCTACTTGTCTATAGGTGCATTTTCTAGGATTGTATACATTTGATCTCATTTTTCGACATAGTTGATGTTTATTTATAACAAAGTACTTTTTAATTAAACGGTTGCTATGACTATCACAACTCTATAAGCGCTCAACGCTATAAGCGCTCTGTAGTCTTTGTACATAATAGCACTGAAATTCAAACATCACTTAAAACATCAGTTGTTGTTGAGTCCTGGAGTGCCTGAAGTCTGTTGCCTCTATAAGGTGTTCGCTCACAATTGTGAGTAACCGATTACCCTTGCCGTGTACATCTGTAAGGAGCTTGTAGAGGTTCCCAGGAGAGGATATGAACATTGCCAGAGATGTCATAGATGTCATTGTTGATTTTACCAACTTCATTCCTCTCAAAATGGATCATCCCTCTCATCGGCTTGTATTTGCAAAATATATAAATAGTAGATGCTACAAGTCATTTCTTAAATATACATAATGAGACACAAGTTTCTATTTGGTTGAGTCAACTCAACTTTACATATATGTACAATATAACAAAGCAGTTTTATATATGAAACGGAATGAATAACAGCATAATTCATAGCAACATACTTATTTTGTTTCTTGATTAATACATACGAATCTGCCGAATCTACTGACTTACGCTTATGGATAAGATTCGCTTTCGCTTGAAAATAAAAACACCACAGATCTGTTGTCAGTCAACTTATTATATCGCAATATATGCAATAGGTATTATTCGCTGGAGAGAAAATTCCAAACTTTCAAAAGAAAGTCTTTGGTAGAAAACCAGCGTGGAGAGGTTTAGTGCATTAGCACGTATTAGCATATATATATATATATATATATATATAAATATATATATATATATATATATATAATATATATATATATATATATATATATATATAATATATATATATATATATATATATATATATCATTTATCATTTATCATATATCATTTGTTTGGATTTGTAAAATACATTTTAATCAGTACATTTAAATACAGAAAAAAAGAAATTAAAAACTACTCAGTTAAGATCTGGTAAAATGTTGTCTCTACCCTCATCTTTGGTGAGACTACAGCTTTGTACATTAAAAAGAACATCCAACATTTCTTTAATCATAAAACACTTCCATTCTTCATGTCTAAGGCCATCCTTTATCAAATACATAGTTGTCATGTCTGACACCATTCTTGCATCAAACCTTACAGCATATTCTTCTTTTATACATGATAGGTTGTGACATAGTATATAGTGTTATATGTGTGTTAGAGATGGACATGAAGCCCTTATTAAACCACATTTTACAAAATCAGAATCAGAATATATGTCCCACTCTACCAAGTATCGTTCTGACTGAACTTCATTTTAGCCAAATTTGTCATTTGCTTCCTGGTCTAATTTAACATTACATATCACTGTATTATGTATGAACAGCATTTAATGGCATTGTGCTCTTTTGTCAGATTCACTTTGTGTCATGCAAGAGATCACAGTTATAGTAGTTCTGTCAGCTGGATCAATGTAGCTTTTGTAGGAGAAATGTCGATCTGAATTCATTTTAAACTTGACATGTAGCTACGATGCTGGCCAGCCTTTATAATGATTTTATAAAGCATTCGTGCAATCATATGAATAATGAAATTATCTGTATTCGACAATATTTTATGCTTTGAAAAGGAACATTCCATTAAACGAGTACAGCATGCTTTATTGTTCACACCTTTACATTTTCACACTTGTATTTATTTGATATAATGTATGACACTGAACGATCGCAAAAAAGTCATTGTATTCTGTAAGATCCATTGCACAACTTTTATTACATAGAATAATTACTGGGAATTACAAAATACATAACATTATAAACACCTGCCAACCTGTAATGCGTCAGCTTGAACAATTTTCACTACACCAGGAAACGAAAAGAATTTGTGCCCCCAGTGAACAGATATACGTACTGAACGCATACCTGCCATCCAACATTGAGCGATGATTTTAGCCAAGCAAGTTTTTTTTATGAATATTGCTATAGATTTTTATTTGTGGGCCTGAGCAGAATGTTAACGGTGGCCTGGTTGTTTGTCTTCTGTAAACAAACTAAAAATCCTAGACTTTGACATCGACCCTTTGAAATGCACACCAAAGATTACAGCTAATAATTAAATTCGCATTACCATAGTTTAGTTTTCATTGCTCGTGAGGAAACGTTTTGACAGAATGTTTGATTCCAACTGTATGCACGCAATGTCATCTACTGAGAACGGAAATTCAACTTGTTTGTTCAGTTGTGTCATGACCAATTCCTAATATTTCACCTATAAATCATTGCCACCCAAAGGTCATCACGATATTGCAGATTCAACATCAATAAAAATATCATATTTACCAACCTCTCAACACGCACTGCATTTCCAATGTCTAAAATAACTTGGTTTAAAAACATAAACAAGTGAAAAAATTAACATAAATCACAAACACTACACATATTTTTTCATAAAACATGAACTGTTTATAGTATTTATCCTATCTGCTGTGGAAATTCAGTTAATAGTAGCATCACAATGATAACGCTACATAATCATTCAAAGAATCCACAGATCACATGTCACATAGCATACATTGTGGGTTGGTACACTGGTTATTCTGCAGCATTAAGTATATACAACAACAAAATAACGTCACTCATTTGCTTACAGGCTTGATATCAACTTAAATGAGTTTCATCGCGCGTGCGCATACTTACTAGCAAGGTTGACAGTAAAGGTTGGTTTCCGCCATGATAAAAGCTGTGCTCCACTATTAGACATGCTACCATCCTGTCACAGCTTTCACATCAAACTAATCATATTCTGCAAACATGACTGCTTGATAAAACACGCTTTGATTTCGGGTGCCGATATATGATAGTTTATGACATTTCAATATGTGTCTGATATCATGCAAGGTGACAAAACATTACATATATTGTGATACATCAAACTGGTTGACATTTAACAGTCAGCTAGAAATAAATGTCATGCCGAATAACAACTCTCTCTCTTATATGATGACAATGCAATGACTTAAACATGATGTAATTTATGTAATATATTCAGATTAGGTAATTAATAGATAAAGGTCCATCATGTGTGATAAGAGATTCTATACAATATTAAACTATATTAATTAAACCTTATGTTGTGCAGGTTGAATTCGATCCCAATTTGTTAACGAACCTTAAGTTGCAGGTAATTATACTTAATTCAATTGCACATTTGCTTATAAATAGATATATAAGAGACGAATCATTGAATAAATAATCAAAAATGGTTTCACATGTAATATATTACTATTTTACTTACATTGTAAATTAATATTTTTTTATGCTGTGAGCTATCTGCAAACCAAATGATAAGAATATGTTTGATTTCAGCTGATATATGCCTACTTTGTCACTTTCATAATTGTTTAACAATCATTCTCCGTCGAAGTCTTTTAAATTTGAATTTGATGTTCAAGTTCTAAAAGTGCAAAACTATTCTTAGCATATTACATTTACGAATGCTGTTTAATCAATATTTTTAGAATACATTTAAATGAATATTTCATGATTGATTTTATAACAGATAGATAAAATTATGCTAGAGCGCCTGAATGATTATGTTAGATTATTGAATATTGATTAAAACTTTACAAATTGGAAAGTACTTTGTGTTTGATTCACTTATTCTCTTGGTAATATCAACTATTTATCTGTTGATGGATGCCATAATAATTATTTGTTAATAAAAGATTAGTTTTGATGTGTTGCCAAAATGTTATAAAGTATTCTGTTTTTGTAAACTAATCTGAAACAATATCCTCACTGATAAGGTGCCTGTATATAGATTTGTGTAATACTAGATAACAGAAAAAGAGAGTAAAATATATACATATCTTACAATCCTACATGATAATCTGTGCACGCAATATAACTTGAGATTTCCGAAAACCAAATGAATAGAACAGATTTTGGCTCGGCCATGTGTATATATCTATAGGTGCATCTTTTATAGGTGACAGAAGAATGATATATATTTGAACACAGTTGACAACTTTTCTTAAATCATAACTTCCTCGTGATTTTAGCAGTGGAGGTGTAGGATATGATTTTTATTAGACACAAAATATAATAAAACATTTATAAAGCGCTATAGGATATTATCTTTACGATAAATAGAAGGCTATACACTTTATGTAGCTGTAAAAAGTACAGTTTTGTGTCACTGGGGAAATAGATAAGGACATGTGCATGCTAACCTGAAAACAATCTGTGATAAAAATAGGCATTATCGTATATTTATATAAAACACCATGCTGAATAATTAAGAAACCAAACTACTGTTTTATGGGCTAAATATAATATTCCTATATATCCCTAATGCGAATGTGTAGATCAACCATTCAATAGCAACGGAATCTTGTAATAGCATGAAACATGATATGGTGACGAGTATAGTTCTTTAGAAAGAAATAATATCCCTAAAATTATCTAGTCATGGTCATATCTACTTCAGAAAGGTTTGTACAGTATTGTCGATTTCAGAGAATTATTAATTTCCACATGAAATAGCCTTGGCCATGACCTAGAATGAAGTGTTTGTCATGAGAGCATATATGTTTAAGAGAAAATTGATTTAATCTGAAAATGCATTAATTGTGATAATGATATAGTTCTATCAATAGAAGAGGCTCATATATTGGTTATGAGAACATTGGGTTAAGTAGGAGTTGGAGCTTAGGGTTGTAATGTGAAGGCCAATTTTATTATGCAAGCTACAGTTCTTTGTAAGGTAAAGCATTCCCCTTACATACCTGCACTTAAGAGGCTTTTTTCTGGGTTACAGATTTCGCCCTCTCGCATTATCTCTACATTCAATAACTCGGAATTGCATATTTACTCAAGGTAGCCAATGACCCGATAATTGCAACATGTATTCCTACTCTGCACGAAGTTACTGAAGACTGTCATTCTTGTTGGTGCAATAAACATGGTCATTTTATTTATATTTAACAACATGCAAAATATGCTATTTTAATTTTTATCAGTAACAACTTTCAAGAGCATAAATGCAAATCGGATATTGTTGAGTATCGTAAAACATTGCTTTATATTACGGGTCAGGTGAGGGTCACCAGTAGGAGTTGAGATGAGTAGTAATTGGGTGAGAACATTAAGCGTTTGTGAAATTTTGAATTATTTACGAGGACTACACTAGAAAATGTGCGCTGCATGGCTACCGGCTGAAAACCAGGCGGTAACCAGGTGGTTTCCAACAGCTGGTTTTCACAAAAAAGTAAGACGCATGGTAACCAGGCGGTTTTAGATTTGCCAGCCGCATGGTTTCCAGCTGGCTGCCATGTGAATTCCATGCGATTTACTAACCATGCGGATACCGCATGGCAGGGACCAGGTGGTTTTCATGCGATTTTCATAGATATCCCAGGTTAGCTCAGGTGGGCTATTGCTGGATTATTATTGGGCTTATATTATTGCCTGGTGATTATTGTGTGGTTTTCATATGGTTTATTGAGGATATGGCATTAGGGTGGTTCATGCTCGCTGTGATATTGGTTGAAATTACCAATTAAAATTACTAGTTTTATGAAAGTTATTATAGTTGCTGATTGATTTTTTTTATTAATGACAAAAGCATCATTTTTATTTCAACAGAGAGATCTTTATTGGAACAATCTTCATCACAATATAGTATTCAAATGTTTTAATCTTGATACATCACAATACTAATATTATAACTTAAGCAATGTACAAATATTTAAATAACAATTTATCTTAGTACACATTTGGATAAATACAGTTATTAAAATATTCGAATCATTTTGTTAGAACATAGATTAAGCAGTTCTTGATATTTAAGAAAATTATTATGCAGCATGAATGAATGTTTAATTTCATGACATAATATTTATCTCAGGAAGCTCAAAACAGCTCTTGGGGCACATTTCTGCTTTTGTTAACCTAGAGGTTAACATTAAAGTTGGCATAGTAACCAGCCAATTTTGACATCATTCCTTGGTGATCTTGAATTACAATATAAGCACTTGCTGGTCACAAGTAATGAATCACATTTCAACTTTCAATATCTTAACAGTTCAGGTAGTCCTAGATTTAAAGGTCCATTCATCATATTCGTGACTTATCTAGTCCATTCTGCAATTTTGTGACATGCCATACTGAATTGTCACTCTTGCATGGAATTTCTTTTTTTTTTTTTTTTTTGTAATTGTACTTAGATATTCCGTACTTTGTCCCTTCTATGGCAATGTGAATACTCAGACCTCACAGGACCCTTTATTTATGCTCACTCTGCACTGAATCTTTCCTACTAATATCTTATGTAAGATAGTGGTACACATCAAACTGTGCTAATGTGATTCCTTAAGTCCTGCATGGATGGTTGTCTGCTCATTCTGCACTGAATCCTTCCTGCATGGATGGGTATCTGTTCATTCTGCATTGAATCCTTCCTGCATGGATGGTTGTCTGTCTCATTCTGCACTGAATCCTTCCTGCATGGATGAGTATCTGCTCATTCTGCACTGAATCCTTCCTGCATGGATGAGTATCTGCTCATTCTGCACTGAATCCTCCCTGCATGGATGTGTGTCTGCTCATTCTCCACTGAATCCTTCCTGCATGGATGGGTATCTGCTCATTCTGTACTAAAACCTTCCTGCATGGATGGTTGTGACTGCTCATTCTGGATTAGTCCTTCCTGCATAGATGGGTAGACTACACATTCTGCATAGAGTCCTTTCTGTATGGATGGGTGTCTGCTCATTCTGCATGGATGGTTCTGACTGCTCGTCCTGTAAAGAAAATGTGACATATAGTATCATACTTGGTGCTTCAAGAGGATCTGAACCTACTAGATATCTTAAGTATTTCTATTAAATTTAGTGAAAAAAGACTAACAGTATCATTATCTTCATCAGAAAAGAGATGTAATATTCATGAATTTTATATATATGTGAGATCCCCAAAACAAGGATGTGTCAGAGTAATTTGAAAGTGCTCTCTCATAAGTGAAATGGAACCTCACAAGTGATGGAGAACCTAACAAGTGATAGGGTACCTCACAAGTGATGGAGAACCTTACAAGTGATGGAGCACCTCACAAGTGATGGAGAACCTCACAAGTGATGGGAAACCTCACAAGTGATAGGGTACCTCACAAGTGATAAAGTACCTCACAAGTGATGGAGAACTTCAAAATTTATGGAGAACCTCATAAGTGATAGGGTACCTCACAAGTGATGGGAAACCTCACAAGTGATAGGGAACCTCACAAGTGTTGGAGAACCTCACAAGTGATGGAGAACCTCACAAGTGATGGAGAACCTCACAACTGATAGGGTACCTCACAAGTGATAGAGTACCTCACAAGTGATAGGGAACCTCACAAGTGATGGGGAACCTCACAAGTGATGATGAACCTCACAAGTGATAGGGAACCTCACAAGTGATTTAGAACCTCACAAGTGATAGGGTACCTCGCAAGTGATAGAGTACCTCACAAGTGATAGGGTACCTCACAAGTGATGGGGTACCTCACAAGTGATGGGGAACATCACAAGTGATGGGAAACCTCACAAGTGATGGAGAACCTCACAAGTGATAAAGTACCTCACAAGTGATGGAGAACTTAAAAATTTATGGAGAACCTCATAAGTGATAGGGTACCTTACAAGTGATGGGAAACCTCACAAGTGTTGGAGAACCTCACAAGTGATGGAGAACCTCACAAGTGATAGGGTACCTCACAAGTGATAGGGTACCTCACAAGTGATAGAGTACCTAACAAGTGATAGGGAACCTCAAAAGTGATGGAGAACCTCACAAGTGATGGAGAACCTCACAAGTGATAGGGTACCTCACAAGTGATAGAGTACCTAACAAGTGATAGGGAACCTCAAAAGTGATGGAGAACCTCACAAGTGATAGGGTACTTCACAAGTGATAGAGTACCACACAAGTGATAGAGTACCTAACAAGTGATAGGGAACCTCAAAAGTGATGGAGAACCTCACAAGTGATAGGGTACCTCACAAGTGATAGAGTACCTCACAAGTGTTGGGGAACCTCACAAGTGTTGGGGAACCTCACAAGTGATGGGAAACCTCACAAGTGATAGGGTACCTCACAAGTGATAGCTAGAGTACCTCACAAGTGTTGGGGAACCTCACAAATGATGGGGAACCTCACAAGTGATAGGGAACCTCAAAACTTGACATATGTGATGTACAAACCACATGAATGGTGTTAAAAGCACATAAGTGATGTAACCACACAAGTGATGTTCAAACCATATGGGTAACATACAAAACACATAAAACATCTACAATACAAGTGATGCTCAATCACAAATTATGGGAGAGGGTAGTGATTCTCCCATGCATGCATAGTATCCTGTAACCTTTACTCACAATTTGTCCAACTTTCATATTGTAGTCTTTCTTCATTCTGTTCCATTTGAAATTTGTTCCATTTGAAGTTATAAATCTGTATATAAATTGACTCAAAACAATGGAGACGTTTCTCATACAGCAAGACCTGAAAATTGCTGCCTTCTCTTCAATGTCGTCTGCTCAATGTGTCAGAGGCTTGAAATGAACACACAACCCAAGCTGTCAACTTTACACAGGGAGATCAGGACAAACCAAATATCTCCAAATAATTTTCTGACAGCACAATAATTTCCGAGGTGATATTTTTTTAGGGCAATAATTTTCCAAGGGATATATTTTCCAAGGACTACAACTTTCCAAGGGTTATATTTTCCAAGGGCAAACATTTTCCAAGGGTTAATTTTCCCAAGGGCTAAATTTTCCAAGGGTAACATTTCGCAAGGTTATAAGTTTTCCAAGGGTGATATCTTCCAAGGGTGATATCTTCCAAGGGTGATATTTTCCAGGCCTATAATTTCTCCAAGGGCTATAATTTTCCAAGGGCAACATTTCCCAGGGCTATAATTTTCCAAGGGCTAAAACTTTCCAAGGACAAACATTTCCCAAGGGATAATTTTTCTGGGGGCTAACATTTTTTAAGGGTAACATTTTCCAAGGGTAACATTTCGCAGGGTTATAAGTTTTCCAAGGTTGATATTTTCCAAGGGTAATATTTTCCAAGGGTTAATTTTCCCAAAGGCTAAATTTTCCAAGGGTGAAATCTCAATAATTTTTCTGAGAGCAATAATTGATACTAATTGATAAACGGTGATACTTTCCAAGGGGAACATTTCCAAGGGCTATAATTTTCCAAGGGTGATATTTTTCAAGGGCTAAAATTTTCCAAGGGCTAAAATTTTCCAAGGGTAACATTTTCCAAGGGTAATTTTTTCCTAGGGTAACATTTCCAAGGGCTAAAATTTTCCAAGGGAAAGGCTAAAATTTTCCAAGGGAAAGGCTAAAATTTTCCAAGGGCTAAAATTTTCCAAGGGCTAAAATTTTCCAAGGGCTAAAATTTTCCAAGGGCTAAAATTTTCCAAGGGCTAAAATTTTCCAAGGGCTAAAATTTTCCAAGGGTAACATTTTCCAAGTGTAATTTTTCCCTAGGGTTACATTTCCTAGGGCTATATTTTTCCAAGGGTGATATTTTCCAAGGGCTAAAATTTTCCAAGGGCTAAAATTTTCAAAGGGCTAACATTTTCCAAGGGTAACTTTTTCCAAGGGTAATTTTTTCCTAGGGTAACATTTCCTAGGGCTATAATTTTCCAAGGGTGATATTTTCCAAGGGCTAAAATTTTCAAAGGGCTAACATTTTCCAAGGGTAACTTTTACCAAGGGTAATTTTTTCCTAGGGTAACATTTCCTAGGGCTATAATTTTCCAAGGGTGATATTTTCCAAGGGCTAAAATTTTCCAAGAGCTAAAATTGTCCAAGGGTAACATTTTCCAAGGGTAATTTTTTCCTAGGGTAACATTTCCTAGGGCTATAATTTTCCAAGGGTGATATTTTCTAAGGGCTATAATTTTCCAAGGGCTATAATTTTCTAAGGGCTATAATTTTCAAAGGGTGATATTTTCCAAGGGCTAAGTGATGTTTTCCAAAGGTGATATTTTTCAAGGGTAATATTTTCCACGTGTAATATTTTCCAAATGGGATATTTTCCAAGGGCTAAAGGTGAGAGAGCTGAGGTGTGGGAGGTGAGGGAGCTGAGGTGAGGGAGCTGAGGTGAGGGAGCTTAGGTGAAGGAGCTGATTTGAGGGAGGTGAGGTGTGGGAGCTGAGATGAGAGAGGCGAGGCGAGGGAGCTAAGGTGAGAGAGGTGAGATGAGGGAGCTGAGGTGAAGGAGGTGAGGTGAAGGAGTTGAGGTGAGGGAGCTGTGTTGGAGGTGAGGTGAGAGAGGTGAGGAATGGGAGGTGAGGTGAGGGAGTTGAGGTGAGGGAGCTGTGTGGGAGCTGTATGGGAGCTGAGGTGAGGGAGCTGTGAGGGAGGGGAGGTGAGGGAGCTGAGGTGAGGGAGCTGTGTGGGAGCTGAGGTGAGAGAGCTGAGGTGTAAGAGCTGTGGAAGATACAATTAGACAGCCCTCTTCCCTCATCTCAGCCCTCATTCCTCAGTTCAGCCCTCTTCCCTCATCTCAGCCCTCATTCCTCAGTTCAGCCCTCTTCCCTCATCTCAGCCCCCATTCCTCGGTTCAGCCCTCATTCCTCAGTTCAGCCCTCTTCCCTCATCTCAGCCCTCTTTCCTCATTTACCATGTCACAACACATGTATTTTTCTGAATAATTTAGCCATAGTTCAATCATAATACCCTTTTAAAAAAAGACCAATGCTAAAATGTTGGCCTTCAGCTTTGATTTTTTACAAGTCCTTTTCATATGAAAATCACCTGGCTTAATTCACATGGAAATCACCTGTTGTCAATTCTCCTGGCATCCTCCTGGTTTTTACCTGGTTTACGCATGATAACCACATGGAAATCATCTGGTTCAATTCCATGTGGTTACCGCCTGACTTTTTGCCATGCGGTTACCACCTGTCCAACCAGGCAATATCCATGTGATATTTGCCAGGTGGTAACCGCCTGGCACAAAACCAGGCGAAAACCGCCTGGCAGCCACATGGCAGACACATGATTTACCTGCCATGCGGTTGCCAGGCGGGGAACATTTGGCCATGTATGTATTAAGATGAAAGGAAGGAAATCATTCACATAATGTTACAGAGTAGGTAGAAGTGACAGGAAAGTATTTGTTCAAAAAGAGAAGTGCTCCCATGTTGTGTTAAAGAATGTAAGGAGATTTTTCCATCGCATAATCGTGTGTAGGCCCAAAGGTGTGACAAATTCTCACCTTTATGGGGATGATCTGGGATGAGTCGACGGCACATATGCCATAGCTTTGGCATTTAGCACCCATTTTCTCATTGATTTCGCACCACTGTTCTCTAGTTGTCAGTCAACAAGAGGCTCACAGCTTGTACTCCTAAACGGGGAGATTATCGGGGAAGCGCTGGTCAGTCATACGATTTAGCTCGCAGATTGAGACTTAAGGATGCCGTAAGCCCTATAAGGATGTTATCTAGTTGAGTTATGAGAGAAGAGTTGGTCATAGTGTCAGAGCAGTGGGTGTAGGTCTCTCATGACAAGCGCCAAGATGTGCGACAGGCTCTTTCCATCGACTGCTCGCAGCTGCCGGGCGCCCGCCGGGACTCAGCTATGTAAACGGGGAATGATAGCCAAGCAGGCCACATCTCCCAGCCAGTCACATAGCATCACAGCCCCCTTATATTCCTGACTTGTCTCATAACCATCATTACAATATTGTACATACACCAATTGGATACTCTCAGACACGCGTGTTTCGGATAAGGCTGGGGCTTGAGGACAAGGTGCCGAATAAGGCATTCGTATTTTCATTGGATTGTTGAGTCCATCATCTTGTGACACTCCACATATATATGTATATAGGTATATTTATATTTATATATGTATGGCAATGGCGCAGCGCCAGGTAGTTACCTGCAGACTACCTTGTAGCTGTGATTGCCCCGCCTCGTGACTAGCCTCTTAGGGCCCCCTGACCACCTCTCAGACCGCCTTACCCCATTGAGGCTAAGAGTGTCCCCGATGCATACACGAGACTATGTAGGATCAGGAGCGTCTCCATGTTCCCGTACAGTACCCTAATCTGCCTACAAGTGATCCTCGCCTTCGTGCTTATCTCCACCCATGCATACGGCTCCGGAAAGGGTCATGTCTCTCCAGACCTAGGTAGGTGAACAAATAAAACACTCACAGACTCAGTCTTGTAAAGCAACAATGAATGCGAAATGAAAATCAAATTATGCTAGACTAAGTCTGAAGGCGTTGTCCTGAACATAGAGTGATGCACAATGATATTAAACTAATTTCACAGCAAGCCAAAACTCTTCTTCAGAAATAGATGTTACCAAAAGTGTTCCAAACCGTTGTCAAACCCAGAATAATAGATTCTTGCTATTCATTTAAGTCAATGACTGAAATGCATAGCATATGATAAGTTCATAATGACCCGGTGAACATCGTGGGAGTTAAATATGTGGAGGATATACGGGAATACTGTTGTAGGAATCAGAGACTAATGTATATACCATTTGAATAATATGGTCCAAAACCATAATGCATATAATATTACTGTAATAATGTATCACGCTTTATAGTATAAATCGTATTATAACACATAATTGTATGTTTATTGAGGGCCTTTGTATTAATATAGATGGCATGCTGTTATTATAGAGTGTTATCCTAGTTCAGCAGTTATACTTTAGTGACTCATACTGGATACATAAAGTGATATAGGGTCTATAAATAATAGGTTTGGATTTTAGTGTAGGAATTATTCAACAACAGAGAATCAATGTGATTCACGAGAATCTTGCTAGAGTGGAGGAATGATATTTCGATGTAGCAATTAATATCTAATGTAGGAATCAATTAAATGTTAATGTGCAAGAGTGAATCAAAATTCAACATATATTACAGTCATTGCAGGAACCATGCTTAAATCATGCACCAATCTTACTGTAAACATAGTAATGTAGTAACATTTATGCCAAACAGCTGATAGTCTACATATTCTATGACGAATTACACCAGTTATGTCCAAACAAAACAAAGGTTCAGGCTTATTGAATATTGCTATGCAATTATATAAAAAGGAAGTATGTAAATTTTAGTTTTATTTCAGATGCTTGTTTTATAAATAACCCATTTGTTACATTTATTGTGAGGAAATCTATATCGGACATTTTACACTACTTTAATCCGTACCTGGGAGCAACATATATTCAACATTACATAAATATCAATGTTTATCAGTGGATATACTGATCTAGCCTAAGCGAACACAGATGTGGTGTGCAAAGAGTCAATACGTGCTGGAATTTGTGTTGCCGATCAGAGTAGTGTGGCAGTGTCTTCCTGTGCTAGTGGATTTAAATTATGACATAGAAGTCTGACAGGTTGCCATTGCATACCATCTGATACCACAGGCATAATCCACTCTTAACTAATAAGCCCCAGAGAAAGCCTTGCTGGAGTTGCATGTGATTGTAGCAGTTTTTTCCCGTTATAAGCAGGCCGTGCTGTGTAGGAGTGGTTTGAGTTACCTGCGCAGGACAGACATGCCTGTCACATCGCACCGCGGAGCGTGGTGGCGACAGAGGAGGCTTGTCACCACTGCAGATTAGGACCTTGCTGTAGGTAGGCATGCTGTGCGAGGTCTGAGCAGAGGAATCAGCTGCTCAACCATCCCAGGACACTCAGCAAGGGTGGATGGGTGCTTAATTGGACACAACGCCTCTCTTTCATCCAGTCCTGTAGCATTTATTAGCTAGTGATGGGCAGCTAACGTACTTAGTAACCTTAGAAAGGAACAGAAACTTGAGTCTGTGCTCACACTGCTGGCAGAGATTATAATATATCGAAGAAATGCTTCTGTCGTGGCAACGTTTGGTTAGACGGCGCCCTTAAAATATAAATACAATGACAACAATGATTCCTGCTGGTATTATGCCATATATCAAGACTATATGGTTACTGCCAGTGTTGCTTTGTGGAATGATAAGAAAGGAGGCATCGAAACACCCAACATATTCACTGAAGCGTTGACGATCACCTAATCAATATCACATACCATATTTACATGTCTTTATAAGAGAGATGAGTGAAATATATCCGACAAAAGAGGTTCCTTTGCCTTAATCCATGCGACCTGTAATACGTAGGT
Organism: Amphiduros pacificus; assembly: GCA_949316495.1. NCBI lineage: Eukaryota > Metazoa > Annelida > Polychaeta > Phyllodocida > Hesionidae > Amphiduros > Amphiduros pacificus. Next base: position 17,453,851 of record OX439002.1, on the reverse strand, counting down.
GGCAGCTTGGATATTGCTAGAGATGCAGGTAGTGTGTTGAGTGGGAGGTCAACTCACAGGGAGGGCTGTGGAATTTCTTATGGTACAAGGCCACCCAATTTCTATTTTATCTATTTTGTTTTATCTATTTTTTACAACATTTCTACAACAGTCTTGTATGTAAGCTGTATGTGTTTCATTAAATAAAAATAAGAATCACACGCACATCCACACACATATAAAGACGATTTGCTAAATTCATTTGGAATGTTTGCAATTCCAAGAATGATAAAATGGGTGTTTGTATTCATATATATTATTTGTATATCGATATTATAATGTATATAATTGTTAATAAATATATATTGTAAATATATATAATTATAAATATGGAAACTGAAATCTGTTCATCTCTTCTGTGATGGTGTAGATTGAATGGTTAATCCCAGCTCCCTTGTTCTTTACTGCGATGTCAGGTGCCGCCTAGTTGTTGTCTTAGTGACTTTATTGGCACCCGCGTGTTAAACACAGGACAGGATTGTTGGCATGGATTATTTCTTCATTCTTTGTCTTATTGTTGTCATTATTTCGTATCATCTTTATGAAAACATCAAAGAACTCATATGAGGAAACAATCACAAAGAGACATATTCCTGATTTTCTGCCAAAATCAAAAACACTAATCTTTACTACGCCATTTTCTGAGTGATCGAAGAGATGATTCAGACTTGAGTACTATATATACTAAACCGGGTACAGTCAAATAAAAGACAAATACACAAAAGATTACTGCAATCATATTTGTGAAAATATGTGTATCATTCGAAATTCCTGACTTTGATTTTGATTGTGGAATTTTGCCTGAAGCTAACTTGGAGTAATATTTTCAACAAACTTCAATTTTGACAAGTTCAGTCAAGAACATTTTTCGAAGAGGTCCCGTCATTTACCAAATAAATATTCTGTGTTCAAATAGAAACATGACCAACTTGATTATGTAGTTGCCAATAGTAAATAATATGGTTACCTCGGCCCTTTAGAGATGTTCAGTACTCGACTAACTTACAGACACAATGTTTTTAGTGCGTTCACATCTTGGCTACGGCTGTCACAAACAACTTGGATGCTAACACAATACCTGTGAATGCATTCGCCGCTGTGAAACAACTATTCCTTACTCCAGTGTTTCGCCCAAAAAAAAAAATAAATAAATAAATAAATAAATAAATAAAAGCGAAATTATAGTATGGTTTTGATAATGTTAACCTGAATGGTTTTATTTACCCCAATGCTTTGCCGAACCAAACTTGAGTTTACCATATGTAAGATGTTGGATGAAGACAGAGAGACACAAAGTAAATATATGCAGCCGATATATACTTATCCTCGTGGATTAATACAGGACCAACAGTACTCTCAATTTAGCATCACATATCTGTGTAGACAGTAAATCCTCTCCACGGAGAAGAGAGAGAGGGAGGGAGAGAGAGGGAGATAGGGAGAGAGGGATTGAGAGAGCGCCGGATTGCAGTACACAAACAATGCTAACCGGTCCATGAATAACACAAATTGACCTTTTCTCCATAGATCTCTGTCCTGCAACACAATTGAGATACGTCACATCATCATTGCCATCTTTTTCAGGTTTGACACAGATGGGACTATAAAAAAGGCTGTTATATATGCATGATAATTGTGAGTATATTGGACTGTTAGGTCAACACAGAAACATTTGGCGTAAAGAAAAATGTAAACTGAAATAATGTCAGGATAATTTGGGAATAATAACCCTGCAAACCTGTATATGATTACGCTAATGGCCACAGACGAGATATGGGAATATATTTACTTATGTAAAGCAGGCTTTATTGGACAGACTAAATTGATAAATATATACATAAAGCATTGGTCTAAATTTCATATATTCAAACAGTATATGCAGAACATGAAATCAAAAACAGTCACAATGGTGGTTCTGAGAATGATCATAATAACTTCAATGATAGCAGGTATGTATAAATCGCAAGTCTTGTCTAAATCTATCCAAAATGATAATGTTGTATGTATCTAACATATATAGTATCTAACATATATATATATATATATATATATATATATATATATATATATATATATATATTAAATATTATATATACATATATTGTACCCGATTGTATAATACATATACACATATAGCATCAACTGAATTAACCGAGGAATGTAAGCTTTCACTTGAAGTTCCAAGTATTATGAATATGCACAATACTAGACATAAAGCACACCAGACATGTGACACAATAGGCTTACAGCCAATCAATGTTAAGCACACAGACTCTCAGTATTATATATTTACAATATACATTTACACGCATAACATTACATTAACATGGAGTTAATTTACAGGGTCTGAGGGTTTAAAGATTTTTCATCCATATATTACCTTATTTAATGTATACTAAACACAATAATTTGTTGGTTTGAAAACGATTTGATATTTATTATCTTTAACACTTACTGTATGAATAATGGGATGGCAGAGATAACACACATGTGCTGACTGATAGGTTATCTGGGAACTGCCTTATCAAAATGGATGATAATGCAACTTATGTGGCTGAACATAAACATTGGAAATGACCTTTGAGCTATTCTCTAATCATTGCTTTTTTGTAATATTTTCTGGAAATAGCTTGATAAATTATTATATGAATCGTTTTTCTTTTCCAAAATCAAACTTGAGCAGACGACAATTTTGGCCGATCAAAATGATTGAATTTACTATTTCGATTCTCATTGACTGATATTTAATATGACCTTCAAGGTGACAGCCTCCTTGACAACTCACTGGTAGCTATTAGTTTGTTTAGATCATAACAACATGAAAAATATTTTCTACTGAATGTTAAATTGATAGAATTGGTCCCATGAAAATGCATTTTACCTACCAATGGACACAAATCCCGAGGAAAAGAGCAAAATTGACGGAGAGACAGAATGACAGAAAATTGTCCCCCCATCACGAAAAATGGAACAAAAATCAATTTTATGTGGCCGATTATGACAGATAACAGATTTATTTTAAATGGACATTATTATCACTAGTTGACATGATTGGGAGGTGGGAATGTGCAAAAATGTGATTATAAGCAAATTGGACAATAGAGAAAATCAAGGCTGTTCTGTGGAGAAATAAGGCAAATGATGACAAAGCACAGACATGCTTTGTTGCAGGGGCAGCATCCTTAACGTGCTATCATAGGGAAAGGGATGGGTGGAAGAGCAGGGACAGCTGATCCAGATTCCAGATAATTGCCTCAGCCCCTGATAAAATGCTTTCCAAACTGGAGTTGGACAATAAATCTAAGCATTTGACAATAGTGACAATAAACAGGCATGCAATAGACACCATAGTCTAACACGGCTTTGTGCTCCTAGGATGAGCATTGAGGAAATGCAAATGTATGCTTGAGTCTGAATGAAATAACTTATCTTTTATAGCTCTCATAATATTGATACTCACCGATCTTAGGTGCTGTTTTGGTTGATTGTAGAAACAATACTGAGCTATTTTTTATTTTACATAAAAGACTTTGTAAAAGGCTAAGGCTTTGTGACATTTGTTAATGCTATCCACTTTGTTTCTTTGATTATTTGTGATGCATTATAATATCAGATGTTTTGATTATTTGCATTAGTGTAAAATATTGAAATACAATAGCATAAACTTGATACCCATTGTTCAAGTATTTGTACAACTATACTCACATGATATATGTTCAAATACATTCGATGATGAATCTACATATAACATTATGTGTCGAAGTTTAATTCGATTATTCATAGCAGCCTCATTTAAGTCAGCTTTGAATGCTTTAACAAATTTTCTGTATTATCCAATTTTTACGTAATATAACTCAACGATTAAAGTAAATCATTCCAAAATTATAAACATTGTAGACTATCAGCTTACTGTTAATGATTGTATACATGTATGGGGATAACACAACGTGTAATTGGTAGCCTTGAGAGTAAGATGTCATTGACGCATATTAGTGTCAATATAATGATGTCATGAGCATAGATATGTATTAAGACATTTTTGCCTTTCATGTCAGTAAGGTGGTCCATATGTATTGCACCAAGGACTTACCCTCCATATTACAAGTTGATATGTTCAGAGAAACATAACCGTTTTGTGTTGATCAATATCTCTTGGCGTATCATTTTGAACTCTGGTAGCCTTGATTAAAATGTTGCTGGGTCACGGAGGTGACACTAGGAAAGAAAACGCGTAGTCTGAGGAGTTTACAAAACTGGTAGTCTGAGGAGTTCTCACTAGGTCAGACAGCTGGTATTCTGAGGAGTTGACATAAGGGTAGACAGCTGGTAGTCTGAGGAGTTGACATAAGGGTAGACAGCTGGTAGTCTGAGGAGTTGACACTAGGGCAGACAGCTGGTAGTCTGAGGAGTTGACACTAGGGCAGACAGCTGGAAGTCTGAGGAGTTGACACTAGGCCAGACAGCTGGTAGTCTGAGGAGTTGACACTAGGGCAGACAGCTGGTAGTCTGATTATTTGACACTAGGGCAGACAGCTGATAGCCTCGAGAAAGGGTCTTTCTAAAACACAACACTGACAGTAATTGCATGTTGGTTTTATGTCTATGATTTATCCTGACAAATAACAATTTCATGCAGAATTTACTATTTGTCAAAAAAAAAACAGTAACCTTCCAAAATCTGTATTTGTGTTGCCATATCATGACATAAAGGATGAATACTCATTAACAAATGTCTGAGACATTATGTAGTACAGATATTTGGCAAAATATCAATGGTAATTCCAGGACAATAACATCATTAATGTGTCCTTACATTTCGCTATTATGTTTTCTAGCAAGTAAACACGGCTTTGGTGTGGCGAGACCAGCCCCACCCACCTGTTTATTAGGTTTCTTCCGGTCCCTCGTGAACCAACCCTCAGCTACCGGAAGCGTCCTGCATGTAATGCTGAAGGTTGACCTTTTGACCCCAGCAGAGTCACTATGACGGTTCGATCGTGACGAGCACTGTAGAATATTCCCATATTCACTGATATTTGTGTCCCAGTGCGCTTCTAAAAGCGATGCGGTCATATGAAGCACATTGTGAGCTTTGGAGCAATGCTTGCAACTTAAACAGGGCAGTAATGAAGCCACTGGGCTTGGTCTATGTAACCTTTGTGGGAAAAAACACTGGGTTGACTCTATAATCATCAACCGGAAGGACACATCCACTTCTTCAGATATCCTCTCGAGAAAGGCCCTGTAATCTCGGATACATGTAATGTGGGTGCGAGATTTGTCAATAATCCTAAAATCAGTACCAAATATAGTTCGGTACAGATTTGGGGCCAGATATCTTGGATTAGACTGTGAGGTATAGGTCATTGTCTGCACACGGTGTAAGTGGAGTCTGAAGGGATAAATATACTACTTAGTCTTACTCCACGATGAACGCTCATTTCTAGAGATTTTTTTCATTTTTTTCCATGACAGGTCTGAAATGGGATTTGCAAGAGAGAGAGAGAGTGGTGTTCCATGTCAAATTAGACAATGTACAGTTTCGTTCAATGTGGCCTGGCATTGATCAAGGTCGTTACCCCTTCCTATGCAACTCCATGGAACTATTGCCTATCTAGATGAAATACAGGGAAGCCTCAAAGGCCAAGCGGACCTACTCATTGGCCGATGCATGTTTACAAAAAATGTGTCTCAAATATTTATACATTGTGGGACCAATCTATTGAACTCCCCCCCAAATATTTATTGTATATTATTATATATTCCAAGAGGCCACTTGTTTCAGGAGCATGTTATATCATAATTTACAAATCATTTTCATTTGAAAACAAAAACGTTTTGTCTGAAATTTATACTCATATTACATAGAAATCCTTCGTCCAACATACACAAAACAGGGAGACAATGGAAGATATAATTCTTTTAGATATATAGGTGTCAGATATATAGGTTTGGTTAAATGTAATTATAATTGTAGGCAAAATTGATCAAATGCAATGGGTTGAGTGTTGAATGCTGTTAGGAATTTTGATATTGATCATGCATACTTTTTATGTTTAGTTTTGCATTAAAAATATTGAGAAAGATCTTTCAACATTTTCATAATCAAGAAAAGTGACACTCAGACCATTTTCTGAATGAAAATTCCTATAAGTCTTTAATATCATTAGGTTTAAAATTGCCTGGAACAACAGTAACACCGATGGCGAATAGCTACTGAAGCCTACTTAGCTAGATTACTCAGCTGGCGTAGTGTTTGTAGTGTTCTCACATCAGTCAAGGCAACATAAGTTACAGCTTAGATTACACACGAGGTATGACACGTCACTACTCAGACGTGAGGGCTCCTATTGGTCACCAAATTTACAATTTTACTTGACCAGCGGTTGCCCACACAGGAGGAAAGGTCACATCATCAAATTAGAGGCCTGAAAACGAGTTTTGGCTACTTCATGTGTGTGGGATTTCCTCTCTGTCCGGGCCCTATACAGGAAAACATGCCGCGCCGGCTTCACTCATTTCCTTTTACGGAATGACGGAGCCAAAATGGCAGTAAAATGACCAGTGGCAGGTTGCAAACAGGCGGTAAAATAGCCATTGTCCATTAGACAGACGCCAGTCCACATCAAGGTGCCAACCAATGGGATTACCGCGTCCTCTTAAGTTTCGCCAAATCAAATAGAATTTCAACACCATGGCGCTGACAACCTTAATATAAAATTATCTTCTTTTTTAGTCATCTTTTGAAAACTTCATTAGGAATTTTCAAGATTTATTTGCTTTTATCAGATTATTCTTCAAGACAAATGCACATGCATTGCACAATCCTGTTTGCAGGTGTGAAGTTTGGAGATTATAAAGGGATTACGATGAGGGATGATTAAGAAACCGTAAATCTTATGAGATCATGCTCTTTATTGTAGAACATGTAATAAAAGAGATCAATATTTTTAACTCATAAAAGGCTAGGGTCTGTATTTGTTGCTTTACATCTACCTCAGACTTGTGTGTAAATATGGAATTGTTATACTTCTGATATTTGATATTTCCGGCATATAAAACACACCAAGTTAGTCTTGTGTCAGTCAGATAGGGATGATATATTCATTGATAATAATACAGATGTCAGTTGAATTATAAATAATTCCAATAAAAATAAATATATCGCAAATATCTTTACCTGAAAATATGTATTATCTATGTCTGAAAATTGTTCTCTTCAATGGGTAATGTGAAATACGATAGAAACGCCTCGTGTTGCAATTTGAGTCATATCTAAAATGATGCAGTCATATATTGCACTAAAATATTTGTTAAATATTTTCAATTTTGAGTGAACAATACCCTTTCAAGCTGAATCTTGATCAAAATCTCGCTCGGTCGAGAGATCATAGTCTGAGATATGAAACCGACACAATCGTCACCATTTGTCACGTGATCCACGAATCCTGACATCAATCACGTGACTTTGAGAACCGCTTTCAGTCGAATAGCTACCGTTGCGAGATTAATTGGTTTTAGAGTCAGGGACTATTTTCCACGAAGACATTAATACTTGCATGCAATGCCTACCTGACATATTGTCGTTGTATGGGCCCAGGAGAGGGCCCAGTGGCCTGTCACAGACCCTCATCTGACCCACGAACAGTGTGAGCCGGGAAGAGCGACAGATCAGTCGCCCGATACTCTCTGTGACATAAAACGACGGAGAAGTTGTTTTCAGGATAATGTGAACGTGACACTATAATCTCTTAATATCGCCCATGTCTTGGTTGGGGTCTCAGGGTCTCTAAAAGTGTCCCGAATATGACAGATCTGGAAGTCATAATAATCGCCAAGTTGTGCAATGCCACTTGCACATAAATATAGCACTTCTCGTCTGCTTCATTTGTAAAGGAAACTAATATTGGTCGCACTTATGTCTCTTTACGTCTCAAGGACCATTGAATTTGAAGGAGTTCCATTTCTTCTCGCTTTTTCTTCATTTATTTAAAATAAACAGGACAGCCTTATGTCAGCGATCAATAGATTATACAAGTTACGTGACGTCACGTCCAAGAAGGAAATCATGGAAGTCGAAAACATCTTGTACTAATGAATATGCCTCCATGAGAGAGGCTTTTGGTGGAGTATTCAGCCAACATATTGTCTTATTATCGCCTCGTCTTGTTTCGGAGACATCTCCTGCTAGCATCGTCACATTTACATATTCATTTCATTTCACTAAAACAACAGCATTAGAGATGAATAAGGCGACTATATTTTACTTATGTTGCTTGACAACTCAAAACATACCTTGCTAGTGAAGAACAGTAAACATACCAGCTTACAAATTTGTACTGACATTTTTCATAAAATGGTCCCGCATTTTTCACAAAATGGTCCCGCATTTTTCATAAAATGGTCCCGCAATTTTCACACAATGGTCCCGCATTTTTCATAAAATGGTCCCGTATTTTTCATGAAATGGTTTCGTATATACTATTTAACAATAAATAGTAATTAGCAATATGTAACGTTAAACTATAGGATTACCTTTGAGAATCTGGCAAATATGCTCATTTTTCTCGACGTTTAAGCATAAAGTATCGGTACGTCATTATATTGACCGACTCTTAAACACTGTGTCATTTCATCTTTTATGAATGACATCACTTTATTTGGTACTTTGCCAACGAATTCGGCATGAATAGTTAAACAATTGGTGCTGTATTACATTGTACTATCTTGACCCCGAAAGCACCAACGTTGTGCTAAATCAAATATAGAATGTATTATGAAACTTAGTTCCTCAATAATTAACACCCCATAGTTTTATAGTTCTAAATGAAAATGTAATGTGTGGAAACCGAACATCACAATAGTTATATAATTGTATTCAACCCATTTATAAATATTTGTGGAACTAAACCTGATATAACTACGTATCATAAATACAATTCAATAGGAGTGAATGTCAAAAAAATAAATTGAGTAAAGTCGGTTATTATCAAATCTCATCAGAGGTGATATTGTGATACAGTGTAATATTCCCAAAACCCATATACATGATTTTCATAATCTGTTTATATTATATACTATTCTCAGTGTAAATTACTTTGATCATAGACAAGATAAGAACAAAGGAAAGTTATAATCCAATCAGAATGCTATCTAAATGCATAAATCTAATAATTCTATATGGTAATAAGAAAACATTTAATTGCACATTATATCTTCCAGTAGGTAATGCAGAAATCCGTGATTAGATAGATTTAAAACAAATATCCAACTATCCAACTATCCAACTATCCAACTATCCAACTATCCAACTATCCAACTATCCAACTATCCAACTATCCAACTATCCAACTATCCAACTATCCAGCTCTCTGGGGTGAATCCTCTTGTTGACAAGAACCTCAGAAATTCAAGTGTAACATTACCTGCGCATCTCTGTCGCTTCATGACTAGAGGCAAATAATGTTAACCAGTACCGTGACATCCAACAATTGTGACGTTGTTTTCATTTGTTTTCAACATATTTATCTCAATAAAATGTTGATCAATGTTAATACGCTATTCGTTGCAATGTCATCACTCACCTTTGAACTCGTTTGACACTTAATACTTGATTATCAAGAATCTGGATATGCATGTGAATCTCCCAAAATATATGATATAACTATATCTAATCGGTACAAACAATCGATATATTGAATCCTCCGAGATTGACCACCAAATTAAAGAGCATGATATCAGTGAACACATAATTTCATTATGAGGCTAGTAATGGGAACTGGAAGTAATTAGGTCAATTAATGAGTCATTACTATACTCAATAGAACAACAGTAAAAGAGTAATGGTGAACTAGGATTTGTTAATGGTATTATTTTGAACAACGATAACATTGATTTAATTGACGTAACAGATATTTGTTCCAGATGGGGGATACTGGGTTAATTAATTGTAGATTGATAATATGCGCATGTAGATTCATCTGCATATCAGGCGCTGATAATGGTATGGCTTAGGGGAGCCATATTAGCTGCTTCGGTGTTATAATCTGTTTGACCTTGACCGATAATCTTGCAATTAAATTCATCGATTTTGGGTGTTCTATCCACAGTTCTCTCCTATTAAATATAAATACGTGCTTCCTTGCTTACAAGAGGTTTTACCATGTTTGTAGAAAATATACTTCATGATGAAAACCAATAAAATAAGGGTAATGACACTAGCATGATATTCGGATAAATATTTTTATTTCTATAAAGCTATCCCAAAGATTTGATCAATAATCTCTAAGGGGAAATAGAATATTTGATAGATGTGTAAAGGGTTAGCTTTACACAGTGTAGTCTGGCTACTGGTGTGGTAGCAGTTTTACGCCCATATATCAGCCATATATTCATTATTAAAGCCCGTCATACATGCTACTAACCCCTTATGACATTCTTACTGCCACTTTCGTGCTTTGGCATAGCACCATGGTCAAATTGATACATAAAGCACCTTCTATCTCAAATGTCTACCATGTTTGTCCAGATTTTGCATCTTTGCCATCATATTATGCACATTATACACATAAATTGTGTATCGATGTGTTATTAATGTATAGCTATGTTTGTATTTTGTTTATAAAAAATAAATTATTGAATTTTATTTTCAAGTCAGCATCTATTACAATATTATTGAGAAATGTATGATGCTTATAAATGAAAAGAAAAATCATAATGTGGAGTATGTTCTTGTTATTACAAGGTTGAAAAACATATCATATTTCATTAAGGAATGTTAGTCACCATGGCAGCCAAATTTTGTTCATTTCCGTTTTAAAGCAAGTGAGAATGGCAGGTGTGGCAAGGTAAGTGGTGCCATCACAGCCTCCAATGCAGGAAGGCCTCAGCAGATTTGTCTTATTTACTACAGTCTAAATTAGCACATGGAGGTAGTTGTGACAGCTTTCGCATATAAATATGTCAGCCTCGCACCGACATCCGTTAGTTGGTGCAGCAACTGTGATTGTACTTCTAAAACTTCGTGTGGCAATCGATGTGGATTTGCTCATACAAAATGTCAAGTGTTAGTTGCGATGTGGCTCCCGGTGTTTTGTTTAGGTCCCATGTGCTCTGGGACAGCAAGGAGAATAATTAGGAATAATTGCGATGTATGGTCAAATATCAGGTACAAAGGTTGGTTGCATGACTGGGTTTGGCATATATGACAACATAAATGCCTCTTCAATTAGCCTTAGCACAAGAGATATGCTATTTCAGCCTAGGATAAACAGTGTCTCATGGCATATATGTACGTAGTTATTGTATATAATGATGATATATCTAACTAATATGGAATCCCTTCCCGCTATCCCCTTTTGGCTTTAGATGGCGCCCAGACCTATTGAGCAGTTACAAGCGGTGCTACTTTACCTGAAGCAGGCTACTGTTGTTTGATGGCAGGAGGACCACCTGGGGTGAGACACCGTACTGCCATCATAGTTTCCCCCTACCAGGTCACGTCATAAACCTGGCTTGATTTAAATGCCAATTTCTTAAATAAAATATACCATATTTGGTTCTGTAGATTGATGATAGATGTTACCAAAAAGTTATTCTATTGAAGTCAGGCGTGATTGTTCAAACTACATTTTCTGTTGAAGGTATTAAAGTAATCATTGATTTATTGAACATTTGCCACATCAACTAGCAAAATGTTTGAATACAAATGATCTAGCATGACTTGCTCTAGTACGAGAACCCAAGATTCTTACCGTGAATTATCAATCGAGTAGATTGGGAAAGGTTATGAAAATGTGGGTTGTTTTGCTAAATATTTGTCCGTTGTTGTCCTTAGTATGCATTATTTGTTTGATATCACAAGCAAAACCCTGGAATATTTAAGGATCAATCTGGTCATTATTGATGGTCACATAAAGGGCCAGTCTGTTTGAGATTGTTAACCCTGTTGGAATTATCGACATCCAAAGTTTTTGTTATTGTGCTCAAAGGTCATAAATTTATTTTTGAATCTGGTGAAATAAAACGATTTTGGGAGCAAGAGGTGTTGTTGCTGACTAGAACACAGCTTATGACGTCTAATAAACAGATTTAGGAGATAATGTGACTTAATGAACTCAGGTTTAAAACAAGGAAGATATTATCATTAATCAAGACCTTATCTTGTCACGTTTGATCAAAATGGTGGCTTAAAACATGATGTGAAAAGAGAGGAATGTTTTAATTTCACTCTAATTAGGTCAAAGCTCGTTTATTACCACAAATAGCAAAATAATGCTTCCCAAAGCGCGGCCAGAAACAGGTGTTTGTGAATTAAAATAGAAATTGAACATCTGATGCGGGCGACTTTATCAATTAGTGAAGACATTTTCCAGTGTAATTAATGAAGATGTTTTATTTAATCTAAAACGTTGAGTGTTTCAACTGTCCAATTATGAAGCTGAAAGATTCAAAACATTTCAGGTTTTAAAACAGAACAAGACAAAGAAGCAGTAAAGTGTATAAATGTATAACAATTAGTTGCTCATCAATATGTTTCCCAATACAAACTATTTGCTACAATTCATTGATTCATTGGAGAGTTCTTCACATTCTAAACGCATTTATTAATAAAGAATTAATGACTAATATATATATTTAAGTTAAGGTATCTACATCGTTAATCATGTTGAATTGAATGTATTAAGATTATTCTGTTTTACATTTCAGGTAAGTGATGATATTTGAAGATATATGTTCACCATGATGGTGAGTACACGACCAACATTTTTATAAGATGATTTGCATCTCCACATTCTGTATCACAATGCAGATAGCACATTAATGGAAAGACAATATACTATATAAATGTAAGGATCTGATTCAATATTCATCAGCTTGAAGCATCTTTTTGTAAAGCTAACATTAATGGGCTTGATAGTGGGCTTTTAATGCAGGTTCAATTAAATAATGGCATAAATCTGACACTTAAGGATGACATATCTTCCTAACAGCATTCTCCTTATGTCTCTCATGCCTCAATCATGAAAGGGGCTCCATAGAGGCAATAAAGAGGGTGGTAATTTGCTTTGTGTGTGATGTTTGGCAACAAAGAGCTGAGCATCTCATGTTTAACAAACAAAGACTTGTCAACATGTCTTGCCACAAGGAGATGTGTTTCCATCACACGGTTTAAACATGCCAAGAGTAAAAAAAATATAGCAACTGTCAGAGATCAAATGATTCATTATGAATTTAGTAAATCATTGACACTTTTGAGGTGAATCAAATCAGAGTGCTGCATTTATCTCGTCCATAGATGAAGCTCTGTTCCCCTAAAAGATGGTTTGGGTTTAGAAATAACATACTGAAAATTTAGATGCATCAACAGCATATATTGAGCAAATGCACGTTGTCACAGACTGAGATGTTATCATGTCGTATTCTCCCCCAAATGAATGAAAGCATTCAGGACATTAATATGAGAAGCTGCTTTGATAGACGATTTGTCAATGTCTAATGATGTTCAGTTAGCTCAACTGTAGTCTTCTTGGGAATAACTCATTTTCCAAGCGTCATTATATTCATTTGATCAGATCATATGTGACTGGTCTAACTATGGCATATGTCATTCTTTAACCACCAGCGAGGACGAGATTTGAGCACTTCTGGTTACAGCATCACGTTGTCGGGATAGAGGTAAACACTGCCGCTAAGCAGCCCTACTGTGGGCATACACTTCCACGCACCGTATCACCACCATCAATTCTTCTCTAATCGATCAGTCCTCTCCTCGTCCATTTAAATAAACATTGCTACATTTCCTGGCCATCCTGAGTAGGGGGTAATTCTAGAAGTTCACCAATAAGAGCGCTGAGTTATTTAAATTGCTCTGGGTCCGCTCCTACCCTCGTTGGCTTAAAGGATAAAGCAAGAACTACTTCGCAATACCCCAATCTGTGCGCCTTTATTTAGTACAAGTCAGGGATCGAGCATTTTTATTTTGACTGTTTTGAGTGCAAAGTGTGGCTGCCACTAATTATCCCTAAGCCTTTCCCAAATATGGTCCCACTCAATGGATGAATCGGCAGCCTGTTGGGAAATGCCTACATCTTGTCGGATCCTATTTCTCCATTGTCTAAGCTACTGCTTTCAAAGCTTCATTTAAACATACATCTACAAGGCTGCGATGCTGCTCCACGCCCATTTAGCAGTGTGGCAATGTTAGCTTATCTGTTGGATTTGACAGGCAACTTGGAACAGCTGTCATAATCCAACCTCAAGCCTATAAATCCATATAGATGTTTTCCTAATAAATATGCTCTAATTAGAAAGAAAATATTTATCTGTTAGCACATTATGGAAAGCACCTCTTGACTGTATTACATGTATGGGAATATTTATAATGATCGCCAGGGTTGATTTCTTTATGAAAAAAAACTTTTTATTTATATCACATGCCATTTCTAAAGAGGAAGAACCATTTGCAGTATTGTATTGATATAAATTGCTTTTCTTGTCGTTATCTGACCAGATATAAGCGGAAATGTTTATGTCTCCTCGGTGATATTTTGTGAACTTAAACAGACACGTCTTGACACCCTGACTTGGCATGAAATAGCAAAAACTAAGCCATAAATCTTAATTTGAGACATAATAGAAATGAAAGACAGTGACTAATGTTCTGCTAGTCTTTATGTAGGCAGCGTTGATGCATCAAATGACAAATACCCAATGTAGCAATTAAAAAGAGACATTTAATTTTTAATATTGTGAATTTCCATCGGTAAGAAATGATGTGTACTTGAGTCTGCGATAGACTAGTAAGACAAGCACAAATCAAACCAAACGGAGAGGATCAGTGTTATTGCAGGCTGGGCTGGCTGCGAGTTAGCCTGGCTTGTCTTGATTAATGGCATTCATATAAAACTTATGGTTTCTCCCACAAAGAAGCTTAATACTCAACATTTATCAAAATTCTGCAATGCAATTTATTGTTAATATCAGCATTAGACATATTATGAGAGAAGAGAGCATGCCTTATTATTGTATCAACAAATCATGAAACGATCTTATACTTTTCTGGGAGACAATACAATTCAATTTGATTTAATCTTTGTGTAAAATGACATGCATTCCTAAATATAGTATGATATATTGCATTACTGAAGATGAATCATAACAAAACAAATATAGTTTGCATTTGAAATGAACAAAATAATTATGTTATCTTCAAAACGCTAAATTTGATTAAAAATAATTTGAACCTGGTAGGTTAATAAAATAGGAAAATTGACGATCACGTGCACATGCGTAATGTGTGTGTGTGTGTGTGTGTGAGTGTGTGTGTGTGTGTATATATATATGTTGATATAAATAAAATAATAGTACATATTATTTTAGAAAAATTCCCTTTAAAAGTTAATTTAATTATAAAGCTACATAAAAAACCGATAACAAACTCTCAAGATTTAAGAACATTTCTAATGAAATGGATAATATTTGTATTCGAAAAAGTATGTTACAAATGGATTAAATGTCGACACACCATTTAATATCTGATATCTTCCCACAAATATTCTTGTATTCAATTTTTCTACAATGTTAGTGTCTGGAAAATTTTCATATTGTTTCTTGAATATGTGTATAAAATAAGAAATGCGTTCTCCTTTTGGTGCCATTAATGCTGGCCAAAAAATGACGCAATGTACTCACTATAAAAGGAAGTCTTTTACTACGCATTTTATGTTGAACGCCTCCCCTTTCTGTAGTGATGGTCACAGGCAGAAACATTGGCACCAGGTGGAGTGCATTTTATCCTGCGTTTTTGCCATCACAATGAGCTGCATCTATCTTGAATTTTCATTTTAATATTGCCTTCAAATAAAATTGATTTATGCAACTCTTAATTGGATATGACAAATATATATTGTTGTCGAATTGTTTATGTCTAAAACATATCTAAAATAAAAGCGGTTCGTAATATAATGTTGATAAGACCCAATACATT
Organism: Amphiduros pacificus; assembly: GCA_949316495.1. Taxonomy (NCBI): domain Eukaryota; kingdom Metazoa; phylum Annelida; class Polychaeta; order Phyllodocida; family Hesionidae; genus Amphiduros; species Amphiduros pacificus. The sequence goes on along the minus strand of OX439002.1, from coordinate 17,437,824 downwards.
TGACCCAAATTGCATAAAATATGTCACCGATGCCCTATATGAGTTGCTTTACATTAGTTTTGCCCACTGTCAGTAACCAGACAAACAGGTTGAAGATGGTACCTGTCTACTGCGGACTTTGTCCAAATCCCTCTTTGTCCAATATCCACTCAATGGGGAGTCTGGACCTAAGTGAAAGGAGTCAGCTTCAAAGTGTACCCAGTCTCATAACACAGGCCATGCTTTTAGCAACACAATCGTAGTAGTATGTGACCATCCTGGCTTTAGGCGAGTTGTGTCTGATATACTCAGTGTGTTTCACAAGAATCCATTAGCTTTGAAATTGGAATTAAAGACATAACTGAATTTCTCTAGCCTAATATCTTTTTTGTTCAAGGGGAGAGTCTTAATATTAATTATGCTATAATTCTATAATCTTGTATCCATATTTGTTTAAAGGAATTTTGTGAGATAATTTGAAATTATTAATTATTTCATTTATGTAGAGCAGTTTAGACTTATACCATAATAATAACATTTGACTGTTTTGATCTATGGTAGGGTTTGTATGTTACTGTCCCAAGGCTCAGACATATATGTGGAGAAGATATTACTTTGTTGTCAGTGAGCATACACTATTACACACAATGGCATCGTGGATTTATGTGAAAAGTCCGAGATTGCAACCTTATCAAGATTCAAATGTATGTTGAGGTATTAGCAATGGCTGTATATCCAATATGATATATAATATAAGTAACAAACACAAAGGACTAAAAAACACATTCAGAAAGAAAAATTGAGAAATAAATGTTCCGTGACCTTTAAAGCCGAAATCTGTAATTTATAATCACCATCCCTTATCTGGGACCCGTCAGAGGTCCTCAACCAGTTACATTTTCAATTATCTCTATTTCTATGATTAATCTCTAGCCATTCATCTATGACGCACAACTAATCTGGGTCTTAATCATGAGATATATTGCGTCATATTAATTTATTAGAGTTCGATGTCAGTGATGAGAAAGAATAGGACATTGAGGTCATAGATTTTAGACAAAAAAGAGATAAGTGCCATATGCTCCTACCCCCTCTCTCTCTCTCTCTCTCTCTCTCTCTCTATCTATCTCTCTCTCATATATATATATATATATATATATATATATATATATCATATACATATATATATATATCGATATATATATATATATATATCGATATATATATATATATATATATATATATATATATATATATATATATATATATATATATATATATATATATATATAATGTATTTGAGTATTTGAGTCTTGAGTCTATATATATATATATATGTATATATATATATATATATATATATATATATATAAATATATATATAAATATATAAATATATATATATATTTATATATATATATATATATATACATATATATATATATATATATATATATATATATATATATATATATATATATATATATATATATATATATATCTGTGTGTGTATGTGTGTACATTAATTTACATTTGTGCACTCTCACGATCCCTAGATGTTGATTTTATTCTGCATGCAACAAGTGAACTCAAATTAAAAACAATACTTGCACCACGAGTTCGTCACGAGTTCGTCACCCGATATATTGTGTGGATCACATAGCTATGTGTTTTAGAAAGTCATATTTTATTCTGACACATGACACGGACGTGTATATTATACTGCCAGACAGGGTAGCAGAGCTTGATCAGGCTCAACATATATGGTGACATGGCAAACATAAAGCAAAATGTCATTGCTCATCTCAGCACGGTAAGTAGGCGTTCTTTTCATATTCAACTCTTCCTCAAAAAGCACTGCTTCAAGACTGGCAGGACACCGACACTGATATGCAACTCGTTAATCTTCAGAGGGACGAATCCATGACATAATAAAACATGACATCACAAAGATAAGAACAATCTTATATGTGGTCAAATTTCCAGATTGTTGAATGAAATGCTCATTTAAACGTTCATATGAAGATCACAGTTATCATTCGTATAATCTCCCGTTTCAGTTTTTTGTATAAAAAGGGTAAAGGTCACATTTATATAGCGCTGATTCTAGACAAATTCTGTTCACAGCGCTTGATAGTAACTAGCTAGGATTCGAACAGGGAATCTCTGGTTCTCAACACGGATACTCTACCACTTGTCAATGAGCTATTTCGGCTACTTTAATGAACATAAAGCATGAGATGTTATATTTCTTTAAGAGATTTAAGCAAGGTAGGATCTGATGAGATCTTGCATGCAGGACGTTATACCAGTAACATAATAGCAGGCATGGCCGCCTGGCGCTCCATACCTGATATATCAGACCAGCATTAAGTATAACAATAACTATGTCCACCATTTTACTTATATTATCGCTCTAGCAGAACATACATCCTTGTATAATCCTAATATCTATTAGTTTGATGGATGAATATGATAAAAAGTTTTATTTCATATTTATTTGGCTAGAAGAGCTGCCGTTATGTGTCCGGTCCTGAAGAGATTGTGACTTACATACGCCATGTTTCTTGTGGTTTCACAGCTTGGCAACCCCTATCACAATTGTACCACAATAAGTGAGAATGCTCTTGCCGCTATGGCCTCCTCAACTTCTTGATCCCCTGATTCATACCAAATTTTCCTGTCAATGTTTTGTATTTTCTCTTAAGGGAATAAAACGTCATGTTTTTATTTTCATATCTTTGGACAAAACATGAGCCTCACCGGGCTCCTGAGTTCATGAAGTTACTGAGTAGTTCACTATCAAATCTCTAATTGAATGAGGCTTATCATTTTTCATCGTCTTGTCCCATTTGCAAGGTCATGTAATAAATGCCGAGGACGATGACCTTTCAAAAGTGAACCAGCAGTGTCTGTGAAAGTGGGTTTTGTCTTTTAAGCTCGAGGCCAGTACCTACCTTGATACCATGAGACAGCTCCCATCAACATTGACCCGGTCTAATCCAGGAGGTTTGGGGTCTGAAAATGAGAGAATTAAAAAACCATAAGATAAACGTATTTTTTAGAATGTAGATAAAATACAAACGTGAAACATTAACATCATATGATATGAGGCATTATACAGAGAATTGACACAGGAAAAACAAGAATGGTTACTAATCAAATCTTTAGCGACTAGAAGCACTATTGTGAAAGCAACTTGTATTACAAATGAGATAGAATGTTCTAAAAGGATTGTACACAGGCAAAATAATTTTCTGTAGCTTATCACATAGCGAAGTTTCTCAGATGTATTGACACTCCATCCAGAGGGTCATGATCGCGAAGCTGCACACTCCCAAGCTTTATATTGTTTAATGTAATGGGACGAGTATCTTATATTATCAGATATAAATGGAGTATTCTATAAATATATTTTTTCTCTTGGGTTGATTTTCCAAATACCATCTTCTGGAGCCATATTATAAAAATATTATATACAAATAGCAGGTGTTCAGTGAAGGCCTGGGATCTTCCAGTGAGGTCTCGCGAGACCTTCTATGAGAGCTGATCACCTGGGTCCCGGGCCGATTAATCACGAGGGACAGGTCGGCGGCAAGGAGAGGTCCTCTGTCCCACTGACTCGAGATTGCCTAACACTCTGTCTGTCTATGAAATCTGACTCCCCAGGAACCTTTGAGAATCATTCAATGTCAGGCAAGAGGCATTTAGCTGTGCATTTTATTATTTAATAGCCGAAAGATGTTGGATAGTCAACCTTTGTTGAGGGGAAATGATTTCTGACTAGTAGAACCACTCAGGGAGTCCAATAAATGACTGACATTGAACACTTGTATTTTATCTAAGCACTAACCAGCTCGAGAGCATTTATCAACAATTTGACATGAAAAACATGTCATGTCAGGTTCGTAGAAAGAAAATAGATTGTTGGTATTTCCCATAACAAAACCAAGCATTTGAAACTAGAATAAGAGGAGTTAAGGGGGTGTTGCGCTGAACAGCGTGGTGGTGACATAGAGGCGGTTATCTCGGGCACAAGGTCCTGCCAGTCCCATATTCCTCCTCCGTATGCCCGCATACTTGCAGAGTTCACACACTTTTTATTGATCTTGCCTTCACTTATCATCTGAGCTTCCAGGCGTGCATGCGGACGCAAGCAACAGAGAGGAGAAATAATGGTAAAATCCTTGGTTTGAAGGTTTTGATCAATTTTGCATCATTAGTTACATGGGTATCGCCACACGTTTTCCACTGACGTGATCATATTGAAGGAGGAATTCCGTACGCACATCTTACATGTGGTTGCGCAAAGGGGAAACATCATCTTATCAACTTTGTGTGTTTGTGCTATGAAGATGACCTAATCAGCCACCCGTATGGATTATATTAGCATGATTGGTAAGTTTATGAAATGAGGCAACAATAATGAGGGAAGTTTACAAAATGAGGAAACAACAATAAATCTTCCAAAGGCCATCAAGTTAAAACTGGAAATCTAAATGCCCAATGTTTTAAGAGTGGTTCTCTTAAAGTTTTGAAAGAAGCAATGAATCACGTGTTTATGGTGGGGAATCCATGAATATCGCATCTCCTCATTGGGAAAAGCTAATATTCAATAGTGGGTGGGAACTTTAATATATGAACGAGTAATACCTTATCAACACGTACAGGACAACATTTGTTTTTTTATCCGATCACACAATAACTCTTCATGTACCCATATTTGACTCTGAAACAAATATGTATAAAGAATTGTTTGTAGTTTAAACAGGCAAACATATATAAGCAGCAAGATAATCATATCAAGTCTCAATACAACTTTTACGAGAATTGTAAAATGTAAGACTTGTTGTATTATGAGAGTGTAAAACTCCTTTGGCATTTTCTGTGAATCATCTCTGTGACCCCAAATGCCGTTCTCACACTGAATACTTATTATGAACAATTCAGATTCCTATCTTGCTTTTATTTCTGTTATTTTAATAAATTATTTTTACCATCAAATGATATTCATATATTCATGTTGGTTTATAGTATATATATATATACTCCAGGCGCCAGTCTCAGTGTGAGTCGGTCTCTCTCCAGGCGCCAGTCTCGGTGTGAGTCGGCCTCTCTCCAGGTGCCAGTCTCAGTGTGAGTCAGCCTCTCTCCAGGTGCCAGTCTCGGTGTGAGTCGGCCTCTCTCCAGGCGCCAGTCTCGATGTGAGTCGGCCTTTCTCCAGGCGCCAGTCTCGGCGTGAGTCAGCCTCTCTCTAGGCACCAGTCTCAGCGTGAGTCTGCATCTCTCCAGGCGCCAGTCTTGGTGTGAGTTGGCCTCTCTCCAGGCGCCAGTCTCGATGTGAGTCGGCCTCTCTCCAGGCGCCAGTCTCAGTGTGAGTCGGCCTCTCTCCAGGCACCAGTCTCAGAGTGAGTCGGTGTGAGTCGGCCTCTCTCTAGGCACCAGTCTCAGCGTGAGTCTGCATCTCTCCAGGCGCCAGTCTCGGCGTGAGTCAGCCTCCAGGCGCCAGTCTCGGCGTGAGTCTGCCTCTCTCCAGGCGCCAGTCTCGGTGTGAGTCGGCCTCTCTCCAGGCACCAGTCTCAGAGTGAGTCGGCCTCTCTCCAGGCACCAGTCTCAGAGTGAGTCGGTGTGAGTCGGCCTCTCTCCAGGTGCCAGTCTCGGTGTGAGTCGGCCTCTCTCCAGGCGCCAGTCTCGGCGTGAGTCGGCCTGCAGGTCACAGACCGCCATTAAGAAGCGTCCCTGTCCAACGCCACTGGAACCACTCCCGCCAAAAGGCCAGCGCGTCTCATAACAATCATGGCATAAAACACAGACTGCGATCCCGGTATATTTCAAGAATCTCATAGACCGTGTGAAGCAACCATGGTCTGTGTCTTCTGTACTGTCAAGGAGGGCATGGCTTTGGCGATTTATCTTGCAGTTAAAGCCTGTAAAGCGTCCCCGCAGAACAGTGAACAGGCCTTGCGGGGACACACGTACAATATATGAATAAAAAAAGAAAAAAGAAAAGTGAATAAGATCCCGTGACATTTTGCAAAATCTTGCGATAAGCCATGGGGTTTGTTATAAGCACAATGATAAATTTAGGAAACATATCCTGGACGGATATATATACACGTCAATGAGAGATTGGCAAAATCACTGAATATCCATGACTGTCAGCGAAATGGAGTTTGAGTGAGCACAGTTACAATGCTGTTATGACATAAGATACCATCAGTGTCTCCACAACTCAGTCCCTAGTTTCTCAATACAGATCTCCTTCGTTCATTGGTATTCCCGGCGGAGCCTCGACACAGCCCGGTTGGGATGCGCACATGCTCTATCTAGCCTCTAATGTCGTTGCAAGGCTGGCCCATGGAATAATTTAATTAGCCCACAAGTCATCTCATTTGTCTACCGTCCCTTCTGGCCCTTTTAACAGGGGTAATTCTATTGAGGCTCCTCCCCCAATGATACCCCTGACTTCAGACCTCGAGTGCACTTTTTGCCATTAGACGCATACAAAGAATGACTGACAAGAGGAAGGTGGCCATTCTTTTTCAAATCTTATTACACTCCACACTTACACTGGCTTAGATTAAGAGTTATATTGAGTAACGACCCTGTAAGACAGTATGCGCCCAGCTGGCCATCTATTCTTACAGGCGTTGTCTTGTGGGGATCCCATCCTCCTCTGTTTTGTGTCCGGGTCTTGATAGATACTACCACGGCCTAAATATCTTGGCGGACAGCGAAGGAGAGACTTCCAATTTGTATGCGTCTCACACAAGTCTTATTCGGTGGGGAAAAGTATCATGTTTGACATGTAGATTCATTTTATATATTTATATCTCTGATTCAGCTGCAGGGAAGATTGCAGGATATCTTTCCAAGGCTGACTAATTAAGCACACTCAGAGAAGATACCGTCGCAGGTTTCCGTTTGACCTTTGTGTCAGCGATCTGTGACTGTCGTTGACTACAGATGTGGCGATTGACGTTGACGTCAGCACCGTTTCACAGCGGCTAATGCAGATGTAACTTAAGCCGCCAATTAAAAGATCACCCTGCACTGTGCCGTCCTTATTATACATTTGGTGTGTCATGCCCAGCTTAAATCTAAAACAAACATCTAAAGAAAGTTCCAAATAATAGAGTCCACATAATAGATATGGAGACGAAAAATGACACTGCCAAAAATACCTAAACAATATTCGGTGTCCCTTATGTTGGATTGGATGGCGATTTCTTAATGAACTCATGCTACCCAAGTCATGTGCGGCACCACAACAACGTCACCGCTGCACCGATTATCACAGCACTGGTGTCTCATCATGATATCGCTCACCACCTAAATCAATGCCAGACAGTGGATATATACATGCTGAGGGAGATCCATAGCTGACTTGATGAAGTCTGAAACAGTAAATACCCCATCCCATTTGATCCATGTGCAAAGGAACAGTGGCAAAGAGCAGCAGTCACTTATTGATACAAGGAAGCCTGTCCCTTGGAGCCAATAATGGAAACTGCATGGTAATACAGCCACCCCTTGCATTGAACTGGCTTCATGCTTAATTGACCTTTACTCCAAAGATAGATTCTGTATAGTCTGAACTTTATGTGAACCACAGTCAACACCAGGGAGCAGTTCAGCTTCACCGAGATTACCCACAACTGCAATTGAATTTTTATTCACACATTAAAGCTTTCTAGGCGTGTTTATCCTTAACGCTCTTCTTTGTTTGTGTTCAAGCTTTGTCAGATATAAATGATTCGATGCATTAAAATGACGATATAATGTGATTCCAACTAGAAATCGTTTTGTTTGGTGAACCACAGGTTACTCAGTCTTGGTTCGGGTCATCATGCAATAAACTTCGAATATTACCTCAGATCAAGCTTTCCAGGTAATGATCCTTGTACTTTAAATGGGATTCTTGGTGTGTATACCTATTCTCACGAATGCTATCCTATCAATTTCAAAGTATTGACGTTACCTGTCGTATAGAAAGGTCATTGCTTGACAAAATGTTGGATTCTTTATAAGTCATAAATCATTATGCTGGAGATGCAGTGAACAGCTGACAAAGTCTGAAAAGCGCATGGAATAAATACAGCGTAGCTTATTTTAATAATATATAAGGGTCAAAACTGACATTCGCATGTGTAATTATGCAAGCTCAGGACAATTGAGCTTGTGTCGGCCAGAGTCTATGCCACCATGACCACCGAGTGAGGACAGAACGATGCAGATTTGCTAATCAAAATGAAAAATAGGACACTAAGAGTACTCACAAGTATCAAGGCTGATGTTAAGGAGGGCAGTAATGCTTGCATGATAGGGGGTCTCTTTAATACTCCTCAACCAAATTGGTAGAAGCTTTATGTCAGCTCCCAGCAGTAAAGCACACGTCTGTTGTGACTGACTCGTGTGTAAGTTTGCATGCCGTCATGTTCCCACCCTCCACTTACATCCAATCAATGTCACAAGGCATATTATGAAACTTCCGGTCTAGGTCTTCCGGTCGAGACCTAGGAAGATTTTCACAATTATAAACACCGAGATTATTTTGTGGTATCTCATCGTCACACTATTTCACTTTCAATCTTGATGTTAAATGATTGGGAGTGCTGAGTGATATCAAATCATGATCTTTTCACGCGCATGATATTGCGATGTTTGGCTTGTTCACTGCTGTTGACCTTTTTTAACCTTTTTTATTATGACATTTTATGGGTAAGTTTGTAATATTCCTCCTTTACATTATGCTGTCAGATGATTAAAGGTAATGCAAATGTCCACGTGTAAACCAATGTTTGTGATAGAAATAAATAGAATCATGTCATTCGTGCGATCACATGTAAATTCACTCTTAATGAAGCGGCAACTTAATTAACAAGTGTTTATCAACAGGGTTTTAAATGATCAAATGCGTTTTTGTCCATCAAATAGTGTAACTAACATGATGTATGTTGTTGCATTTGATCTGAATCAGTTCTCGTATGTGTTTGATGTCAAAGGAACGAATGCAATCGCCTGAAAGGTAATACGCGTACAGTATCATATTTATTGATATTCTTGAGTTCATTAAAATAGAGTATCACGAAATGATCGGTTTATTTACTGAGCATGAATGAGCACAATAAGCAACTGTTCTGGCTGCATATGGCTGATAGTGTTGACCTAATATTCACCTAGTTGTTGTCTGGAGGAGTCACAAGTAGGCGCACATTTCACGGAGAGTTGGGCAGGCTCCCAGAGGCCACCGGCTCTGATCCTTCACAGCCTTGAGTTCTAGGATCATGGCGTCTTGACCTCGCCCAGACAGAATGTCCATCTTATGACACCTATTGACCTGAATCAAGGACGTCATCATTCTCAATTTACATAATAGGATTTCTTGCAAAATTACAAAATTCGTATTGAGTGAATGTAGTTGAGTGGTTCCTCTTGAAGTCAAACAGGAATTGAACATTTCGATCATGTGCAAATTGAATTGTGAAAACTGGTAAAACAAGAAGAATATATTGCCGTCAATCTCGTCTATCTTTAGAGTGATGAGCTCATATGATTCAATAGAAACCTCTAAATTAACTGGCCCCTTTCTTCATGTTCTGACAAGTGACGCTGACCATTCTGTGCGGTGCATTTTTCATGTCTCTGTCACGTAGAGAGGTCAGTCTGGCTCCTCAGCAGTCCATTATTCTGATTGGAAATCAGCACTATGACCCAAAGTCTGGGTAAACACTATCAAATCCTAATCAGGCACTAAACCCATGTGCACAATAGCCCGATGGGGGTGCATCATCCACGTAATATTGTGGCGCTATTCCGACTAGGTGGTCGTCATACAAAGAATAAGGAATGAAGGAGAGTGACAGACAGCGGGCCAGGGCAAGTCTGGTCACCGTTTGCACAGTTCCCAGAAGTTTCTGGAAAAAATAGCTTTGGTAAATAAGGGGAAGGTTTAGCATATGATTTGGAAAGGCTTTGGTGGGCAACAAGCGTTAAATTGCTTGATTTATGCCACGCACACCACAGTATCCATTTAATAAGAAAATGAACTCATCAGGGATGTAGGCATGGTGAGCCGGAAGTAGCAACTAGCCCGCACCGATTGTCATCACATGACTTGATTGGTCGCCAAGAGTAAAACTCCTAAAAGCTTCTAATACTTTCATTGTGAAAACAGGAAAATAATTTTCCTCTATTTTCTTCTGAGAAGGCTAACCGATCAGGTATGAACCCATGTGGTCAATCCTTTCTCACCTTTCTGTAATCGGAGAACTTCGCAGGAGATATGGAACATGGTTTGTTAAGATATATGGCCAGACACTCACCAAGTGACATACCCTCGCCAGGGACCCGTGCAATGGCTTCTCTATGCAAATCCCATGGGGCAATTTTGTGAAATCGATGTGGTAGATTACTTTGCTGGGGCAGTTTGTACTGGAGTAGAATACAAATGGTTATATTGTGACCAAAGTCTCCATTACTATTTGACTAAACGTGCTTTGGGAACTGAATACTTTGTTTTGTGATAGAAATTTTAATTCAACAATGCTTTTTAAGTCATTTCAGAGTCATTTAAAGTTAAAAGAGATTGACTGTTTTATTTATGTATTCCATATTGATACTATATTCTGATTTCTCGACATTCCATATTGATACTATATTCTGATTTCTCGATTTTACCTTTATTTTCTGTTTTTATCTCTGGTCCGCCTGTAACATGAAGTGGGGTGAGAAGAGGCGACATCTCAGTGTTCCTTTGTATTGTCATACATTAGCCATATCAGCACTCCTGACGCGTGCTTCACATTCGCCCATCCACACATTGTACCCGTCGTGTTGTTTCCCGTTTTGTCCCAATGACATATACTGACCAGTAACCACACAGAGAAAAGGTGGCGTTCCTAGTTCCTTTGCTAATGGAACTGCTTTGTTAGACTCACAATCGAGGTTATCATTCATTGAATGGAATATCATGCAGTGCCCAGTAAGGATTTTATTTCACATAACCTTGCTATGAATTATAATGATGTTGGCCGAAAAAAGCTATTATGATGTTCAAGATTAGATATTTTATTTTTGATTTCTTAATTTGATGTGTTGATATGTTATTAATCAAATATATGGTATTGTTGTCATTTTGCTAATTTTAACAAAAGTATGATGGCCAATTTGATCAACGATGCTGTGGTCCAAGCTAAACAAGGAATAGCTAAACATAAAACCAGATATATTATGCCCATGTCGGACATCACAGTATCATTAACATGATTATATTGGACTGTGTCCTTCTATTGTATATAAATGCTATTTAAAATGTGTATTGTTACCAGACATAATACACATTTTTTCTGAAAAATTATGGCCACAGAGGAATAATACCAAGAAATATCACATATATGAATATCAGCATGTATGTATATATATATAATTATATATATATATATATATATATATATATATATATATATATATATATATATATATATATATATATATATATATATATATATAATTATATATATATATAATTATATATATTTATATATATACATGCTGATATAGTCAGAAAACTAAGATGTAAAATTCCTACTATTTCAATGCGGAGTGAATATTTGCATCCTTATTTGGATTAAGACGTTGACAAACAACACTACTGCACGGAGAATACTTCTCATTTTGCAACATAATCTTATCACTTATATCTCTAAAAAAACATTACTGTGCTGCAGGAGATCACATAATGATGGTTGTATATAGATATCTCTAAATGTATTGGTATTTTATACACACTCTACTTCGTTTTTCACAGTAAAAACGTTATTATGAAAAAAAACCTTTTTCTGGTCAGCGATGTAATCGATTTATAACAGTTCGTGTTTTATATCATTAACGTGCTTTGTATTCATCAGAGAAATGCCAAGATATCTCATGATAGAGCTTTTCAATTAACAATATAGCTGTTAGAATTTGTTTAATCCAATTAACCATATCTCAGTTAGAATGTTTTAACTGTACATTTTTAAATAAGTGACGATATGAGAATATTCACAATCACGCCGAGATTGAGGTCCTGTTTAAGTTTGTCAAGTCCGCTTTCAAAGACATCACACAATTCCTTTGAGGACCATGCGTCCTTTTTGTTTTAGTTTTATGTGTTGTCATTGTAGGCGCAAACTGTTCTTGTCCCATGAGAACGAGGGTGATGACAAGGTGTGAAAATACTTCTCAGAATTTGCTATTCATTTGAAGGAGAAAATCTACAAAGGCAGTTTAGGATCGGCAACACAGGTGACAGCAAATGAAAGGAACGACAAACTTTCAATACAGACACGGCGTCTGAAACATACACTTGATGCTTTGATGCGAATCTTGGCAAGCCTTTTGTAAAATTAGAATTATCGGAGAAAATCCAACTGAATTTATATATATCACAGTATAGAATTGCCGTGGGCACTTATTGACATTGTTAAGCGTATCAGTATTACTCTTATTAACGTATTGATGGATGATGAATAGAAAGCATGGCATAAGGTAATATATCACAACCAGGTGGCACTAGTAGTGCTATAAGTTAGCACCATGCGTCCCCTGGCTGCCGCACAGGTCTGCTTCTAACTTCCGGGACTAAGCCTTTACAGGAATTTGATATGCTTAAAACAATGTGTACATAGATATGTTTATATATTAAAACACCTATAAATCGGTCTCATTTGATTTTCTTGAGCATTGGAATATATCATATGAAATTTAGTAAATCTGAACACTATGTGTATACGACACATATAAAACTTACTTAATATACTAAAAACTATTTCAGAGATTTTCATACAACCACCCAATGCCCAACTCCCCCCACTTCCAAAGAAAAAACAAAAACAAAAAAACAAAACAACAAATAAGAAATGTATGGGTCAAGAATTGCAAGGTCAAAACCGTGCTCTTCTCTCTGTCGCGTATCATAACGGCAGCAGGAGTGTGTTTTTCTTTCAGGGGTGACTGATTTGCAGCATAATTTGGGCAAATGCGGTCGCAAACAACACACCCACATTTAAGCATTTTGCCTCTTGATATTCCCGCCAAAAACTAAAAAATGCATTGCTATGCTGCAGGAGATAAAACTGTAGACTTGTTTTGTATGGAGTTGCTCCATGCAAGTATATCGTTGAAAGGTGAACAGTAACTTATTTTAGGACACATAATGTGTTCGGCCCTTGGAAATATTTTTTAGTACCAGCTTACAACCGCGATGTTTTTTGTGCTTTCACAGCTTGGCTACAGGTATCAAGAATGTTACAGAATAGATGCGAATGCTTTCGCCGCTATGCCTTCTTCCGAATGTTAATCACCCACGTTGTTTCCGAACCTTAAGACTTCCCTCTTAATGTTTGGTATTTTCTTTTAAAGGAAAACACGTCATTATACTTATTTATCATAAAAGAAATAGGTGCAGATGTCTTCTTTGACACCAAAGAAAACACGGTATTGTACAAACACAACAAACAAAAAGCGATCGTGGTCCATTAAGGACCAACATATACGATCTACATACGTATCTGTGATACTTTTGTAAATTACAAAACCTCAATGCAAAATGAGTCAATTCGTGATTAAATCATTGAAGTGCGACTCTCATAAAGTTGATTAATCACAAATCTAATGAAATATTTTTGATCTGCCGAACGCAGTTTGCAAATTGATAAAAAATGAGGTGTCCAAAAAACGCCATTGGTTTTGGGTTGACATGTTATTAGACAGATAAATGTTTCTTTTTAATGAACACATCCGTACGTGAACTACATCTGAAAAGCTAGTGTGTTCAAAGGCTTTTAATATTTTGCATATAAACATATTAGAAATTGGAACGAGAGACATTCTGTGGTGTTATTGATCAACATCCTTCATATCTATCTGATGTTATGGGTGACATACGTTCACATATTGCTAATGGCCATGGGAGGATATTAGGGGTGTGTGTTACCACACTGTTTACCCCCGATGACCTGGGTGCTTAAGGAAGGCTCAGAATGGAGATGTGGGTCATCACTTGTCACATTCTTTCTTGCAGGTAGGAAAGACTTATTTTCATCGATGAAGCCGTTATTATTGAGTAGGGGTGTGCTTCCGGGTGTGAGCTTTCCGTTTTATCTGTTTGTTGATGGGACCAGCATTCTACACTCCACCCGGATATCAAGCGCCCCTAAGCCGGCGGGAGCCCTCCATCCCTAACATTGCTATCGGTGCCATCAGATCTCCCACCGCCAGCATTCGTCTGATCGCTGCATTGTTTCCACGTGGTCGGCCAGGAAGACATGGCCAACATGTTCCCGGGTTATATGCCTTTTGGCGCACGCAAACAAACACTGAAAAAGCTATTCTGCTTTTATATACTCTTTCCTGAAAAAGGAAAGTGCTTTGACAAATAGCACATGTAGTATATATTTATATATACGTACAATTTAAGGATCCATATCGGATACTGCTCACCTTGAATCAGCCAGAACATTTACCTGTATCACCAGCCCAGTTGGTAGCAAATTAAAATATCCATCTACATAATCAGATTTAAGTATATTTACGTCTTAATATCTAACCTCTAAAGAGATAAAAATTCTCATTTTAGACCGTTTCACCTTGCTATATCGTGTTTTTTGTCAATCCACACACATCACGGCCAAATGTATTATTTAGAAGTGTATATCTTCTAGTCCTTACCAGGTAACTAAGTACTTGCATGCCGTTTTCTTCTTTCATCCGATATAAGGACAAATATACATTTTAAGACATGCTAAAGCTTGAAACTCACGAGTCTTGTCAGTTTAGAAAGAACATTGGTTGCTGTCTAACGTCTGTGACGTGCTGACACGCACACACACACACACACACACACTTAACACACACACACACACAGACACACACGTATATATATATATATATATATATATATATATATATATATATATATATATATATATATATATATATCATTTATATTTATATAAAACTATGTACAAATATATAAGCCAAAGTGATATAATTAAACCTCTAAAATCTAAAATGTTGACTAGCTTCGAGAAAAAAAAGTCATTGTTTATTTGAATGACACCTATGAACTGAAGCGATGCACTCTGTAGTCACAATCTATGACCAGGGATAGAGAAACTGGCATTTATGTGATGGCTTATAAAGTTAGAAAATGCTCATGGGACAATGCTTAAAGTGCGGTTTCCTTCCAGGCCAGGATTGCATGTTATCATGTATGCATATAGTCCGAAACACATCCGTGGAACAAATCTGAAAATATATTTGTTTTAGTGGCAACGCACATGTATTCTTCCATATATAAAAGGACAACTATTGTTGAAAGATGCTACTCTGTAGCTGATATTGACAATGTTTTCCCTTTGTGTTTTAAGACAAGATACCCTTAAGCTTTTAAGCCCACATCTTCCTAATCGTTATCTCCATCTTAAGGGAAAATACAATTATCAGAAAGAGCGAGGAGATTTGGTACCTTTGATTGCATGACAATGGGGTTTCGCCTTTCAGCATGACCGTAGTAATTAAGCTAATGTAGCCACTTTGGTCTGGTAAAATGACCAAAACACAAAACTTCGGACAGCGAGCCCGAATGGGCTAAAACACAGAGCGTATTTTCAATTATATGCACCAAAGTAGTCTTTGTAGAAGAGTTTCATTTCATCTTCAATATTAAAAAGAATAATTGCAATCATAGAAATAAGGAAGATTTTAGGATGGATAAGATATATTGAAATAAGGGTCCCGGTCCGGATTTTGGTGTGCATCATTGCCAAGCACCTTCAGCGTCCAGGGTTGGACATCACACAATAAAAGCCAGAGGTTTTCAATTATAGTGACTTTTTGCTCCCTTCCTTGCCAGATCTGATAAATCCATGTTGATAGACTTCAGATGACCATAGCAGGAGTGTCAGGTGAAATGGTCAACCTAATGCGCTTTACCCTAAACTCTGTACTGAAGTTGTTATAATGATATTATGTTGAACATGCACGTATATCTCTCTATTTATACAATATTTAGACATTTTCTATTTTGAGCATTCTCAGGTTAAACCAATTATTCGACCGAAACATTCCCAAATACATATGAGGTATAATTCTGCCACAAGCGAAAGGAACAAATAAACGATTGTCCTTAAGCCCATGTGAGGTTTGTAAAACAACTAAGCTGTGTTGAAATGGGTGGCATAACCGATATCTACTGCAGGCAATGAGACCGGATGGCTAGGACACAGTGGTGCAGCACACTTTACTATCAGCTTGTCATTTAGGGCAAACCTAACAGCATAGACTGCCTATGTTTGGCATTGGATGATCCCCGCAATTAGCCACCATAATAGATGTATGGCCAGAAATGTGCCAAATTGCCTTAGTCTACAGAGTCTGAAATCAAATAGCTTCCGCCATTGAAGTTGAGCATCTGTTATCTGTTGTAGAGGTTACTTACACTAGGCCACGTTCTGACACAGGTGACATATGAAATACATTGAAGGGAAAGATGAGCAATTACGGTAGGGTAGGCAAATACAATGAGGAAAATTACAAGTGTTAGAGTAGCCTGATTGTATGACCACACCATTATGATCTACGACAAAGCCTTTGTCTGAAGGTAAACAGCCTCACCATATGTGACCCTCTGATTCTATATACATTGCATATTGTTTACACAGTTGCGAGTGCTGTATCAATAAAATAAATCTACGTGTGAGTAATATGTGTACTGAGTAATAGTAAAAAAAATCCTTACTTTGCTTTAGACAAATCTACAAATCTTTAATTGAAGGTCTCTGTTCACTACTCCAGTAAACACGATGCCCAATGTAATTGTTTAAATCTAGAGACATCTTTGTCATAGGAAATATATGACATATATACAATGCATCTTTCAAATATAGTGTTTTAAGCCTAACACTAATTTCCAGGTAGAAAATATAACCATGTATCACACTCTCCTTTAGTCATCAGACCCATACACAGAGATATTTGCCATCTAATGGTACTGCTTTATTTGCGCACCATTATAATGATATCGATTTCATGCAATCCTTCATCTGATGATACCTTTGTCATTTTAACAAAGAAATCATCACTTTATTATACTTATGTTGTATGATTATCTGACAATCGATTCCGCATATTGTTTGTTTTGCACTTGCATAATCTCAAAAATCCAAATTGGTAAATTACAGTTACTGTGATTATTTGTAATTCGTTTTACAGCCCACCTGTAACTCATAAGCCAAATGGTTTCCATTAAATAGTGAAAACAATTGTTATTGAGGTTATGTATGCAAACATTAGAGTGTCACAACAGGGAGAGGAAACCATACTGTGGCGAAACGATTCTCTTTAAATGATTAAAGCAGATCCATGAACCATGTCACATTTGATAAGTCCATTCACAGTACTCCAACCACTTAAGTAATGACAGCTGGCTTCTGCCCTACCCTTATATGTTTGGACCTGGGGTTCACGGTTTCGATGTGTTTATTGACAAGCAACACTTTTGGTGTCAAAATTCATAGTGTGTAAAACTCATAAAAGATTCAGACACATTAATAGCCTGTATAGGTGGTTTAGGGGAAGCAGAGAGAACATTTTTGTTGAAGATTGATAGCTATTTCTGTGCTTGTCTTCTGTGTAAATCCATCAGTGACAAAAACAAATTTGTGAGTGTGGTCATGTCCAGGGTCTCTTCCTCTGTAGGCCCACACTTTGATTAACATGCAAATTGTTCCCATAACTTTGAAATGATTTTGCAGCTTTTATTGTGATCACTGTCTAAGCCTGTTATATTTTCAAAAGCTTGACATTATCAAATATGTCATAAAAATATGCTTGTCTTGGCAATAGGAAATATAGACTTTAATGCTTTAATGTTGGATGGATATTGAGGGAAACATAGTTAGTAGCCCTGTTCTTCCAAAGTGTTCTGAAGCCACATTGGAAAGGAAAGCGTAAATATGGGACCTGTCAAGCAGAGACAGGAAGGAAAGGTTACCTGTCAAATTTCCCTCTTGTGAAAAAGGTCGAGGTCTTCACATTGAGAATTTGTGGGTCTAGTTAAAACATAGGCTATATTATTCAAAGAAACATAATTAGCTCCCTGCTCAACCCCATTTAATATTGAACGACAAGGTAAACACAAGATTGAAACTCTGGATGGATAATTCTGTCCATAAGAGTTACATTTCAAGGTGAGAGTGTAGATTATCTTTGGGGATAAACATTCCCGAAGTAAACGTCCCATATCATAATATCAGAAACGTTCTTGACCTATATGTCAAATGTCTGAAAGCTTTTTAGAAAATGGTATATATGACCAGATCTAAAATGGTGCCCCTGTTCACCTTGAATATAGGGGTCATTTTAGTTGTGCGGGTCATGGCAATTGCTTGATCCCCATTTCACGTGATATTGACGTGTCAAGAAGACAACAGATTGGCCTATTTGGCACTCTAACAGCGTGTTCATTCGAATGAAATGGTCAGCCGATTGTGACCGCATATACTGACTGGCCCGGAGGTGCTAATCTGTGCACCGGGTGCGGGATATGACACATTTATTACCATAGGAGCCTTTCTGGGAAAGAGTCTGATAGATTCAGCGTCTTTTACGTCAAGCATGACTTATTTGATTCATCGCCAGATAAAAGAGGTCATGTGACCTTGGCTTGACCACTGGCAAGATAAGCATGCCACAAACCAATCTTCATGAATAGATACAGTTGAGAGGTGGAGCCAGAAGTGTTTTTATATTCATATGTCAGACATAAGTGGAGTGGCCAACGTCACTAATCAGTCAAATCAAATAAAATCTACCTGAAGTATTAATAATGAGTTGACGTACAGAACAAGACAACATCTGTTTACCCCTTACATTCTTACATTTGATTGGAGTGTAGACGGTAACTATAAAGAAAGTACTTGGTTGTTTGGAGTCCTCAGTACATAGATCGACATTGAGACAGGGGATAGGATGTGTTTATGTGTGGACGATAGGTCTAGACGTTATCTGCTGTAGAACATTGACGTGGGGCCTGGGGAGTCTCAGACCCCTAGTGACTACTCGACGCAATTAGACAATTAAATCATCTGAAGCCAGCCCTCCAACCCCCTAGCACAACGCTTTGTCTGTCCTCTTGTATCATTCAATTAATTCTTTTCTCAGAAAGTACAAAATCTTGTGTCTAAGATCATTTTGTTTTTTTTGTGTGGAATATAATTTGAATTCCACGGTAGAATTCTGCTTATATTTTGTAAATAATTGCTGCTTTGTATTTGCAAGCATGATGATGGTGTGACTATCACTGACATTACGCCGTCTAAATAAGACAGTAAATGTTGGCGTGACCTTGGGCAATGGAGGCATCTGACAAGTCTTTCCCATGAGGAAAGATCTTATACGGGCCGTCGATCGTCTTCTGTGAAACCCATTGGGTCTACGACAATCACGTCACATCCCACAAAACATGTCAACGTTACGTATTCCCATCACGTGAACGTTGATCAGTCTGACAGTCTCCTGCGGCTTTTGCTGTCACTCAATCTGAACTGTCTTCTGCAACTAATCGTTCCCTGTCGGCCACAATAACACATGAACACATAAAGAAAACAAAGTGATCTTTGCCTTATTAATATAAATCATCAACAACTGTATCGGTTTTAGAATAAGCCATATAAATTTATCTATTCTCGATTCAAGTTAAAAACTAATGGCGTAGAAGCTTAGACAGATGATTTTAAGATAGCATATATGAGAAAAAGGTTTCCGGTGGATAAGGTCAGCACTCTAAAGCTCATCAGAGTAAGCATTGTTGAGAGGAATGCTAATTGGGAAACTTCACAATACATTTAAACAGAGGGGCAGTCATAGCCTCACTGGTAAGTGCAAGAGACTGAAAGAGCTCCACTGAGGGTGTTCAGCAGCCAAAACGACTGCTATTGAATTTCTGTTTTGTCTTCAATTGTCTTATCGGGTCCCCGTGGCATAGGGCGTGAGAACCCTGCAGCGTCTCTCTCGCGTCTGCCAGCAGTATCTCTTCCAGAGATAACCTGCAAAAGGTACATGCCATTTCAAAATCACACTTGTCGTTAAGAAATAATTCTGGCACTCGTTGAAAAGTTGAGCTTTTTATGAACGGATTGTTTGTATTTAGATCGTGCTGTGGATATATTTAGATTATATCTGTGAAGTAAATATGTATATTCAAAAGAGTACTTTATGGATATGGGTTTATTATTTCTAAATCAGTGACCAAGATATATATGTAACTACTTACTTCAGTGGCATATTCCAAGCCGATTTGCAATAAACCTATGTTGAAATCCAAAACTTTTGGGAACTATTTTCATTAATCGATGGGAAAAGCTTTGATTTCATAACATTCTAAATCAAGATAAAAATCACTCAAAATGGTCATACCCGATATCACTCAAAATGGCCATACTTAATATCACCCAGAAGGGTCATACTTAATATCACCCAGAAAGGTTACAGTCTGTATCACCCAGAAAGGTCACTGTCTGTATCACCCAGTCGTACTCAGTGTCACTCAGGAGAGTCATACTCAATATGACTCAGTAGTGCCATACTCCATATGACTCAGGAGAGTCATACTCAATATAACTCAGAGTTATACTCAGTATCACCCAGAAAGGTCATATTCAGTATCACCCTGTAGAGTAATACTCAGTTTGACTCAGAACGGTAAATCTGATTCGTTACACCTATTCAACTATTCTGATTATTTTCGCATTTCCACAGTATGCTCTTTTCCCTTTGTCTCGGTTGTTACACTGTGGCACCAAACACTGCTGGAGACTGAAGTTATTGTTAAGGCTTTTGAGAGAAAACATTTACCTAAGCGTAAGTGGATATAGCGTGGAATAGAATGGATATTCTGAATGGAATGAAGGCAAATATAGAAATATCAGCACTAAGTTAGCATATCCTCCCGGCACCTGATCCTCAGCTAATGCATCTGCCCAATCATTCTCATTATCCTATTTAGGGAAATCACCTTATATCTAAGCCTTGTAAGTTAATTGTGAAGTAGGCCTATGGGAGAAACAAGAAGTGTGCATATGGCGGCATGATGCGCTTATGACCACTCTGTGTAATTATTAATATCACATGTGACCATTAAGGTTGGAAATGAAATAAACAGACTGACTCGAGGGGCTGATGAAGCATATTATTGACATTATATAATCTAATAAAGGTAAAAAAAGACATCACACAAGATATCGGATCAAAATACATACGAGAAATGTACTAACGATGTCATAATCATTTTATGAGGGAGGCAATATTATTTAACATTATTTAATGAGTGTAGACGTGAATGATTATCAATAACTTCATTAGAAAGAATATACCATTTCATGTGATTTTTATTTCATCTTCTACAATTAAGGTAACCCATTGAGATGGAACTGATGACTTTATTATCATCCTAGCTTAAAACAGAATGCAATGCAGCAGCTGTCGCCCGTTGAGTTGATGCAAGCAAAAGGAAAGTAAAATTTTACGATACATTTCTGCAGCGTTATCTTGGTCTTGATGTAAAACATGGTATACACAAATACACACGTCTATTACACTGCATGCTACCCATTACATCAATACTATATAAGATATACAAATACATGTAATACATATAATACTCATACAAAGAAAATGACAACACAGGAGGATGTTATGGAACTAAGCCAGATGCTATTGACACGTGAACTCTGACTACAAGGGACATATAACGTTTATTTTGTCATACAAAATATCTATGGCACCAGGTATGATGTATTCAGGGTTATTATAGATAATATTTAAGACAAACAGTGGATTTCTCTTTATCTAAGAAGCACAATCTGTCATGTTCAAACAGTATTTCAGCTTTCAGATTTATTTGGTAAATTTTATCTGAAAACAACTTACAAAAATATCATGTGAGTTCAATAGAAGTATAACATCTAAATCCTCTCGTCATTGATTATTCTTTGCTTACAAAATTATTAATTAATAGATCTGCTGTGGTAAATACCCAAAACAAATGGAGTCTACATTTGTCTTTTAAGTAACTCATAACATTAAAGAAAAAACAATAATATTACACAATGAAAAGCTATATGGGAATATTTATCTACCAAATGATTTTTTATAATTAAATAAAATATTATAGATTTTACAGCGCCATATCTAACACATGTTTTACTACTCTGAACTTTGTATTGTGAGAATTAATAATTCATTCAATTAATTCTCTGCCAGTTTCCGGTTTCCCTTCTGTAGAAAACATTAGGCATTATAAAGGTTACATTCAGAAGTATGTAGATTAAGCTCAACATGAAATATCAAAAAGGGAGTGTGTGTTTGTCTTTTTCAATCTAAATAATCGATCACAATGTACAATGTTTGTCAAGATAGAATTTAATACAATTTTACCGATTATTGGCACGTGTGCAATTTAACAAGCGATGTATATCGCGACAAACATAAGATTGCTCTAAAGAAGCTATATAATACACAAGCAGAAGTACCTAGCAGACGTTACAATACAATGTTGTGTCATGTGTACCTAATATCAAGACATCACTTTCTTGTAGTGGAAGGCCCTGTCATATGTTACAAAATTAATTGTCATCTTCCTGACCATCAAAGAACATATCATTCTCCCAAAACAACATATAATATTTAACATTTCAGACATGTACATTCTGAGACATGTATACACTAAAGATATACCCCAATGTAATCAAATAAGTGTTAGTTTTGTGGCATCATAAAAGTCATTTTCAAATTAAGAAAAAAAAAAGATTTACAACATATCATTGTACAGCACATTCATATTGCTATATATTGTGGTGACATTGCTTGAGTGGCACATGGACAAAATACAAATTCTGTGGATGTAAACAACAAGAAACAGAAATACAGAGCTCCCGGACGCCCTGCTGCACAAAAGGGATATCTGTATTTATCTGGGGAATTCTGTCTTTCTGACCATGAATACCACTGGGAAATGTCCTTGATGGATCGGCTTGATAATCCGAGCATTATCGAGTAATACAGATTACTATCATCCATTCAATTGTTCTGCGCTCATAGCTCTATTATTAATCATATAAGTACATTGAATGATATGCACGGTGTCTAATAGATTACCACAGATGATGACCCTCACATACAACGCGAAAACATACATTTGATGTTGTTTCATTGCTATGTACCCTTGAATATTATGCAATCTTCATACAGCAAACAAGACAGGCAACTCAGCAAACATAATCGAGATGATAATTTCTCAACAATGAGAGTCTCTTATCCAACTTTAATTTCCAATCAATATCAAAGTGGATTTCAGGCAGTTTTTGTGGATTAAAGCTTGCATATTTATAAGGTATTTATTTCTGAAAAAACGAGTATTTGAATAACATTCAAGGACTTCACTGTTAAACTATATCATCATTACATTTATATTCCTTCATGTCTTATCCATCATACAATATGCTAAGTAGCAGGATGCTTCTTTTTGTATAAGACTATGTGCATTTATCTTTTAGGTGTGACCATTCTTAATAACATATAAAAATACTCTCCTTAATATCCACTGTATTTAACCATTTATGTTTGATATCCAAGTTTTGCAAAAGAAACAAAAATCAGTTTATTTTGACATAACATAGAATAATGATATGGACTATTTACCTGTGACCATAACCTTAGAGAGTGACAGAGTAATATGTTCTACACAGTACAGATCAAACGCAGGAGAGAGTTCGGATGATTTGTACCAAACAATAGACTGCGAAATATCAGGAAGATAAGAAGAAGGAAGGAATAGTAAATGGATGCCAGAAAGTAGAAGAAAACAATGATTAGCAATTTGAGCTAACTAAAGGTAGCGATATATCAACTTCAGCCTTTACGCCTCACTCTCCAGCAGGACAATAGTAATTGAGAAATGAGTATTGATCACCATTGCAGTGGACAAGCTAGCAAACCTCACCTGTATACCAGGTAGAGACAATGAGTGTCAAGCTGGTAGGCCTCACCTGGTAGAGACAATGGGTGTAAAGCTGCTAGCCCCCACCTGGTAGAGACAATGGATGTCAAGCTGGTAGGCCTCACCTGGTAGAGACAATGGGTGTCAAGCTGCTAGCCCTCACCTGGTAGAGACAATGGGTGTCAAGCTGGTAGCCCCCACCTGGTAGAGACAATGAGTGTCAAGGTGGTTGGTCAGATCTGGTAGAGACAATGAATGTCAAGCTGGTAGCCCCAACCTAGTAGAGACAATGGGTGTCAAGCTGGTAGCCCTCACCTGGTAGAGACAATGAGTGTCAAGCTGGTAGCCCCCACCTGGTAGAGACAATGAGTGTCAAGGTGGTTGGTCAGATCTGGTAGAGACAATGAATGTCAAGCTGGTAGCCCCCACCTAGTAGAGACAATGGGTGTCAAGCTGGTAGCCCTCACCTGGTAGAGACAATGAGTGTCAAGCTGGTAGCCCTCACCTGGTAGAGACAATGAGTGTCAAGCTGGTAGCCCCCACCTGGCAGAGACAATGGGTGTCAAGCTGGTAGCCCTCACCTGGTAGAGACAATTGGTGTCAATCTGGTAGCCCTCACCTGGTAGAGACAATGAGTGTCAAGCTGGTAGGTCCCACCTGGTAGAGACAATAAGTGTCAATCTGGTACACCTGGCAGAGACAATGGGTGTCAAGCTAGTAGACCTCACCTGGTAGAGACAATGAATGTCAAGCTGGTAGGTCCCACCTGGTAGAGACAATGAGTGTCAATCTGGTAGCCCCCACCTGGTAGAGACAATGAGTGTCAAGCTGGTAGCGCCCACCTGGTAGAGACAATGAGTGTCAATCTGGTAGGCCTCACCTGGTAGAGACAATGGGTGTCAATCTTGTAGGCCTCACCTGGTAAAGACAATGGGTGTCAAGCTGGTAGGCGTTACCTGGTAGGGACAATGAGTGTCAAGCTGGTAGGCCTCACCTGGTAGAGACAATGGGTGTCAATCTGGTAGGCCTCACCTGGTAGAGACAATGGGTGTCAATCTGGTAGCCCCCACCTGGCAGAGACAATGGGTGTAAAGCTGGTAGCCCTCACCATGTAGAGACAATGAGTGTCAAGCTGGAGGGCTCACCTGGTAGAGACAATTAGTGTCAATCTGGTAGCCCCCACCTGGCAGAGATAATGGGTGTAAAGCTGGTAGCCCCCACCTGGCAGAGACAATGAATGTCAAGCTGGTAGGCCTCACCTGGTAGAGACAATGAGTGTCAAGCTGCTAGCCCCCACCTAGTAGAGACAATGGGTGTCAAGCTGGTAGCCCCCACCTGGTAAAGACAATGAGTGTCAAGCAGGTAGCCCTCACCTCATAGAGACAATGAGTGTCAAGCTGCTAGCCCCCACCTAGTAGAGACAATGGGTGTCAAGCTGGTATCCCCCACCTGGTAGAGACAATGAGTGTCAATCTGGTAGGCCTCACCTGGTAGAGACAATGGGTGTCAATCTGGTAGGCCTCACCTGGTAGAGACAATGGGTGTCAATCTGGTAGCCCCCACCTGGCAGAGACAATGGGTGTAAAGCTGGTAGCCCTCACCATGTAGAGACAATGAGTGTCAAGCTGGAGGGCTCACCTGGTAGAGACAATGAGTGTCAATCTGGTAGCCCTCACCTGGTAGAGACAATGGGTGTCAAGCTGGTAGCCCTCACCTGGCAGAGACAATGAGTGTCAAGCTGGTAGCCCTCACCTGGCAGAGACAATGAGTGTCAAGCTGCTAGCCCCCACCTAGTAGAGACAATGGGTGTCAAGCTGGTAGCCCCCACCTAGTAGAGACAATGAGTGTCAAGCAGGTAGCCCTCACCTTATAGAGACAATGAGTGTCAAGCAGGTAGCCCTCACCTCATAGAGACAATGAGTGTCAAGCTGCTAGCCCCCACCTAGTAGAGACAATGGGTGTCAAGCTGGTAGCCCCCACCTGGTAGAGACAATGAGTGTCAAGCTGGTAGCCCTCACCTGGTAGAGACAATGAATGTCAAGCTGGTAGGTCCCACCTGGTAGAGACAATGGGTGTCAAGCTGGTAGCCCCCACCTAGTAGAGACAATGGGTGTCAAGCTGGTAGCCCCCATCTGGTAGAGACAATGAGTGTCAAGCTGCTAGCCCCCACCTAGTAGAGACAATGAGTGTCAATCTGCTAGCCCCCACCTAGTAGAGACAATGGGTGTCAAGCTTGTAGCCCCCACCTGGTAGAGACAATGAGTGTCAAGCTGGTAGGCCTCACCTGGTAGAGACAATGAGTGTCAAGCTGCTAGCCCCCACCTACTAGATACAATGGGTGTCAAGCTGGTAGCCCCCACCTGGTAGAGACAATGAGTGTCAAGCAGGTAGCCCTCACCTGGTAGAGACAATGAGTGTCAAGCTGCTAGCCCCCACCTAGTAGAGACAATGGGTGTCAAGCTGGTAGTCCCCACCTGGTAGAGACAATGAGTGTCAATCTGGTAGGCCTCACCTGGTAGAGACAATGGGTGTCAATCTGGTAGGCCTCACCTGGTAGAGACAATGGGTGTCAATCTGGTAGCCCCCACCTGGCAGAGACAATGGGTGTAAAGCTGGTAGCCCTCACCATGTAGAGACAATGAGTGTCAAGCTGGAGGGCTCACCTGGTATGGACAATGAGTGTCAAGCAGGTAGCCCTCACCTGGTAGAGACAATGAGTGTCAAGCTGCTAGCCCCCACCTAGTAGAGACAATGGGTGTCAAGCTGGTCGTCCCCACCTGGTAGAGACAATGAGTGTCAATCTGGTAGGCCTCACCTGGTAGAGACAATGGGTGTCAATCTGGTAGGCCTCACCTGGTAGAGACAATGGGTGTCAAGCTGGTACGTCCCACCTGGTAGAGACAATGGGTGTCAAGCTGGTAGCCCCCACCTGGTAGAGACAATGGGTGTCAAGCTGGAGGGCTCACCTGGTAGAGACAATGAGTGTCAATCTGGTAGCCCCCACCTGGTAGAGACAATGAGTGTCAATCTGGTAGCCCCCACCTGGTAGAGACAATGGGTGTCAAGCTGGTAGCCCCCACCTGGCAGAGACAATGGGTGTCAAGCTGGAGGGCTCACCTGGTAGAGACAATGAGTGTCAAGCTGGAGGGCTCACCTGGTAGAGACAATGAGTGTCAAGCAGGTAGCCCTCACCTGATAGAGACAATGAGTGTCAAGCTGCTAGCCCTCACCTCATAGAGACAATGGGTGTCAAGCTGGTAGCCCCCACCTGGTAGAGACAATGAGTGTCAAGCTGGTAGCCCTCACCTGGTAGAGACAATGAATGTCAAGCTGGTAGGTCCCACCTGGTTATCAGACTATGCAATGCGTATATTTACTATACTGACCGAAATAAATCTCTGAGAGTTTTTCTCAAGCGCTATGAGCATACATTGTCTGGAATCGGCGCTTTATAAATGCAACCTTTACCCTTTTTTTGGAAAGTATATTTTTAGAACAGGCGCGACGATGGGGAGGCCTTATTTGATTACTCTGCAAAACAGCACCATTCAACATATATGGTAGCTTCCTTGTTCTACACAGTGGCACATTTTGGAAATATAGTATATTCATGTGGTGAATAAAGGAAACTTTATATTTAAAAAAGGATTATGGAGGAAAGATAATACATCAATGGTCCGGATGTAGCAACAGTTGATGATTAAAAAGTTGCAGCGTTGAAAAATACAAAGGAATCAAATGGCATTGGAATGAGTGGTGCAATGTGCACGTCGCTGATGGCAGTGTCCATACATGCACGTCGCTGATGGCAGTGTCCATACATGCACGTCGCTGATGGCAGTGTCCATACATGCACGTCGCTGATGGCAGTGTCCGTACATGCACGTCGCTGATGGCAGTGTCCATACATGCACGTCGCTGATGGCAGTGTCCATACATGCACGTCGCTGATGGCAGTGTCCATACATGCACGCCGCTGATGGCAGTGTCCATACATGCACGTCGCTGATGGCAGTGTCCATACATGCACGCCGCTGATGGCAGTGTCCATACATGCACGCCGCTGATGGCAGTGTCCATACATGCACGTCGCTGATGGCAGTGTCCATACATGCACGCCGCTGATGGCAGTGTCCATACATGCACGCCGCTGATGGCAGTGTCCATACATGCACGCCGCTGATGGCAGTGTCCATACATGCACGTCGATGATGGCAGTGTCCATACATGCACGTCGCTGATGGCAGTGTCCATACATGCACGTCGCTGATGGCAGTGTCCATACATGCACGTCGCTGATGGCAGTGTCCATACATGCACGTCGCTGATGGCAGTGTCCATACATGCACGTCGCTGATGGCAGTGTCCATACATGCACGTCGCTGATGGCAGTGTCCATACATGCACGTCGCTGATGGCAGTGTCCATACATGCACGTCGCTGATGGCAGTGTCCATACATGCACGTCGCTGATGCTGTGTCTGCACCAATGTGCAGCATCATTACAGCATAAGGCCACATTGTCACAAGCCAATGGTGCTGTGTGTACTCACCTTATCATACATCACTCAGGTGTATTCATGTATTACATCTGCATCAAAGTGGCCAAATAGACAGGACAAACATCACGTGCATTACCTGGATAAGTACGGGACCAGGGTCTCTGTTGGGTCATTATGATAATTTGTCTGGAATATAGCGGGACTGTGTGTATCCCCATCATGCAGACTTTGGAATTAAGTTAGCAGCAGCAAGTTTGCAGTGCTTTCAGTTTGGCAAGAGTAGACTGGCCTACAGAGAGAAAAAGGCCATCACGAGCCTGGTGTGCAGCCGAGCAAGGCCTGAGTAGGGTGGAAGAGAGGCAGAGCGATCTGGTGTTACCAGTGGCTGTTGCTGGGCTGGGTGAATGCCTGCCTGCCTCCTGTACTCACTGATATATACACACACAATCGCCACATCAAATCCGCTACCAACCGTAGCCAACAACTTTCAAAAAGGGAGTTTACCTGTGTTTTAAGCCACTTTCTGAGTTTCATTAAATACAATGCAACAAGTGGCACAATGAAAAAGAAAGAGTGGAGGCATGGCCAGCTTTACCTTGGCTGTCCGTGACAAGAGTTACAATTAGTTGTGGAGAAGTTGAGCTCCTTGTGGGAAGGGGACGGTTCGGGGCGCGAGCAGGGTGCTCGGACCGTCCGCGGTACCTGGGCAGCCCGGAGCTGGCTGCCATACACGTGAATGGGTTCAGAAGCTGGCCTCTGTCTCGCACTCATCATACCGTTTCTTCTCATCGGTACGTACTTTACACAATGTCTCTATGAATCCTACGTCATTGTCCATCCGAGGCCACTCACCTTAACAAGAATCAGAGATTTAGCGTTGCAAAATATTATATTTTGAACATTTTTTTCCGGAAAATACTTAACAAACCCTTGGGTGCATCTTGAAGACAGTAATCTCAAGTTGACTTGACTGCCTACTATGTTTATATTGGTGACATGTAACTTTCATGTGTTTTGCTGTTATTTTTACTAAAATATATTTTTTTAAGTAAATATCCTATCGTTTAGTTCCAGTAAAACCTGAGCTTACTCTCATAAACAAAATCAACAAAATACCTTATAGCAAATATAGTCACTGTATCAAATAAACATACAGCATTATATTTAATTGCCTTTCCATTATGAAACTACTATATTATGCTTCAGCAGTAAAATGGAGCTACACATTTTATTGTCCTAATCGAACTACTATTGATATCTTTTATAGGATTTATTGCTTTCCAAGCTAATAAAGCACCCTACAATTAGAAATATATAACGAAGCGTGTCATACTCGTTTAACTGTCTGGTGCATTTAAGCACAGCTGCATATTGGAAACAGTATATTGAGAGACTTAGTCTGCCATTGGAGAATCAGTTATAATGTGCATACCTGCAGATGCTACTTTGTCTTATATTAAGAATATCACATTCACAGCAAACAGCAATTAGTTGAATTCATCTACTTACTTTTCTCTATGATTTGTGCACATTAAATATTATATTAAATGTTTAGACACATGCGCTGTAGTGTAATAAGCTTTCCTTAATTCCAACTATATTGACAACTATGTTTATGATCTGGTATAAGTCTTTTGAAATAACAAGGACACACTAATATATTATTTTCCTTTATAAATATATAAAGTATCAGTTAAATGGGCGTTTTGTTCCAATGATGTCTTGATATCTAGTGTTAGGATCATAAATCGAAGAAATGTGACAGGGAAAATATGAGAACTTAACCGAAGCTCCAATATATTCATAGGGAGAGGTGGGAATATTTATCATCTCAAACAGGGCGAGTTTATTTTATTCTGATTTCTACTCAACTAGTTTGTCGTTAGTATTATGCTTGAATCACAGATCGCAGAAATGAAATAACTTGAACATTTGTATTAAATCAAATCAATTAAGAACTCTCTTTAGTTTTGATTTCCTAAGATACAGGTCAAAATATTAAATATCATTTGAGTCACTGGATTGTTTTTATAACCTGTGTCATTTAAAATAGATTAATTGAAGAGTGAATGTGGTTTTGTTTTGTAGAGGGGATAAGCTTGTCCGATGAGAAGCGGTTGATTAAGCATCTACTGGATAACTATGAGAGAGTGGGAATAGTAGGCCGGCCCGTGCACAACACCTCCCAGACCATACATGTACGATATGGACTCGCCCTCATACAGATCCTTGACCTCGATGAGAAAAACCAAGTTTTGACCACCAACTGCTGGAGTAGATATGTAAGTACATCCAAGCCATTTATGTTGGTTCATACACACACACATACAAACTCACATACAAACTCACATACACACACACACACACACACACACATATATATATATATATATATATATATATATATATATATATATATATATATATATATATATATATATATATATATATATATATTCTATTGGATTCTATTGAAAGACATTTTTGATAAATAAATTTTGTTAAGATCTTACAGAACCTCTGAGACTTGAAGAACTCAGCAACACAGGTGGACTTCTCATGTTGTTGCTCTGGCACAGTATCATGTGTTCATTAAGTTCATATTCCCATATGGAGACGCAAAGATGTTTAGTGCAAAGTAAAGAAGGGCTCAGTAAAGAAAAGTTGGATAAACCTGAGCTGCACACAACCGTCAAGTACACATGTCTCTCCCGTATAACTTAGGTGCATTTTTCAATCATTGATTTTGGTCATGTCACATATAAAAGATACATCCACTTTATTCTCTTGTGGTTGAGTTGACAATATAAAGGATTCGGAACATAGCATAAAGTGGTGTTTAGTTTCGCATTTAACGTGGTGAGGTGTAAGCAGATATGGACTGCTTGAGAGAATAAGAAATGATGTTAAAAATTGGCGGTCATATTACCGCTTGAACAATAGAGCCACTATAAGCTTAATATCCACTATGAACACAATAGACATACACTTGCACATCATTCATCATGTCAAAAACAGGAGCTTATTCCATAATCGATAAAGTCTATTGGACTTATGGCTAAATTAAGATTATGGCTCCAGAAGCATAATTTGTGCAAAACTTAGGAATAAAGAGGTAGTATTATAATATCCTATGAGAGGGAAGATATCACGCATTTCTGGTTTTACACCAAGAAAGATTGATCATCTTGTAATGTCAAATTCAAGCAGGGCATATCTCGGCATGGCTACAAGTAATAAAGTCTCATGTGAGATACACAGACAGCTTCCTAGAAATTAGATGAATCATTTGTGACATATTCTCATGGACAATAAGTCATTCGCAGCATTGTTTTCACAGCATGATATTTGCATTGGAGTTATAAACCTCGGTATGAGTTGTGGCAGATGTAAACGATGAGAACTTGCAAGACAGGCAAGCACAAGTAAAAATTAGTTTCAAACATTCACATCTAATTTTACTTTCTTCGAGAATGAATTGTATCCTAAGGCGTATGCTTAATTGCACTACATATCTTGAACACCTTGTGTATTTTTTCCACCTAAGCCTTCGGTTGAGAGTTGGAAACACCCAAGACTCAGATGAGCAAAGATATATTAGCGACTGTATTTACTTTACACAAATCTGTTGAGAGAAACCTAGTTAGAGCAAGGTCATGTGCTTACATGTGGAAATTGGTGTTTTGCTTGCATCAAGGCAGCAGGTAGGCCAGACATAGGAATGAGCACTGACGATGCCCTCTATTCAAGTATATGTATCTACCACTATGTTGATATAGGGCTGAGATCAGTGGAAGCCTGAATGATGGAGCCTGCAGGGCCAGCTCTAATGACTTACACACTGGTCAGGTATGGGATGATGGTATCCAGAACATATGATAGTTATCTCTCCACCATCGACAAACTATGTGTACACTCTGTGCTAGACCCGTCCATAGTGGCATGGCAATGAGCTTACCGATCAGCCTATTTGTTTTTAATTATTATCATTGTTACTCTGTAATTATCATGAAGATATTTAATATGATTTATTCAAGCATCCATATAGAAAATCTTACATTATCCAGGAGGAGCGTCCATAAAGACAGTACAACTTGCCCCATACTAGCCTCTAGAGAAATGCTCACATGTTTCTGCAGTGTGAATGAACTAATCAACTGGTCACAAATGTTACAGTAGCAAATTTAAACTTAAACATCTACATTTAAACAAAATATATAGAGAAACTTCCATATTATTGCGTTTTAAAGGCGATTATCTTCGGGTCATTTTGATTCCATTTTTTTACAGTTATGAGGTAATGTAAAGTGTTAAATCTGAAACTCGATGAGGAAACGTTTACAAGGAAGCAGACCATTTGATGCGGGGATATTTTGGCAATGATCAGTCAGGGAGGCGTGGAATATATACCAACTCAGCAGTTGGCAAGTTGGGTGATGCTGTAATATTAATGACACAATGTATAGACAAATTAAGCTAACTGGCGTGAACTGGTCCCAGTGATTGTATCTTTGGCTATCTCAGATTATCGCTCAATTACAATATTGATCCAAAATATAATACCGTTCACATTGGGATTATGCAAGACAAGTTATTGCATATACACATTAGCTAACTTCATGTTGTCAGTATAGGGATTCCCAGCATGTGCCCAGATTATGTGAGTAGTTTGCAAGCCAAGAGTGATTAATAAATACACAAGTCTACACAGTCCTCAGCGTACATCACAAGTACAAGCATATTGAAGGCATATATATTTTTCATGAGGCTTTCTGCATAAATGTCATACTATAAAAACGATTGCTACAAAGTAATGAAGACACTATTTGTTCCGAGTAATTGGATCCATGGCGTTTGACCTCACGTCATATTTGTTTAATCAAACATAGACAAAGATATTGCATAAAATATTACAGGGGAATATTAATGATTTATTTCAGTAATTATTTCTGTTTTATATTTGGTAGGGAAATGGAATCAGAAATACGATATGAGTAATTGTTAAGAGCTTAATGCAAACACTGATATCACTACATTTAATAAAATATCGTCCAACGCATCACAGCTCCATTGACAACAATGCCACGATGGTTGCCCGGAAATCTTGAATAGATCTGCCTCAAAGCTCCACAGGGCTGGAATCATAAGTATGGCCGCAGTCTGCACACATGCTGCCATGGCAGCCGATGGCTGTGGTGGGTCTGTGAACTCGGTCCTCTCCATGCATCCTACCCTGCAGGCAATCACAAAGTTTTCACAGATCAGCTGAAGTTTGTTCCATGTGGTGAACTTGTCTCTTGGTCTGGAATCCCATAAATGCAGAAACTCGCGTCTCTGTGCCTTGATCAGCTGTCAATACAACTTAGGATATCGGCTTTTTATGCAGCATCCTATCTATGCCTTTGGAGTAAATTGACAAATTCAACATTTCTATAGTTTGTATAAATGTATGTAAGGCCATTTGATGTCAACAGTAATTGCTGGCAAATGTGCGCCACTCGGTTGTATTGCTTCCCTGGACAATAAAGAGTTATTGCACTTACTTGTTCAGGAGATTTACAATAACATATTGTATTGTATATTGCAAGTCCTGCTCATAAATCTCCCTTCCAATCAACATCAGACTTTGATTTCAAAAACTTCAATTGTATTCCTGTTATGGATATGTAACCACCATCAATGATTCTCTGGGTGTATAAAACGCATGTATGTGAGTGATATACAAAGCTCTTGAGTGCACCATTCTCTCTGTAGTGTATGGTATCTCTCAGATCTCTATAGTCCTGAGTAATGGTGTCAAATCACTGCTTATAGGCAACCCTCTAATGCTTTTTGCCAATACACTGGCTTTTTGATGCATATCATGTGTCAATACATGTGCTGTGCACGCCTCTGTTGAATATTATCACAGTGAATACCTCTTCAACAAGCAAAACAAAGAACGAATGCCAGACTTTTGATCGCCACTCAGTTGTGGGAAATCTGCACACACAAATGAAATGGTCACTATAAGCGCCGCATTTTACCGATACAATTTTATATTTCATCACAATTTAATTTACATGTGATTCTTTGACCCACATATTGCTTGGTCAATCTCAAATACTTATTTTATGATATTTTATCATTTTATGATATTATTTCTCCAAATTTCCAAATTATGTAGTGTAGATGGTGTGTAAATGAAACCTTTTGGGATTCTAAATGAATGTCTGTGTAATTAGATTCTCAGATCGTTTTGGTGCATGATGGAGAGGGTATGACATGAATATGTAGTTGTACAAATCAAACAATATGCCATTGTTTAATCATAAAAATAATTCGTTTTGTCTCAATCGATCCTATGGAATTGCTCGTTGAATTAATCCTTGCATTGAGAGTTGAGAACCTGTAGATAATTTGTCAATACATTTATTTGGTCAGAGGAATTCATAGCACTTCCAGAAGAGGTTAAATGCTCTTGGAAGGTTGCTAAATACACGTGAATTCATTTCCGGTTCTCTAGATTTCCTACACTATCCTAAACTCGGATTATACAATGTGGAGGAAATAATAGGCCTACCTACCGGGCACCAGTCAAAAGGTCCCGACAAATATCACCTATCATCACTCATACTACCCTTGCCCTACCGGTTCTGCAGAGCTTGCTGACCGGTAGTGGAGAGGATGGAGTCCAGTCCTGGGGTATGTGACACGTCAAAGTCTGATAGATGATAGCTCACAGGGGGCCAATCACTACATTCTTCTTATTATTGTACTTTTTACTAAAGCTCATAACAAACTATCCTTGTTTATGGAAAGTTAAATTGAAAGCCTTGAGGGAGACTCCTGATAGGTTAGGATATGTAATTGAGCTCTGACAGAATGCTTTTATTTTATTTATAGCTTTTTCTTTTTATGTTTTTAGCTTTTGCTGGCACAAAGCTCAGAAGCACAATCAATTTATTTTAAATTTGCATATGCTTTGTATGTGCATACATTGATTAATGGAAATTACAGGAGTACCTGTCTAGGTATTGTTTGCTCCTCTTCATACACAAATCTGAATGCAGAGAAATGATGGTGAAGCAATAATCATCAAGCGATTATTTCATTAATTGAAGAAAGAATTGGGGACTGCCACCTCGTTTATCAATGTATCAAGCATTTACATTGCCATACAAACCAACTTGTGGAAAGCATTGAAATTGCATCCATTTCTAAATGGAAATATTTGTGTGTCACTTAATTAAACGTGCACATGCGTGATCTGTTCATGAATTACCAATAGATTTACCAATTTACCAATTTCACATATAAATTTGGTACTTTACACTATGAGATTTTTATTAATAGTTGAATTCCTAAGATGGGATGAATATATTTTCATTGAGTCGGCCAGAACGTGGGCCTACAAGCTATCTATTGAGATGGAGTCTATAATCAATTTTAATCAGGTCCGTTGCAACTGGCATGGTTTGGTGTTTTCTGAGCCTGTTGATTGCTTCCTGTTTGGCTTGCATGTTTCCTTAGCCGTGTAGAAATGAGTAATACACAGGATGGTGGGAAGGTTGGCCGCTCACTATTGAGGTTAACAGGTGTATATGCCATCATTATCGCCAAACATAAAACATCTTATCCAGACTTAACATCTCAAACCTCCAGCCATGCCACAGAGGTGTTGTCTTGTGCATGGACCCGTCTTAAATCTTAACCCAGAGAGTAACTTTTCATCTCTGTACAACATATATTTTAAGCTCATGTGTTAAACCTGTCTGTTTTATCGATTGATTTAATCACAGAAAAGCTAATTTGCAACCCAATACTTGGAAATCATACTTTTTTCTCGCAGTGATCAAACATCTTCTTACAACAACCCACAAGCATGTTACTCAATCAATATTCAACCGAGAAAACCACACAAGGTTTAAAAATGCATAACATCGGGTAGCATGAAGTAACGACAGGAGTGCGTGAAGCACGTCCGACAGAATGGCTTCTCCCAGTCTCCAGCCTTGCTTTGTTGATTGAAGCCGCCAATTCCTGATGTGTAATAGATATCGACATGTTGAGGCACAAACATGCTTAAGTGATATAGGAGTGTGAGCAAATATCTCTCAGACAAGGGCAAAACAAACAGTTTTCACATACTGCATATATTGTAAAGGTTACACAGCAAACAAGAGGAGCTTGACTTGTTCAAGGAGCTCCAATATCTGGCCATAAAGAGAGCAGACTGGAGATGCCACCATAAATGCCATATGGCAGATGGCATAGGGAGTGTTGTTATGCAATAATAATTAGATACTCAAACCCCATGCATCTGGCATAGGAGGAAGGCGTGCCAGGTTTTTGTACTTTAGAACCCACTTCATTCGTCAAGATGTACTTGTTTTTCTCCTTGTGATTGCTTTGTGTAAAATACCCAGAGGAGACCTAGACTTCCCATATACCTAGAGGTTTGAGTGCAGTCATTCCACTGAGCTACTATAATTTTTGCTCGTGCCCCAGTTGTACCGATAAGCTTCGCCAAGAGCTCGAGACAAGTATCCATTCTTGGCATCGATACATCTCTGAACAACTTTTATGTTTGTCCGTAGAGTTAGAGAGGTAAACTTGAACATCACAAACTCAATCTGAAGCCAAATATTATTTGCACTTGATAAAATATTCGCCAATGTAAACAGAAATCCCCCAATGACATTTGAGCAGATGAGATCTTGGCATAGTATATGATCCATATTTGT
This sequence comes from Amphiduros pacificus, assembly GCA_949316495.1. Lineage (NCBI taxonomy): Eukaryota > Metazoa > Annelida > Polychaeta > Phyllodocida > Hesionidae > Amphiduros > Amphiduros pacificus. The sequence goes on along the minus strand of OX439002.1, from coordinate 17,400,577 downwards.
TGTTATTTATATTGTCAAAATATTCCCACGGAAATACCTGTCGTTTTGGTACTTTCCCACTATTTGATATATTTTGGTAGCCTCACAGCAGATAAATTTATCAATCTGAAAGATAAGACAGGATTCAAAGATGTATGGTGAAGCTTTGAGAAGCTGGCAGACTAACACTTCAGATCAAGGCGTTTATATGCCAACCACCGGGATTCCAATGCCATCATATTTTAATGATGGGTATAAAGTAACTAAGTGGCAAAATAGAGAGGTTTCGGTTTACTTGGATTAAATATATTAGCCCAGTTCGTGTTGTTTTTGGTTTTGCCAAATGCTCACAGAATACTGTTACAGTCATTAATGTTCATATTAGTGTCAGCACTGTGGGGAATACGTTCTGAAGGAATCTATATAAATATTGTATACACAGTTTTCGGCACGTCAATCTTATTAGGGAATGCTCGGACCATAGGTGATATGCATGATAAATCTGAGGTAGGGTAAAGCGTTCCACTGAGACCTTAAGCAATGCTTTTCAACAAGGGACTATAGTTCTCTCATAGCTACAGGTAGACGATATTAATAATGGACATTATAATCTTATATCTAAACTAACCAACAGGGCAATTAGAAAATATTTGATGAAGTTAATTGTGTTGCATGTTTTATTTTATTATGTTTATTGTTTTAGTAAGATCGCTCTCTTGATTACTGAATATTATCTATCAAAAATATTAGGTAAGAATTGCTTAATGTACTCTGAAGTGAGTTTTAACTGAATGGTTAATTGTTCTCCCGTTTTGTGTAAAGTGGGCCTCAATACAGCACTTTACCTTTTGGTCCAGAAGCAGAGACACACTATATAGTGAACTAGTTAGCTGCAAAGCAATGCACAAAACGTCATGAATGTTATCATAACGATGGTAATCAAACCATTTTCAGATAAAGTATTGTTCATATAATCCCTTTCCGCTTACAATATACATTGTCTTATAAGCATTCATAAATTCCTTGTCCTATGGAACTACTTAAATTTATAGATATTTGTATTCCTTTTCAACTGAGTGCCTTCCTAAGCATCACTATATCCATTTCACACCAGTTACCAATGTCTCAAGGCAGCCTACCTATCACAACCCCCTCAAAGTCTTGAATGACTTGTGCACCCCCCTGGTCTTAAGTGTTTCCCCACTGACCACTTGGTTGGCTGCCACCCATCCAACAACCCTGCCAACAGTTATCACTACATCTTCCTATATTTATAGGTCCTAACTCGATTTGTGAGGTGGGGTCTAGGCACCAGAGCTTGGCAAACGCAATGAGAACACCATGGTTATGTCCGCATGAGGTAGAGTCAATGTCATTTTGAACAGAAATAGCTTTGTCATTGCACTTCAAGGGGAAGTTTGGGCGTTAAAGCGACTTCAAGTCAAGCAAGACAATGACCAATCCTTCTGAATATGTTGGTTTTCAATAGGTTTGTACAATGCCATCACCATATATATATATATATATTTACAGCTATAGTCTAATTGCTAATGGCTAAATCTTTATGAAAACAATCTTGCAATGGAAAAAATAAAATTAGATTTGTAATTCAATCATATATATTTGATATCTTTATTATGCGTATAAAAGAAACACTCAGGGGCACTTCAAAATCACTATTTTACTGTTAATTAAGAACGCCCCATATATATGTATTTTTTCTACGTGAAAGCAGTTTGAATCAATAGCATGTATTTTATAAAAAAAATTGTAAATTGGACTTGCAACAAATATCTTTCAAAAATTCGAAACTATATTCAAGTCAATACTTGACATCACGGAAGGTTATATACTTATATTTAGTATCATGTGGAGGTATTTTGCCAATTCAATCAAAATAGGGCACCATTGCTATAATCCTAGAATCTACAAGAGTGCATAAAAGTTACTTTGAAAATTATTCCCACAACAGACACGTTAAATTATGACAAAGTACATAGCATGACAAGGAGTTGTTGCATGAGACTTCTGAGCAGTCCTTTTGAGGCCCAAGATGTGCGTTGACATGCAAGTTTACTCAACTTATCAGCGCCTAGTTTGGCAATACAAATAAGACAAATTTGCCCTCTGTGTGCCTCTAATAGGGTTTTGTGATTTTTTGCCTCCATATACTTCATGGTGCTGTTTTTCGCGGACGCTCCGAGGTGGAAATATTTCCGTACATCAATTCACATTTTATGCATTGTGGAAGGAAAAAATATTGTTAAAAGTTGGATTCATTGGCCCAGGGAACAAGGGATCTCGAATACAGAAAACCCCTGCTAAATACTGTCAGAGGTCACATGACCACTATTAAGCTCCAGGAAGAAAGGGATGTAACGTCAACGACGGCAGCGTTTCGGCCTAAGAAGTAGAAGCCACCCTTGACCCTTAACAATCGCTTGTATTTAGCAGAACCCGAGGTGTCCAGAGGAAGTTGCCTCCAGACAGAGATGCCTTGCTATGTATGACCTCGCATGAAACATCCTCACAGCTGTGTCACGTTTTGTTCAGGCTGCCGGTGACAAAACAATTATATAAGAGCCATTTACACAGTTGCAAGCAGGACACATACCGGAATGGATCCAGCCTTGCATTGGGTAATTGATAGTACCCTCTAGACCCTTACTGAGTTTGACATTCAGGAGAATGAATGTTAAATGCAGAATAGTACATTGAAATACAAAGGTCCATTCAACAACGGTCGTCAGGTTGTTAGGCATATAGTTATTGAATTCCCATCACCTCTAAAATCCCAATTACAAACTAAAGAAGGAGAACTTTGAAGTCACTTTGTAAGGTCACTTTTTAAAGTGAAATCGGCTGATCGAAAAGGTAGGTTTGAAGATGGTTGAAATTGGTTGTATTGGGTAGCCTAAATTCGACGCCTTAGCTTTACCCTGAGGAAATTGCCAGATACCGTCTCAGTCATTTGTTTTCCTTTATTAGGTGGGAACGCCAATACCAACCTATTTGGTTCCCTCTTTCGCCCCCCCCCCCTCCTCTGGCATAAATTCCTTCAGGTTGGCCAATTCATTAGATGTCTCAACCTCACTATTGAGTGGGCTTAGTGGCCTGAAGACATGACTTGTGTCACCCTCAGCTCTTCTGGCCCCGTGTTGTAATTCTCAGGACATCTAATTCTCTATTCAATTCACTTTGCCTTGTGTTGTCAGCACCTGAGGGTAGGGAGGGTGGCTGTTCTAAGGTATGCCTCTAGGGCCGACAACCCAGTCTCATGTCCCAACTGACCCTTAACGGACAATCAACAAACGCATCTTTGCTACCAGCAAATAGTCAATATGTTTCCATTCAAACAGGCAACAAGAGATCCTTATTTGCCTGTGTTCTATCCAACATTGCTCAGGGTTCATTCCAAAGTCATCGAATGACTTCTGTGCACTATCATCCCACCTAAACTCCATTCTTGGCCTTTTATTTTGTTCTAAGCAACTCAAATTAAACACCAAAATCCTCAGATATCTGATATAGATAGGTGGGTCTTTAAGGTTGTAAACACATAGCGATGAGAGTGTGTTGTGTGCTGCTTTAAAAGGCAAATACACAGCTCGAGATAGAATTGGCAGAGTTGTAATCAGTGTTAGGAGTGTGGAAAAGTGTTGTATTTTAAATTACCATTTATGGATTAAGCAAACGCAATGCAAAATTTAAAACTAACAAATAAAAAAATCCAGATAATTCGCAGCCAGTTTTGAAGCGCACAAATCAGCTTTGAACTAAATCTCGATCTCTTGCCAAAGCTAATTGTTCAGGTCTCTCGCAGTAAAAACATCGTCTATGAAGCATTATTTTCTCTTAAACAATAACACTGGCAAAATATACAAAGAGAATGTGCTGATACAGTTTGTAAGTACATCGCATAATATATGAGCAATTCACTGTTTTGCCTATTTTCTTAACCTCTTTTATAACATCAAACAAGGTAAGCATAACAATGTTAATTACACTCCTATCTAATTTGCTTATATTTTCTCTCCTGTCATCTGTCTGACTGACCGGAAATATGGTCAGCGCCATACTTTCCTTTCCACACTACACAGAAGAATCACTTAATTGCTTAGCTCACTGAGAGTATCATTGTACATAATCCTACTTTGGGATTAAGTGTGAACTTGATATTTGTAATATCCTGAGAATCGTAAGATATTTAATGGGTAGTTATCAATTGACAAAGATCAGTCTTGATTTCCAAATTTAGGCTGAAACGTAATCCTACTTCATAACGCAAGGCCCGCAATATCTGCGTAGATTCAAGTGGAGCCACCACACTATGCCAGAACATATCAAAAGAGAGAGAGTGAATCGCCTTGAAATTTGTTTGTCTCCAATCTATGTATGGCTTTTGTATACAGTATTTAGACCTTGACATTTTTTTGGAAGAAAATGTCATCTGCTGAAGAAGACTATAAAATAGTCTTACATGAGAGACCCGTTGAGTAGGATGGTAATGCATGCGGTAGAGCTGGGAGCTGGTGACATAAGAAAATACAGTATTCATGATGTAAAGTGAAGCCTGATAAGTACACTTTGATCCCTTTATATACATTTTAAAAGCTAAAAGACCCAGTCTATAGATATTTCGTACGTCTTGATGCAAAACACCTGAATCTGCAATTTTCTCTTTCAAGTTAAGCATATTTATCTGTATATGTACGAGGATATATACACATATATATTTGAATAAATAAATAAATATATAAATAGATCAAATACATTGACAACTACTTTTTCCGTTGTATGTATATTTTCCCAATGTGACTGAGAAGGGTAAAGGCGGGTAGACATTAATTTTTTTTATTGATTTATTTTATTGTTGATTTTGTTACTAGATGATTATCTTTATCTTGTAAGAGGACATTGATCTGTATCTTAGTGACGTGGTTTTTCAGGATTTACTGAGTACATGAATAAATGTATTGGAATTCTATTTAAAAGATATCAAAGAGACATTTTTGTATCAAATTCTCAAAGGAAAACTACTGCTGTTTTCGTATTATTTTCGAAGCAAGAGTTAAGTTTTCCTTCGGTTAAAATTCATTTGTGTATATGCTGGATGTACATCACGTGATAGGAAATTTTGAGCCAATTTTCAACCAACCTTCAGCGATTTTGATTTCAATGTTTTCGCAGCTGGCCTCCCGCAATCTGAATTGACTTTACTCTCACAAGTAAAATATACAAATGCTCTACAAACATAACACTCATTAACGCTAGGATCTCCCATACTAAATATCGTTTCTTGCTGGGCCTCTCGTAACTGAGATACCTTTACGGGAAACCATGTCATATACATGAAAATTGAGGGCTGTGGTGTTGGTTCTGGCGGACCAATATTATTCATTTCATGGTAATATTATATCAGAGGTTATTGTGGATACTTTATAGGTAAGAAAGATAAGACTTTATTCAATGCTCCTTCTCTTTATGGTGCATTTTACATTGGGATTTACATTGCACCTTTGGTCTTCCATAAGACAAATATCATATTATTAAAGATTTACCACAACATAGAATTCTAAGATGAAACATATTTGGCTCTATTACACCACCTGAATGATATTTTTCACTTTTTCACCTTTAGTTATATACTAACGTTCTTGGTGTAATTTTATCTATTAGATATAAGGAGATCATTTCAAGGCCACGATGCCATTGTCAGCAGTAAATGGAAATCTGGAACGCCAAGTACATTTCCCCTGGCTTTAATCATAGATGTTTCACGTGAGGACCGCATGTGAGTTTGTTGGGAATAAATGCGTTGACAACTTTTCTATGTCGCTTAAGACTATTTGGTCTTACATCATGATGTGGCAATAATATAACTGTCATCTCGTGAAATATGACGCTGTTGAATCCAAATGAGGACAAAGTGAAATGATCTTATCACCATTGCATACATAAATCAGTATCGCATGTTGAAGGGTTATATAAGGCCCTGACTTTATCAATAGTTCACATGAAATTGATTCATCAATAGTTGCCCTCATGTTATTTAGTAATTGAGGAGTAAAATAGAAATATGGAGTATTTGCATGTTGCTAATGGCACCCAGAGGAAGTTCTCCACACTTCATAGCATCACTTTACCACATATCACAATTCGGTCCTGTGAGACTCTCATGTTTCCAGGGTATGCTGACACATCCTGATTCTGTTCTGGGAAACCTCTGGGAAACCTCTCATAACTGTTAGTATAAGAGCTTTGATTGTGGGGAGTGTTCCTCATCCTACTGCGCATTGGTGGAAAGGAAAAAAAATGTGATATTCATCACCGAGATACTGATCCACAGAAAGTCGCGGCTTAAAGGAGATTTTTCAACAGACTTGGCGTGATTTAGTTTTACACAAAATCATATGATTTAGATTTTGTAATTTCTTGTAGGTGAGATTGCTATCTCGAGGCAAAGACTTGTTATTTGTTTTCCTGTGCTCAAGTATAGTGCAGAAGGAACGAATCTTATTCCAGATTTTTAACTTCAAAAGATTAATCTCATTCAGCACTCTGAAAGATGGATATATATGGAAGATTATTTTTCACCATTCACATTTAAACAAATAAATATATGTAGAACTGGCGATAAATGCATTTTAAACTTGTCACATGTAAATAATATGGAAATAAACGATCCATGTGCCTACTATACAGGTCTGAAACCCTTGGTGAATAAATTGGGCATCAGTTAGCTTTGAACCTTAAACAATTCATTCTGACCACGATTTGGATTGCTCTGATGATCTAGAATATTTTGTTGTGGAAAGTGGATTAAGGGGTCTTCTCTTTTGCACATCGGAAACAGAGTAAATTAAAGTTGAGATTAAAACAGATAGAAAGAAGCAAGCTTAGTTGATTTATTATGGCAGATAATGCACGGAATCATCAAGTATGATGAGTTTATTCAACAACGTTCGCCTAATGCCAGGGTTTAGTTGTGCCCAGGCTGACACTATCGGACATTGCAGGGTGTTCAGATGTGGGTATTTGTATGGTAATGTGGTTTTGCCTAAGCTCTCAGAGGCTGATAGGCTTCCTTTGATGGCGCTCTCTGGCCCAACATATGCTTCATGACACCACCACTTTGTGTAACTGCCCGAGCCACATTGGTCAAAAATGTGTGTAAAATGTTTGATGTGCTTTGTCCTAAATGATGATGCTGATGTCCACGATTGGCTGTGACAGGGCACACCAAGCTACGGTCCCATATCACCCCCACAGTCTAACTGTGGGCACATGGCGGGGTCTGGCTGCTTCAACAGGCGCCACAGACCTCCCCTACAACTAAACATTCACCCATTCCACACGCATAACACATAAACAGTCTATCCGTTCCACGCCCCCTCTAATGAGGCACATCTTTGGCGATTAGGCTTGATTTAGATGATCACCACGATGGCTATAATCCACCACCTTGGCCGTCATTACACTAAACGCTCTCACAGGCCGTTAATTGAAGCGGCGCTGAAGGCAAACACTTGGTCAACGAGATCTGATATATGAATCAGTATAGCTTTTAAGTAGGAAAGCCAAAGTGGTGTGGGATGTAGCAATAGCCATGGAGAGACTAAATAATACAGGAAAACAGTAGACAGAATAATAAGATCTTAGATGCTGATAATTCAAGGTTAATTTACTGCGATAAGAACTACTACTAAAGAAAAAAAAAACATTTTCAAAACAACTATTAGGTATTAGATAACCATAACTGTATACAATTTTGTCTTATAAAAAAGCTTTCAGTATAACATTGTGTCTGGTGTTGTTGTAGCATATTTTCTGTAGATGTATGGTTTAACCACTGTCTTGAGGGCGCATTAGCACATACATTTGATTTGTTCATCTAACCTTTAAAACGTTTGCTATATCTTACCTTTTACACTTAGTAATTTGTGCAGAGCAATTGTAATTCTATGTCAATTTTAAACAACTTATAATTGTGGTTAGGCCCAATTTGAGTGTGTTCAACGATGTAACAAAAGTCAGAACCACAAACCTATTCACCATGCAGATAAGTTTGCAAAAAGGTCAAAAAGATAATATGATATATAAAGATATAATTAATTTACAATATTTCCAATAATGACCCTCAAAACAAAAGAGGCTTGACAGAATTTTTTATTCCTTTACAATACCTTGAAGAATTCACTAAACATCACTAGAAATGGGAGAATTTGAACATGAAATGGGTAGTACAAAACTTCCTATTGCAGTGGGTACATGGTGTCACTTTCACCCAGCATAAATGGCACCAAAAAATAGAACACAATTTATATACATATTCAAGAACTAATTTTAGCACCTCCTTTTATTGAAGAAAAAAATTAAATATATTAAAATTTGCAGAAAGAAATAAGCTTTTCAATGAGGTAATCCATTTGTCTCTACACTTAATACATTTATTGTCACCTGATGTTTTTCTATTGCAAATTTAGCACATTTTCACCTACTTTGATAGTTTAAATTTTTTATGTACCATTATGATTAGAGCAGCTTATTGGTGGTTATTTTCTGAAAATACACTTATATTTTATATATATGAAGATTTAAAAGATCAATTTAAAGTCCGTCAATTTTCATCTTTTGCACACCTACCACATTCAAGCTATTTCTAACCAAATTTAGCTTGTTAATAAATCTCAAAATTGACGGACTTTATTTTCATTTTATTTTCAGCATTAAAGTTTTTTACCATGCTGTATAATATGTACTTTCATAATTTAACCAACAATAAGTTATTATTATAAATATTATTCCAAAATAGCTCAGCATATCAATATGTCCTCTAATTTCCTTTGCAGATTTGTCCAAAATTATAAATTGCTCTAATATTGGTAATTCTGAAGGGATTTTGATGAATAATGACTCTATGAACTAGTTTTCGAAAGATGCAGATGATTGAATATTGAAATTTATAATAAAATCCACGGAAATTGGACTTTCATTTTCAAAGTCATTCAAAGGTCACTTCAAGTTCACTGGCCATATTTTATAAAAAATAGCCTACAAAGGTCCACATTCATTCATATATCATTTGTGGATGTGTCCCACACAGTAAACACATTATATGTCTGTCATTTCTACTGATGTTTTGAAGAAAATTGTTATTGTGCGGAAATCAAAACAGCACAATACCAAATATTTTTTATGAATAACCATTGTGTAGATATAGTATAAATAACATACACAGCAAAAATGTTACAGAAAACATTGAATTTATTATCATTTTATTGCTGTCATGTACTATTTCTTCAGAAATAAGCATGTGTGTAAACACATAAACATCTATGAACGATTCTCCTTGGGCCGTCAACCTCTTAGCGACGTAAAGTAGTGTGAGGTTTGAAGCTAACAATCTAATCATGTTCTCCACAAAGAAGGTTACGATCACTTTTATAGTGGCCAGCCAATAACAAGCGTCTTTGATCTTATCGGTCCACCAACTACAAGACACGTTACTTCATAAAAAGATTCCATAAATATGATGAGAGAGAGAAGGCAGCCAATGCTTTGATGTTTGTATATACCGGATAAAAAATTGATGTATTTAAGCAATATCTACCCGATATACCCTGCTAAAACCTGTGCAGGCAAGGCCTAGCCTCTTCTCTTATTAAATCACTCGGTCCAAAAATAGATTATTATTGCATTACGAACACATCAGTGTCATTTCAAACATAAGAAGATATAATCTAGTATGAATAATATAAGTTCCCTCCAAACTCTTTATCAATTAATTATATATCTGTTTTCCAAATTAGCTAATTTTGCCTTAAGGATTTACTTATAGTGACGTCAATATAAATCGTATTAAAACTATAAATACAAATGTCTTTTGTTCTTACTCTATCAAGCGCTTTTGTCTAATACATTTAGATTTCTCTCCTTTCAAACCTACATTCCTGATTAATATGATTCTAACTTTAAGAAAGAACCACTTATCCAGTCCATACCAAAGCAATTCGAAAACGGTTCTTTTCACGTTCCCACGCCATGGTCTACTTAACTGGCGGGAAATATCTTGGAAATTGACCCAGTTTAGTAGAGTAAAAACCTTGTTTTTGGAAATAAAAATAATTTAAAATTTCTATGAATCCAAGTATGTTATAATAACATTTAACCAAACATTTTTTGTGTCGTTGCGGACAATTGCAAGCTCTGTGTGATTTTGAAGGACATTTGGATATGCTGCTGAATAGATACAATTCCCCTCTTTTTGAAGAATGGTGGAGGGAAATATTCCCTTTGTATTATATAGACAAGGGGATTCAAAGCAAAGTATAAAGTACTAGGTGTGGGAAATTGGTTTTGAAAGTGGACCATTTACAAGTAGGTATCAACTGCACCTAACTAAGTGGCTCGCCTATCAGACGAAACTCCCAAATATTGGGGGCTGGCTCCTCAACCAAATAGGGAATCAGTATGAGAAGCAGCCAGCTTACTTCCCTGTCCTGTCACATCCTTTGAGTTTGTAGGTTTCTCATGAAAAACAAATATCTTGTATATTGACAATTCACGCATGTCTGCCAGTATAAGGACCTGCCCGTGTAAGAGCAACTTTGACATTGGGACAGGAATAAGTCACAAGAAAGTAGAGAAATCATTAGCTGGGGTTGTAAAGAAACTGGACTGTGATAGAAGTCTTTGGACAAATCATTAGAGGCTCTGCCTGAAAAGAAGGTGTTTTGGTTCCTTTGAGTTAAAGTCGACTATGTCTCTCATGTGTGTTTCTATAAGAGACATACAAGTGAAATTCGATAATGTGGTGAGTTCGACTCTTGTGGTATCTTGTTAAGATGTCGTTTTTGAATGGATGGATCTGTTAATTAGCACTCTCCGATGTGCTGGTATTTGAGACCGTATGATACAAATTTAATCACATACTCCAAGGACATACACCTGAAGACATGTTTTTTCAAGACATCTAATCATGAAGGTAAAAAGTGAGAAAAAGGGACAGCTTTTTAACTCATGCTTTTTCAAACTCCATATATCTAGAAGAGAGTTGGTTTGTGAAGATATACGAGGCACACAGCAGCTGCAACTCGTCAGGCTTATTCCTGATGAGGGACTTCCTACCAATTGCAAGCACCTGTCCATAGCCGACCCCCTGTCTTATTCCACTAACTGCTTGCCCCCGTATCAAGCAGATAAAGAGAATCCGACAACCCTACATATTCTAATCTTTAACTTATATTCTTTACAGATTACCTTTTTGGACAGAGCATCCTCAAATATGATTTCTATAATCACATGCTGTTCCGTTTTTTATGTAAAATTAAATGTTAATTTAACTTTAACTTTTAAAAAACAAGTCATGATATTATCTAAAAAATAATATATTAATCCGTGTTTCATATTTGTATTGTTAACGTTTTGTGATACATATTACAACTGGATCTTAGATATTGCAGATAATTGCTGAACAAAACATTCAGCTGTATAGGAAACATGTAATTACACAAAATATTATGCAGAATCTATAAGGAGTTTGCCTTTGATTTACATCCGGGTTCATGTTGTATTTATATCATACTTATATCCCATATATTGGGATGATCACATGAGGTTGCATAAAGGATGTATTTGTCAATACATAACAGTAAGAGAAATTAAGCTGAGGAAATTCATCTCACTTTGATCCATTTAACAAAATTTTGTTTCATCTCTGTGTGGCTCAATCGTTTCAAAGGGAACTGTTCTTTCTTTTTATCAAATGAAAATATTATTTCCGCTTTCCATAGCTTACGTTTGTTCTCTTTTCATTAAATGCTGTTATACTGGTGGGCTATGTGAAGCGATTTGCACCACCATCATTTTCAAATTAAGAAAGGTTTTTTTTGCCCTTCAAATTGATTTATCGGATAAAGCTTTCCAGATTATGTTTTGTGTACAAGTATCCCTTGAATACTTGATTATGCAAACAATAGAAAACATAAGTCCTTTGCAATAATGTGACGGTCAGGCCAGGCATGATATGAAAGACAATCTATTGGGGTTTCTGTAGCCTAAATATCATAAATTAAATCAAGAGGACAAAGTACAAATTGGAGGTAACATACGAACCGAGAGTAACAAAGGTTCCCCTGTGTTTATGCCTCATACATTTTGCAGATCGGATCATAGCGAGGATGAGGAGAGATAAATTCAATGAAAGAAGTAGAATGTTGTCATATTGCCGCCATGTTGTAGTCTACAGTTACGCTGGCTTCCATTTGATTATTGATTACTTTCCATATTACCATAATTAGTTCTCGTTCACCCACTAATTCCCACCGGGAAGTACTATGAAATTTGAAATTTAATATTTTGTGTCTCTAATATCATGAATGTAAAACCCGCTAAGTGATTTGAAAATTAATAACGTAGAATACAGGAATAATTGTTAAAACTGTGATTTGCTGGGAAACAGGAACTGGAGTCAATATTCTTCTCTATTGCATGAAAAGAGCCCATTTCCTTGTCGAAAATATGTTGTTTTTTGTCTTTATTGTTCATAGATAGTCTAAACTTCTGTGTTGCTTTCATTAATTCATATAACTGCAAGTTATGTAAGATATTGTCTGTAGCATAGATCGGGTTCCGTATGTCTGTTCAGTTTCATGCAAGTCGTCAAAGATTAATCATATTTAGGAAAATTATTCATTATATATAAATAATGTATTTGTTTGATCCCGATTTTCACCCATGAGAAAATAAAACGTCTGTTCGCATGCCTTTGCCGGTATCTTTACATGGTCAATTTTTGTAACGCTCTCATCCTCAGGGCGTTCAATAATTGTGTTTACTTACACACTTTTCTTCAACAGGGCATTTTATTTGCTACATTCCTGACAGAAACACGGTTTGTTATTGGTTTATCCCAAGAGAATAGATCCCTGGCGTCTTATGTTAAAATATCACCTAAGTCGTCTGCTCACGTATTTGAGACGCAGCCTGCAAAGGCGGGAGAATCACGCAGTTTGACGTGATGCAGACGGACACCGCAGAGATCATGCATGTAGATGGGAAAAACATTCAGTCATGACAGCGCCGTTGGCAAACAACTGAGAATTTCAAAGACGGAATTGAAACATTTCTAATGGCAATTAATGGACAGTGAAAATGAAATGTTTAGCCTTTGATCAAATGTGAACGATAACACATTGGGCCGCTATTAAAATCAGTGCTTTCCACCAAATATTATGTACTCGAATAATTTATCTTAAATTTTGCTCATAAAGGTTTAATTTGGCTCGCCATTATATCCAGTTGATCTTTATTATATCTTTTTGAAACAACAATGGAAGAGGTTGACCTTTCTGAAATATCATCACGAAACAAACAAATACATAAGTGTATGGTCCGCATCATGAATAAACGTAAATGCATTGCCTCTCCTTGGGGTTTGGGTTTGGGGTGGGGGCTATAAGCTTGAGCCCTCAGTGTTAAACTGACCGATCTCATGCCAGCCATTTGGCCGGTGTCCAGTCGCTTTCCTCTATCTGCATGACGCTTCTGTGGTATTGGAACGACCAGGCAACTTCATTAAAGTTTGATTGCACGGCACAGATAGCCCACAAGAATGTGGGCAGGATATGTGTGCTATCCCCGGGAGGCAGATGAGGTGTGGTAACTGAGAGCAGCCAACATCTACATTCCCGCCTCACCAGGCAACTTCTTGTGCCATTTTACAGATAAATTATGATGTATTACGAATCTTTTCTCCCCCGATTAGTGGATGGTGCATTTTTCTTTACATCATGAAATACAGACGTTTCAGTCCGATAAGATAATCGACATGTTAGATTTCACACAAATTTGGAAATTATTTAAGATGTTTATTTAAAAAGCAGCTGTCAGGTCTTGTGATTTTCAGTGTCGCAGCTGACCATTCTTGAGATTGCGAATCGTTTAGTCTTGGGTTTTTCAATTTATGGATAGAAAAGGTGATATTTGAAACAAATATCTTCAAACACTGGCAATCCTTTTTGTGTGAGTCAACTGTTGAATTACAGCGAAAATCAATATCGTGATTGAAGTACGTTTTGTTGGCTGCCAATGTCGTGTCAGCATCTACGTGTAATTCACACCTAGGATGAAGGGATCCCAGCGGATGGTTCCTCTACATCATCCCAGTTATGGCTGCCATTTGTCTTCCAACATCCCGGTGAACGTTATCCTATATCTCCCAACTGATGCCAGTATCGCATCCCAGTGACGCCTATATCTCACATCATTTTAGAGATGCCTATATATCACAATATCCCTGGAACACCAATTTCTCACCAATCCAGTGACGCCAATACCTCACATCACCCCAGTGACGCCAATACCTCACATCACCCCAGTGACGCCAATATCTCACACCATCCCAGTGGCGCCAATATCTCACATCACCCCAGTGGCACCAATACCTCACATCACCCCAGTGACGCCAATATATCACATCACCCCAGTGACGCCAATATCTCACACCATCCCAGTGACGCCAATATCTTACATCATCCCAGTGACGCCAATATCTCACATCATCCCAGTGGCGCCAATATCTCACATCATCCCAGTGGCGCCAATATATCACACCATCCCAGTGACGCCAATATCTCACATCATCCCAGTGGCGCCAATATCTCACATCATCCCAGTGATGCCAATATCTCACATCACCCCAGTGATGCCAATATTTCACATCATCCCAGTGACGCCAATATATCACATCATCCCAGTGACGCCAATACCTCACATCATCCCAGTGACGCCAATATCTCACATCACCCCAGTGATGCCAATATTTCACATCACCCCAGTGACGCCAATATCTCACATCATCCCAGTGACGCCAATATATCACATCATCCCAGTGACGCCAATACCTCACATCATCCCAGTGACGCCAATACCTCACATCATCCCAGTGACGCCAATACCTCACATCATCCCAGTGACGCCAATACGTCACATCATCCCAGTGACGCCAATATCTCACATCATCCCAGTGACGCCAATATATCACATCATCCCAGTGACGCCAATATATCACATCATCCCAGTGACGCCAATACCTCACATCATCCCAGTGACGCCAATACCTCACATCATCCCAGTGACGCCAATACCTCACATCATCCCAGTGACGCCAATACCTCACATCATCCCAGTGACGCCAATACCTCACATCATCCCAGTGACGCCAATACCTCACATCATCCCAATGACGCCAATATCTCACATCATCCCAGTGACGCCAATACCTCACATCATCCCAGTGACGCCAATATCTCACATCACCCCAGTGATGCCAATATTTCACATAACCCCAGTGACGCCAATATCTCACATCATCCCAGTGACGCCAATATATCACATCATCCCAGTGACGCCAATACCTCACATCATCCCAGTGACGCCAATACCTCACATCATCCCAGTGACGCCAATACCTCACATCATCCCAGTGACGCCAATACGTCACATCATCCCAGTGACGCCAATATCTCACATCATCCCAGTGACGCCAATATATCACATCATCCCAGTGACGCCAATATATCACATCATCCCAGTGACGCCAATACCTCACATCATCCCAGTGACGCCAATACCTCACATCATCCCAGTGACGCCAATACCTCACATCATCCCAGTGACGCCAATACCTCACATCATCCCAATGACGCCAATACCTCACATCATCCCAGTGACGCCAATACCTCACATCATCCCAGTGACGCCAATACCTCACATCATCCCAATGACGCCAATATCTCACATCATCCCAGTGACGCCAATACCTCACATCACCCCAGTGGCGCCAATATCTCACATCACCCCAGTGATGCCAATATTTCACATCATCCCAGTGACGCCAATATCTCACATCATCCCAGTGACGCCAATATCTCACACCATCCCTGTGGCGCCAATATATCACATCATCCCAGTGATGCCAATATCTCACATCACCCCAGTGGCGCCAATAGCTCACATCATCCCAGTGACGCCAATATCTCACATCATCCCAGTGATGCCAAAATTATATTCCATCTCACACTATCCCAGGGACGCAAAAATCTCACATAATCTTAGAGACACCATATATTACACCATACCCGAGACACCAATTCCTCACACCAATCCAGTGACGCAATCTTCTCACACCATACCAGTGAACACAGCACTTTCCCTTGTCCCGAAATTGTGTTGTTGCAGCAGAATTGGGCCCATAGTGACTCCATCACGAATCATTGTTTATGGATGCGTGGTTCCAGGTAGGGTATAAATCACACATTACCAGACGTCACCAGGGGTCACCACTAAGACCATAGCATACACATCAGCCTATTGACGAGCGCGACGAGTGCAACAACTTTATGCAAAGCAGGCTGAAATTAGAATTTTCAATGTGTTTTCCTTTCTAATTGGAATCGATTGTCGCGCCTAAGCGAGCCTTTTATTAAGAGGGAAACACTTCACTATTAAGGTTTCAGTTTTTTTTACACGGAATGCTGGCACGATTAATCTGGGACTTATGGTAGATCCATTGCTGCTTAGATTTTTTTTTCAAACGATCATCGATTTTTGTTAAAGCTGATGGAATTATAAGACAAACATATATTCCGTGCAATAGATTCTGAACGGAAGGCAGACACAGATGACATTACCTGCTTTCCACGATTTATGTTTTCTGTTTTGTTCAAAGGGAATGAACAGAAAGGGGGATAAAACTCAGATTATGGTTTGATCATAATAACCATGTAATTGTAATCAAAATCCTGAAAAAAATATAGATACTGAAATGTATTTTGGTACAAACATAAAAAGTGGGGCTTTTTATTGGGTGTGTCTGCATCCGGAATAACTATGTTTTTTTGGTGGACACATCAATGGTCATGGATATTGCTGTGAGATATATTGTTTTGCTGATCCATCTTTTGAAATGTGTCAGTCTGAGGACCAAGGTCCGTGTGATGTAGGCTTTTGCACCTCCTGTGTGTGCATGCTCCATTCTCCTCTATGCAGGATTTCCATCAGGAACAAGGTCAATATGAGCTTGCCATCATTTCAATAGACCCACGAGCAGAGGTTGGCTGAGGTGAGATCCTTGTCTCACTACAGAGAAAGAACCTATCAGCATCGTAAATCTGGGTGTCGATGGATAACTCTTGCCTACAAATGCAAACTCTAAAAGTTTTTTTGGAAAAACACAAGTCCTTATTGCTTTTTCTTGTGACATCTGACGCTACTCTGAGTGTGAATCGACGTAGTCTTTCTGCAAAGCATCCAAATTTCTCAGATCATAAGGTTCTTACTAAAGGCTTTATAAGTTTCTAGACCTATGACAATCTGTTGCTGACTTCTCATGTAGAATATGAAATATTTCCAAGACAGAACATTGGTATTTATGACGACATGAAAAGGGCAATTTCTGGTCAATGAGATGGGGGATTGCGCAAAGAACGCACACTTTTCAAAAGAAGAAAACAGACAGTTATGTATGAGTGTCTGATGAATGATGGCGGTGGGCAGAGTCGGTCTGTCAGCTCTGGACTGACCCCACTTCCCGCTCCTAGCCCAATACTTCAACCTCACGCCATGGGGTTGACATTTTCAGTCCAAACAAACCGCTTTCCTATTGACCAAAAATGCGTTTTTGTCTGTGGTGCTAGAAGATTTAAAGGCCCCCACACAACAGTGTGGCAGTGCAGCAGGCAAGTGGATGGTGCTGACATACATCATGCTTGTTATATAGGAGCACGTTCTGATTCATATCGGTGCCTGCCTATCTTGCCTCATTCCGACATGTTGCTATTACTGCACTATGTCAGTGTTTCACCGCTCAGTAACACGTGGTACTCGTCACATGCTGATTTTATTTTTCATTGTTATAAATGTGATTTCAAGCTTCATTTGTGATGTGGTTCTCATGTGTTTTATTAGTGGATAAAGGATATTGAAAGACATTGCTGGCTGTCACCAAATCCTTTCATATATTTTCCATATTTTTCATAAATTTATCCCAGATATATATAGCAGTTCCAAAGTCACGTCAACAATTCTCACTGCTTGAATTTTGAATTCGTGAACCACCAGGTGGCTCTTGTGTCATGTATAATGCATGCTGGCATAGGTTTGAAAACCATTTTGTATGTTTGAAAGGAAAACATTAATATTTTGGAAATAAATACACGCAGAAAAATTAAAACTATTTTCAAATCTTGTGAAGAATAGAAAGCACAGTCAATGATGAAATAAATCGATTAGAATAAAATGACATATAAATCAACATGACATATCAGTCAATACATGTAACAGGAATGTTGGTTATTTGTGTAGGTCAAGCCATTCCATGTATACATGTACATGTATATGTAGAGAGACCTTTGGTAGTCGAGCGGTAGAGAGACCTTTGGTAGTCGAGCGGTAGAGAGACCTTTGGTAGACGAGCAGGATCTATCCTGGTCGAGAGCTTTGAATGCTCCTCTCACAACTCCGATAACTGGAGGACCTTTCTCTCGTTTTGTAATTAAGTTGTGACATGTATAGTATATTATCTTATCAGTTTAAGTGCCCTACAGGATAGTGTCAGAGTAATCTGTTAGACATATACCGTAAACGTTCTAATGGATGAATAAAGCATTGTTTTTTGTATGGTGAATTTAATGTAAAAAGTGTTCTGCCGTATAGTGTGATGGCAATGCGGCGTCTATTTTTTGACTTGCTGTTGTGTATTTTGCTGTTTTTAAACGAGACAAAGTCACAAACAAAACATATTTGTCACTGTGCACATGTAATCTTGGCAGCTTTTTAAAAGCGATATCCATTCGTTGCAAAGTAAATAATTGTAATCGAAATCAGTTATGATCCCACATTTGCCATAGATTTCTCTAGCACGTCAATCTGAGTTAGCAAACATGTTATTTTATGGATTTTTTGTGTGTCTTAAAACAATATTTCCCTCGCCACCCATAAAGATGAACTCTGCGGTAAGGGATATTTGTTCTATCTATAACAATAAGGTTATATTTTTTGTCTGATATGAAAATGTCCCACTGTTTGAGAGAGATCTTAACAACAGTAAAGTCATAAATCAAAGCCTTTCCCTGTTGAGAAAGCTGCAGAAAAAATTCTCAACAAACCCTTCTGGGTGGCATGGATACCAAAATGACATTATGTCACATGTACACTTTATATACGTTGTCATAATTTGTGATGAATAGTCCTGAACTGACACTAAGAATAAATCATTCCTAAGAGGACGAACCAGGAATGAACTTTGTAGTTGATCCCTTGACGGATATCCCTTTGGTTTTGGGCCATGTAAGCAGTGAATATTCACACGGTGGTGTCCATTTGCGCAGACAGCCCTGTATGACACGGTGAGACAGATAACTGACAGTTGGCAGAGCTCCTCCATTTCTCTGTGTGACCATACATTATGTTGGCACTGTTAGCACCTACAAGACATGACATTCTCCTTTTACCAAGACAAATCTTCTCTCCCAGCCAAAATCAAAACAGCTCAAGTAAATATTGCTGGTTTTGCTAAAAAGCACACATTATTCTGCTCCTCTGTATGAGAACACATCAGTATTTTCCGATATTTTAAACCAAGACAAATGTCTCACACGCTCTCTGTATATATTCAGCTAAGGACCTTTAACTAATTTATGTGAATATAGATATTAGCCGAGTGTTTAGTATTTCATGTTTTATTATATATAATTTTCATGGTCATGTGAAAAACAGTACTTTTAAAAACCCAATGCAATACTCAAGGTCCTTTGTTGTTTTATGTCTCTGATAAAATCCAAAAATATAGCAACAAAGACATCTCGTCTAGACAGTATTTAGACATCGTCATCAGACTAGACAGAAAGTGTGATCAAATATAATGGTAATTTAGACAACACTTGTCTCAACAAACCACAAGTCGCCATTATTCTTTATCAATAGCCCCGAAGATTGGTTTTCCATTGTGTCCTTGGAACTAATTTAGTGTGTACCATATTACATTGGGGGACATTAATTCTCTGCCTAACCGCTACCTATTGTTGTTCTGGTAAATTGCCTCATGCTTGATTGTGTGTAAATGTTTGTAGGGTGTTCTATTCTATGCAACCAACCACTTTGATACAATTCAATTTAAAATGTGAATGGTGATACTAATTCAAGAGGCTAATATTAGGCGAAGCAATCCATTTTTCATTAACCAAGGAAAGTTGTAGATGGACACATTATATCCTTCTGGGCCCTGGGTATAGAGTAACGTGTATTTGATGTCTGAAACAACCATCTTTGACCCATCTTTCAAAGACCCATTTTGCACAGCATGGTCATGTTTAATAAATGTACCCCTTAAGAAAGGTAAGTGGCAAGCAGGTGAAATAATGGGGTCATAAAATAATAAGGGATGAGCTTATGATACTTTACGATTATTGCCTGTTTGTGTGGACATTTTTGAAGCGTGCAATCATGGTCAAAGATTGCCCGTCTCAGAGAACAGCCTCAAGAGTGAGCAAACCATAATAAAATGTATTAGGCCAAAATTGCATTTCCGTATAGAGCTTGTGCATCTAATGAGCAAAGGTGCCACCTTGGCTTTGCATTTCTTCATGTATTTAACCCCTGTTATAAAATAAGCAAATCCGGTTACGTTACGTTCAAGTCCAAAACATATATGAATGTACTTCCTTGTGAAAACAATAATGCGTGAAGTTCACATATCTTAAATGGGAATAATCCTACAAATCACGATGTGTCTGTCTTTATCTTGTATTGTTTTATACATTTATTTTGTGTGCTTTTAAGTTATGTTTAGGTTTAATCGTTTGAATTATCCTGATTAGTGATATGATGCAAAAAGATCCCTCTTAGATCTTTGGCTTTGTCTTGTATGAAGAGACATTAAAACAACTTCATTCATCACATCTGGAACAAACCTAAATCTGTTGCAAACCGTGGGAAATATTTATCATGACCACCCGAACTGGGTGATATGTTTGTGGCATGTTTGGTCTCAAAATATAAATTTAAGTTTTGCTTGAAATAAGCAGTAGAAAAATAAACTCTTCACTCTTTTCACCAAATATAATTCTAATGCACGTTAATTTTGTCCAGAGCTATTTAATATAATGCATTTTCGTGTCTCAAAGGCTCAAACAGATACTTGCTTATCATAAAACATATAGATTTACAGGTACAACAAGTTTTTCATGTTTTCATCTGATGCCTGTCTCATTATATTTTACAAACATAGTTGAATGAATATACATACTATGTGTGCTTCTTCCTGTCTAAGTTTGCAAGTTCCAGATGTGCTGAATGAAGCTGTTTTTAATGTCTCTTCATACAAGGCAAAACCAGAGATGTATAGTCCTCTTTCTTCCTGTCTGACCCCTCACTTAATTAACGCACCTTCTTCCCCAACTCAATTAGGACGCCTCTTGGGGTGGCTAAGTAGAAAGAGCTGAGTAAAGTTTAAAGCCTTGTGGGACGCCTCAGGCAAAACAAGAAAGGTCACCTAGAGAGGTGTCCTGGAAAAACCGCTCTACCACAGTCGAGATTTATAGGACAGCAATCAGTAAAGGTTACGCTTTCCTATGGTGACCAACTTGATATTTTATGACATCTTTCTGAATTTGCCTGTTGTGAATTAGTGTTCCTGATTGTAGGCCTTAATTGTGGACACTTTAACCAAGAACCCTTTGAATGTTTAATGTTTCGCCATATGCATTGTATTGAACGGTTATATCGTATTTCCGCTATGTCTACTGAACATAATGCCACATGACATAATCACTTATCAGTTCAAACATAATTAAAATTACGTTTAAAATGATATTTCTATATTTACAGATATGGACAGATATACTGCTGAGATGGGACCCAGAAGATTTTGGAGGAGTAGACCATGTCAGGGTTCCTACTCAAAACATATGGACACCAGACATAGTCCTATACAATTAGTGAGTAGACCATACGCTGTTTTCTGCAGTTGTAACACCATAAATAACATGCATATGTTTAAAGAATATTTGTCGAACAGTTTGTTTAAAATGCTACTTTGCCAAACAGAGGTAGCTTTGTAGCTTTGTAAAGCAGAGAGGAACATCGATTAAAACTTGGCATTCTCAGTTTTCACATACTTGTAAATGTGTGTTTTGTTTCAGCGCGGACGACCGTCTCAAGGAGCACAGGGACGCCTTTGCCGTGGTGTCGGCAGACGGGTCGGTCCTATGGATCCCGCAAGCCATATTCAAAAGCTCATGTGTGATCGACATAACCCATTTTCCATTCGACGCTCAAACTTGTTTTCTCAAATTTGGCTCCTGGACATACGATGGTTTCAAGCTAGACATAAGCTTCTTCGATGACCAGGATGAAGTGGATTTAAATGACTATATAGAAAGTAACGAGTGGGATGTGTTAGCGCACCCTGCGGCCAAAAATGTCAAATATTATCCTTGTTGCAAGGAGCCTTATCCAGATCTGACGTTTACCTTAAAGCTGAGGAGAAAAGTGGCATTTTATAACTATATTTTGATATTACCATGTGTACTTTTGTCCTCATTGACTTTGGTGCTCTTCTGGTTGCCACCGGAGTCTCCAGCCAAGATGGTTCTGGGTGAGTATCTGCATGACAAATTCAAATAGGATTCTATACATTTTTATAAACATAACCAGAAAGATGAATAAAACAAGAGTGAAAAACACAAAGAGAAACTAATTCCCAGCCAATGAGAACACGCCGTGAACCTATCTACCTAGGATAGACAACTTATCCACATGCCCAGGAAGGCAACTAAAACAATTATAAATACAAGCCAAAATCTACATTTTGGTAGAATACCACGAGACTAAATTAAATCGAAACTAGTTCATTCTTATCAAAACATTATACAGCTGAATGGCTCGTCTGCCTGTCGCATTAGTAACATTTTATTTTACACTTGACTCTTATTTCAGGTATGAATATTTTTGTGGCCTTCTTTGTATTACTGTTACTACTGGCGGAGTCCACGCCCCCTGCCGCATCTTCTATACCGTTGATCGGTAAGTATCTTGAAGTTATTTCCTTGCACACTTCCCCCGATATTATTTTCGTTAACAATTCCTGGTCAATTAAAGTATCTATTTTACTGAAAATTAAAGTAGAAGGCGATGAGATTGCGTTTCCTGATTGTTTAAGTGACCCCTTTGTCCGAGGCACCTTTGTACCATTATTCCATCTCCATGGCTCAAGTTCAGCCACTTTGGAATCGCAGATGTTACATATGTAATTTGGCCCCTTAAATCATTAAATACGTATTAGTCTGAATATCATTATTTAATTTATTTTTTTCTTTTAAAAGATTCCACTCACAATCGTAGTGACATAAGTGAAATTCATCAAATATATTCATCCTTTTTTGCAATGTATAATGCTACTGTATGTAAATATCCACCGAGTCCAATATTTGTTTTATTATTTCAGGTGCATATTACTGCCTGAACATGATCATGATCACTCTGTCCACGTTTCTCTCTGTCATCGTTATAAACCTCTATTTTCGGGGAGACAAGAGAAACAGGGTGCCCAGGTGGCTGAAAAAGGTATGTGTGTAAGAAAAACTATCAATAAAAATCAAACCAAGAGTATCTTTGTTCCCTAAGGATGAGTATTTCTGAGTGTAATGCTCCTCTTTATATTTTTAATTCTGCCAAGAGCTTTTTTAATCCACAAGGCATGTGAAAGTCGGCAAAGGTTTTAGTTTTTAATATGGTAGATCTCTTATAAGTGAACGCCTCTTTAGAGATCATTCGTTGTCTCAGCGACTTTTAGATTATGACCTTTACCTAAAGTCACTTTGAAGATTCTATCTACTATATAGATATAGACATAACAATAATACCTTTGTCTGATCTAGGCATTTTAGTATGAAGAGTTTGCACTTATGGATAGAAGAACTATGTTAATAACAATAGCTCACCATGTAGGCATTTGTCATTCTTGATTTGATTTACAAATACAACATATATAGGTAGATATAAACATACCACATATATTAATGTTTTGTTATTGCCATACATCTTGAAGAAGTCTAACATAATTGTGTTAATGTGGACAGACTTATGGCCCGTTTTCCAGCAAGAAATAATTTCCTTTCTCAATAAGCTTCACATATCAGCTGAAGTTATTATAATTATGAGCTACCTAATTATATCAAGTAGAATTGTCCTGCTCTCGGAGTCATGCTGATCAAACTTCAGATGCCCTGCTTGCAGTAGGATCATGTGTGATTAGTTCTGAATCAATTATTTCAGTCCATATTTCTGGATATTGTGTCACCAAAAATACCAGTACATACCAAATTAGTGACTTAATATTGGTTTCGTCATTTAACCGAAATTTTAAAAATAAATATATCTAAGTCGATATTTATTCTTGAAATATGTAGCTATATACATACCTCGAACAATGTTTTGGGCATAGTCGCAACCCTTCTGTTGCGCGCACACACACACACACACACACACACACACACACACACACACATATATATATATATATATATATACAAAGCGAGATATACAATATATCTCAGTCTGGCGGTGTTCACTCTCGTGGCAACATCTCCCGACTTCAGTTGAAAAATTTCTTGGAAACTTTTTGACTTTAATGGCAGTACAGCTATAAATTTTTTAGGAAATCTTTTGACCACCTCTACGGCAGAGCACTCGCCTTCCCTGCACACGCCTTGAGCGTGGGAGGCAGTGCCTTAACCCCTGCTTGAGGTATATTCACTATCATTCAATAATTGAACTTTGTTCAATATTTTTTGGTTTTCACGTATAAGTATGCACTAACAAACACACCACACCAACAAACGAACCCCTGAAGCTTACGGTTACTTTCCCGAAGGTAGAAAAGGCTGTATCCTGACCGTGCCTTTTCTATTAGCGGGATTGTTGAATTAATAGCCAAGGGGCCGTATCATGATCTATACACACTTATTTTAGGATAGAATTAGGCAGATTTTCACATATTCACATAGAAATAGGCAGTTCATATAGGTATATAGGCAGAATGGCTGGAACTGGTGGCTTGATTATTTCAAGCCATTAGTCACGGCTCAGTGAACATGCAACACTAGGCAATTGACCCAATTCAATCAAACTTGGAAGTTTTTCACACCCACTCAGTGAATATGTTACACTAGGCAATTGACCCAATTTCATCAAACTTGAAAGTTTTTCACACCAACAGACAGACCAAACATGAAAATAGCTAGCATTCCCCCCTCACCCACTTCACCTAACCTCACTTTACTGCAGAAGTTCACTCTACTGCAGAAGTCCTCCTCTATCCCAGAGAAGGCCATGATGACCGTTCTGAGGGCTAGTCCTTCTCAGGACAAACCCGCTGAACTGCCTGCAGTAGAAACAACCCCGCCACAGGCTAAGAAAAGCCCATACCATTCACTCACTATCTCCCCCCCAAAGATGAAATTAGTTCAGCTTGCCCCTCCCACTCAGACACCACTGAAAAGGATAGCAGACTTCTCGTCCTCTTCAGAAGAGGAAGTGTCTGGATTTTGGCAGTTGCCAAAAACACGTAAAAAAGCCAAGCAGCCCAAAAAGGCCCTACATTTTGAAAGAATGACCCCTAATTGCAATGCAGTAGCTGCTTTTGATGAGGTAGAGGACTACGATTTTGATAATGAGGTTTCCTCAGTCAGAACAGAGAGGTCCAAATCACTCTCACTCACCCCAGGAACAACAGTTACCACAGATGACCTTTCTGAAATAGAGTTTCCCCACATTACTGCTAGCAAATCCCCATACACCAAGTCCTCCACCCCTCTTGTCATTGCCCATCCAGAACTTGTTATTGATACAGGAAAAAAGACTCCTTCCAAGACCCCTGCCAAGCCCACAACCTCCACCCCCCGCCCAGCCACACGAACTGTGCCAAAACCTACCCCTACTCACAAAACAACAAAGACTCCCTCTACCAGCTCCCTTCCCAAGTTCAAGCTGAACACTAGTAATATCTCTGACACATATCAATTGACCAAAGCCTTGGATGACGTTAGGCCTGGCCTACAGTTCACTGCCCACCCCAACGCAAAAGGTGAATTCATAATCTGCCCAAAATCCCCCAGTACAGTAACTATGCTGGGAGGCATCACTCATCTCAAAGGCAAAGCTGTCAATTTAAGTGAATTGAATCCCAACACAAAGCCCACTAAGGCAGTAGCACTGAGAGTTCCCATATATATATCCACTGATGCTTTCCTTGACCTTCCCCACATACTTCACGCAAAAAGATACACTTTCAATGACAGACCCACTTCAAAAGTTGAGATCACTTTCGAAGGTCCTCCCCCTGCCTCTGTCACTCTCAATCATCTTGGTACCTTTAACCTCGAGCAGTTTAGGACTGAGCCACGTAGGTGCAGAAATTGTCAATCTTTTGGACACATAGCTACCTTCTGCAGAAACTCAGCAGTCTGTGGCATCTGTAGCAAAAAACACGACACCGAACAGTGCCTTGTCAAACTCAGAAATAAAGAACAGGTTGCTCCTTGTTGTCCAAACTGTCACAAAAAGCATCATGCTTGGAACAAAAGATGTCCTGAGAGGCTAAACAGAATTTATGCGCAAAACAAGCCAAAACTTCAGCAAGTGCGCCCCCTGATGACCATTCCCACCCATCCTCCTTCTAGGACCTCAACCCCTGCCCCCCAGCCTGCCCCCCAGCCTGCCCCCCAGCCTGCCCCCAGCCTGCCCCCCAGCCTGCCCCCCAGCCTGCCCAATGGCCAACCAAAAAGGCCAAGCCAGGCCAGCAGGTCAAAAACCCTGCCAAGAAGTCCACAAAAAACACTACCCCCACACGCCCCCTACACCCACCCCAACACAAAATCAAGAACCCCCCAACCGTGAACTCTCGTGTGAACCTGACCCCCACCCCTGAACCCACCCCAGGGCCCAGCAAAATGACAGTTTCCCTCCCGACATCTGACTCTCCCTTACCAGAAAATGATAGGACTGACGTTCCACTGACTCAAAGCATCCCTCCCACATCATCAGCCGCACACAATCCTTTACCGCTGTGTGCGGTTCCTGTTAATACTGTGAATGCCTCCCTTGTTCAGGCCCTGTCACAATTAGCCACAGTTACTCAAGAGGTCAGAGACATATCTAGATCAATAGTAAATCTCCTCATAGAAATTTCGGCCAAGTTAAATTCACAGAAGTAAGTCAGAATCTGAAAATCATTAACTGGAACTGCTTCTCACTAAAATCCAAAATTGCCACCCTCAAAGCCTGCATTGGGACAGATGATCCAGACATCATTACCCTCCAGGAAACTTTAGACAAGAAAGATTCTCCCCCCAAAATCAATGGATACACACCCTACACTGAAAAAAGTGAAAATAATAGGAAAGGTCTCGCAATATACGTTAGAAATAAAATTCCATCCAAAAAGATAATTGATCCTCTTAACTGTGGGACAGGTATAGAAGTGCTAGCCATAGAGATCACCCTCTCCACAGGTCCTGTCCTTATATATAATATATACTCCAATCCCAACCCATTCCACCAGGGCAAAATAGATCTCACCAAACTGGCAAGAGTTGCAAGCTCACAATCCATTGCTGTGTTAGGTGATTTCAATGCCCATCACCCCATTTTGTATTCCAAATATTACAATCATAATGGCCATCACATCAATGCCCTCCTCAATGACACTGATGAATTGTCCCTGCTAAATGATGGTACGCCCACTCACATTAGAGGACACTGTTTAGACCTTACCTTCGTGTCCTCAGCCCTTACCCAACTTGCTAAATGGGGAGTACACCCCACCCTAACCAGTGATCACTATGGTACCACTCTCTTGCTTGACATTCCACACATCCCACCCCCTCCTCCACCCCCACCCAAGTGGAACGTTAGGAAAGCTGACTGGGACAAGTTTCAAAAGACAATATCTGACTGGTATGACCAATTTGTCCTACCACAGGACATAGACGAACACTCAGAGGCAGTCACGCAGGCTCTTACATTAGCGGCTAATGAAGCCATCCCTTTAAAGAAAGCAACAGGTACCCATCATACAAACTACTGGTACTATAATCCCACAATAGCTGAGTATAGGAATAGGCTAAATAGGACCAGGAAGATATATAGAAAATATCCCACCCCACACAATAGGCAAATGCTAAGGGAGGTTAGCAAACACCTGCAGGAGATCTGCAGGGGTGCCATGCGTAGTAAATGGGAAGAGTGGTGCGAATCTTTCAATGAGCACACATCTCTCACTGAGCTCTGGAAGAAATTGAAAATTTCTAGTGGCAAGAAAATCTCGCCCATTCCAGACCATCCCAATCCCAGCATGGAATCAGAAAGACTTGCAGCCATGTTTGCCAGCAGGGCCTCGTCAGATAATCTGTCACGAAGCATTAGGCTCAAACAAAACGAATTGCTTAGTGGCAGGGACAAAATCATTAGTGAGGCTTGCCAGGCAACACACAGAGCAGACATTCCCTTCACAATACAAGAACTTTTCAATGCTAAGAAGAAAGGTAGAGACACTGCCACAGGTTCAGATAAGATCACATACAGTATGATCAGCAACGCAGGCACAGCTGGGCAAATGATGATATTAGATCTCATAAATGCCTCATATCAAGCTGGCCAGCTCCCGTCAAAGTGGAAGCTTGTTGACATACAGCCCATCCCCAAGCCCAAAGAACCCACCAAGCCTAGGCCGATCTCGCTCACGAGTTGCATATGCAAAACAATGGAGAGATTAGTACTAAACCGGCTGCTGTATGAACTAGGGCCCTTTCACCACAACATCTTCGGGTACATTAAGGCAGTCAGCACCACCCACAGTATAGCCACACTGCTTTCCATCATCACGACAGGTCAAAGCATTGCCATCTTTTTAGACCTTGAGAAAGCCTTTGAGTTAGCCAGCCCAAAAGCAATTTTAGCCACTTTAGCCAGCAAGGGCATCAAAGGCAAGCTACTAGCCTGGGTTGCTTCCTATCTCACAGGCAGGAAAAGTAGGGTGCGCTATCAGGGAACTTATAGTGCTTATCATGCTCACGAGAACGGCACGCCCCAAGGTGGTGTCCTGTCCCCCACGTTATTCAACATCCTCATGAGCAGATTAGTCTCCCTCAAATTCCCCCCAGGTGTACAGCTGCTTTGCTATGCTGACGACTTGGTATTGACAGTCACAGGTAAGGGATTGACCCTCAAAGCTCAGAACTCGCTAGACATCCTATCTAGAGAATGCACAAACTTAGGGCTCAAAATATCTGCCTCCAAAACAAAAGCAATGTGCATCAAAATGAACACACCCAGCTCGCAGCTCCAAATACAGGGCCATGCCCTGGATTGGGTCCCAGTGTATCAGTATTTGGGGGTGTGGATAGATAGCGCCTTTAACATGCACTGTCAGGTCAATTACCTCAAGGAAAGATGCCAAAAGAGACTAGACGTCATGAGAGCCCTTTCTTCCATCAAGATAGGCCCCAAAAGTGAGATTCTCAGACTCTACTATTTAGCCACTACACGTAGCCTAATAGACTATGCCACACCACTGTTAGCATTTGCCTCAGATAGTGCAGTACAGCAGGTTGAGGTCATACAAAACAAAGCCCTCAGGCTCATATTAGGTGCCCCGTTATGGACTAAAACTGAGAATTTACAACTTGAGTCAGGCATCCCAGCTGTCCGAGTTAGAATAGCTCAGACCACAGCATGCTTCTTAGCCAAGGTTATGCACTCCCATGTAGTAACACCTCTTAGGAAAAGTACCAAGATAGCCCTCGGTGATGGTGGCAAAATGCCCTCCAGGAGAAATCACTGGGCCACCAGGGCTGCTTCCCTAGTGCTAGGGTTTAGAGATGGACTAGTATTACACAAAGGTGCAGACACTCCAGCCTCCAACTATGTCATCCCTCCACCCTGGAAGCCACTCCCGTATAGCATTACATACATGCCTATGGCCAGCAAGAAATCAGACCTAGATAGGGCAGACATGCTCAGACAGGCTCATGCATCCATAGATATTGTTCGGCCCCCGGGAGCAACAGTGTACTACACTGATGGCTCAGTTCAGGAAGATGGCAGGTCAGGCTCTGGTTATTGTCAGGAAGGTAGACAGGAATTATGGAGAAATAGTGACAATTGCTCAACCCTGCAGACTGAGCTCATTGCCATTTCATTTGCCCTCCTAGATGCCCTTCACAACAAGACAGGTCCAGTACTAGTAATCACAGACTCACAGTCATCCCTCAAAGCACTAGAGAAAGGTCACCCCTTAGACAATGTTAAGCTCATCACGGGAGTTTATGTTACCCTGTATAAGTTACAATCAGACAATAGGGCTGTTGTGCTACACTGGATCCCCAGTCACATTGGACTTGAGGGTAATGATATGGCAGACGAGGCTGCGAATGCAGGCTCCAAGCTATCCAAGATATCAGCCCATGTCCTCCCCTCTCTTAGCCAGACCAGACGACTTTTTGTCTCTGACTCAAAGGAAAGGCACTATCTCAGGCACAAATACAGTGTACCCCGTTCAGGAACTGCCAGATGGTATGCCATAGCCACTAGATACAAGCCACTCCCCAGACTAGCTGAGAACCACAGATCCCTACAGGTCACCATGCATAGACTTAGACTAGGCTACAAGTGCACTTGGGAATTGTTAGGAGATATGGATAGAGCCTGCGAGCATTGTAGTAGGCCCACCAGTAAACCACTGTGGCACTACCTGCTAGAATGCTTTTACACAATGCCTCTTAGACAATATGACAATAGAGTATATGATGTGGAAGATGGCGCTGACCACACCCAGGCTGCAGCTGAGGTGGTCTATAATGCCTTAAACTTTGTGGATCTGCATTATATCCTGACTCAGTATCCTGTGCCCAGATAGGAACTGGAAAAGATCCCACTAGAACCCATGAAGTAGGCAGCCCACATGACTGACTGACTGCGGATGGTCAATCAATGGTCACTTAAGAGATCGGGTCACAGTGGCCACTGGCTGATTCCCCGAGGACACATTGACTAATTAAAACGGAAACAAACCTGATCCTACCACTGGCTGCAATGATGGAATGTATGTCCTACATCCCTACATTGACAGCCAGGGTAGATAAACCTAACACATTACTAACACATGCCACCCATAATAGTGAAAATGCCTGGCCTGGGTCACAGATTGCTGGCTTTGGTTTCACAAGAATGACCAACAGCGGTTGCAGAGATATTCAGTGTATATCCTGCCCATAGTCGGCTTTCAGTGCCCCAAATCGGGCCATTTGCACCTATAATCACACACCACCCACCCCATAGCAATTTCAAATAAACTATAATTAGGCATTTATACACATAATAAGATGGAACACATAATATAAATCTTCTGAATTATTCTGTCATCCAAAAGCAAACAAAACAAGCGTAAACAAAAAAGGTTCACTTTTGCCTATGGACACCCCACTGGGTAAAATGCAATTCTCACTACTTTTTAATCAAAATTTCTACATAACTTCTCATATATGCAACCCACACACAAAGTCTGAACACAACATAAAACCACCTCTAAACTCACTATGGGTAGGTCCCCCTTTGACAATGCCTGGTTAAATTGTCCCCCAGCAAGGTTATTGCTCGCCCGCTCGGATTGGGCGTAAAACGTTGTGGTCCCGTGTATCTGACCCTATCCCAGAGCATGTTAAAGAACCCAGTAGCACTTATCGAAAAGAGTAGGGGGAACCCGGTGCGAATGGTCTCTGAAAAAAACCTTTCAGTTAACCAACTCACAACAACAATAGTCCATTTGTCAATAGCAATAATCAATGACCAAATTTAACAATACATGATTGCAATTCACAGCAATCACACTGCAGGGCCGCCTCGCCAGGCTACGGCCCTCTTGCAATTTAATATTGCATAGATTTCATTCATTCATTCATACAATATATATATTGCACTCATAATATACAGCCGGGCGAAATGAGAGGCTAGCAGTATGAACAACTATTTCCTTCATTGAGCCACATTTTCTACCTTAATTCAGCCATATTTAGCCACAATATAATATGGAACCATTAGAGTACAGTTGAATATAAAAATTCGTAGAATAGCTGGTGACCTAACAACGTCTTAATTTAAAAAGCGCAAAACATGCCTCCAGCAATGACCTTAATTACTGATAAGGAAGGCAGAGTAATCAACCCTTTTCAGCATTTCATTAACTAACGTTTTATTACTTTATGGGAGGTAGGTGTGATTTTAGAACTTTCTCTGAGTTTATTTGTTTCATTGGATTAATGAGCTCATAAATGAACGATCATGGGTGAAATGTATTTGGAATTGTTAATCTAAGTGTCTTTTCCAAGCCTATATCCCGTTAAATGACAATTTTATTGGCATCAACATAAATCTGTTTCAAAATGATACTCAAAGCTCTTTGTACCACTTTGCAAATGAAATGATTTGTCCTGTCACAAATTCAAAAATACGCTTTAACGTTTCTCCAAAATGGAAAGTGATGTTTTCCCAGTACAAGTATTCTAGTCAATTAAATTTCCATTTTTTGGTATGGCAGAATCATGTTTTGGATGAGGCCTTCGCGTTATCATTCAATAATTCGCACTAAAGTAGCTTGTCAGGAGGATGCTCTATAGAATTCAAATTATTAATGTAACAGCCTGAACACTTAAACGATCCTTCCTGTCTACCAAAGACCCCTGAATCTTGTCAACAGCAACAGGCGCTGTCAATCAGCTGAAATAGCATTTCCAAAATATCACGTTTGATGAGATAGTACCGTATATTATATATATGGTCACAGGTTATTATAGGTGATAGGTGATAGGGTATTACAGGATGCATTAATGTGTTTTCCTATTGATGATTATGTTTGATGTGTATGTGTGTTTTCAGTTATTCATCGATGGTCTTGCCCGGATGATGTGCATGCGAGCTGAGCTAGTTCCAGATGACTATGATAAGAAAGTTGCCACTGTCGCCCAAGACGGCATGCACACCAAGGACACTAAACATAAGCGCAAAGTGAAATGTCCAGAGATGAAGTACAATAAATTCCAAATGTATGACCTCAAGCAGGACGGTGCCACATCATTTGGGAACCATGCAGCGGCCTCGGATGCCACTTCTCCAGACAAATCACCAGTTCATTTACAACAGTCAGTAGAGAGCGATGTTAGGGAAATTCGGAAATATCTCCGACAAGTGCTGGCTCGAATACACCAGAAAGAGGAGAAAAACAAAGTTGCTCTTGAATGGAGAATTGTAGCACTTGTCATGGATAGACTATTTTTCTTTATGTACCTGGCCGCCATCATTATTTCACTTGTCACAATCTTTCCGAAGACATATTGATTTATGGGAATATCTCCCACACTTGGATTGTGACGTCATATATCGTGTGACAAATATTTCATCCAATCATCATTCATTATTCAGAATGCCACATCGTTTTATTGGCATTGCCTCATTGGATATTTTGTATGGAGCACACATACCAATAGGAAATAAACACTTAAATGAAATCATATTTTGATTGTAAGTGTTGGAAGTTTGTGTATCAAGTATTAGTTTTATGTACAAAGCCGTGTAGATTTAATTGTTAAGTACACGCTGCTGGTTGATAGAAAAATGATGGAGATTGCAATGTTTGCAACTGTAGAAATATATTGGTTTCTAGGACTTGTAGACAATGATGTACATATAGGCAATAATAATTTGTGTACTAAACAAACAGAGCAGCTACTGTAACCAGTTAACACCAATGTTCAATGTGATAGACATTATGATTGGTGTTATATGCTAAATAGACATGGTGATGATTATTTAAATTATAGAAATTACAAAAATTACATGTCTATACATGTATAATATGGCCGAGTATTATACTGAGAAAAGATCTTTGTTCTATGGACTAATTGGGCGTTAAGTATACTGATCATATTGATGCAAATGTGGACTTTGTATAATTGACTAATACACTGGTGTTCAGTAATAGGTCAAACTGCAGTATACATGTATATCGCAATCAACTTGAATCATGCTATAAGTATATTTAAACGTATTTTGTAGACCTAGATTTTCAAAAACAATTTTGAAAATGAAGTTCAATAAATAACGGATGCAATCAAAGAAGAAAAAGTGTAAGGTTAATTGAGGTAAAGGAAATCAGTGATTATTTGTCGAAGTATAATTATCTTTTTTATATCAATCAAAATTCCATATCCCACACAGAACGTGTGCTACCCGCTTTTAATATTGTTAACACCTTTTTCTGTACCAGGCAAATCATTTGAATGAATACAGAACATGTATCTTAATTTCTATCCTAGGTGTAATTAAACACATGTAGGTTTACCTTCTCATAACTCTTAAACCAGCCAACGTTTTTTATACAATGTGATGCCTCAGCCCAAAGAGGTTGGACTTATGTTTGTGTAAAAACAATCAAACGCTTCCGACTTGCCATTATATTATGATAAATCTCATTTACCTTAGCAGTGACTTTCACCCAATTCGATGTATCACGAATTTACCATGACGCAATGCCACCATTTTCCTGCACCATATAGTTGGCCAAACTTAGCA
The DNA here is from genome assembly GCA_949316495.1 of Amphiduros pacificus. Classification (NCBI taxonomy): domain Eukaryota; kingdom Metazoa; phylum Annelida; class Polychaeta; order Phyllodocida; family Hesionidae; genus Amphiduros; species Amphiduros pacificus. The sequence goes on along the minus strand of OX439002.1, from coordinate 17,365,915 downwards.
ATATATGTCTGTCATGCACTTAATTCCAGACGAGCCTATGCTATAGTATGTTCTGACCGTGGTCTTTCTTTCTTCGCATTTTTTGAGGAATAAAGTACAGATGGTTAGATGTATATGTTAATGAAGTGTTTGATAATTACTTCATCTTATTTCCTATGAATTAATAAGATATTTTCATACTTTCGGAAAAATGCTACGTTTCCGTTATTGCCTTGTTTATGATGTCTAAGATTGTTACGTTTTGTAACGTGTACGTATATCATTTCAACATATTGATATCCCATCAACATAAACGTTGTTAAGAAACCATAAGAGTCATATATCACTCTTTTATAATACGCTCTACTGATATTGATTAAAGGGATAGGAATGATATAAAGACAGTTATTTGACATAATCGAATACAAGTATACACAATTTCAGAGTCTGCGGATTCAGTGCTAAAATTTACACATCTACACAATGAACACAATTCTTCCTAATGTACAAACGTTTCAAAATAATATTTTTAAAACAGCATAAAAAGGTTCATTATAGGTGGTAACAGTCAATGACTGATATCGGTAATGTATAACTGTAAGTCATTCATTATATCTTGATTCTTGGCTTTCAACACATTGGTGAAAATAAATCAATGGTCCACTTAATCAAACTGACACATCTGAATGCTTTATGTTTAATTTTATGAAAAGAAGCCATACGTGTTTTATCTATTAATATAATGATTAAATCTAAAACACTTGCTTCAGCTGGAGTTATTTCTGAATCCTTTTGCAAAATTTATAAAATTCTCTTTTAGAGAGCACAGAAAAAGTGATCTAATACAAGTACATAACATATTCAAATACTAATATTAAAGTCATGAAATTGATGATAAATAAATTGCAAATATGTTAAGTTTCTGTCAATACATATATTATTTGAAATGCTATCAATTTATTCTAGTTTCCATAATGATATATGGTTCAACTTTTTAGATGATATAACCATAAATGTTTGATTTAAAATGTATTTAGATTAATAGATAGTATTAATCATTTATTAGACTTTTCTTGTGATATGGTGTGTGGTAACTAAAACTCGAAAACTTAAATGTGCTCTTCAGATTCTTCACGATGTTATTTTTATGTACAAGAATCAAGATATGTGTTAAACAAACAATATCTGAAATGAAACAGACAAGTTGAAAACTCAATTTCCAATTCTTGTATTGGTATCATTAGCATTAACCTTTCTCCTGATGATCGAAGCTAAATTGTCCTAATTTGCCAGATGTTAATTTCTACCTGTACAGAATTGCGCAATGTTTATTTAATTGATAACAAAATTATATTGCATATGCCTTAGGTAAAGAAACATCATATTACCGATATGATTTTGATCGGATTTGCGTCAAATGTTCATTACACAAGACACATTCGCTTTGAACAAAATACTTGTACGATGCATAATACATCATCCATTAAGTATTAGGGACCTTTATTTGAATACTAAATACCTTTATTTGCATAATTATTCTTTGTTGAATATATAATTATATAAAATGTATAGCGAGAAGACAAAAACTATTAAAATCTAATATGTCAAACGTTTCTTATACACTAATAATTGGTCCCCAAATAAGTATTTTAAGTAAGCGATATAGGTACTCTGAGAGGAAATGGTTTGAGGAAAGGATAATATGTGATAGTGGGTGTGTGATGATGGTGCTTCCAGGTCAAGTGCTGGTTATCATAACAATCCTGATTGCAAAAATAAACATGTATTATGAAGTCATTATTACTATAGCGTCTGTGGTTACCAGACATAGCATGTTTCATGGTTGCGAATGACTTGATGGATTCCCTGAGAGTAGAGTACTGGGAATACCTTAATCATTGCTGGAGACTGCCCAAACAAATTATAAAAGCAGTTGTGAAGCCACACAAAAATGCACTCTTTGTTTGTCATAAACGTTCATAATTATGCAAATATTTGACAGTCTTGTGTAGCTATTATTCGTTTCATATATGGCAAGTGGACCATATGTCGTTCACCCATAGACCAAACAATATTGCAAGAAACACATGTCCAGCCTATATCCAATATACAATCTCACATGTTTGGAATATACCCAATATACAGTCTCGAACATGTTTAAATCCATTGTTAACACTGGAATATCGCATTAATCGGACTTGTTTGCTGGCTTCACAAATAGACAACCACCACCCAACAAGTGTATCCTTCAAATTCTAAAGTGACTATTTGGTGTTTAATATTCTTATGGTGTTGTTGATAATTATCATTGTATTTAACCCTTCAAAATAACACCTCTGTCATATCGACCATGAGACACTTCACCTCGCAGGTCCATCTAAAATTATACATTTGAACATTAATGTAATTATGATAACCTCTCCAGCACTTGACATACATACATATATATATATATATATATATATATATATATATATATATATATATATATATATATATATATAACAGACGTCCGATCTGGTCATGTGACTGAAATATGATCAAAATGTGCCATTTGGCAGTGACATGACAGATGCGTCTTCCGCCCACCAACCAGGTTTCAAGCACAATTCCACCAGACTGGTTCTTGCCAGCTCTTATCTCTGTAAAATACTGTGACATGTTATTGATAACTTAATAGTTATGACTAAATAACACCTGTGGAAGTACACAAGTTCAAATACGGGTACACAACAGATTCACTCTCGACTGTAGTATTTCTGTCCTTCGTGTACAGATGTGGGAAATAATACCAAATGCTTTGGTCACTGACACAAACATTGATATATCCCCCAGCCGTCTCTTTATATATGTTAATATTTGGTATTCACGTTTCGCAAATAATTATGGTAATGTGGTTCTCATGCTTATGTATATTTTCATCAATATTATGACTAAATATGTAATGGATATAATTCATGTACACATGAGAAGTGATTTGTTTTGTATGTGTAGATGAATATTTTCAGCCTGTGTATCTCAGAAATGTGAAGCTGAAAGACCAAGGTCCATAACTCTAAATGTTGGCTACGAGTCCAGAATATGCCATGAGGTGTAAAAGCTAATCTAAATTAAGTCTTTTGTGGTATATTATTACATTAAGTATTACATTATTGTTTGCTTCAAAGAGATAGATTTTTTCACTTTATGGCGGTATTTTGAACAGTATGCTCTGAAAATGAACTCTAGATATGACAACATATCATCATTGCTTGTTTTCTACACACAGCGGGGACTATAGCGTTTCTGTGTTAGAAACTGGCTGTGTTCACGAAGCACACCCCTGCACATGCGCAACCAACATCAATAATCACGCAGTAGATATTGAAAACTGACATTTTCTATAACTACAACCAGTGATACCATTTTACAATTACTTTATTACTGAAATTGTTGTCCTTCCGATTTTCACTTTTTTTGAGAATATCATTGGTACTACCTGAGAATAACTTTGAATAAAGAATGTTTAATAATTATGTGCCGTGTGAATATTGGTGTTGGCATTTCTAAATACTATGTCGTCCTTTAATAAGTCACCAGTACAGAAGCAGTCACCTAGAGTACAGTCAGGTGCCCGGTGGTGCTCGGTCCACGCTGACGGTGGTTTCTGTGTGTCCATTGGATTCATTGTGTCATCAACTAATCACACACTTACCACCATCAGCATGGTGCTCAGCACCCCAGGGCACAGTTCTTTGTAATGTCTTTATCAGAAAAATATACATTTTTGACAAAAATAATCATTTGTTTGCTGTCTTTTTTATTTCACCCATGTATGTAAAGTACGTGATACTCAAAGAAACAAAACAGAGTTTCGTGAATGTCTACATCAAAACCTTTTTGGGTACAAATTATATGGTGCATTAAATTAAATATAAAATGGTAGATATACAACAACCATTTTTCACATACAGAAGACATGACCAATAATTAGTAGTTTTTTAAATCTGTTTCCGACAAGGAGTCACCAATTTATATGGTGCTACATTTCATTAAAAAACCGATAGCGCTCAGTGTCTAAAGGTCATTCTCCTCGAAGTCAAAACCAATTTAGCAAAGCTGTATTTTACAAGGTGCCATAAACTGGATCTAAGCAAAGTCGCAAACAAATCCTCAGCATTTCAGTTATAAACATAGCTCACGTTCAATGAGGTAATTCAATTATACTAATAAGACACAGACTTGTGAATTGGATTAATTGCTCATAATAGAAGATACAAACACGCATATTTGACAAGTGTATATTTCTCATATTCGCCACTGACAGTTTTTAATTAAGTAGCCCACTCACTTGTAATATGGTGGGAGAAATAATATTTGGAAGAGGGCAGGCATATCCACACTGTGCTAAATTGATGAACAAAACTTTTTGAATGATATATTTGAGGTGTGCATTGCATAACCATTATGTATTGGTTAAAATTATTATTCACAATATCTTCCGCGTATGTTTTTTCTTTATTTTAATGGGTGGTTTTCCCGACGCCGAGTTTTAGTCATAACTTTTACAAGACCTTAGGATGTGTGCAGATATGTTTCTGATGAGAAGAAACAGGACGAAATTCATTCCTTGCGTAAAAGGTCAGTGCAATAATGTTAATACAAGTATTGTCTATGATGTAGTATCGATACTTTCTAAGATTTGATTATGAAACTTTGTGAGAAGAAATACTTTTTTCACTGACAGATTTGTATTTTATCACGAGATATTTTGATTTAACAGCGAGTTGAGCCAATTTACTTTGCGAAAAGACAAGTTGAAAACGAATTAATGAATATCATGTTCAACGTGGGAAGCACGTCGGAAGTATGGAAAAATGAGCTGGGGTAGGAACCCTGAAAATGTACACCTGGTCTAAATGAAACGATTTATGGCAGATGTCCCTCTCCAACCCACATGCAACCCATATATATATATAACGAGTATAGATCACTTGTCAGCAAATTGTTTCTATGCGATATATATGTTTGGCATGTCACTGTATGGTGCACAAAAGTTCACCCACTTCAATGTCTCCATTTGTCAGAAAGTAAAAAATGCTGTCGTGTCATGTCAGCTTAGATACACAGACATACACAGATTCCTCTGATGGTGTTCCAATTCAATACAACTTCACAAAGCATTGAGAGCCCCATGTCTCCATCCCTTTATGCCCCCGACGTCTAGCTCGGCATTCGTCAAGCCCCCAGCTGCCTGGAGTTCTCACACAGTTCTACTTTAGACCATCCTGAGATCTTATACATCTGAGATCTTATGCATCTTCTTACATTTATCTTAGTGATTCACTAAAAATATGGTTTCCATAAAAAGTTATTGATCCAGTCAACATGTGTTTTGTTTGTGAAATATATGTTTTGTTGTTGCTTAGCAAAATATAGAGCAATTTAATGAATATGTATATGTTGATTGGTCGAAGTGCATCGGTTCCTTTGTCACATATAAGTAACATAATGAAAAAGAAAATTGCTAAGAATAATTTCAAATGTAAGTTAGTGCAAAACAGAAAACAATTTTATGACTTGCATGATCAGTTGCCTGATCTTTGGTATTTTGTTCATGCAACATATAATGGGTTACATGAATTGTTGAAAAGGAAAAACCACCATACAAGTGGTTTAAACTCCACTAATTAACATTACATATGCAATATATACTTTTCAATTATTAGAATTACTAATGAAAGATTTTTAGTATTTCTGATCTTTTAGATATAAAAACAAATAGAAACAGGAAGAAGGTCATTAAAGGTATAGAGAATCATTTATGCCTGTATGGACTTCCCTTTTGTTTTAACGACCTTTTCTGTTTATGCATTGTTTTATGCTGTATTATTAGGTCAGCCAGAAGCCTGCCACCGGAACGCAATGCCCTACTAGTGTTGAAGAGTGACTTAGGAACTTTTGTATTATCTCAATGACATAACATAAACCACGGCCTTTCATAAGCAGTCATAGAGCACTGGCTGGAATGGGAAACTTGCACATGTGGATGTAACACCCTACTCAACAATAAATGTCGTGTGAGATTGTGACGTTCTTTCTCATCACTTTAGTTGTTATGGTATATGAGATACTTGATATCAAGTAGGATATATACTACTAATTCTACTATTCTATAAATACTTCCACTTCAACTGAATTCATTAGGGCTGACCAAATGGTATAGCATACACAAACCATTTGAGCCTGAAAAAGAAAGAAATATAGCTAGTGTGTGAAAATACTTGAGTGACTCAGTTGTATTCCTCAGAGTTTACACCTGTTTATCCTTCCATCCACATTTATCTTTTAAGTTGTTGTTGGGTGTTGAAACAATCTGTCATTTACTATGGTTGGTTTCTAATAAATGCCTTATTGTTCAGGAAAATTAATTCATTTGGTAATTGTTAGGATATACTAGGATATATGACTTTCAAGTTACTAGGATATATGACTTTCAAGTTTTACTCAAATGAGTTACATTGAAGAATACTGAAATGTTAGATTTGCTTCATTTGATCATAGAATATACTGACAATGACAATGTAGTTTATTTTGGCAACACTAGGCTGACTGAAATACATAATTATAATAGAATACATTTTTGCATTAATGATAAGTGATACATATACATATACAAATACAATATACAAAAATGTTATAGCTCCACATATGCTTGGGTTACTCAAACATTCTCACAGCATATTGTACAAAACTGGAATCAGCACGCTTGGTTCTAGTTTTCTTAGGAATTCTGTTCTTGGCATGATGGGTTTTATGTATGTTTTCTCTTACAGGTGGCAATAGGTGGTGTAGAGGATGTGAGGGGTTTTTCATTTTGTTGTATAAATTTTCACACATCTTAATACGTCTTTGTTCTAGTGTATTTAAATTGAAATGATCTAGTGCCTCCCAATAGTTAAAGTCAGGTTTCACTATTTTCAGGGCTCGAACTTGAATTCTCTCTATGTCCTGTGTAAGGTCGAGGCACAACCCTGGGTGCCAGGACTCTGCACCATATTCTAACAGGGAGCATATCTTTGAAATGAAAATTTGAATCAGGTTCTGCTCACTAAATCCTGCTCTTTTGGCTGCAGTAATGAGGTGGAGTCTACGACTTGCTTTCATGGTAATCGAGTCTACATGAGTGTTCCACTTCAGATCGTTAGCTATGTGGATGCCAAGTAGCTTAACACATATTTCTTGGCTTAGCAATTTTCCTCCCATATATAATGATTGTGAGGCACTTTTCTGTTTAGTAAAGTTTATGGGCATGTGTTTCGTTTTTGGAACATTCAAATTCATGTCATTTTCACCAGTCCAATGTTCTATTGTATTTAGTCCTTGCTGCAGGAAACCAGGGCCAATAATCTTTTTCACTTCGTATGTTGTAGTGTCATCCATGAATTTTGTTGTTGGTGTTTCTGGGGCCAGATCATTGATCATAATGATAAAAAGCAACGGACCAAGTTTTGTTCCCTGGGGCACACCACCATTGATTGAGAGCCAGCTTGATTTTAAATTGTTGAATTTAACTCTTTGTTGTCTATCTGCAAGGAAGGCACACATCCATTTAACCAGAAAGGGTGGGACATTCATTGCTACTAGCTTTTTGATGATGATGTTATGATTGAGGTGGTCGAATGCCTTCTGATAATCAATGAGTACCACATCAATGATAGTTGATGGTGTGTCTGTGGCAATGAACCAGTCATGCAGTAGCTGGACCAAGGCATGCACTGTGGACATGCCTTTCCTGCCTCCAAATTGGTTTGGCTCTATTTGGTCTTTGACACAGTCCCATAACCAAGTGAAAACAAAATGTTCCATCCCTACTTTGGAGATTGTTGGTGTTAGAGAGATGGGGCGTAGGTCTTTCTCAATGGAGTTTAATGGTGAGCATTTTGGTATGGATACAACATTCGCCCACTTCCAGATTTCTGGCACATATCCCTCAGCTAATGAACTGTTCATTATTGAGGCTAGTGGGGCTGCAAGAATAGGTGCAAAATCCCGGAGAATCCAATTCGGAATTCCATCAGGGCCTGGGGATTTTCTGATTTTAATCCTCATCAGTCTTTCTTCCATATCTCTTACAGAGATAATATGTTCACAAGGAATGTCAAAATTGTTTGGAAAATCTGGGGGTGATAGTTTAGGCAGGTCAGAACTGATCGACTGAAAAAATGTGTTAATTTTTGTTGCCAAAATTTCTAAATTTCCATCACACAATTTGTCTGCCAATACTTCAAATGGTGTCTCAGATTTCTTTTTGGAACCAGTCAGAGTGTTTACAGTTTCCCAAAAACACCATGGGTTAGAGTCTTTTGATTCTTCATCACAGAAATGTCTTTGTAATTGTTTAGACATGTATGACACTTTGTTTCTGAGACAAGTGTACACTTCCTTATCATCACACTTTTTGGCTGAATGTTTTCTTATACATAGTGACCTGAAATGGTCTGTCACCCAAGGTTTATCATTGGTGCTTATCTCCACTTCCACCCAAGGGAAGTACATTTCTATCAAACTTTGAAGCACAGTTTGGTAAAACAAGAATTTGTCTTTGCATGATTCCATTTGGTACATTTCCTCCCATTTTACCTTTTTTAGGTCGGCCAGAAAGAAAGATTTTTCATTTTTTCCACAAGAACGAACCAGAGTTTTATAGGTCTTTGGAAGAACAAATTTTTTTGACAAATATGGATAAACAATAACAATATCATGGTCAGATGTTCCTAAAGATCCAAGAATTTCAAATTTCTCATAAAAGCTGGTCATGTTGGTGTAGAACTTGTCTAGGGTGGCATTCTTCCTGGTAGGACGGGTGATAATTTGTTTTAGGCTAAGTGTTCTCTTTATTGTGGCATCATTGAATTGGTTAAAGTCACCTGTGAGCACTATTCCTGTGTAAGGGTAACGTTGTTTGATGGTGTCTATACATCTACTAATATGGTCAGTGAGAGGCTTGTCATACTTATAGTTCTTTTGGAAATATGGGTGATAAACTGCACCGATGGTGATATTGGGAAACTGTCTGGGCATGTGTTTTGGCATTATAGTGATCCATATTGTCTCAAGCTCATCATTTCTTAAGCTCTTCCACTCATAATATTTGATGTTTTTCTGTACTATGATACATACACCTCCACACTCTTTCCCTAATCTATCATTTCTGATGCACTTATACCCTGAGAAAAGATCTTCACTCTCCTCATCTGTCCGCTTTAGATCTTTCCACCAGGTTTCTGTAATGACTGCACAGTGAATGCCCCAGTGATTGAGAATGACTTCCAGCTCATCCAACTTATTCTCAATACTCTGTGCATTAGCATTAAGGATAAATGGCAGATCCCAGCGAAGTGACCTGACATTAATGTGATTGCTTTATAATGTGATTACTTTATAACAACATATGTAAGGAATATATTCTACGATTATCTGGCCACAAACGTCGTTGAGGATTAACCAGATTCAAATCTACTTAAAATCTGTATTTCATTTTTTAACAGATCACTAATTTAAAAATGATAGCAATTACAAGCAATTTGTACTGGCTTTCGACTCTGTCACATCTACACGTCGGTCTTCCCCTAATATCATGTAATAAAATGTGGATGAAGATAATTGCGTACAGGTTCATGCCTCTGATTTGGAGGTTATGTATAAGAAATATGAATGAACAAAATATTTTATTCTGACACTGACTCAAAGACTTAAACGCGATTTTCTTGCCTTTTAGAAATTCTTGTCAGTTATTTTACGCAATAAAAGACGAAGATTGCACAATAGATTGAATGTTTGCTTGTACCGTTTTTATACTCCTTTTGTTCTATATTTGGTCTAATCCGTGGTAAAACAATTCAATTAATGCTTAGATTTTACTAAGGTGGATAAATAGAAAATGACAGATAGTACTAAGCTTGACAAATGGAAAATGGTTGGACAGGGTTGGATGTTGGCAGAAATTTTATAAATAAGTTGTCATAGAGATCCCGTACAAGTTAAGGTAATGTCTTAAACAATATATTCAAATATTATAAACAATATTTCACAGTACATCACAGCACAGTAAAATCAGAGTACATTTCTTCTTGACAATGCCATTGCAGTAAACAGAAGTATCTCATCTGAAATGTTAATGGTTTGCTCGTTGAAAAAGGCCCCATTCTAGGAGAGGAGGTGTCCAGCTTGTTGGCTACTGATGGCTTGATGGCGTGCAGTGTTGTACAGGGTTAAATAGCTTGCTCTTAGCGTCCATGGGGCCTTGTTCGCACCGCTGGTTCATTTCCGCTTTTCATTGTATCACGTGATCAAAAATGTTTGGAAAGTGTGCAGTTTCAGAATTTGATGTGCCTCTTGCTGGTTTGAGACCAGACACCTGGTACATATAGACAAATGAACGTGATCACTGTTAATCAATGTTCTCCACTAAATAAGTAAATAAAAGGTTTATTCAAGTATAGTCAGACTATTTGGGTTAACCCAACCTGTCCTGTCTTCTAAATATCCATATCGTAGTCTAGATATGGGACATCGCGACCTGAGCAATATTAAATATGACTAAGGCATTGACTATTGTTTCGCTTTTTCTGAATGAATGGGCTGAAATTGTATCGGGGAAGTTCAGGTAGCTCATATATACACCAAAAAGCATCTAATTCATTTTAATCATATCTCAGTTTACCCATACATACAAAATCGGAAATTACATTTGTTGTTTGGGACTTCTAAAATCAAAGTCAAATTAAGCATTTGGATATTAAAAATAGGGGCACTGACAGAGAGTCCTTAGTAAATAATCAGGACGTTAAGGAGAGGAATAGACCATAAACACCATGGCATGCTTATACCTTGACTTAAATACGGTATACCTTGACTTAAATACGGTATATATGGTATACCTTGACTTAAATATGGTATAAGTAATGTCAAATGTACAACATAAACATAATTTGTGTTCACAATTTGTTTTATTTGTATCTGATACAAAAAGTACTTATTCTTGGCCAAAAAGAATTTCCAGTTTTTTAAGAACAATATTGGATTTTCTGTTCATTTTTTTAAGTATCCTACACTCTGAGCATCGTTAGTATCAAACCGAACTAATTAAGCATAAACATATTTTTTTGTCCTTAGTTTTCTACTTTTTCATAATCAGCATCCTGTATTGAATTGTAAACGTATGATTCAAACACTATCAATATCAAGGTTATTTATATTAAGTGGACAATGTTCTGAAAGCGTCTTTGTAGAATGTCACATACATAATGATACTAATACATTATGCATGCAGAAAGTATCTTCATTTATTTTTTTGAAAAAAAAAGAATAGTTGAAAAGGGCCGGCCTTTTTTCACATACGTCTGAAAAATTCACAAGAGCTGTTGTCACGTGGCCAAGTCACATGCCCAACTGCCAAAAGTAGGCTTCCTGTCTTGCTTTGCACGATATGCCAAGAGGTGAAGCGGTGGCTTTGTACATTTTACGACTATAGTGTATGTTATCAATCCAGCCTGTACTCATGCACACCCACTGTAGTGTGACTCCAGTTTGTGTGCCAGAATGCGAATCACAAAGTAAACAATGGTACTGCACACCATCTTGTCATTATCACATACGATTTTCGGTTGTATAAAGTAAATACAAAGTACAAAATAACGTAATACTGTAGGCTCTGTCGGAGTTATACATGTAAGAACTTATTTTTATAATTCTACTTGTTATTTTTCCCTTTGCTTTTACGACTTTATTTGTTCTAATAATAGTTCAGCACCCAATATCAAGAGATTCCATTTCAGAGCATACTAATATGTTCAATATGTTTTGGATGATATGTACAGCATCATGAAACACATCTGCAGCTGCCAGTTCTTATATATAATAAGTGATGGGAGGACGGATAATATAACTTAGGGAAGGTGTCATTGACCCCCCAGCCTTGCAACATGGGACATTGACCTCCAAGCCTTGCAACATGGGACATTGACCTCCCAGCCTTGTAACATGGGACATTGACCTCCCAGCCTTGTAACATTGGACATTGACCTCCCAGCCATGCAACATTTGACATTGACCTCCCAGCCTTGCAACATGGGACATTGACCTCCCAGCCTTGCAACATGGGACATTGTCCTCCCAGTCATGCAACATGGGACATCGACCTCCCAGCCTTGCAACATGGGGCATTGACCTCCCAGCCTTGCAACATGGGGCATCGACCTCCCAGCCTTGCAACATGGGGCATTGACCTCCCAGCCTTGCAACATGGGGCATTGGCCTCCCAGCCTTGCAACATGGGACATTGCCCTCCCAGCCTTGCGACATGGATCAGCTCGTCACTGTCACAAATGGTTTATTAGCTAAAACAGGGGAATCTCTAAAACCTCCTTCCTTGATGGGATTCCTGTATAATTGTAATTGAATATTGGGCATTTCTTTTGTATATTTTCAGCTTGTTTTCCTGAATTCACTTCCTGGTTTCACCACAAAGGTAACCACAGGAACTAATAAGAATGATGCCAAAACAACTTATAGGGAGTGCAAATTTGAAATGATTCGACATGTAACCTACATGTTGATTGATATCATCTCTAGAACAGCAAAATTAAATTATAATTTTAAATCAATTGATAAGAAAATCAATTGAAAACAAAATGAAATCGTATGTCTTTTGCTTATATTTTAAAGATTTATGTTTTCCTTGGAGTATGTACTCCAAGGTTTTTCGAAGAATTTTGATCTATTTGTCCAATATTAAACAATGGCCTTCTTTCATCAAATCAGCAATAGAAATTTAACTATTTCTGTATTCTTTGAGCATTATATTAAATTCTCAGACCAAGGTAAAACAAATGTGTAAAGTAGCGACTTCTCACCTTAAATAACAGATTTTTCAGTTTAAATAAAGATATGGAATACATTAAGTTGCCGCATAGGAAATAACATGGCGGTAAACAAAATTGGTATTGTGCAGGCTTAACTGGTCTGTGGATTTCTATCTGATGGTGTTCGTGAAGCAGAATGTATTTCATTGTGTAATACCCAGAAGACACTCAAGAATCGTCGCTAACTAATTCAACCAATTCATCGGGGACTTCACTGCAAATAAGTTAATATTAATGTTTAATTACATTTGAGAGTTGACAATCAGTTTTGTGAAAATTTTGCAATTAGCAACTGCCAATTTTTATTGCTGTAATCATTCATTGGTTTCTTTATTTCGTCTTAATTATTTTTTATAAGATTTGATTTGATTATCAGTATTTCATGTTATTAGAAATGGCCTACACGTCATGTAATAAAATAAATTGCATATACTGAAACCATTTACGTTTATTGTATGCATTCAGTACAAGTGGACTTTCTTTTCTCTTTTCATGATGATATCAAATTAAACGATTTGTATACAGATATGCATCATTTATATGTGTTTTTTTTTCATTTGGAATATTTTATGTCCTTCGAATTTAATAGAGGATACGAGAATAAGTTCAGAGGATACGAGAATAAGTTCAGAGGATACGAGAATAAGTTCAGAGGATACGAGAATAAGTTCAGAGGATACGAGAATAAGTTCAGAGGATACGAGAATAAGTTCAGAGGATACGAGAATAAGTTCAGAGGATACGAGAATAAGTTCAGAGGATACGAGAATAAGTTCAGAGGATATCATCTTCCAAAACGATTTTGAAACTAATCGATTACAGTTATTAAATTTTATTGATGAGAATTCAAGTTGATTTTCATCGATTTCTTCCAGTGACATTTTATTCTGACAAGAAATTTTAGTAGGAATTATTTTGCTCATATTATTCATTGACATTGATCTTTGAATAAAAAGCTTGAGGATAATTTGCTTCAGACTTAAAGCCAAAACATTGTTTGATTTAATAGCTTGGTGTTAAATGTTTATACAGAATCGCTTTCTCATTGAGAATAATATGGGTTTCTCTGGCAGCTTTTCTCCATAGGCATCTTTCTGTGAATCCATGTGATTAATGCAATCATTACGTGATCCGATAAGCCCAATATCGTTAGGAATGCTTTTGTTTCCCACTGTCTAAAGTGTATGTTACAATGGTGACATGACATAAAAGAAATATATATCAACCGAAATGTTATTTGTCTTTTCTAAAATACATACTTTTAAGAGAAATATTTAAGTTTAATTCAGATAATTTGAAATAGTGTGCAACTCAGCATTAGAAACAAGATTTGGTGAAACAGGAATTAGCTCTCTGTGCCGTGTATGATCTTTGATTCAAAATATTCACAGTCATTACCCATTGTTTCATTTCAAAATAAATTTAAATGCGATGCATCTATGCTCGTGTGAACTAACACCAAATCAATTTCCCCTTACACAGGATGTTCCATTAAACCCAATCTCCCAATGTGAAGAGTTATATACACATTCGGGATGGAAATCAAATATTTAGTGATTTGCATTGTGATGTTGAAATTTCCAAATTATTAGGAACATTTCATTATTTAATAATTTTACAAGAATCATGTCATCCCTTGATCATGTTCCCAGCGCTAAGAAAATTCAAAGTAATTTAATGAATTTCTTTTTATAATATGAATTTAATGCTACAATAATAGTTTTTAATGCTGCAATGCCATTCTGCCTTGTTCGAAAACATACAGGATACATATTCTGCATGATCCAACCCATTACTCAGTCCATCAAGGTGTGAATGCCTATGGAGCATACACTCGACCCAATAGGCTGTGAATACTCCTCATCTGTCTGCCATCATGTGAATGCCTATGGACAATACCCTCGGCCCAACAGGCTGTGAATACTCCTCATCTGTCTGCCATCATGTGAATGCCTATGGACCATACCCTCGGCCCAATAGGCTGTGAATACTCCTCATCTGTCTGCCATCATGTGAATGCCTGTGGAACATACCCTCGGTCCAACAGGCTGTGAATATTCCTCATCTGTCTGCTATCATGTGAATGCCTATGGAACATACCCTCGACCCAACAGGCTGTGAATACTCCTCATCTGTCTGTCATCATGTGAATACCTATAGAACATGTCCTCGACCCAACAGGCTGTGAATACTCCTCATTTGTCTGTCATCATGTGAATGCCTGTGGAACATACCCTCGACCCAACAGGCTGTGAATACTCCTCATCTGTCTGTCATCATGTGAATGCCTGTGGAACATACCCTCGGTCCAACAGGCTGTGAATACTCATCATCTGTCCACCATCATGTGAATGCCTGTGGAACTTACCCTCAGCCCAAAAGGCTGGGAATACTCCTCATCTGTCCGCCATCATGTGAATGCCTGTGGAACATACCCTCGGTCCAACAGGATGTGAATACTCCTCATCTGTCCGCCATCATGTGAATGCCTGTGAAACATACCCTAGGTCCAACAGGATGTGAATACTCTTCATCCGTCCGCCATCATGTGAATGCCTGTGGACCATACCCTCGGTCCAACAGGATGTGAATACTCCTCATCTGTCCGCCATCATGTGAATGCCTGTGAAACATACCCTCGGTCCAACAGGATGTGAATACACTTCATCTGTCTGCAATCATGTGAATGCCTATGGAACATACCCTCGGTCCAACAGGATGTGAATACTCTTCATCTGTCTGCCATCATGTGAATGCCTATGGACCATACCCTCGGCCCAAAAGGCTGGGAATACTCCTCATCTGTCTGCCATCATGTGAATGCCTATGAAACATACCCTCGGTCCAACAGGATGTGAATATTCCTCATCTGTCCGCCATCATGTGAATGCCTGTGGAACATACCCTCAGTCCAACAGGATGTGAATACTCTTCATCTGTCTGCCATCATGTGAATGCCTATGGAACATACCCTTGGTCTAACAGGATGTGAATACTCTTCATCTGTCTGCCATCATGTGAATGCCTATGGACCATATACTCGGCCCAAAAGGCTGGGAATACTCCTGATCTGTCTGCCATCATGTGAATGCCTGTGAAACATACCCTCGGTCCAACAGGATGTGAAAACTCTTCATCTGTCTGCCATCATGTGAATGCCTATGGAACATACCCTCGGTCCAACAGGATGTGAATACTCTTCATCTGTCTGCCATCATGTGAATGCCTATGGACCATACCCTCGGCCCAAAAGGCTGGGAATACTCTTCATCTGTCCGCCATCATGTGAATGCCTGTGAAACATACCCTCGGTCCAACAGGATGTGAATACTCTTCATCTGTCTGCCATCATGTGAATGCCTATGGAACATACCCTCGGTCCAACAGGCTGTGAATACTCATCATCTGTCCACCATCATGTGAATGCCTGTGGAACTTACCCTCAGCCCAAAAGGCTGGGAATACTCCTCATCTGTCCGCCATCATGTGAATGCCTGTGGAACATACCCTCGGTCCAACAGGATGTGAATACTCCTCATCTGTCCGCCATCATGTGAATACCTATGGAACATACCCTCGGTCCAACAGGATGTGAATACTCTTTATCTGTCTGCCATCATGTGAATGCCTATGGACCATACCCTCGGCCCAAAAGGCTGGGAATACTCCTCATCTGTCTGCCATCATGTGAATGCCTATGAAACATACCCTCGGTCCAACAGGATGTGAATATTCCTCATCTGTCCGCCATCATGTGAATGCCTGTGGAACATACCCTCGGTCCAACAGGATGTGAATACTCTTCATCTGTCTGCCATCATGTGAATGCCTATGGAACATACCCTTGGTCTAACAGGATGTGAATACTCTTCATCTGTCTGCCATCATGTGAATGCCTATGGAACATACCCTCGGTCCAACAGGATGTGAATACTCTTCATCTGTCTGCCATCATGTGAATGCCTATGGACCATACCCTCGGCCCAAAAGGCTGGGAATACTCTTCATCTGTCCGCCATCATGTGAATGCCTGTGAAACATACCCTCGGTCCAACAGGATGTGAATACTCTTCATCTGTCTGCCATCATGTGAATGCCTATGGAACATACCCTCGGTCCAACAGGCTGTGAATACTCATCATCTGTCCACCATCATTTGAATGCCTGTGGAACTTACCCTCAGCCCAAAAGGCTGGGAATACTCCTCATCTGTCCGCCATCATGTGAATGCCTGTGGAACATACCCTCGGTCCAACAGGATGTGAATACTCCTCATCTGTCCGCCATCATGTGAATGCCTGTGAAACATACCCTAGGTCCAACAGGATGTGAATACTCTTCATCCGTCCGCCATCATGTGAATGCCTGTGGAACATGTCCTCGACCCAACAGGCTGTGAATACTCCTCATTTGTCTGTCATCATGTGAATCCCTGTGGAACATACCCTCGACCCAACAGGCTGTGAATACTCCTCATCTGTCTGTCATCATGTGAATGCCTGTGGAACATACCCTCGGTCCAACAGGCTGTGAATACTCATCATCTGTCCACCATCATGTGAATGCCTGTGGAACTTACCCTAAGCCCAAAAGGCTGGGAATACTCCTCATCTGTCCGCCATCATGTGAATGCCTGTGGAACATACCCTCGGTCCAACAGGATGTGAATACTCCTCATCTGTCCGCCATCATGTGAATGCCTGTGAAACATACCCTAGGTCCAACAGGATGTGAATACTCTTCATCCGTCCACCATCATGTGAATGCTTGTGGAACATACCCTCGGTCCAACAGGATGTGAATACTACTCATCTGTCCGCCATCATGTGAATGCCTGTGAAACTTACCCTCGGTCCAACAGGATGTGAATACTCTTCATCTGTCTGCCATCATGTGAATGCCTATGGAACATACCCTCGGTCCAACAGGATGTGAATACTCTTCCTCTGTCTGCCATCATGTGAATGCCTATGGACCATACCCTCGGCCCAAAAGGCTGGGAATACTCCTGATCTGTCTGCCATCATGTGAATGCCTATGAAACATACCCTCGGTCCAACAGGATGTGAATATTCCTCATCTGTCCGCCATCATGTGAATGCCTGTGGAACATACCCTCGGTCCAACAGGATGTGAATACTCTTTATCTGTCTGCCATCATGTGAATGCCTATGGAACATACCCTTGGTCCAACAGGATGTGAATACTCTTCATCTGTCTGCCATCATGTTAACGCCTATGGACCATATACTCGGCCCAAAAGGCTGGGAATACTCCTGATCTGTCTGCCATCATGTGAATGCCTGTGAAACATACCCTCGGTCCAACAGGATGTGAATACTCTTCATCTGTCCACCATCATGTGAATGCCTATGGAACATACCCTCGGTCCAACAGGATGTGAATACTCTTCATCTGTCTGCCATCATGTGAATGCCTATGGAACATACCCTCGGTCCAACAGGATGTGAATACTCTTCATCTGTCTGCCATCATGTGAATGCCTATGGACCATACCCTCGGCCCAAAAGGCTGGGAATACTCTTCATCTGTCCGCCATCATGTGAATGCCTGTGAAACATACCCTCGGTCCAACAGGATGTGAATACTCTTCATCTGTCTGCCATCATGTGAATGCCTATGGAACATACCCTCGGTCCAACAGGCTGTGAATACTCATCATCTGTCCACCATCATTTGAATGCCTGTGGAACTAACCCTCAGCCCAAAAGGCTGGGAATACTCCTCATCTGTCCGCCATCATGTGAATGCCTGTGGAACATACCCTCGGTCCAACAGGATGTGAATACTCCTCATCTGTCCGCCATCATGTGAATGCCTGTGAAACATACCCTAGGTCCAACAGGATGTGAATACTCTTCATCCGTCCGCCATCATGTGAATGCCTGTGGAACATACCCTCGGTCCAACAGGCTGTGAATATTCCTCATCTGTCTGCTATCATGTGAATGCCTATGGAACATACCCTCGACCCAACAGGCTGTGAATACTCCTCATCTGTCTGTCATCATGTGAATACCTATAGAACATGTCCTCGACCCAACAGGCTGTGAATACTCCTCATTTGTCTGTCATCATGTGAATGCCTGTGGAACATACCCTCGACCCAACAGGCTGTGAATACTCCTCATCTGTCTGTCATCATGTGAATGCCTGTGGAACATACCCTCGGTCCAACAGGCTGTGAATACTCATCATCTGTCCACCATCATGTGAATGCCTGTGGAACTTACCCTCAGCCCAAAAGGCTGGGAATACTCCTCATCTGTCCGCCATCATGTGAATGCCTGTGGAACATACCCTCGGTCCGACAGGATGTGAATACTCCTCATCTGTCCGCCATCATGTGAATGCCTGTGAAACATACCCTAGGTCCAACAGGATGTGAATACTCTTCATCCGTCCACCATCATGTGAATGCTTGTGGAACATACCCTCGGTCCAACAGGATGTGAATACTACTCATCTGTCCGCCATCATGTGAATGCCTGTGAAACATACCCTCGGTCCAACAGGATGTGAATACTCTTCATCTGTCTGCCATCATGTGAATGCCTATGGAACATACCCTCGGTCCAACAGGATGTGAATACTCTTCATCTGTCTGCCATCATGTGAATGCCTATGGACCATACCCTCGGCCCAAAAGGCTGGGAATACTCCTGATCTGTCTGCCATCATGTGAATGCCTATGAAACATACCCTCGGTCCAACAGGATGTGAATATTCCTCATCTGTCCGCCATCATGTGAATGCCTGTGGAACATACCCTCGGTCCAACAGGATGTGAATACTCTTCATCTGTCTGCCATCATGTGAATGCCTATGGAACATACCCTTGGTCCAACAGGATGTGAATACTCTTCATCTGTCTGCCATCATGTGAATGCCTATGGACCATACCCTCGGCCCAAAAGGCTGGGAATACTCCTGATCTGTCTGCCATCATGTGAATGCCTGTGAAACATACCCTCGGTCCAACAGGATGCGAATACTCTTCATCTGTCCACCATCATGTGAATGCCTATGGAACATACCCTCGGTCCAACAGGATGTGAATACTCTTCATCTGTCTGCCATCATGTGAATGCCTATGGAACATACCCTCGGTCCAACAGGATGTGAATACTCTTCATCTGTCTGCCATCATGTGAATGCCTATGGACCATACCCTCGGCCCAAAAGGCTGGGAATACTCTTCATCTGTCCGCCATCATGTGAATGCCTGTGAAACATACCCTCGGTCCAACAGGATGTGAATACTCTTCATCTGTCTGCCATCATGTGAATGCCTATGGAACATACCCTCGGTCCAACAGGCTGTGAATACTCATCATCTGTCCACCATCATGTGAATGCCTGTGGAACTTACCCTCAGCCCAAAAGGCTGGGAATACTCCTCATCTGTCCGCCATCATGTGAATGCCTGTGGAACATACCCTCGGTCCAACAGGATGTGAATACTCCTCATCTGTCCGCCATCATGTGAATGCCTGTGAAACATACCCTAGGTCCAACAGGATGTGAATACTCTTCATCAGTCCGCCATCATGTGAATGCCTGTGGAACATACCCTCGGTCCAACAGGATGTGAATACTCCTCGTCTGTCCGCCATCATGTGAATGCCTGTGAAACATACCCTCGGTCCAACAGGATGTGAATACTCTTCATCTGTCTGCCATCATGTGAATGCCTATGGAACATACCCTCGGTCCAACAGGATGTGAATACTCTTCATCTGTCTGCCATCATGTGAATGCCTATGGACCATACCCTCGGCCCAAAAGGCTGGGAATACTCCTCATCTGTCCGCCATCATGTGAATGCCTGTGAAACATACCCTCGGTCCAACAGGATGTGAATACTCTTCATCTGTCTGCCATCATGTGAATGCCTATGGAACATACCCTTGGTCAAACAGGTTGTGAATACTCTTCATCTGTCTGCCATCATGTGAATGCCTATGGACCATACCCTCGGCCCAAAAGGCTGGGAATACTCCTGATCTGTCTGCCATCATGTGAATGCCTGTGAAACATACCCTCGGTCCAACAGGATGTGAATACTCTTCATCCGTCCACCATCATGTGAATGCCTATGGAACATACCCTCGGTCCAACAGGATGTGAATACTCTTCATCTGTCCACCTATATGTGAATGCCTATGGAACATACCCTCGGTCCAACAGGATGTGAATACTCTTCATCTGTCTGCCATCATGTGAATGCCTATGGAACATACCCTCGGTCCAACAGGATGTGAATACTCTTCATCTGTCTGCCATCATGTGAATGCCTATGGACCATACCCTCGGCCCAAAAGGCTGGGAATACTCTTCATCTGTCCGCCATCATGTGAATGCCTGTGAAACATACCCTCGGTCCAACAGGATGTGAATACTCTTCATCTGTCTGCCATCATGTGAATGCCTATGGAACATACCCTCGGTCCAACAGGCTGTGAATACTCATCATCTGTCCACCATCATGTGAATGCCTGTGGAACTAACCCTCAGCCCAAAAGGCTGGGAATACTCCTCATCTGTCCGCCATCATGTGAATGCCTGTGGAACATACCCTCGGTCCAACAGGATGTGAATACTCCTCATCTGTCCGCCATCATGTGAATGCCTGTGAAACATACCCTAGGTCCAACAGGATGTGAATACTCTTCATCCGTCCGCCATCATGTGAATGCCTGTGGAACATACCCTAGGTCCAACAGGATGTGAATACTCTTCATCCGTCCGCCATCATGTGAATGCCTGTGGAACATGTCCTCGACCCAACAGGCTGTGAATACTCCTCATTTGTCTGTCATCATGTGAATGCCTGTGGAACATACCCTCGACCCAACAGGCTGTGAATACTCCTCATCTGTCTGTCATCATGTGAATGCCTGTGGAACATACCCTCGGTCCAACAGGCTGTGAATACTCATCATCTGTCCACCATCATGTGAATGCCTGTGGAACTTACCCTCAGCCCAAAAGGCTGGGAATACTCCTCATCTGTCCGCCATCATGTGAATGCCTGTGGAACATACCCTCGGTCCAACAGGATGTGAATACTCCTCATCTGTCCGCCATCATGTGAATGCCTGTGAAACATACCCTAGGTCCAACAGGATGTGAATACTCTTCATCCGTCCACCATCATGTGAATGCTTGTGGAACATACCCTCGGTCCAACAGGATGTGAATACTACTCATCTGTCCGCCATCATGTGAATGCCTGTGAAACTTACCCTCGGTCCAACAGGATGTGAATACTCTTCATCTGTCTGCCATCATGTGAATGCCTATGGAACATACCCTCGGTCCAACAGGATGTGAATACTCTTCATCTGTCTGCCATCATGTGAATGCCTATGGACCATACCCTCGGCCCAAAAGGCTGGGAATACTCCTGATCTGTCTGCCATCATGTGAATGCCTATGAAACATACCCTCGGTCCAACAGGATGTGAATATTCCTCATCTGTCCGCCATCATGTGAATGCCTGTGGAACATACCCTCGGTCCAACAGGATGTGAATACTCTTCATCTGTCTGCCATCATGTGAATGCCTATGGAACATACCCTTGGTCCAACAGGATGTGAATACTCTTCATCTGTCTGCCATCATGTGAATGCCTATGGACCATATACTCGGCCCAAAAGGCTGGGAATACTCCTGATCTGTCTGCCATCATGTGAATGCCTGTGAAACATACCCTCGGTCCAACAGGATGTGAATACTCTTCATCTGTCCACCTATATGTGAATGCCTATGGAACATACCCTCGGTCCAACAGGATGTGAATACTCTTCATCTGTCTGCCATCATGTGAATGCCTATGGAACATACCCTCGGTCCAACAGGATGTGAATACTCTTCATCTGTCTGCCATCATGTGAATGCCTATGGACCATACCCTCGGCCCAAAAGGCTGGGAATACTCTTCATCTGTCCGCCATCATGTGAATGCCTGTGAAACATACCCTCGGTCCAACAGGATGTGAATACTCTTCATCTGTCTGCCATCATGTGAATGCCTATGGAACATACCCTCGGTCCAACAGGCTGTGAATACTCATCATCTGTCCACCATCATGTGAATGCCTGTGGAACTAACCCTCAGCCCAAAAGGCTGGGAATACTCCTCATCTGTCCGCCATCATGTGAATGCCTGTGGAACATACCCTCGGTCCAACAGGATGTGAATACTCCTCATCTGTCCGCCATCATGTGAATGCCTGTGAAACATACCCTAGGTCCAACAGGATGTGAATACTCTTCATCCGTCCGCCATCATGTGAATGCCTGTGGAACATACCCTCGGTCCAACAGGCTGTGAATATTCCTCATCTGTCTGCTATCATGTGAATGCCTATGGAACATACCCTCGACCCAACAGGCTGTGAATACTCCTCATCTGTCTGTCATCATGTGAATACCTATAGAACATGTCCTCGACCCAACAGGCTGTGAATACTCCTCATTTGTCTGTCATCATGTGAATGCCTGTGGAACATACCCTCGACCCAACAGGCTGTGAATACTCCTCATCTGTCTGTCATCATGTGAATGCCTGTGGAACATACCCTCGGTCCAACAGGCTGTGAATACTCATCATCTGTCCACCATCATGTGAATGCCTGTGGAACTTACCCTCAGCCCAAAAGGCTGGGAATACTCCTCATCTGTCCGCCATCATGTGAATGCCTGTGGAACATACCCTCGGTCCAACAGGATGTGAATACTCCTCATCTGTCCGCCATCATGTGAATGCCTGTGAAACATACCCTAGGTCCAACAGGATGTGAATACTCTTCATCCGTCCACCATCATGTGAATGCTTGTGGAACATACCCTCGGTCCAACAGGATGTGAATACTACTCATCTGTCCGCCATCATGTGAATGCCTGTGAAACATACCCTCGGTCCAACAGGATGTGAATACTCTTCATCTGTCTGCCATCATGTGAATGCCTATGGAACATACCCTCGGTCCAACAGGATGTGAATACTCTTCATCTGTCTGCCATCATGTGAATGCCTATGGACCATACCCTCGGCCCAAAAGGCTGGGAATACTCCTGATCTGTCTGCCATCATGTGAATGCCTATGAAACATACCCTCGGTCCAACAGGATGTGAATATTCCTCATCTGTCCGCCATCATGTGAATGCCTGTGGAACATACCCTCGGTCCAACAGGATGTGAATACTCTTCATCTGTCTGCCATCATGTGAATGCCTATGGAACATACCCTTGGTCCAACAGGATGTGAATACTCTTCATCTGTCTGCCATCATGTGAATGCCTATGGACCATATACTCGGCCCAAAAGGCTGGGAATACTCCTGATCTGTCTGCCATCATGTGAATGCCTGTGAAACATACCCTCGGTCCAACAGGATGCGAATACTCTTCATCTGTCCACCATCATGTGAATGCCTATGGAACATACCCTCGGTCCAACAGGATGTGAATACTCTTCATCTGTCTGCCATCATGTGAATGCCTATGGACCATACCCTCGGCCCAAAAGGCTGGGAATACTCTTCATCTGTCCGCCATCATGTGAATGCCTGTGAAACATACCCTCGGTCCAACAGGATGTGAATACTCTTCATCTGTCTGCCATCATGTGAATGCCTATGGAACATACCCTCGGTCCAACAGGCTGTGAATACTCATCATCTGTCCACCATCATGTGAATGCCTGTGGAACTTACCCTCAGCCCAAAAGGCTGGGAATACTCCTCATCTGTCCGCCATCATGTGAATGCCTGTGGAACATACCCTCGGTCCAACAGGATGTGAATACTCCTCATCTGTCCGCCATCATGTGAATGCCGTGAAACATACCCGCGGTCCAACAGGATGTGAATACTCTTCATCAGTCCGCCATCATGTGAATGCCTGTGGAACATACCCTCGGTCCAACAGGATGTGAATACTCCTCGTCTGTCCGCCATCATGTGAATGCCTGTGAAACATACCCTCGGTCCAACAGGATGTGAATACTCTTCATCTGTCTGCCATCATGTGAATGCCTATGGAACATACCCTCGGTCCAACAGGATGTGAATACTCTTCATCTGTCTGCCATCATGTGAATGCCTATGGACCATACCCTCAGCCCAAAAGGCTGGGAATACTCCTCATCTGTCCGCCATCATGTGAATGCCTGTGAAACATACCCTCGGTCCAACAGGATGTGAATACTCTTCATCTGTCTGCCATCATGTGAATGCCTATGGAACATACCCTTGGTCCAACAGGATGTGAATACTCTTCATCTGTCTGCCATCATGTGAATGCCTATGGACCATACCCTCGGCCCAAAAGGCTGGGAATACTCCTGATCTGTCTGCCATCATGTGAATGCCTGTGAAACATACCCTCGGTCCAACAGGATGTGAATACTCTTCATCCGTCCACCATCATGTGAATGCCTATGGAACATACCCTCGGTCCAACAGGATGTGAATACTCTTCATCTGTCTGCCATCATGTGAATGCCTATGGAACATACCCTCGGTCCAACAGGATGTGAATACTCTTCATCTGTCTGCCATCATGTGAATGCCTATGGACCATACCCTCGGCCCAAAAGGCTGGGAATACTCTTCATCTGTCCGCCATCATGTGAATGCCTGTGAAACATACCCTCGGTCCAACAGGATGTGAATACTCTTCATCTGTCTGCCATCATGTGAATGCCTATGGAACATACCCTCGGTCCAACAGGATGTGAATACTCTTCATCTGTCTGCCATCATGTGAATGCCTATGGACCATACCCTCGGCCCAAAAGGCTGGGAATACTCCTCATCTGTCCGCCATCATGTGAATGCCTGTGAAACATACCCTCGGTCCAACAGGATGTGAATACTCTTCATCTGTCTGCCATCATGTGAATGCCTATGGAACATACCCTCAGTCCAACAGGCTGGGAATACACTTCATAAAGAGCTTTCACTGTCCACAATACTGTGAATGCCTGTGAAATATGTTCTCGCTATTTAATTAATAAATGACTTAAAATGATATGATTGTATTAATTGTCATATGTAGTACAAGTAACGCAGGGCAAGGGTAAATATGATCAATTTGATATTAAAACATGCAGTGAAACTAGATCACAAAACACCATTTGAAAAGGGTGTGATTCGGTCTCGGTTTGGTGGACAGTCAACAGATTTGTGATTCCCACAAAGGGTTGCAGTCTCTGGCAACAGGCGAATACTTGTTTGTGTTTTGGGGTCCCCGTGACCCAAGATGTCGTCTCCACCAGGATAAAACAAACCCATATATTGATCATGTTCATTGAAAAGAAGTAAGCACATCACTTAACGAAGAATTGGCATAAGACTACTGGCAGTTACATGTATTACGTAATTGATAAATATTATGACATATGGACAGTGATATCATATTTAACCAAACATTTTATTCATTTAAAAATAGAAAAAGAATCTTTGAAAAAATAAAAGGAAAGTAGTTTGATATAGAGGTGTTCTGTGAAAGTAGTGTGGCACAGGGGTCATCTTCAGAAGGTAAAATATAGGTGCAGAACGCTCTCTTGAGGCATCAAGTTTGAGATAAGAGCTACAATCGGGCAATGCCAACCAGACTATAAATTATGTATCAAGAAAAGAATTGAAGCTTTAGAATAAATCAATGATAAATTTCGAAATGGAAGATTTTTCTGCAATAATGATTGGACCAAACAACACGGACTGATATAAAAATGTATACGTACCTTTAGCTACTGATAACATAGGCTTGTAATCACACGCACTCAGCTTTCAAAACGTAACAAAGGTACTTCTCAATCCGTGTGCTTCAGATAGACATGCATCATCATAATCATGCATGATGCTCAAACGTATCACATAAGCATACATTTATTACACATAATACACTTAGGTTTGTTGGTGATCTAGCTGGGGTCATGGCATTTGGGGTCATGGCATTACCCTCACTGTATTCACCTATCATGTGTAAGCTTTATTAGTAGTAGTCGCACCTCTTATCATCATTGAAACATTTATTAAGTGGAAGTAGTAATTAAATTCTTTAGAAATAAAGAATAATATCAATAACTTCTTTGTCTGCGTTGTTTAACATATTTTAAATGTTTTTTCATAGTGTGCAATGAATATCAATTTTGTTCTGCACGACATATAATATCGTGAAAGGAAATCAGTCACGTTTTTAACTTTTATTCAGCTTTAGCGGCAGATTCATTCAGTATTATTTGGTTATAGTTGATCAAATGTTAATCCCTCACACTGTATGGTGACCTGATCAAATTTCCCTAAATGTGGTGGTTTATCTCATGTAAAAACTAATAAGATTGTATTTAAGGCTAAATAACAATTATAGCGAAAAGCTTCGTTTAAAGCTTGTATTTTTAACAAAATAGAATAACTTTTGAAATAAAGTAATATGAAAATTTCAAATATTTGTAATGTTTTATTTACCAGGTCATTATAATAATTTAAAGATAAGTTATATATAAATAAATATATTTGAAAATGTTCCCTGAGATGAGTATACATCACTTTCGTGTTTGCGCCGTATAAAACATAGGTCAAACTATCTTTTAACATTTTGAGATTTTAGATAGCATAAAAAGTTAGTCCACAGAAAGGATGCAACAGCTACATATGTCGATCGCATATTTGTTGCCAAGAAGCGGAAGTTGATCAACTGTGCTATTGGCCAAAAACACAAACCAACCTAAAACAAAACATTTCCGTTATCTATCTTATCGCCCACCAAAAGAAGGGTTTCTGCAATTCCCATCTTGAGTTTAAGTCTCGAGTTTAAGTTTTTTAGATTTGAATGGTAAAATGATTCCATTTTATTGTTTAAAAATAAAATAAAAGTTAATTTAAAGATACAAATGTATAAAAAAGAGGTATAATTAATGTCCCGGTCTAAACAAACATCAAGATGAGGGTGAAGTTTGCGTATATCATACATCATGCCTGATAATGAGCGTCGTTTTTTTTACATCTTTTAGAATAAAAATAAAACTGTCTTACGCAATACGCTTTTGTTGCTTTTTGTTTGAGTTCCAAGACAATGTAATCTTTGCTTCTTCCCTCAAGAACAGACGTAGCTAAAAAATAATTAGATAATTTGTTTTTTGGGAAGTAGTTATAAATTACGTTTCCTTAAATCAGTTACATTGCAACATTAATAATTAACCTAATAGTGGATTTTAAACAGTTTGATAATCTAGGCCATATTCAAAATTCTTTGAACACTTCTTTCTCGTTACAGAAAATTTCATAATAAATTGCTTGCAAGAAGATCACGAGCCCATTAACACCTACAAATATTACAAATTTCAATTCCCCACCAGATGGCACTCCAATATCATGATGGAGCATTCCACTAGGTGAAGGACATTTTTTGTCTTTTGTTGTGCAGATGAGTGTGAAAATCTACATGTTTCAAAAACGACTTTTTATCATACGAAAACATGTCATAGTCCGTAATTGTATTTATAAATATTATAAAAACGTCAAACGCTAATCAGTACAATTATGAAACAAAAACGACTACCCAGCCTTTCTGGCAAACACCTTTTATATCATTTATCTTACCCTAATCTCATGTATTTTAATTATGAATAGTTGGAAATAAACTTGGTATCATATCATATCAACATTCTTCAAATTGTATTTACTTACATGTATAGAATGTCATAATGCCAAGCGCGCCAAGAAGGCCTTGGTCCACCAACAGTTTTTTGGCAATAATGCGGGGTGATTTCCCTGGGAGAAATCTGTCAAGTAGAGTATATCTTACATGATACAATGGTCCAAATAGGCACACTCCTACAGTGGCTAAACGTCCAACAGATGCCCAGTCGTATTGCTCTCGACCCTGATAATATTAGTAAAGTGAATCATACGCAAATGAGTGCAGCACTCTTCCTTCCAATATAACAGAATAAAAATTACAAAATTAAACAAATTTATTGTAGAAGCGTTTGTTTCTTTATTATAATATGTATTTTTTATTTATAATATATATATATATATATATATATATATATATATATATATATATATATATATATATATATATATATATATATATATATATATATATATATATATTTATATATATATATTTTAAAACGTGAAACAGAGGCATGACTATTTGGCTTGGAATTCACTTCTTGATTAAATGGTAGATGAAAA
Source organism: Amphiduros pacificus (assembly GCA_949316495.1). NCBI lineage: Eukaryota > Metazoa > Annelida > Polychaeta > Phyllodocida > Hesionidae > Amphiduros > Amphiduros pacificus. Next base: position 17,336,789 of record OX439002.1, on the reverse strand, counting down.
ACTATATCTAGTAGATTCATTTATCAAAATACTCTGTTTCTACTAGCCGAGAATATGGCTCCTGCCCAATACCCGTGGCTAATGGAGATTGTTTAAACAGAACAATGGTTTTGAACAACTTAATTGAAACAGGCAAAAAGAGCTCTCCTTTTAACAGGAAAACAATTGAATTGAACTTTAATTTTGGCAGGTATGAATACTGGTCAAGAAGCTTATTTCTCAGTTTTATAAAACCACATGATTAAGCCACACATGCTGGAAACCTTTGGTTTTAGTGGGTTATTCAGAACAGAAAGCAACGTCTCCCTTTGTCCTTTTGTCCTATTGCTCCCATGTTCTAACCTTTTAACCTTCTAACCATTTAATCCGTTGACTTTACTATAATATTGCCAAAATTAGAATATTGTGTGGTGAGAGAAATGAAAAGAAAATATAACGCATGTCAGTTGTTTTTATGAACTAACCTATTTACAAATAGATGACAATATAAGTCCAGTTCGCTGGAATTGTGGAAGCTGTTATATGCTTTTCCTAGTTCCGGTGAGAAGTGAAAATGTGTTTGCGTAATTGATCATACCTGAATTGATTGGACACTAACTTCCGCTGCACCGAATAGTCCACCGTACACCACCATATTGGACACGACTGGGTGACGGATCAACAAGCCTCGAATCGTTGATAAAACCATTTCTGTTCATTGATATCTGCAATCTTTTAAATAAAACATCATGAATATATGAAATCCACACTACAAACAAAATATTTCGGTGAGTCAAAATTTAGTATTATAAAATATATTGCTGTTAACGTCTCCAAACATATTATAATCTATTTGAAAAACAATATATATATATATATATATATATATATATATATATATATATATATATATATATATATATATATATATATATATATATATATATATATATATATTGCATCATCCGTGGAAGATCACCCTTTGAAAATTTCACTCAGGCAAATGAATACTATAATCTGTTTCCTTTAATATGACATGATGAGATCGTGTCTGAACATACCTAGATATCCATGAATGCATTGGGGTCACTTGAACCTTTGACAGTCAGTCGGTATAAATTTCAGTGCACACTGATCATACAGTGCACACATGCGTATTGGCAGGCTATCAAGACATAATATGCTTACATATTATGCTACTAGTTTTATCAAAACAATTTCTTTCTTGTTGCTTCGGTTATCACCATAAATATTTATTTTAGGATCTCATATTTGGTATTTAAACAAGAAATATTACAAGTGTACGTGAGACCAAAGACCACACTGATGTTACATGACAAAAATCACCTTGTTTAATCATCATGCTTGATATATATATTGAATGATAAGATCCAGCTTATTCTGACAAATACAAGTTTAACACCACTTCCCACAATTTATGGATACCAATGTTGGAATGTGTATGAGGACTTTTAGAAATAGAGAGGCCAATACTGACGCAAATTAGAAATAAATGATATAAATTAATCAACGAATATTACATTACAATGATGAATAATACATTTCCACTACGAGGAACTATGCAGTGCACTCACATATATACAAGTTCCTCGTAGTGGAAATGTATTATTCATCATTGTAATGTAATATTCATTGATTAATTTATATATATATATATATGATAATCATATGCTAATCATATGGCTGTATTGCGTTTTACTGCATATACAAATGGGGCAATATGCCGCTTGTGGGTCCTGGCTGATGCTTGGTCTGCTTACAATAAGTTTGACCTCATCTATATGTAAGACCTTGGAGTAATTATACAAACGATAGTTATTTTGTTAATGAATTACATAAACAAACTACATTCAGCTACACTTTTCAATATGGATATTATAAGATCAGAGTAAAAAGAATATGTTACTCAAGTCTATCAAAGGAATTGTCACTTAATATCTTACATTCCATGTTCCGAGGCCCAGCATGGGCATCTGATATCCTGAGTTTAGCTGTACCCACTTCATAGTAGCAGTGTAGTTCTAACTTCCGCACTCTATTGCTTATCTATAAAGCGAAGTGCACAAATTACCTTTATTTACATAATTACTCCAAGGTAGGACTGTAGGAAAGTTTCTCTGCATGTCATTAGGCCCAAAATAGAGCGGCAAACCCATATGCCACCTTTTATATTATATTATGTCCTTATACCTCAGTCACATTTGCGCCGATTTCAGTAAAAATGCCCGGCCGATGGGTATTTTTAACCAAATCGGCCGGCAGTTCAGATTGCCGTGTGGGCAATTGTGGCAAGTGACATAGTCTGACGTACGTACATTCGCCCCTCTAACCTTGCTCATATATATATATAAATATCAATTAGTTCTGATTCATCTGATTGTGATAATAATAAGTACGGGGGTAGTTGTGTTTGATATAGATGGTTGATAAGTCAATGATTACACAATCAAAACATACGTGGGCCTCATCAATATGTCCAACACGAAGAGAATAGTAGGTTATAAGAAAGGTTTGATAGATGGAGTCCTTCCTATATGTCTTGACAGGAGAACAAGACTGACGAATGGACGAAGATGTCCAAATTAATAGTAAATATGCATAGATAGAATTGTACAGATTCATATAATTCTCCTCATTAATTGAACACGGATAGTTCCGATACTATCAGATACATAAAGTTGACAGGAAAGATTTATACAATACATTGAATAAACTAGAATAAGATTTATACAATACATTGAATAAACTAGAATCAGATTTATATAATACCTTGAATAAACTAGAATCAGATTTATATGATACCTTGAGTAAATTAAAATACTTTTTGGAATTGATATAATATAAAAATACTTTGCGTTGTTGCGAAACAGAAATGTGTCATGACGTTGTCTCTTTTTGACACGATTGGAAGTATTATCTGATATTGAACTTTATGAAGGCTGTTGCAATTTCATCACGATTTTTAGGGAAAGACATACTTCTCAGACGTTTTCTAGAGCTCAAACCGTCAACATCATGGGAGAATCAGGGAATTGGCTCATTTGCAAATTTAGCCATAAAAGCTATAAAAGGGGAAACAAAGACTACGGTGTTCTGGATTCTCAAACAGAATATCAAGCCTCATCACGGTATAAAATAGAAAAATGATAATACCAAATAAAGAATGATCACCAAATCACCTGCATAAGATTAAAACCAGTGGTGACACCTGGTGCCACAAGACTGAGAATGATGATAACCTTGCGTCATTATGGCTAACACAAATAAACGGCGTAACAGTAGTCTGGTTTTCCGACTTATTCACAAAAAAAACCAATGCAATCAATAAACTTTCATATTTCACAATTCTTTAAAAATAATTTAAAAATTCAATCTACTGTTTTTGTTCATTTTGCAACCGATGATTAATTAAACATTCGTGCAAGGAATACTTATCACATGTTGAAAGAACAAGACGTCTGTTCAGCTCATTTAAAAGCACCTTCAATGCAATATGAATTCTTTAAAAAATCTAAATTGTCCCCAATTATTTTTATATCATGAAATAGTTCTCATTTTATTTTGTGTAATTATTACGAGTTATATTGTGCAAATTATTCAACATGTTAAGCTTTATTTAAAAGCAACAGCTAATCATGTGAATAAATGAATGGATTCGTAATGGTGCATCGAAATATTCTATCGAGGGGTAGAATCTCTACACACCCTCTGTAAATGCCTGGCACAGCATCCTCAAAGAGGACTGCTAATTATAAGCCGCTCTCCCTGAAATACACTCTCTGGTTGTATCTTAGGTCCACTCTCTGTGTCTTAAACTCACTCTGTGTTTCTCATTGGACGTCAATCTGTATCATTCCATGCCCTTTCCTGTCAGGTAACATTCCCATTCTTTGCATGAATGGCACCACATTTCCCGTGTGAAGAACGACATTCCCTGCCCCATTCCGGAACTGTTTTCACCTTTGTTTCACAGCACATTGCATCTTTTTCTAACATATTTAGCATCGTCCTGACCATCCAGCAGGTGGCACCCTTTCCACTCTGCTTGCTGCAGGCTGCCACCCCTTCTACTCTGCTGCAGGCTGCCACCCCTTCAATCTGCTGCAGGCTGCCACCCCTTCAATCTGCTACAGGCTGCCACTCCTTCCACCCTGCTTGCTGCAGGCTGCCACCCCTTCTACTCTGCTGCAGGCTACCACTCCTACTCTGCTGCAGGCTACCACTCCTTCCACCCTGCTTGCTGCAGGCTGCCACCCCTTCTACTCTGCTGCAGGCTGCCACTCCTTCCACTCTGCTTGCTACAGGCTGCCACCCCTTCTACTCTGCTGCAGGCTGCCACCCCTTCTACTCTGCTGCAGGCTGCCACCCCTTCTACTCTGCTTGCTGCAGGCTGCCACCCCTTCAATCTGCTGCAGGCTGCAACTCCTACTCTGCTGCAGGCTGCCACGCCTTCTACTCTGCTGCAGGCTACCACTCCTACTACTCTGCTGCAGGCTACCACTCCTTCTACTCTGCTGCAGGCTACCACTCCTTCCACTCTGCTTGCTGCAGGCTGCCACTCCTTCCACCCTGCTTGCTTCAGGCTGCCACTCCTTCTACTCTGCTGCAGGCTGCCACTCCTTCTACTCTGCTTGCTGCAGGCTGCCACCCCTTCAATCTGCTGCAGGCTGCCACTCCTTCTACTCTGCTGCAGGCTACCACTCCTTCTACTCTGCTGCAGGCTACCACTCCTTCCGCCCTGCTTGCTGCAGGCTGCCACCCATTCTACTCTGCTGCAGGCTGCCACCCCTTCAATCTGCTGCAGGCTGCCACTCCTTCTACTCTGCTGCAGGCTGCCACTCCTTCTACTCTGCTGCAGGCTACCACTCCTTCCACCCTGCTTGCTGCAGGCTGCCACCCCTTCTACTCTGCTGCAGGCTGCCACTCCTACTCTGCTGCAGGCTACCACTCCTTCCACCCTGCTTGCTGCAGGCTGCCACCCCTTCTACTCTGCTGCAGGCTGCCACTCCTTCCACTCTGCTTGCTACAGGCTGCCACCCCTTCTACTCTGCTGCAGGCTGCCACCCCTTCTACTCTGCTGCAGGCTGCCACCCCTTCTACTCTGCTTGCTGCAGGCTGCCACCCCTTCAATCTGCTGCAGGCTGCCACTCCTACTCTGCTGCAGGCTGCCACTCCTTCTACTCTGCTGCAGGCTACCACTCCTTCTACTCTGCTGCAGGCTACCACTCCTTCCACTCTGCTTGCTGCAGGCTGCCACTCCTTCCACCCTGCTTGCTTCGGGCTGCCACTCCTTCTACTCTGCTGCAGGCTGCCACTCCTTCTACTCTGCTTGCTGCAGGCTGCCACCCCTTCAATCTGCTGCAGGCTGCCACTCCTTCTACTCTGCTGCAGGCTACCACTCCTTCTACTCTGCTGCAGGCTACCACTCCTTCCACCCTGCTTGCAGCAGGCTGCCACCAATTCTACTCTGCTGCAGGCTGCCACCCCTTCAATCTGCTGCAGGCTGCCACTCCTTCTACTCTGCTGCAGGCTGCCACTCCTTCTACTCTGCTGCAGGCTACCACTCCTTCCACCCTGCTTGCTGCAGGCTACCACTCCTTCTACTCTGCTGCAGGCTGCCACTCCTTCCATCCTGCTTGCTTCAGGCTGCCACTCCTTCTACTCTGCTGCAGGCTGCCACTCCTTCCACTCTACCCTGCTGCAGGCTGCCACTCCTTCTACTCTGCTTGCTGCAGGCTGCCACTTGGATAGACACATTGAGATCAACCTGAAGAGTTACTCACTGTCATCAAAATGTTTGGTACTTGCTAAGGATCGTGCTTAAAACCATGTAACTTTTCAAAAAAGTAATATAATTGTGGAAAAAGAGCCCTGTATAAAAGCGGAATTGGAGGGAAATATTGGTCATAGATGGTATATTCACAATCAATTAACTGTTCTAACTGTATGGTATAACTGTATTCCATGTAATTCCATGCTGTTCAACCGATATGGTAAATTTACCTCAACTATGCGAGGGGAGCAAATATCAAATATTGATAAACTGTGGTATAATTCTATTTGAATAGCAAAAATTGCAACTTGTCTATACTATAAATAAGGTAATTTTGAATTTTGAATTTTTGTAAAGGCCTGTGTTGGTTCTCTGTCTTCTTTTTTCAAAATAAATGTTTCGTTTTGTTTTTGTGTGTTTTTGGACACACATCTATATGCATTTGTATTCTATGCATATATCATGTAGCCTCAAGGACAAAAAATTGCTGGAAATACTGACATCGAGCGTTCATTTGATATATGTCAAGGATATGCCTCTAATTATGATGTTATTTTTAATGGACCTAAGAGTCAGTATTTGACTTTTAAAGGTTGTGATTGTTTTGAGGTTGATAGTCAGGTAATTGTTAATGATGAATATTTGAATAATGTATATTCTGGAACTCGTTTTGGGCAGAAAATTGCCACAGATGAGAAGGAAAGTGCACTACTGGGTGGTTTGGCTGAGTTTTGGAAGTCATTTAATATGTTCTGTGCTGATTGTGGTCATATTTATCCAGGATTGCAGTACACATTATTCAGTCAATATTGTTGCAGTTTATATGGTACTCCATTATAGTCATCTTCCAGTCATAAAAAATATGTGTACCATGGAGAAAAGCTTGGATGTATATGGAGAGTTTCTCTAATGACTCACTGTGATATTATTGCAAGACTATCTTATCATTATGTCATTACAGTTAAGCTTTAAATTACAATTTTGCAAATTTGTTGAAGGCATAGAGATGTATAGTACTAAGTTATTGAAGAATATGGCTTGTATGGCTCTCAGAAATACTTTTATTTCCGTATAATGCAATAATTATAATGAAATTATAAGAATGGGTGCTAATCATGATTCCTCTAAAGGTGCAATTATTACTGGATGGAGAGATGGTTTGAATCTAGAGTTAAGCAGTGGGGCTCCTGTTGTGTATGAGATGATTGAGATGAGGGGCGGAAGATAATAATGTGGTATTTTAACTAGAGAAGATATATATCACTGATGATATATGTATAAACTGAACCTTTGTGTTTTAGTGCTTTTATATAACACATCATATTTCCTTTTTCTATGATGAATCTCTATACACTGTAAATGCCATGTCATTCCATGTTCGAATAAAGATATTATACATTTACAGACATCTGAAATTGTTGCCAATAAATTAAAAGTACATTATTATAATCCTTATTATCAAAAATACCAAATGGAAGAATTGTATTTAAAACATACTGCTGGATTAGAGTTTGAAAAGAAATAAAAGCTCAAAAGACTTACGTGACTTAGAATAAGGCAGGAAACAACATTAATATACTTGAAAGAAGATATGTGAATGTTTTTTTCGCATGCCTCGTCGGGAAGGAAATCACAGTATTCATGCCTTAGATGTGCATATCATGCACCTAAAATCTGATAAGATATCCCCTAACGCCCCCAACTGAGATCAATGCCGGAAATGTGCTCGAATTGTGCGTGTCAAATGATACAGATAAAAAGACGTGCATTTGGCTACAAAAGACGACCACAGGAATATGATGCTATATCGGATAATAACGTGGTATTGTATCTACTATTAGCAATCATACACATATTTGACAATAAATGAAGCTCATTTCAACAAACTAGGTAGAAACTTCTAATATATCATGTAACTCTATATGTATCTGTTTAAAAGGTAAGACCAGGTACACATGAACAATGCAGAGTCCTAAACAGTCCCCCGGGGGTCTGTGGCTGGGGGGCTTCTGCCCGCAAAGAAATTAAGTCATATCTTAACCTATTAAATTAAGTCATATCTTAACCTATTCCATTTTAATTTTGCATATATCTTCCTGTAGCAAATTAAAATAATCAATGATATTTCAGTGTCGAAGATAGCTTAACGCTTTCACGAAACGACCACATCAACATTACAAAACGGTTTTAAACCAAAAGCAACACATTCATTAGTTATAATTTCCTTGGGAAGGCAGATGTGATAACGACTTTGCCCAAAAGCTGTGATGTTCAGGTATCGGATTATGACAGAATATATTTTACCAGGTAGTAATTCGAAAACATATTTTACATGGGCAATTTTTTTTTTCACTTTTTATTCTCCCCAGCAGCCAGACATTCCAAAATATTTTGATATTTCTAGATATTTTATTAGTGTTGGCATTTAGCCATGTTCTCCCGTATGCGTAACTTCTACTTGTGTGCAGCTCAAAGAGTGCTTTGATAACGAACATTGACTTTCCCCCAGAATCTAGCGAGAATATTTTATTATCTTGAGTACAATACTTGTTTTAAGGCATTGTTTTAAAGATTCTCCTTACTACTATATATTTCAAAAAGATATTTCAAAAGATCTCTCAACTTGTAATGTTGTATATGTATACGACATTTAATCATTTCACTTCAAATGTGTGCATTTTAGCTCAGCTGTATTGAAAGAATTGGCATTTTCACAGAGCACAGCTATAAAGGTGCTCACAGAATCGACCGCACGTCATCAGTATTCAATCTGGCTGTCCACTTATTGGTGACATAATATAAATAGATTTGTTTTGTACTGGTAGTTGCACTGATTGGTCAGTTTATGTACCAGACACCTGGTTACAGTTTATGACCTGATGTAGGTCATTTCAGATTTGAGGATATTTTTGTGAGCAAGGCAAGTATTTGTGACTCGGGGAATTCCAAACTGTGAATGAGATCAAAAACAGGGCAATGACTGCAATGAATAAATATAATCTATCTAATGCAGATTAAACTATCATTGCCCCAAACTCAATAATGTACATATTAAGGCATGATACAGGTATAATTAATCTTTATAAAGAGATATTTCTTTGTGACTATTTTCATGTTTATCAAAAATCTATGTAACTCACTGTGAAAGGGTAGCTTTCATCTTCAAAACGTTAATAGGCTATGAACTGGCCTAGAAAATAGGTCAGATCACGCATGAAGTGTGTGAAGCCATGTGTTTACTCTATTGCAAGTCATAACACATCAGTCTGAATGGGAGAAGTGGGTCAGCAACATTTCATTCAATGGTTATACATCTTCATTTAAATGCAAATGAGTTTCCAAGATTAAATTGTGATATGATCATCAACAAATGAAAAATACACAACTCCCCAAATTATAAATTTGAGACTTCGGCCATTGTTGACTTTTCTAAAATATCAGGACGATTCTAATTCATTTCGAAGCAGATTAATCCTATGCAAAGAGCTGCTCAGATATATTGCATAGTACAAACATTTAACACAGACACTTATATTTATTTTACGTAGTTTATCTACAGCCAGGGATGAACATCATAAATTGATTTCCATATATATAGTATTCAGAAGGTTACACGCTCTATCTATATTTATTTCGGAAACACTGATTAAAAACACGGATTAACGATTTATAAAACTATAAAAAATACACTATATGTGTACGATATACATATACATGTGCTTGTACAGCGGGCTGTTCAGTGCTAGGGAGCTGAGCGTTCGAACAACCCAGGTATAGTTTGTTTTGTTTGGTGTTTTACATAACTTTCAACATTATTTCAGTCATTTTTTGATGAGACCTACTTATAGCAGATATAATGTTGCCTCAATGAATTGTCATGTCGCAGGTCCTTTCTAACTAAATTAAGTAAAACTCACCTGGCGATACTTTCCTTAGCATGTCCTGGATTTATGCCTGGATTGACAGTGTTTGGAGACCATACCCAGTAGAACATACTTTTAACAGCCAATAGGCAATGAGTTAAGTGTTTCTTCACATGTGGTAACATGGCCAATTAGTGTCATTATAATTATAACAAAGTGAACACAACAAATGAGTTGAGATTTTTAGTGACATGTGTCAGACAAAAATGACAGGGAATGGACCTTTAATCCTCAAGGGAAGAGGATGAAAAATCCTGACTTTTTGGGCAAAACTAATATGTCCCTTCTCACCATCAAATGACTGAAATAACATTGAAAGTATAAACCCTGAACAAGCTGATATATCACTTTTTTTTCAAATATTCCTTTCCCAAATTATGTGCTTATATGTGCGGAAAACGCAAAAAACAACGTGTACGTAGTATTACTCTCCATAGCAGACCTGGGGTTTATACCTGTCTCTGCAAGTATAGACCAGGATTGCCAGTACCACCCCTAGTACAAGCTTCTTTTTATCAGCCAATAAGGACAGAGTTAGATATCTTGCACATGTCATGTTATTACATGACCAATTGTTATGACTGGAAATTGAGCACAATAATTGATGAGTTAAGATATGTATCTTAAGTGACACACATACCAAAATAATCAGACAAATCAATCAGGGGATGGAGCATCAATTTCCAGGGGGAGGGACAACAAGAAAACCCCTGATTCTTTTCTTATGGTGAAAGCTGATAACTTAAATAATTTTGAAAGCGATGTAAAAATCCCAAATAATCAAACTGATATATCAATGATGGACTTATCCAACCAGATTTTTCCAATATATCCCCCCTCCCTGAACTATAAATGATCCATTCTAAATTGTTGTTGAACATGACCTTGTCTAAGAGTTAACAAATTGCAGAGCTGTATGGTAATTGTATGCAAATGTGAGGAAAAAGTATTCCATATTTGATGCCAATTATGGCAGAGGCAGTATGTGACTCTACCTGGCCATGCACAGTACGTAATATACGACAGGTGGTATATGACTCTACCTCGCCGTGCAGATAACCTCGCGACCACCATTTATGACTAATGAAACATTATTCACCTTTTATAAATGAGTAATCATTTTTTAAGACATACGTGTTGCAATGCCAAAATATATGATAGCAGGAAAGTTAAGTCAGTTATTGGAATGGGACATTGCTACAGGCCGACAGTGGTTAAATATTAAATAGGACAGGTCAACAAGGGGTGTATTAACTGGGTCATTGGCACATTGTACTGAAGAAAAACTATGTCATAGGATCATAGTCCACCTTCAAACCAACCTGACAAACAGAATTAATGATAAGATGATCCAATAGATGTCGTCTACCACTGACACAGATATGATGCGTTTAGGTTTCCTCTGAGATAATACTTGGATGTCCATATATATTATTGATGCAATTATAACAGTCTCATTCAGGTACGTTTCACTATGTAATCTGTTCAACGCTCGTTGACAATTGTTATTAAAAGCAGTTGACCCTTTTCTGTAATGAGCTTAAAGTACCCGGGGGGGGGGGGGGGTACTCTCATGATTTTAACCCGCGGAGGCTGGGATGGAACTGAAAACCCCAGAGCCTGAATTAGGGAAATATTCTATCATTATTGGTACCCTGATTTAGGACTAGCTGAAATTTGGTACCCTGATTTAGGACAAGCTGAATTTTTGATACCCTCATTTAGGGATGATGCAGAAGGGGGAGATTTGGAAAAGGGGATTGTGATCCCTGTTTTAGGGAGAAATTTGAAAAACAGTACCCTGTTTTAGGGGAAATGATAAAATATCTTAACCCGGATGGAAATGAAAACCCCAGAGCCTGATTTAGGGAAATATTCTATCATTATTGGTACCCTGATTTAGGACTAGCTGAATTTTTTATACCCTCATTTAGGGATGATGCAGAAGGGGGAGATTTGGAAAAGGGGATTGTGATCCCTGTTTTAGGGAGAAATTTGAAAAACAGTACCCTGTTTTAGGGAAAATGATAAAATATCTTAACCTGTTTTAGGGAAAATATCAGCGAAAAGGACCCTATTTAGCCCAGCTTCCCCGGTAACGCTGACTATGAGAGTACCCCCCCCCCCCCCCGGGTTAAAGTAGTTCTCAGGTGGGGATATTAACATGGATATGTTGTTTATGACAAAGCTTTGTCGATTCCATTCCATGTTATGCCTCCACAGAAGAGATTTTATCTCAAAGTTTTGACTCTATACTCTGCATGGCGAGGTAGAGTCACATACTACCTCTGCCACAATTGGCATGACATTTTCACAACCTATTCCGCAAGGTCGATTGCATAATCCACATACAGGTGTGCAATTGGGGGGCTGTGCACATCCTCACTCACAATACCCGCCCATTTTCAAACTAAAGCAAGCTGTCACATCCACACACTTGCATGTATGTGTTGTGACTACCCACTTTCTAACCAAACCAATGACACCAGGTCAATGACACGTGTGTCAAGTTTGCTACATTTTCACTATTCACAGTTCATTATTCAGGGTTGTTTTTCATAATCCATAGATCAGGTTGCCAATATATCATATTTGCAATATTGTGTTCAAAATCTCACTGGGACTACTCACTTTCTAACCAAACCAATGACAACAAGTCAATGTCAAGTTTGCCACTTATTCACTATTCACAGTTCATTATTCAGGTTTTTTTTCAAAATCCATAGATCAGGTTGCCAATATGTCATATTTGCAATATTGTGTTCAAAATGTCACTGGGGTGTATTTTGCGGTGCCTTATATTAATTGAAATGATATTCAGGATTTTAATTAATATAAAGTAACATTAAATGTGAATTGACCAACATTGGGTTATAAAATGTAATTAGGTGTTTGATACATAAACTGGCCAATCAGTACAACTGCTGGTACAAAACAAATCTATTTTATTATTTCACTAATCAGTTCACAGCCAGATTTTTCTGGATACTGATGACTTGCGGTCGATTCTGTGCGCACTTTTATACCTTTGATGGCAGGGACTGATATGATAGAGAAGTCCTGATATGGAGGGTAGTACCAGTGGCTGTATTGTCAAGTCAAATCCCAATATGAAAACGAAAGAAAAGTCATGGTTTAATGCTGCAGAATGTAAGCAAGCTGTCGAAGAGCATAAGATGGCTCTCAGGAAATTTAAGAGACAGTCAACTCAGTATAATTTAATCAATATCGTATGAAATGAGCTAAAGCCAGATACCTTATATATCTCAGCAAAAAGAAGAGCTGGAAAGAGTATGTCTCCAAACCTAATACGTAAAATAAATAGGAAGGATGTGATGTTTGTTAGTCAATAATAGATTCTATTGAATTAGCCAATGCAATAGGTCAGCCAATATCAAATAATTCCCCTTGAAGGAATTAAACCCCAAAATGAAAAAAATAGAAGAGAAAGAGAAATCTTTTTCACTTTCAGACCTAAAAACTATTTTAGATAGAAAGAAAGACACGATCAAATTTATTATGATATCTTTTATATTTCTATATACATTTGTCAGAGAGGGTTTTATAAACATTTTGTAAACATTTTTGGACGCGTGGGCAGATCACTCTGATGCCTTTGATCAGGATATATTGATATGGGTGTACCTCAAGGAAGCATGTTGTCTGTTGCACTGTTTATTGTTAAAATTGATTCTATTGTTAACCTCATTAGACCTGGAACTGATTGTCCTCTCTTTGATGACGATTTTAACATTTGTTACAATATAGAACTAAATGGCGAACGTCAATATAGGCCGTCTGTGCTCAGAGAGCATGTTGCTCGCTTCTTTTATACGCATTGTCGCTCTACAGGGCTAGAGTTTCGATTTTTAATTGATTAGGCTTAAAATCAACGGATTATACAAATATTGTCGCTCCACGCCAGCCAAATATTTATGTGCTCATCTCTCCTTATCAAATGAGATGGCGCGTTTGCAAGAGAACTGTTAAATTCTAAAAGTGATTTGTATGTGCGTTGTCGAGTATAATCTGATGTATAATTGATGTATAATACCTTTTTTACTCACCCTAATTCAGATATGGCTCTAAGTAGAATTCGCACCCTGTATTCCCGGCACCCTGTCATTTCGAACATGTGCCTGTACAGCGGCTTGTTCAGTGCAGGGGAGCTAAGCGTTCAAACAATTCAGGTAGAGTACCAACTAAATTAAGTAAGATTCACCCCCATGACCAGCTATGATTATTAAAACGCAATTCACTATCTAGTATTTCTGAGTTCTGAGTTCTCTTAGCGAAATATTGTAATTTTAAAGTATCGTGTCGTTTGGGAAACACATTTTGCAATATGAATAAAAAGGTGATGTTTCATGTTCAGTTATAAATTGTATTGTGTTAATATATATTATGTTTTATTATAAGTACACATTTGTTTATTATGCTGATATGATTAATAGAAAAGAGAAAGATATGACTGGGTAGCTGTTGGACGTCTGGCTATTGTTGGAGCAGGTCTTTTTGGTCCATTGTATCATGTTTGGTACACAAGGTTGGACAGATTTCTGCCAGGAAATACTCCAAGTATCGTTGCAAAGAAGGTCTTTCTGGACCAGGGTCTTCTTGGCGCCTTAGGAGCCTTCACATTCTACGCTTGTAAGTCAATGACATCACCCTGATTAGAATCAGGCTGTGTAAAGTTCACAAAAGGCCTTCATATCCAACCTGAAGGGATGTAATGGGTGTTAATGATGACTTTACTCCGGTAAAATATCAGACCTTCGTTTAAAAATAGATATACGGAAAATGATTTACCTTCTCTCTTTGCACTTGAGTTAACCCAGATACCTATATTCACATTGGAAGTAGAAATGTAAGACCCTATAAAAGGATGTGAATCCCTATAAAACCCCATAAAAGGATGTGAATCCCTATAAAACCCTATAAAAGGATGTGAATCCCTATAAAACCCTATAAAAGGATGTGAATCCCTATAAAACCCTATAAAAGGATGTGAATCCCTATAAAACCCTATAAAAGGATGTGAATCCCTATAAAACCCTATAAAAGGATGTGAATCCCTATAAAACCCTATAAAAGGATGTGAATCCCTATAAAACCCTATAAAAGGATGTGAATATTACTTCTAACAAAATATGTCGATATCTCTCAACTCATCTCAGAAAGATGCAATTATATTAGGAAATTACGAGGTACTTCTATCTGACTCTAACGAATTATATAACGAATGTGCCCACTCTTACGGGGACTTACAATATGACGCATTTAAACCCTTCCTTCTTATATCAAATTGATATCATATCTTTAGTTTTACTGGCACATAAATTAACCAACATACATTGACTGTTTGTTTATATATGTTGAATATTAAGCATTTTTCTGCATTTTTTTGTTTTAGCAAATTCTGCGCTTGAAGGGAAGTCAAAGGAATACATCATTTCAGAGGCGAAACAAAAATGGACAAAAACTTATTTTGTAAGTCAAACATTTTCATCTTATGAGATTAACGTTAATAAAGTCCATAAAACAGCTCACATTGGGAAACTATTTTAAAGAAATAAATGAGTAAAAAACAAAGGCAAAAGACAAAAGCACATTTAGTGACTTAGATATGTACATTCCCAAATAAATAACATAGGAACTTGTGTTCGATATATTATTTAGACTGGTTGGTGTTATTGGCCAATTGTCCAGATGATCAACTTCCGCTTCCTGCCAACTCATCTCCGTACATCCTGGGTAGCCGTGGCAGCCTTCCTGTGGACTAATTTTCTTTGTTATCTAAAATCTCAAAAGGTTACAAGCTAATAATCTATGTATTATGAGATATGTATTAAAAGTATTCTATATATATATGAAGTCGATGTCAGTAGAAAGCACACAATGTTTCATATTTGAAAGTAAACCATCACAGCTCCACACACATTTTTTTCACTCCAATATTTTGGATACATGCACTACTTTTAAACATAGGTAGACTATCCCCCACCTTCCTCTGCCTCCAGTGCCCTAACTTGTGACCGATACTAGAAGTATATATTAGAAGTATTCCTGCCTTCATGAGAATTGAATGTTCATAATATCATCAGTTTATCTCGGTGGAACAGTATCCACTAATTGTAGTTGCTCCTCTTACCTTATGCATGCTCGCCTTTGATCAGACCAAAATAATTATAATTTCAATATTCAATGAAAATTGTTTTTCACGCTATCCCACTTGGCTTTATCAAATCCAAAATATATCAACATGTAAATATGTCAACATGTCCGTAAGGGGTGTAAACTATCAGCATCTATCAATAATATATTAAGGTTTTCAATATTTCGTATGTAATGAGAGGGCAATGGGGAGAGAGTGTACATATGCAGGATGAAAGTACAATACCGAAGGGACAATTTGATTTAGGGCAGCAACTATGGATGGAAACGTTAAGAGTGTATCTGTATAGCGTGTATGCATCAAATAAATACTCAGAATACAGAAAGCAGTTGATTCGCATCCTTTGATTCACACCGGTTATCATGTCAAACAGTAATGTGATGGATAGAAATAACTCAGGGTCTTCAAACTCAGGAGTAAACATGATATCACGGTGTTCTAAACAGGGTTAAGCATTTTGGGGAAGAGTTACAATAGCATGATTTTTAACAATATATGACAAACATTTGTTACTTCTGTGGTAGTATATTTTTCTACCAATTTGTATGTTGTATATATTATGTTTATTTGTATATTAATTTTAATATGCCTTTGATATTTACTACCATTTCTTTTCAAAGAGAACTTAATACACTTTGTAACCATCTGGCGAATCTAAAGGTCCGTCAATATATATCGTATAGATAGAGAAAGATGCCAGATGTTGTTCCCTGCTGAATCTGCATAAATAATGTCATTTGTATAGGACAGGGATATGCAAATGTGCTCATTCTAGGGCAATTCCCAAATTTGGATAGGAAAAGTCCTATGCGGATTACATGAGCTCTGGCCAGGCTTGGGTATGAGGTATCATATGTGGGAGTGAATCGTATATTTGTGAGTTACGAAATGCAAAAATGTGAGATTTTTGAAGAGAAAATAATTGAAAAATATAAATTTGGAGGTTAAGACTGTAGATAGAAGATTATTTTCCATGCTGATTTTAAGGTGGTTTCAGTGTAACGATGGAACAATTCAAACTTGGCTAGTATGTCAGTTCTTATCAATTAGCTCAAAGTTCAGGAAATCGAAACAAAAGGAATAAATTATTAGAAAATATACAAAGGTAAATAAATAAGCGACTAATAAATGTAAATTGATATTCAAACATCAAATAAACAGAAATTATTGTATCATTATTACTGGTACCTTTGATTTCGAAAAAGGAATAGAACCAGATATTTATGGCATATAAAGTGAATTTAAAAAAAACCCAGTGACCATGTGGAACAAGGGTTGATTCCAGATGCCGAAGCGTGTGATTTGATAGCTTAGCCAATTGTCAGTCAAAACTTTGGCTCAGTGCGAAACTTGAAAATATGAATATAGTGATATCACATATATTGTCATAAAACATCTGCTGTTAACATATAAGCCCAAACCATGGCATGTGAGAAATAATTTGGAAAAAATAACTTTCCCTGATGTAAAAAGATCACATGAAATATAAATGAACTAATTAAAATGTGATATTGACTCGAAACAAGCGATGGTCATATATATATGATGGAAGTAAAAACAAAATTGTAAAAACAAACCTGTTATGATGCAAAGGTCGTGGGTTCAATACCCGGCCATATTGAAATTGTTCTCATATTCAATGCCGCATTTGAGCTGAGAGTGATGTAGTAACTCCTACATTGATTTATTTGATCAACTTTCGGAAATTACTGCTCATTACTGCTCTTTCACCCTTGAAACATGTCTGGGTGATTACAATTTTCACGTAAACAAGTAAAAGAAATGAGATATGATCAAATTCCAAGATACCATATCTCCTTCTCAAATGAAACAATTGATAAATATGTGAATACCCTGACCTTATAGTGATCATATAATGAAGTCAATAGGCTGCTCTAAAAGCTGGTAAAACCACGGGCCGTGGCTCGGTTGGTTAGCATGCAAGCCTATTACCAGTACTTGTAAGGCAGTACTAAATCTGATACGAATAGGTCTCGTCATGAAATAACTGATATAACGTTGCAAGTGACGTAAAACACCAAACAAACAAAGAAATCAACCTTATCAAGATCAGATCAGATCAGATCAGATCAGAAAGCTAGGGTGGTCCTGACACAGAGTATGCTTGTGACATTTATGTCTTGGAAGTATGATACAACCCTAACTGTAGAAATAAATTATTTTCCCACAATTATGCTTTGGACTGGAATTTTCTGGGTTTTTTTTCCCAATGGCTGCCATTCTCTTATTATAATTTACGAAA
The DNA here is from genome assembly GCA_949316495.1 of Amphiduros pacificus. Taxonomy (NCBI): domain Eukaryota; kingdom Metazoa; phylum Annelida; class Polychaeta; order Phyllodocida; family Hesionidae; genus Amphiduros; species Amphiduros pacificus. The sequence goes on along the minus strand of OX439002.1, from coordinate 17,318,655 downwards.
TTTAATATTGAAGATGTTAACATTTCTCACATGCCAGTCTCATATTTATTTTGTGTGGACAATAGAACCAGTAAAAATAAATAGGAAAATTAATATGTTTCCTTCTTGTTTATAATAAAGATGAATTGACAAGGCTCACATGATGAATTTTTCAATAGTCTAATATACCTACCTATGTTGAAATGGTAATTATATCTTCTGAAACAATGAGATAAATATATAATAGATCCTGGTGGTTCTAATACTGGTACGTGTTTAATGTTTATTGTTTAACATGTTTATTCATAGAACCCAATTAATGAAATTATATCGCTAACAAAATGCTAATATGAATTACTACATACTGTATTAAAGTGTATTATTGAGCGAGAATAATACACTTTATAATATTTGCAATATCCAAACTTTTCCTGAAAGTCTTGGAATTACCATTACCAAAATAATAAGGATCATTTGTAGGAAACAAATTTGGTATTTTAAACATGCTTACAATTGGGTAAGTTTTTTTTTGCATAGAAGCGAACAAACAAGCACAAGCTCATTGCACGGCTTAAACGCTTCAATTTACATAACAGATAATAACTAACATTAGATATGAAGTTACAATACATATGTGTTTAACTGATAACATAAGCGTAATATTGTAAAGCTAGAACCTTCATATTCTTGCATGTCAAAACCTCAAACATCAAATAAACTGATGGGCGAGAAGGGGTGTTCCTGCAGCTCCGGATCAGATCAATGCCCTAATCTTATCCATTACAATCCTCTGTCTGCGGCCAACAAGCTTGAGTCTTGAGAATGATGATGATTGTAATATGTTGCTATGTTTGCTTTCACGTGTCTCAAGTTATCAATTATTTTCTGAGGCTATCACCACATATTGTATACAGAATCTTGTGGACATATGTATTCCCATAGTCTCCAGAATAAGGCTGCATACCTGAATATTTATGGAACACATCCCATCTTATATAATGTACTCCGTATGTAAATTCTGTATAGACAGGATTTAACATCCCATAAGTATCTATCATTCCAACCCCAATACTTTTCATTAATAATTCCGTGTAAGCAATCATTGGTAGCCTGTTGTAGTTATTGTGCGCTTTGGTTGGCATGTGATATATATCAGGGCAAGGAGGTGCATGCATCCAAATCAATTTAACATGTTTCTGCACTGATTTTCCATATATTGACTTAATTTTTTTTATGAGGTCGGTCTGAAGTTGATGCATAAAATGTGCTACTGACGTGAAGGCAGAGGCCCATGCACCAGATCCCATTACAATTACGTAATTCTTGCTTAAATGTTGGTTGTTTGTCTTGTTTAATGTTTCCCCGCTGTAATTGCTATAAATAGGGCCATCAGAAATAATGGCACCTTGTGCTATGCCATTCATAATGAGCCCAAGCATATGTGATATATTAGATGGATAAGGACTCATCTGAAACCATAACAGGAGGTCTTTTGAAATAGAATATTTGTAAAAACCATTTTCATAAGCGTTATCATTACCTCTCAACATGGATGCTAAATATCTTGCTCCGCGAACGAAGTGACTATCTCCAAGGAAATATAATACTGTTTTTGTGTCAGAAAAACATTTTAAAATTGCTGATCGTCCTGGTCTTGGATATGACTTCCCTTCTTCTATCCATCTCCAAACAATTCCCTCTTTGAGCCAGAAATGTCCATGTGTTGGTATGTTGATGCTGTTATTTAGACGTACTTGTTCCTCTCCCGTTAATGACGGTTTTGCACCATTTTGTGAAAATGTCTGACAAATATCGCCATGATAAATTGATCTATTCAAAACACCAAGACCATAAAAATCCATGAATGCTGTATAGTTGGTCATCATTAAAACCACACTTAGCTGCATGCACTTATTTCTTACATTACAGCACCCACTGTAGCTTCCATTGAGGTGATCCCACAAGGAGCACATTTCTTTTACTGTGTTTCCTTCAATCTTAATTCTAAATGAACTTCCTCCTTCTGTGTTTCCTCCTTCAAACAACTCTGAAATGGTAAACCACAAGTGCATATCCTCTGAGGTTGGATGACTCAATATTTTGAAATTGTGTTGATACTTAGATGTGTGGTTTTTATTATATTGATAAACTGTATTTTTTACATTTTTATCATGTTTCAAAGTATTTATTTCTATATCAGGTGGTACGAACGAGTAATCCTTCATCATCAAAATTTTTAAAAATTCTGTATCTATCATTTCAGAGTAAGCATTTAAAATAATGTTGTAAGTTTTGTGAAGTCGCTTTTTGTACATATGTTTTATCTGATTAAGTTCATTTTTCCCATCATCTGCTTTTGGACAAAGACAGATGTGCACAGGCTGGCCCATAGATCTAGGCTCAGATTCTTTGTCAAGTTTCATTTTAAATATCCTTGCAGATTTGACATATTGATAATTCCTTATGTATGAAAATAGCGCCCAAGTGCTAAGGAAGATTATTATCATTCGAAATTTAGAATTAAAACAGATACTGTCTTTTATCTGCATATTGATGTTTATCAGTGCTGGACGAAGATTCCAATAATCTTATGTCGGATTGAATCTACAAAAAAATATTCTTGGAAAAATTATAATGAATAAATTGATGGTTGTGAAACTCTGTTATGATATGGCAAAATAAAATGAATATCCACAAGACATCAATCGCAGAAATAATAAATATGTGTACTTATATACTATATAAAGAAATGAATGTGATCTGAGAGGGAACGTGGCGAGAATTGAAAAAGAATCTTGCCGTATGAGGAATATGCTAATATTAGCCATTGTGCTAATATTAGCCACTGAAAAAAGTATGCGATTTTGTTTGGGTCAGTTTCAGTGCAAATTCATATTTGTTGGTTTTGGTCACAAATATTTGATAATTATCAAGATTTGATCCAAGATTTGATCCAAGGTGTTATTTTTTTAAAGATAATGCAATTATAAATGATAATCATCGGCAACGAACAATGACGGAATGTTATATCATTCACATTTGTTGGTTTTGGTCACAAATATTTGATAATTTTTAAGATATGGGACAGTGTGCCTCTTACATGACGTGTACCTTCCTTAAGAGATATCAAGCACTTTCTCAACCAGCATTCAGCCATCTTGATCTCTGTTATGAATGAACTTATTGAGTACATATCAACACATTAACTCCCTATGAAACTAACATCCTACCGGAATACTTTTCATATGACTTCTCTAGAAAAATATATGCCACTCCAGTGACTGACTTTCTTTGCCTTATTACAACTTTCTGTTTTATGTGTTCAAGTTAAATATATAAAATGTGTCTGGACGTGATATGACACACTTCATATTCAATATAAATGATAACATGCTTACCTTATATACCTACCTACAGAGAATCAACTAAAAAATGGGTAGATTTTGATCTATTTTGATCTCTTTTGTTCTATTTGCATTACTACTATTCATATCATCTTAGACAAACATATTTTTGGAACATCTTAGTCTATAAATTTAACTTAAGCTGCTGTGAAATTACTGAATATCTCTTTATAAAACAACAACATAGAGTGATAAAGATGTTGACTATTTGTGTGATTTACCAGTGAGAAGGTCAGATCACACTATTCAACATGGCTCAGTGGGTAAAAGATGGCATCCAAATATTTGGGTTAAGTTTGAGCAATGACAGCAAAGAAATGGAACACAGCGCCAATTTCAATTTTCATACAATGCTGTGACTCCCAAAATTTTCTACAGTCCTGCCCTAGGGTGATATGTGGCTCAGTAGTAAAGATGTTTCTCTTCAATGCTAAAGGTCCAGGGTCAGGTTGGGAAAAGTATAATTTTCATGCTGAAGATGAAATCTTCATGTTGGGGTTCTGTTTGAGTGAAATGAAGAAGGAAAAACACACAATGTTCTGCAATACAGTGATAATGTATGAAATATGCAGGGACCCAAAATGTCAGATTTCTCAAATAAAATGCATTTAAGAATTATAGTTAGCAAGAATGAATGCTGATGGAATGTTATATCATTCACATTTGTTGGTTTTGGTCAGAAATATTTAATAATTGTCATGATTCCGGGCAGGAAACTGTTCCTCTTATGAACAATGAGGGAATGTTATATCATCCACATTTGTTGGTTTTGGTCAGAAATATTTGATAATATCAAAGATTTGGGGCAGGTGACTGTTCACCATTCATTTCTATTCTGCAAAGCAGAATGTAAATAATGCCACATGATATACTATATGAAAATGTAGGGGAAGTGTGTGTTCTGAGGCAGATCTGCCTGTTTTCAGCTTTATATATTCATATTAAATCATTCAGAATAATCAAGCTTTTTTGGGAGATTTCAGATATAATCATACATAAAATATGAATTTTCACTAAAAGAGTGGGTATTTAAAAAATCTCATGCATACAAGATTATACAGAAAAAGCAATAATCTCAGACCTCTCCAGATCACCTATCTGTAAACTATGCGAGTCCAAATATCTATATTAGGACTATCAAGGACCTCTTGTTGCAATGGGTTTGTGCAGCGGGCGAATAATGTCACTTTTTCGGAGGGGATTGCTCTGATTGATTGACATAAATATAGGACAGGGAAACCCCAAACAACAACCACATATTTCCAGTGAAGTGTGACTGGAATTCCGGGCATGGCTTACGGGCACCTGCGAGATGGTTTACTCTCCATAGATGGACAGTTATTAGCGACTAACCTATCTGGGCTTTGCCAATGGGTGATTGAAGAACAGACTCCTCAGAAAATAGGTCACAGTAATGGGGTCAGGGCAGGAGCCATCAGACTGCCTGACCCAATTAGGTCAAAATTTGCATATGAAAACAACAGGTAAGCAGAATACATTCATTTTGGGGGCGCAGAATTCATGTGCAAAACATTTTCTAAGATCGACAGAGGATCTATCTTTAACATAATTACATCAACATGAACAGAATTCACGCAAAACAAAACAAGGTTAATTTGAAATCAGATTAACACACTCCTGTTCTGTACACCTTACAGACCTTTCCTTAATTATGATATGTTGAGTTTTTAAAAGTGTTTCAAAAGGCACGTGTTCTGAACTGCCTTAATTCCTTAACTTATGTTTTTTTCTATTACTGAGAATGAAATGGTATATATTTATCATGATGTTTACATCTGTCCATTGTCCAGATACATGGCGATGGATGAATTATTAATTATAAAAGAAATTTATGTGAATGTCATGATCAATGAAGACTGTTATTGGGTACAAAATGAAAGCTCATGATGTGGTGTGTGTGCTAGAATATAAATAGGATAGTTATGTAATAATATATAGAGCCTTGTGTACCTGTCGGAGAACATGGGGAAGTGCCACTGTTCACCTGGAAATAAATCTAAAAACATGTAAGTCGCCAAGTAAAAAGTGTAGGCAAAATAGCCATGAAATGATCCTGAATTTTAACAGCATTGCAGACCTAAATATGTCGCCGAAGGAGAGTATAGCTCAGGTTCAAGGTGAGGAGGAGTCAGGAAATGAAGTGTTATCATGTTGATATTCAGATCAATTTTCATGTGTCAAAACAGGCACTAACCAATCATATTCTTGGTAATCATGACACTTTATTGTGGTTATGAAACAAAAATACCTCAATATTGTACCTCAAGATATCATAATATGTAAAAGTTCTGTAATACACTCAAGCATTACTTACTTGCTCAATTCTGTGTTGAGATTGTTGTCATTTCCCAGCTCGTTATGACGAGTTGGAAGTCTGTGTGCCGTGTGTTTTCATTTATATCACAATAGTTCATATGGGAGAGAAAATTTTATTGATTGAACATATGTGACAATTTTATTGATTGAACATATGTGAATAATACCGAACTGATATGCTTAATATAAATATGACCTGATCATCACAGAGGAGTCCTGTTCCGTACCTGACGGGTCAACCCCTATCAATTTGTGACTGGAAGAGTTTTCATGTTTATCTCATACTTGGTGCCTCAAGAGAGTGTTCTGCACCTATGAGATATTTTTTGCAGATCACCCCTCTGCCGAACTACTTTCATAGATCACCCCTCTGTCGAACTACTTTCCTTTTATCTTTTTTAAAGATTCTTTTCATATTTACATACTTTTGAAATGAAATGCTTAAATTGCTTAATTATTTAAAAATTGCTTAAAAATGCTTAATTAAATATGTTTGTGCACAAATGTCATAATATTTGTCAATTATAAAATAAATGTAATCATGTCTTAGGCCAGTTCTTCAACAAATCATGTGTTAATTTCTCTGAAATGAACATGATGACTGTCCAGGTTTGTTTTGACCTGGAGCAGACGACATTTCAGATTTGGGTCATGGGGACCTTGAAACACAGACAGGTGGGACCCCTGTTGACAGAGACTGCAACCTTTTGTTGGAATCTCGAAACTGATGACTATTCACCCAGTTGAAACAGAATTACACACATTTCATATAGTGCTTTATAGGTGGCCTAGTTCACTGCATGTAGTGATATAAAATTGATTACATTATGTAAATGAGCTGGAACTTATATGAGCCACACACAACATAGTTCTGTACTTATTACCATGTTTTCACTGCTTTGCTTTGAGGATAAAGTTGATTGCAAACCCCATCTATCTGCAGTGGATAAGTATGAGATAAAGACAAGAACATGAGTTCGTGCAGTGTTCAGGGAGACAGATCTCTCTCGTTGGTTCTGGTGGAAGGATCTCAGTCGTCCGTTGGACTCTTGAGATCCTTCCACCAGAACCAACGAGAGAGATCTGTCTCCCTGAACACTGCACGAACTCATGTTCTTGCCTTAATATCATGGACCTGCGAAATGACAACTCAGTTAAGCAGCGCTAAATCTGCTGCAAGTAGGTTTCCTCCAATACGGCTGAAATAATATTGAAAATAATGTGATATATACATTTATATATTTAGAAACCTGTCACTAATACTCAATGCCTAATTTTCTAAGATCGACAGAGGATCTGTCTTTAACATAATTATATCAACATGATAACAAAAACCCTGGCCTTGCTAGCCAGTCGTGTGCCATTTGTTGGAATGAGAAAATAATTCAGTACCATGTTTCCATCTTTCTCAAACATTCAACGTAAATCGTTTTATTGCATCAACTTGGACTAGAATCAGGGCTGCCAACCTTAAAAAGATAAACGAATATTGTTTTTCAGCTAACATTTTATTTTCCAAAATGCATATAACAGAGCAATTTTCAAATTGGATTTTGACTAATCTCATAACCACGTTACATTTCTTCCAACACACATACTATTTTATCAAGCATCTGAAAATTAACTTTTTGATCCAAAAATATATTTTTTCAGATGGCTTGTTAATATTTGGGATTATACATTATACTGGTTAAATCACAATGCAACAACAATAAATGAATAAAGTATATTAGAATGTTTTGATTACCCACAACATCTCGGAATGTCTTGAATTCATCTTGGTATGATAGCTTGACCTATCTTGATACGAAGGCCTTTTTTATCCGATTAACATAGTTATGACATTTATTTCTGGTTTGTTACAAATTTTCATGCTGGAGTGACTGGTTCATTTATCCTGGTATAATGGTGGCAATAATAGTTTCCAATCTCAAATCTGAATGTCATTTACCATATTTATATATGTATATTTTACAGAATTGGCGGTCAGCAAAAGGCAACACAATATACTTGATTACAATATAAATCTCGTCCTAATTACGATATTGTATCACAACACAAGATCAGCTTTCTTTTTTTGTAAATTTCAACACGATTTAGTTGCCATTGAACATTGCCTTCAGTTCTTTTCTAAATGTTTGACCTGTCAGACAATAAAGTACAAAATTGATGCAGTGGTTAACCTCCATAAGTATATAACCCATGAACCAGAGATCTACAATGTTGATTTCAAAACAAAGCAGAAGCAACCAGTGAGTGCACCATGGCAGAGTTAGCGTCAGGAATGCCAGAGAAACTGCCAAGAGCATTGCAGTTGTTCCTTCTGCAGTACCCTTAGTACCACCACCTGTTTGAAGGGCTTGGCGACTTGTCTGGGCGCGAAGCAGGTGAATGGCGATGATGGCATTTGCGATAATTAGACAAGAGAATGGAATTACAGAATACGCACTGAAATCAATCCAAGGATACACATTGTTCAACAAAAACCTCATAACCTTAGATTTACCGCTGTACTGACAATAAGAGACAGATCGATCTAAAGAAACATCATAAAATGTGCCCAGCTCAATGGCCAGCAGATTATTAGAGGCGACTAGGGAGGACATGACAGCCACACAGCACATGTAGATCTTGCCCCTCTTGATGGTGCAGAGAGCCTTTGCCCGGTGAGGCATGGTGATGCCGATAAGTCGCTCCCCGGCCACAGCCACCAACACCCACGCTGACATAGTTTTGGTGGTGAAGAGTAACCAATAGACAATTCGACATTCCCATTTATGGAAAGCCAGCACATCAATATTACCAAATAAGAATAGTGACTCAAAGTTTTCCTGAATGACAATAAGATCAAAAAGGGCAAGACAGCGAAAGAAAAAGCCACTAAGAGTGGACTTCATTTTTTTTCTGGAAAATACACAAAGTGAAATTATATTACCAATGCTTCCCACGACCCATATGACAGGTCGACCATACATGAATATTGAAGATACAATTTCGGAATTCACATCTCCATCAGATGCGTCATCAGGAAGGTCTGTTGAATTTAGAAAATTTCCAGTTGATGTTGATATCCAAGATCCTGTCACTGCCATTTTTGCAATTGTTAAATCAAGAATGGTTGTGACAAAATCTTTATCAAGCGAAATATCTGACCAGATCTGTTCACTGATCTAATACTCCCTTCTGCTTTTGTCACCCTGTCCCATTCCTTAAATTTCTGTGAAAATATTAGGCCAATTTTCATATATATAGTGACCGAAATAAGATGATTTATTAAAATTTATGCAAGTGAAAATGTGTTGTTTGAGCAGCTGTACGTACTCCAGTGTCCACTTCGCGGTATTGTACAAAACGTATCACAATGTGGACAGTTCTTCTCAAGAAAGCTTAAATCTTGTGTAATGTAATTGGGATTAATTTATTTAGTGTGAAGTACCGTGTCTTACTCAATGCCCAGGGGCTTTTCGGCAGAAAGATATCAATATAACAATGATGTTATTTGTGTTCATGTATCGACCCGTTCTGGGTCATTGTCAATAATTTTACTCATGCGTTATGGACACCTACATGCAGTAGAATTATCATTTTATATACCAACTTAGCGTAATCACTACATAGATATTTCACCTCAAATATTTTTTTTAGATAAAATCATTATCAAACATACCAATTTGTGATATAAACTAACATAGATTCTTAATAAAAACTCCTATATTCTTAATAAAAACTCCAATATGCTGATCAATGTCAACAGTTTGAAAAGGGTTTATTAGGTATATCTTTAAACTGCCAATTAACATTCAGGTTCTGATAGACCAAAGTTATGTTGCATTTGTCAAATGAATAATAGTTACAGATCAAAGAGGGACTACCAAGGACATATAATTGATTTGTATTCAAACAATACGCCATCGAATAGAATTTTTAAAGAACTTCTTCTCGTAAAATATGCGAAAAGTAAAGCTTTTTTTTCAAAGACTCTAGGTCCTTGAATCTCAAAAGAGAAACACTCTTAGAAGCAGGTGTTCAATATATAACTTTGCACAAAGGAGTTAATGATCCATTTCAAAGGTATGTTTATCTATTTGCAAAATCATCAAAAACGTATTCATATTGGTTTGATCTCTTGAGTTGACATCTAACAAAATAAAAATCCCAAATAAATGACTTATGCATGGTTTCTAATTGTGACAAAACATAAACTTATCTTTCCAAGAAAATAAAGGATGGAACTGTAAAGGATGAGACAGATTATATGATTTAAACTTGTTCATGTCTAATACCTGGCTAGGTTGTTTATCTTTTCATGTATTAATATCATATGCTCGATGATATATTTCCTTTTGTTATAATTAAACATTATCCGGGATCAAAGCTGTGCGAATTTAGTTTTTCTGACTCCAAAATAAATGATTATGTTAGAACATTTGTCATTAATCATGATGCGAAGAGGAGCAGCTATAATCGGGAACGCGAGATTATTCCATAATGTTATGGATTATATCGATGTTATCTTGAAATTTGTAAATGGGTATTATTAGTTTTCAACCTTTTTCGATCATCTCTCGCCAGTCCCGCCCATCTCTCCCCCGTCCCGCCCATCTCTCCCCCCACCTACCCATCCCTCCCAGTCCATCTCTCCCCCACCTACCCATCCCTCCCCCCACCTACCCATCCCTCCCCCACCTACCCATCCCTCCCCCACCTGCCGATCCCTTCCCCTCCATCTTTCCCCCAACCTGCCCATCTCTCCCCCTCCTGCCCATCTCTCCCCATATCTCCCCCTCTTCCCATCTCTTCCCCTCCTGCCCATCTCTCCCCCCTCCTGCCCATCTCTCCCCGTCCCGCCCATCTCCCCCCCACCTACCCATCCTTCCCCCTCCATCTCTCCCCCTCCCGCCCATCTCTTCCCCCCACCTATCCATCCCTCCCCCACCTGCCCATCCCTCCCCCTCCATCTCTCCCCACCTGCCCATCTCTCCCCCTCCTGCCCATCTCTCCCCCTCCTTCCCATTTCTTCCCCTCTTCCCCATCTCTCCCCCGCCCCACCCATCTCTCCCCCCTCCTGCCCATCTCTCCTACCCAACCCTCCCCTCCTCCCCATCTCTCCCCCCTCCTGCCCATCTCTCCCCCTCCTTCCCATCTCTCCCCCCCTCTCCCCCGCCCCGCCCATCTCTCCTCCCCTCCTTCCCATCTCTTCCACGTCCCACCCACCCCTGCCCCTCCTGTCCATCCCTCCCCCTCCTGCCCATCCCTACCCCTCCTGTCCATCCCTCCCCCTCCTGTCCATCCCTCCGCCTCCTGCCCTTCCCTCCCCCTACTGTCCATCCCTCCCCCTCCTGTCCATCCCTTCTCCCTACTGCCCATCCATCCGCCGCCTGCCCTACCTCTCCTGCCCATTCCTCGCCTCCTGTCCATCTCTCCCTCTCCTACCCATCCCTCCCCCAGTCCTGCCCATTACTCCCATCATGCCCATTCCTCGCCGTCCTACCCATCCTGCCCATTACTCCTGTCCTGCCCATTACTCACCCGGTCCTGCCCATTACTTCCATCCTACCCCTTCCTCCTCGTCTTTCCCGTCCCATATTGTGTCCAAAGGATTCAAAGCGAATCTTAATTATACATGTTAATGTTCTGATCGTTTATTATGGATCATTATATATCATTAATTCTTCGAATGCACAAAATGGTTTTGTTCAATCGAGTTTGTTGTAAGCCAGAATGTCTCAATATTGTTAAATCCTTTTATGCTTGTCATCCCTCTCTTCTCTGTAAAGAATTTGTCATCCGATGTAATCAATGCCTGGGTGGATTGACTGATATGGATCTTCATAGGTTCTCCCCCAGATTCCATCTTTGAAGCAATGTCTACCGTGTCACCAAACAGAAGATATCTGGGCATTTTGAGTCCTGTCACTCCCGCCACGCAGGGGCCACTATGAATGCCTACGCGCATGCGCAGACGTTCATCCGGCATATGCCCGATGACAAAGTCTTGCGATGCCCCAAGAAGGGCTAGAGCAAGTTGACATATTTCACTTGCATGTTTATCGCCATTTCTGATAGGCACCCCACTCGCCGCCATATAAGCATCCCCAATGGTAGCCACCTTGTATACATCAAAATGTTGGGCTATATCATCAAACATGGTGTACATACCATTCAGCATCTGCACGATTTCCATTGGTGTAGCCTCAGATGAGATATGGGTGAAGCCAACAATGTCAGAAAAGAATATGGTGACATTATCGAACACTTCGGGCTCTATTTGGTTCCCCTTTGCAAGATTCTGTGCAACACTTGGGGGTAGAAGCTCCTTGAGTAAAGTTTCTCCTTTACTTTTTTCAGCTATAATTTCTCTTGTTCTGAGAAATACTCTCTCTTCTAAATGTTTAGTGTGGTGCTCAAGCTTCCGTATCATGTTGTCGACCAGATCCATGTTTTTGTACTTGTGCAGTTTACCAATAGTTATTAGTATATCATGGAAATTTGGTCTCTCTTCGGGTTGTTCACTCCAACAGGCGTTTATCAGTTCCAACCAATCATCCGTACATGTCCCTTCTGGTATAACAGGCCTGTAGGGTGGTTCAAGTCCCGCCTTTAGCTTTTCAATGATTTCATGGGGCATTAAGTCAGGGGTATTACCAGCATATGGAACGTCTGTCATAAATATTTCCTGGGCCATGATGCCAAAGCTATAGACATCACCCCTCTGAAGAGATACTACGGACATTTCAGGGGACATATTCAGCAGTTCAGGAGATGTCCATAGGAGCTTACTTGGATTTTCCATTTTTTCCAAGTAATTTGTTTTACTGTAAAGATGTTTAATATATCTCAACCCATGTCCAGTTATTTTGCATGTCCACCTGTTGTCAACAACACATTTAAAACTTGACAGTCGGCCATGGGCTTGTATTGAACTCTGGTGTATATACCACATGCCGCAAGCTATATCTATTATAAATGAAATTTGAAAATCTCTTGTTAACTCACCATTGGACAATAAGTCTTGTAAGGTACCTCTTGGTGCAAAAGACATTAAGATACACACATTTGGTGGATCGGAACAAATTCCTATAAACTTATTGACATTGTCGTGAACGAGTTCTTTCATATGTTTCAAATCAAGTAAAATATTTCTGTCTTGAAAATTAATAGGACTCTGTGTAAGACGAGTAACTACTGCTGTGGACTGCTCAATCTCTACAATTTCCAATTCTCTATTTTGCATATCCTCGATTCTACTACCCGCAGTTTTAAAGCTTCCAACACTATTTTTCCTACCTCTTGAAATCGCACTATTTATGTTTTCCCACCTGATTTGAATTTCACTCACTTGTTTTAAAATCACTTTATATTTATATTTCCTTATAACAAATACGGCTACGTTTATTATCACCAAACTCAATAACAACGGTATGACGACTGCCACAGAGACTAAAGTTACTTTATCTGTGCTACCACCAATATCACAAAGCTCATTGTTCCAGCCACAAAGAGGGCTGTCCCTGGGTATAGCTGTCCCATTGCCATACCATGTGATTCCCGTCCAGTCATCCAACCGCTCTGATTTGTATATCTTCTTGAACTGAAGTTCAGTTGCATTCCAAACAACCAATAGTGTATTTTCTTTATTCTGCACTGATACAACTCTGTGAAGGAAGAATATGATATGCATTTAAATATAAATGAAGATATTTTTATGTCACCCAGTTCAAACATAAAAAGCGATTTTTTTCTTTAAAAAAACAATAAAAAAACAGCGGCTTCGATGAAAAACCTTTTGGTATCATATTTTTGACTGGTTATAATTTGAAAATATGATTTAGAATAAATAGTTTGTCATCTTAGACGCAGTTTTTTGAAATTTGCTTTTGTACATGAAGTAAAGTGCTCAAGACCATCAGAGAAAATCTTTAATTTGTAAACTTTTTAATTGTAAGTTTTCACTGAGAATTGGACGACTGAGTTTTTTTATTCACATTTTCATTGATTTTGACTTTCAATGTTTTGAAAAAAATGTTTTGGGCGATGAAAAGTGCAAAAGAAAAACAATCTATCTCAATTTATGTAGTGGATATTTACTTGAGGTTTGCCAGTCTGTCTCCTACTGCGTTGGTGACAATTGGACCTAATCTCCCCTCATACTTAGCATCAAAATTGTTCTTGGCAATCTGTATGCCATCATCAGGAAGGAATCCTTGTTCTAAGGTTCTGTTGACACCATTTGCCCACAGAATGACTGCTTCATATATCAGTGCTGTCAAAATATAAACAAATAAATTGGGAAAGATCTCGACATCAGATTATATTCTATTAGACATTTGTCTGAATCGCACAAGTGAGAAAGAATATAATTTTACAAGATAAGAGTTGCAGAAAAAGTTGCAGTGACTTTAATTGGTATCGACACACACCCAGATGGTTAAAAAATGATGACACACAATATCCATATATGGCAAACGCCTTTGGTGGAATTTAACAACACAAATGGTCAAGATGAAGACATTTCGAAGACGTTTTCCATTTTAAATGCCATATATCATTAAGCGTATGGTTGCAATCTGATTTATTTATGGATGTTATTTACCTGCATATGGATTTACTTGATCAATTTGCGCAGTAGCAGGAAGATGAGGTAAATCATCAAATAGGTCATCCTGAAATTTGTCAATGACTTCCTGTCTAAAAGAATCCCAATCAGGCACCAGTGGTGAGGCGATATCAAGGGCGAGAGCACCGTTCCATATCTCCTCACCCACCTCTGGTCTATATGTGAACTCCTGATTTATTTGACCCAGAATAAATTCCTTTATGATGAACACATAATCTCCATTCATCATACCCAGGTCCATACAGCTGATCAATGTGTTCCTTGTGTCAAAGGTATGGGCTATTATGATTATAATTCTAGCTTGTTCTTTAATGCTTCTCACTGTCTTCTGCAGGGCATTCAAATTACCCTGATGTAATTTCCCCCCAATAACCGTAGGTTTTATAACATGGAGGAGAACATGTTTGCCGTTCTTCCTCATAAGGTTCATAGTTGCTATTGCAGTCATTCTGTGCAGATCTGGCGGTTGTGTGATGATAGCTACTTTATTCCACCCAAATATATCCAACAGACTGTCATATGCGGGTGCTCGGCTGACCCAAGTTCCTGAGCTTCTTGTAAATGTTGGATGTGTACTTTTATCTGAGAGAACCGAACTGGCGGCTGCCCATCCAACAATGGGGATGTTCCAGGCCGCAGCTAGAAGAGACGCCGGTTGGCAGACGACGCTGCACCCTACAAGGAGAACATCCAGATCGTCTGCCATCTTCCACATGTCGACAACTTGCTGAATACCTCTCTTAGGTTCACAATAGTCATCTCTCATCATCCACTGGATGTTATAAGCTGGCAAAAGTTGCCTTCTCTTAATATCCTCTATACCTAGTATTATAGCCGAACCTACCTGGGGTCCTGGGGTCCATCCACCCTTTTCCCAGGAGAGGGAGAAACCAATAGTCAATGTATTGTTAAAATCTGTCCCATTAATGCTTGAGACCTTCGCCTCAATATAGTAAACGAATAAATAGAAATATATGAAGCTGTTAGATATTAACTCCATTCCTAAAAGAAATGGTTTACATATGGATCAGAATAGTATAAGGTTTTCTGTTAGATTTAGGTTTTAATCCCTGTTATTTAGACAAGTAGAAATTGTCACTCACTTGCAAGGGAAATAAACAAAATAAACAGAGAAAAATACTCATGAAGTTAGGTGTAGATACGGTTAAGAAGACACGTCTTCGTCAAATGGGGCCACGCATCCGCATGGGCCAAGCAATATTCATACAAAGAGATATCTGACACAGAAGTGAAAAGAGGTAACCAGTCATAATGCCGCCGTTCACATCTCATTAGGAAATGGGATTGAGGATAGGTTCGTCACCAGCAGCAATGCTGTAGAAAACATAAACAGTCATACAGCGTTGATCATCATCAACACACAAACAACCCCGTTGCTAGGAAACAGGAAACGTGCAACGAGCATACACAATGCGTTTTCGTGTATCATTTATGTGCAATCTATGCCATTTATATCATTTTATCAAATGCATGAATTTTACCATACACAAATTATAACATACACACCAACAATGTACAAATTATGCCGACTAATTAGATATAATTAAGCTGGTTGATTATTAACTTGATCAGACATGGCCATACGTCCATAGAATGGATGAGCATGACTTTGACTGAAGCACATCTTTGACTGAGTCACAGTCTCCTCCATCTAGAAATGGTATGAGCCCTCACAGCATTAAAAAGATTCATAATGGATGGTAACAGTCGAGCACATCTTTGACATGATGTGAAATGTTTTGGGGCGTTTTTTGGTTGGTTGCTAGGTCCACTCATGGGGTAATAACTGGGGGTGGGTCTAGACCATTCATGATATGATATGTTATGACCTATAACCGCTTTTAGTGTATGCAGAAAATTAAGGGATGGTCACCTCTTGCCTGGGTTGCCACTTAAAAAGGCCAGACCGACTTACCCGAGTCGTCGACTGCGGGAGGGAAGGTTTGCACTATGCACGTTATTGAACAGATGAATGTTAATCATGCATCGGTGCATGTTAAAGATAAAAAGGTACAGGTCTATAACAGAAACGTACATATCAAAGATTGTAATATACATTTTAAAGATTACAAAGTACATGTTATGCCGGTGTCACAATAAGTGACAACGAGTGCCAAGAAACAAAATAAAAATCAAATTTCGCGCGGTTCGTGGTGGTGATTTACTGGAAATTTCTACCAAATATGAACGGGTCAGCAACGGATGTTGAACAACCAGGGTACGACCAGGAAACGACCATGGACAGAACATCGACCAATAATTAACATGATAATTTTAGTTTAATAATATGAAGTTCATAAACATGAAGTGTATTGACTCTCAACATGGTCAGAAAATGATGATACACAATGATACACAATATTCATATATATATATATATACATATATACAGCATCTGGCTCCCTGTTTATCGTAATGTACACTCAGTCTGACAGTATGATGGGCCATTTGCGTCTCATTGACAGATAAATATTTTTGTTAGTCACAAATTCGTAATTAGCATGCATGTTGAAGGTTCAGGTGCAGTATAGAAAATAAACCCATTACAGTGTATTAAAAAACTGCTTCAAAATGCAACACACGAAGACGAATTGTCTACCATCAGAATATTGTCAATACTTAATTAAAGGTATAAATTGTTGAAAGTTTAAATAGTCAATTATAATAATGCTTTCATGAAATAAATTCCGTGCTATACATTGTCTATATTATCAGGATCGGCCGCAAGCTATGACTATTCATAAAAAACATACCGTGCACTGGTGAAATAATTAATGACTATTCACGTATGAATAGTCATTTATTCTTTATGTACAGACTCTGCTTTGTACAGATTGGTTTGCGTCTGGGTCAGCCAACTTCAAATAAATTCTACCTCGACATGACTGTGTATGTCTATCTACAAGCAAAGATTTAACACGCCAGGTGGCACTTGATGGTACTATTAATGAATATCATGAACCTGTACATTTTCCGCTCAACCAATATACAGTATTTTCTGATAATCAAAAGACAATTTTCCATACAATATAAGCTTTAGAGTAGATAAGCAAGAGTAAACAGTTTAAACGCATTATAATTGGTGAAACATGTTATTTTTGTGGTTTATAAGGTCTTAGGTAATGAAAATACTCCTCATTCCAAGCAAATATGTCATCATTACCATTTAAAGTTTAAAGTTAGCTGCTTTATTCGGCAGTAGATGTTAAAACATTAAAATCTAAAGCTTTAAAACCTTTAAAAGCATTAAAATTTAAAGCTAATCCTCAACGCAATGGCAGTCGGATTACGTATGTTGCTGTAAATGGTGTGCGTGCATCAAATCATCAATGTAGCATGTTTCCTCCCTGAAATATTCCAGATTGATTTAAACGAGTGGTCCATGTTATCACATGATTTATGTAAAGAACGGCACAAAACGAAAAACATCTCTTTTGCTTTTTTTATTAATTAACCAAACATATAGAAATAACCCCAATAAATGATTTATTGAAGATAGTAAGTCATATATTACCACCAGAGGACACCATCTTCCAAGTTCTATATTTGTAATTCGATCAAGCCTACTTTATGTTTACAGAACATATTATTTCTTTAAAGGTAAACTAGGTGACCATATCTGGTTTTTGTCTTTTAATTTTGAACCATAAATAGTCATGAAAATAAGGGCAATATTGGTATCACAGTTTTTCACCTCAGAATATGCATTTATCATTATCTGTTCACTGTACGATAATAAAGGTATCGAGAGTTCATTCTTCCACAAAATGTTAAATTTGGCCCTCGTATTGTTCTAGAAAGTAGGTACCAGCTTCTCTTAACCATTAACCAAGCACCAAGCACGTTCCCATAAACCAAGCACCAAGTACTTTACCATTAACCAAGCACCATTTCTCATCTAACTCAGTCTATGGTTAAAAAAGGATTTTACAAATAATCGTAAATATCATTCAATTAACACATTTGAACTTCTTTTCCTGCAAAAATATGTGTACCTCTATTATTAGTATTCAATATCGAATTCATATCATGTATTAAGCCTTGCAGAGATGTTTGTGCAGGCCTATTAAACTTGTCCTATTCAACTTGTTAATCCCCGCGACTGTCCCTTACTCAATTGTTTCAACTCCCATGTCAGGCATATTCGTTTATTGAAAAAGGCACGTCATAAGAAGTTTTGTGAAAGAGAAATTCTCATATCCACATATTATACAGGTTGAATTATGCTTGAAAAAGAAATTGAGTGCAAGAATGTAGTGAAATCAATACATCTTATATCAGTATATCTATATATATATTTTCTTGATGATAAGAATTTGAGATTCAAAGTCTCTTTAAGACTGGCTGCTAAACCACTAAACTTGGCTGTTTTTACAAAGTGTGCCATTCTAGCAATAGAATCAATGCCCCATCCCATCCTCGTTTTAAAAATTAAAAAGTTCTAAACTGTTTATCTATTTAAGATAACGCCTTAGTAATGTATTCAAATGATAAAGACTGACTCTTTAAAAGTAACAAGTAGTTGGATACAATATTACCATCTGATAATTCATTAACCCGCCTGTGCTCATTGGTTAGCATTCCAATGTGTTTGAATCATCATTGGAGAATATCATGAATAAGATAGACACTAAAACATTGGACTGGCAGTGATTCGAGTGTGTGATTATTCACCTTGGCGAATGGTTTATACCCAGTATGAAATACGACTGACAGCCTCCCTTACTTTCCTTGATGTAGACATGCTCTCAGAGAGATTGATAGCAGAGCATCCTCAACTTCTACAGATTAAATACATATAGATTATTTCCTGTTCAATAGGTTTGAACGGCATTACGGAAATAATATCAAATCTGAGTTAAGGAGTGGTAGCACGGATCTCACTTTCTTTCATCAGGGGCGTGGTGTTGCTATCACATCAAATCTATGTCACGTGTGCCTAGGTTCCCCACCTCTGGTATCATTCAGCGAAGTACAGGCCATCAACAGCTCATACATATGCCTGCATACCCGCACCAAGAGCCACACATACTCAATTTATTTTCACCAATATCCCCAGGTAAAGAATTCAGAGAACATGAGAGCTTACCAAGGCAAAAATCGAGATTAGGACATACAACTAAACATTTCACTTAGTTTTCGGCGCTTTTTCATAACAGCCAAATTCAACTAGTATGAAATGACATATAATGGATGGCTGGATGACTTTGGTTATTATATTGCTTGCTTAATCACTCTTCTCAATGAGCAATGCATTGAATCTCGGTGGCAGGGTACTCATTCTCTGACTAGATACAGATTAAAAGGCTTAATATAATAAAATAATTCTTTAAAAAAGTGATTGTTACTCGTCCATCACCATAAAATACATGCTATTTCCACAAACGCCATGACGTCATACATTTCTTTCCAATCAGAGGCGTTCTCAAATTCACTCCCATCAAGTAACAATTAGGAACTGCCAGTCAGGATATTGAAGTAGGTGGAGAGGCTTGCTGCGGGCTGCACTGAGTTCCGTATCAGACAGCTGAGTGCTGCCAGATATCACGGGGAAACGCTAACAGTTAGTACACGGGTCAGAACAAACTGTGGAACATTCAATATCACGATATGGAAATGGTAAAACCATTTATTTAATAATAACCACTGCGGATACCGATAGGGTGTGTACAGATAATGGAGTAGGTGCTGGTAGAACCGTTGTAGTTGATAAATGAGGGATCTACAGGTACATGCTCACCTCCTGCCATGGGCGACAACACACCTCCCCAGCCTCGTCCTCATTGCCGCACTTCTTCTATACTCAGGTAAGAGCACCTAATCTTATATCGGCCCTCATGGGACTATTCATATACAAGACAAAATAACCAAACCTGAGTGTAAATACTTTAATACTTTATGTTTTCTTGTATCTCAGACAATTTTTTTTGAAGTCCAAAGAAAATGATATAATATTATTCTGTAAAAGTAATTCACATATACAAAAGTTGGGTTAATTTTTGTCAGCACGTGTTTGGTGTGTGGTTAATACTGTGTGACTGTGTTATGATAGCGATAGGAAGGATACCATATTGCCTTGTGACTCTCCGCCCTATGTACATATCTATGTCAAGAATGGATTGTGTGCTGCGCCATACTGATACAGGGTGACATTTATGTGGGATGTGTTATTGTTTAAGGTCTCACGAGGGCACTGTTATCAGCAGTCACAGACATCCTTCCAGCAGAAAACTGTTTGTTTATTATCTCAGAGGTCACCAAATGAAGGATAACTTTACACTTATGAGTTATATTGCGCAACATTCATGCTGTGATTAAGACAGCCTTATATAGATATTTCATCACAAAGTATTTGTGGAGATGAGATTATTTTGTGAAATGAACGCATTAAGAAAGCAGCCTTTATCAGTGTTTTTACATGTTCAAGCGCATATAATATGTGATAAAATGCATGGGTAAAATGCATGCGTTAAGGACCAAGAAGCGTGGTAATAGAGTGGTGTCAATATCTGTTGAATAGAATAAACATTATTATCAATCAGAAATGATATGTATATATTTTTGCGGTAAAGGTTTGAGCCACTACAACCAAAATATACCCCCCACGTTGAAAATAACACATCCCCAAAAAGTCTTCCCATTCCATAAGGGTGTAACGAGTAACCCTGTGTGTACAGGCATGTCTCAATAATTACATAAATATCTCGCAGTAATTATATCCACGAGGTCAACATTACCTTAAATCGCTGGAGAACTAGGATCCTACTTAGAAGTTTCCTTAGAGCTGGAGACATTTAATATAATTTGTAAAAAATAACTGAGACTGTTTAGACTTTGTGTGATTTTCAAGAAGTACTATTTTTCTATTCCTGTTGTAAGTTAGTTTATAGACATAGAAATGGTCTTGGTGCTTTATACTGGTAGTAGTAGATATTTATGTGTGTGTATTATTTGTTCCCAGCCATCCCAGATTACAGCAATCAGTGGGCACCCTCCTACCAGTTTCACCACTAATCAAAACGGTAGGATATCATGTCAGGCCAGGCAAAAAAACATGGCAAACATGAAATGCTACCCTGGGCATAAGCTATGTTTTATGAATAGATTAACTTATTGAGGCTTACCCTAGGGTGTTAGGTGTAAAGACAACAAGTATGAGGGTGTGGGGTCATCTTAGTCACCCCCAGGGTCTTTAACTCTACCTCTCCTATCTCCTACCACACAGGGTTTCTAATCGAATGTGCCAAAACACCATTTATCACCACTGTATTGAACCAGTATTTCATATCTTATTGATTATAAAGAGGTGCTCCATGTAGAACAGGGCGCTTTTTATTATGTATTAAAGTACAATAATGGAAAAAAATCAGGATCGGTGGGAATCATTAAAATGATACTATTTTTGACATTCCTCATAATTTTCTTTGGAGATAAAACTTGATCACTAGAAATTCCGTGGGTTCTATTGGAAGTTTATAAGATACTTTAGCTACGTCATATGATGCTTTGATCATCTTCCTTGGAATAAACATGTCTGATTATGATATAAACGATCTCTTCAAACAATGAGAAACTCCTAATAGGGGGCGCCCATAGTGAAATTATCAACAGGCAATTCCGCACTCTCAGAATCTCAAGTAATAAGTGAATTTATATTGAGATGACAATACTGGTCAAGAACATGAATGAAATCTAGAGAAAAAGTTGTATTGGAAGATATTAATCCAGTAATTAAGCACAGCTCCAAATGCAACGTTCTTTCGTGATCTTTCTTGATCAACCCATTTCTTAGATAAATTAATTGACTGAAGTCATGATTTCGTATTGATGAAACTTTCTTGTATATCCAGGATCGTGGTCTGTAGGTGGGCACTTTTTCAATGTTTTCTGTGGCAGAGAACGCAGTAAGTGTGTTTTCATAGTTGAAGGCACAAGACTGTATCAACAAGTACAAAGAGAAGGGATACCTTTCCTAGTGCAGCCAGGTAACTCCTGGTTCCAGCATCATATGTTCCAGCATCAATAGTTTATAGTATGAATATAGCACCAAACTTCATGGCTTATGAAATGGAAGTAACTGGAGTCATATAATCATGTCCCCCCCCCCCCCCGCCAGCTTCTCAGGTCAATAAAATTGCCCTTGTTAGAGAGATCCCACGTGCCTCATAAAAAATACAAATTGATTGCTTGTTTTATAAATATCAACACCTGATCTGATTTTTATGCCAATTGGCACACAGAGCTGTAACTCTTGTGTCATATTTTGTGCTTTCAGAGAATGTTCTACACCAGTAAGATTTTGTATTCCAGATCACTCATGTTCTGAACTACTTTCGTATATCGCCCATGCTAAACATACATTTAAATAATACTATGATAAATATAATATATTGATAATATTTGATCAAATAGTGCTTTCATCAGTGAAATATGTAAAGAGATATCTTTCTCATACTATTAATGTATTTAAATATGACAGTAGTCCTCCCCGTGCACGAACAGAATAGATTTCCAAAATAATTTATATTTATAGAAAGATCTCCATTAAGACATCATCCATTCAAAACAAGATCATCAAGATGTCAGCCCTCGGAAACATTAACATTTCATTTATGTTATATCAGAGGATGTGCACATGTCGCGTGACTCTATTTAAGCCGTGACCTTTGCACCTGTGGTCTTAAGATCTCGTTGTAGCCTCGATGATGAGGAGAGTTACAGACACATTGCCGCGGGGCAGGATGGGTAGACCACATATCATAACTATGTGTTGGGTGTTGTGCTTTCACTGTCTTGTGTCAGCAGGGAGTGAGGTAAATCAAGACTGACATATGGGAACCCAAATGATCATTTGGAATGTGGTAAATGACTAAAAACCACTCCCATTCGTAATTAGGTCTGACGCATATCATCTGCCAACTTTATTTTAAGTGGGTGAAATCATTTTATAGTATATAAGTTTCCTTTATTAAATTTGTAGACTGTACATTCATTCTTGTGAAAATCGTGTGATAATTTGCATAGATTTTCTTTTTACACGAAACGTACTAAAGCTAAACTGTCTTTCTACACTTAAATAAGGTGCAGATGACTCAGAGACCAGTAAATGGAACCTTGAGAAGTCATGATAGCCTTGCATGATGAATCTATGCATAGATTTTCTTTTTACACGAAACGTACTAAAGCTAAACTGTCTTTCTACACTTAAATAAGGTGCAGATGACTCAGAGACCAGTAAATGGAACCTTGAGAAGTCATGATAGCCTTGCATGATGAATCTATGTGTTACATAACACTTCTATCTGTAGGCTGATAACCACACACACATCTGTTATTCCGTAGATAACCATACCATTCTCCCTTGTCGGTTCTGCTCATCTTGCCCACTATATTCCAGCAATGAAAGTCAGTTCCTTCTCAGCAATACTAGTGGTTGTAGTTATGGGAAGCGCACTTACTCATAGAGTGAAATATACTTTTTTAAAGCCACTTGTAGATATATTATCAGATACAACCATGAAAATGTCTTACAATGCTTAATTCAGCAAAATAAAATATGCTCTGTGAGGACTTGGCAAATAATTAAGACATTGCCAAGTGAAGACAGTCGGGAGCCAGAAGTCAGAACTGTTTATACTCCCAGTCATACCAGGCAGTCACCTCAAGCTTGCATACAAAACTACAAAATGTGCTGTGGTGTGCAGTATTTCAATTGTGATATAGTGATTTATTTATATGTGTGTATTTGAAATGTTATTCTTGTTTACCCCTTTTAGATGATTAATATATTATGGTGACACATTACCTCAAAATTAAAACATATAACATCTGCTGCAAGGATATTTTAAAGATATTTCAGAAGTGAACATCTCTTTAGACACTATAAAAACTGATAAATTAACTGGATAATTTGTACCAATTCATTTGCTAAGTATATTGTGTGATAAAATGAAACAATGCCTTCCCTAATGCAAATGGAATTCTTTCATTGCATTTTCTCTGTGGTAAATCACAAATAATTGTGTAATATTGATCTCCGTATCTTATATTAATTTAAATTGGCCTTCTCTGTGTTGAGGTACAGACGTTATATTACGATGGGAAGATGGGAATTAAAACAACAAAGGTATATGCCAACATTGAAAAGCGTTGTTCCTCTCTACATCTTAAAATAAGGTGATCCTTGAGGGAGGTATGTTTGCTTATCTCCTAGCTGGGGCCGCTTTTTTAAAGCTCAGAGCCCTCCGCATAACGTAACATGATTGTGCAGGCTTAACGTCCCGATCAGAAAGATTTCTACATTTTTATGATGTTTTTACTAATCTTCTCTCTATCTTGTTGCCAGAAATGCAAGACAGTTTAAGTTTTGAGTTTCATGAACATTGATTTTGATTCAATCTTAAAGGACAATGAAATATTGAAAACGTTTTAACACTAAATATTACAATTTTCTTTTTATAAACAATCGTCTCAGTTCAACCTCGGATAAGATATACCGATTGGCAATATATTTTATATGAATTACTTAATATATTAAAAGCATACTACTGATATATTGATTAAGATAGAGAAAACAAGTCTAAAGCATTTCAAAATATTATCAGACCCACTGATAAAATGAAATACTATTTTTTATATTTTTGTTTATTTTAGAATATGAATGTTTGTCAACACACTACAAAATCAAACGGTTCTATCCTGTTTTCTTCCTGACTACAATTAGCATAATTAGGGGCTACCACTAGACAAGAGAGCGAGCTTGTAGCTCCCGGCAAGACAGCGATAATTTGTCTTATCAGCGGGCATATCAGCAGCACCTCGGGTCAAGGTGAAGGTCATATCTAGGAACGTACATATCATGCTAGGTAAAATATCAATTAATCTCTTAAATTGTAAGTTTACAACAAAAACATACATGTATATCAACACCATGAATTTAATCAGAGCATGGCCGGTCAAACTGATATTTTAACTCACACATAAGGAAGGTTATACGCATAGTAAAACAAGGCTTCTTTACAATTACCAACCAATATAGCCAAGTTTGAGATATATAGCTGAGATCGATTATTACTGCTCTCAGGATATAGGGAGGGTGGGTACCTTTTGTATGTCGCAAACACCGACATGTATAATGTTACTATCTGTATCAACTGTTATCAGATATATACTGGTATCAGAAATACATGAGCCCCTTACCCTTCCCAAATAATATCCCACCTGCGTACACGGAGATACAAGTATATCTGCAGGTGACAATTTATTGCTGCAAGGTACAGTGTCGAGGTGTCATCATTAATATGTGAGTGATATAAACATTGCAGTCGCGCATGCGCACTCGAAGTTCATATAGACCTCCTGGGCAGGTGCAGACGACACTCTGTGTCCTTGGCTGTTTGTAACACTTCCCGGAAGCTTACCAACCATACCACCAAACTGTCAGAATGCTTAATCAGTTTGGGCATAAAGTAAAATGTGCCCAAAAGTGAATGTACAGATAAATTAAAATGGATTATCATTTCCAACAAGGAATGTTCCACGAATGACAAACAAAATGGATAAATTAGATAAGAGAAGAAAAAATACCCTGGAATTTCTTATTAAGGTGGCAATTATTTTTTCGGCGTTCTTTACTATTCACGGTAAGTTGGTCTTATCTGATATTATCTATGATAAGTCAATATACCTAAAATATCCTGTCAAAATTTGAAATTCATTCATAACATTCCTCATAATATTCTTACTGTGACTTGTATTTCACAAACATTGAAAATTTGGATGGAAGAGGTCATGAGATATGTTCTGAGGATCGGCGTGAAATACGAATATTAAAGTAAAAACATAATGAAATGCATAAAACAATCTATCACCATGATTGATGTAATGAAAAGAATTGAGATGAATAAAAATGCATTCTATAATCTTTCAATATATTCACAAGTGATGCGTAATGGGAATATGTATTCATTGGAATATGTCGTGAGATACATTTCTTACATCTGAGGACACATGTGCTTATGAGAGGTTAAAGGGAGTTAACCTCGGTTAGAGAGTCAGCGACTATGGGGGTCGTGTCAAACCCCATAGGGGTAATCCCAGTGTTCAGCTCACTGCCAGACGTCTCCCCTGGCATTAAGAGGGCCAGTAGCGCGGGCCTACTGGTCATTAGAAATTTGAATTTTTTTTTTACTGGTCATTAGAAATTTGAATTTTTTTTTTTCCTCCGAGGAAATCTGTGCCGCGGGTCAATGGCGGTCTCAAACGTACCTTCAATATATCAGGCAGCCTCCTATTTCACATATACACTTCGCATCCAGACTTTGCTCCAACCCATAAACTCATCTTCTCACCCTTAACTCACCCATTCAATTAAGATCCACTCACAATAACTCATACCACTTGGCCTGGATTGCATACTCCAATGATTGGGCTACCATCCAAGTGTTACTGTTATCATGTATTATGTCATCTTAAAATATTTAGCATTTAGCATGTTAACCGAGGTAACCACATCAGATATTTAATTAATTAATATGTATGATTATGTATTGAGTGTGTGTGTAGTTTTCTGGTGTGCAGTGTTTATATGATTAATATGTATGCTTTATAATGATGAAATAAAGCCGTTTTCCAATTATTAATCATAGGAGTGTTATCTCTCTAATGAGAGGTTAAAGGGAGTTAACCTCGGTTAGAGAGTCAGCGACTATGGGGGTCGTGTCAAACCCCATAGGGGTAATCCCAGTGTTCAGCTCACTGCCAGACGTCTCCCCTGGCATTAAGAGGGCCAGTAGCGCGGGCCTACTGGTCATTAGAAATTTGAATTGCCCCCATCCCTGCCCATCAGCTTGGGTAAGGTATTATTGGGCTACCATCCAAGTGTTACTGTTATCATGTATTATGTCATCTTAAAATATTTAGCATTTAGCATGTTAACCGAGGTAACCACATCAGATATTTAATTAATTAATATGTATGATTATGTATTGAGTGTGTGTGTAGTTTTCTGGTGTGCAGTGTTTATATGATTAATATGTATGCTTTATAATGATGAAATAAAGCCGTTTTCCAATTATTAATCATAGGAGTGTTATCTCTCTAATCACGGTAATCACCTGAGCTAATGTTTACATGGTATATATACTGCCACAGGTATTTGTGGAATATGACATAAAATGTAGAGACTTTACATTGTACGCATGTATATTGACGACCCCATTTATCACTGGTTTTGAGGAATCTCGTCCACGGTGTGTTTTCACATACCACGAGAGGGCGCTGTCATTTGAACTAATCACATGACTGATGTAGAAGATCGATTCGCTTGATTACAGCGGCACGCTGCTGTCTCCTCTTCATCATTAAATTAATATTGTAATATATGCTAAACCTTTATCAGGATAGAATCAGACTTAAAATAAATGAATACATCTATTGAATAATCTAAATCAAATTACAAATAAACCCTCAGTTGAAACCTAACCAGGTTATAAATGATATTCGACATCGACTTGACTTTTTTATAACATTCGATTGATCTTTGATAACCCATACATTTTCTTATAACGCAAACAAGCATATGAAATCCCAATGCCAAGAAAGAAATATGGATTTGGATATTTTGAAAAATAGGCATTTGATGTGAAGTGGAATATGGAATTGAGTAGATGTAAGTGGTCAGTTATGCACATGGTAGACAGAGGCTTGCAACTTGTCAAGTGTTGAAGCTGGTTGAAGGTTTTGTATTTCAGACCTTTGTGTGAAGGGCGTGAAACATACATCACAACTGTCGTATTGGCATGAACACAGCTGAAAGATGTTGTTGGCTTATGTTGAAAGAAAGGTGATGAAATATGGACTCTTGGCTAAATGTAATCATACAAAGATGAGCAGAAAACCAGGGACACGATCAGAATACACTTCAGGGTGGTAAGATAGTCCCCCTCTGTGGAAAGTTCGCCCCTTCTCCGCAGAGAACATATTGAGTCTACTTGGTGCTTATGAAAAAGTTAAAATCAAAATTCCATTCCATGTAAACAATCTGGCTCAGCTGACAAACATGTCGGCATGCACTTCGAAACCTTACAATCATATAGATTTCCAACCATCATCAATATTGAAAAAACAGCAGAGCTTGCCCGGCACTGAACAATGTGAATAAACATTAAGTTTGAGCAGCTAAATTGGCATTTGAATTTTGAACCAGTATATTAAAGTGTGTATGAATTTAGTAGTATTATGTCATTTCATCATGATTTGAAAAAAAATCATTGAAACCACATCTCGTTTTGTTATTCCAAAAGTCGTCAACGTCGAATATTTAAATATTTGATTTCTATATCGGATTTTACGAATTAAGTAATGGAATTCATACTTGGCTTTTGACATGTTGATTGACAGGACGCCCAAGAGGTCAATATCAAAGCTTCTGAGGTCAAGTGACTGGTTGAAGGAGCACCAGGTGGAACTGATATCGTGCTCAACAGCTACATCTTGGGCGTACATATCTAAATTCTAGCGTTATCTGTGGACAAAAAATCCTGTAGTAAGAAAATAAATTAAATAAGAATATTAACTGGAAGTTTTTTGGAAGGGGAGGGGACGAGGTAGATTGTTCTTTGTCTTATCATAGGAATAAATTCTTAGGGAGGTTGTTATGTGGCTCTGGCAATTGCGAATAGTACCAACTCCAATCTTGCAACGATATAGTCGTTAAAGTTGATTGGATCGCGGTGGGATCAAATGAAACTCGCACCTGGATCCAGTAAAAAGCGCACTCAAAGTGGAAATGACATTCACATTTCAATGAGATAAGATTAGTGTATATACCATAGATTTAGTATAGTTTAAATTAGTATTTTGACTACGAACGATGTGTATGTTTGAAGAGAAGTGATTTCTGAGCAGATACAGAGTTTCTCCTAATGGACCGGTCACGCCATGGTTGGTGATTACGCGTGATCTATGGTTGCCTGGGATACGTTGCCTCGCTGACAGACTCCACAAACGACCTACAATCCCAAGCAAATCTATGCATTTTCGGTCAGGAATTCACCTTGTAAGATATGCAAAATGGGGCCAAAGATTGGTTTTAGAGCTGGGCACATATGGTTCTAGTTTGGCAAGTATACAATCAGATCAAGCCAGTTTCGTTTACACTTACAATGTACAGGGCAGACAACCAGCGAGGAATTCCTTTATCATAGATTGACCAGCAACTTTCCCGCTGATTTATAAGCAAGAAAATAACATATTGACCTCCTCAAACCGCACCTGTGAGGAAGGACCAAAATGGAAAATCTAATTAATCTTGTGATGTACTGGCTATGTGAAATGGGTCAGGCATCATTTGCATCTAATATACAACCAGATGCTAAATTTGCAAGAATGTGTTCTCCACAAATGCTACATTTGTATCTACTATTGCTGGCATTCTATTATCGTATATTTGAGAACTGGTAATCAAATAAAACCAATATCCATTTACACGAAGAAAGATTTATGAACTTGAATGTACATCGAAAAAATTGAAACTTTGAGTTCAGCTCACATGAGAAGTAGGATTAGTCAATCATGGTTGAGGAAAAGTAGTTTTTATGGCATTGCATACATAAGTAAACACTCCTCTTTGCGTTTGTATAAATAGACGGTAAAATAGTGCTTTGCCCAAAGACATCCATGCCCCACCAGCAGAGAGCACTGCGGGTTGCCATTTACACATGCAAGTCAAATCAGCCTCTGTGGCAAAAAGAATGTGATATATTGCCATACTATACGATAGAGAATATGGAACGCCCGAAGACAGAAAGGTTAGGTTGCCAGAGCTGAGCTTCTGGGGTGATCACCCTGGTCAAGCCAGGACCTATTTCTCACGTATTATCGCCCCTCGCTTATGGTTCCTTATCTTCTCTGTCATAATGGATGTTCTAGCTTGTTAACACCTCGTGCTCGATGATAAACTGACTTGTCATTAGTCATGTCCCACATGACGTTAATGTAAATTCTATGGACACAGGTTATAGAGACTTGCCATAAAGCTTTCATATCCTCCATAGATCTCCAAGGAATTCTCTCAAGTTCTGAATCTGACTCGCTTTGATATTTTTATCGTTTAGTCTGGAATGATTTTGTTCACATTTCTCTGTGGACAAAAAACGTTTAACTTGTGTAATTTTAGGTCTACCTTCATCATAAATTATTTTGATCAAATAAAACTTGTCTTATCTTATTTGATATCATTTTATCTTATTTTATCTTATTTTATCTTATCGTTCATAGATAAGTAAAATTAATCCCCGAATTATTATCAACCAATTACAGCATCCTTAAAAAACAAACTTTGGAAGGGAATACAGAAGTGATGAAATGTGTTAATCTAATCTCTACCCTCATTACCCACCAATCAATAGAACTCATTTCTTATCTTTATTCCTTAATATATTTAAATTATGCCCTTTCCTAGTGTAAAAGTTCATACATGCAGCCAGAAGTAGTAATCATGGTAATGTCTTAAGGAATCACATAGTAATCCGAGAAATGTCTCTCAAGTTAAGAATGAGTAATGAGTAACCTTACTATCACGCATTTTCTCTCAAGTTAAGAATGAGTAATGCCTACAAATAACCTTACTATCACGCATTTTCTCTCAAGTTAAGAATGAGTAATGCCTACAAATAACCTTACTATCACGCATTTTATCCAATGCTTATTAATTATGTGGCTGATATATCTTCTGTTGATAACACGTTATGAATATTAGATATGTATGTCTCATGGTGTATCTGATGATCAATTCCTTGTTGACTTACTCTGGTCTGGTTAAGAAGAGAAGGCGACATTTTACAAGTTTTATCCAGGGCCATGGGGTTGGGTTATATAGGGACATGATTCATATACAACAGTGGATTCACAACCAGTCATCTTAAAGTTAGGCTGTAGTGTCCCAAAAGCAGGCCAAGTATACCAAAGATTGTGAGGAACGAGAATTTCAAGACCTATCCACATAAAGGTTGTTAGTCTCGGGTGTTTTCCATTGTATGAACTCATACAGTAATCCCACATACCGACCTGCCACCTTGGGATAGCGGGACTCTTTGATGTATAAATGAAACACAGGTGTGGAGAAGTTACAGGTGTTTCAAGTGTAGATGCATATTGTTTTTTCCTGCTGTAACATCTCATGCATATAATGTATGTGAAAAATATCAAGTGTGCCAAAAATATGTTTAATAAGTATTGAAACATATTCCTGTGTTGTTATAGATATACAGGAATCAAATTTAGGTATAAAATATGGAAAGTATTTGTATGATATAATATACATGTATATGATAAAGTATAGTATGTTTATAGTATAAGTATATTGTACATTGCTTACATCGCTCCACATATCTTGTGATGAGTTCATGTTCAACACTTTTGATATTTGTGAGCAAAGGTCAACAGCCTGATTTTTAACTACCAATACAAATCTCGATATAGAGAGGAACCTATGCCCAACTGGACCATGTAATTAAGGTACGTGTCCAATGTTTGACTTGGCAATATCTCAGGGTTATTCTATGATTTTTTTTTACTTTTCATGAGACCCATTCTTAGGTTGACAAAATTTGATGTAAAGTCATTCTAGATGCAGGATTTGAAGTCAGGATATGTAAATTTATGGGTAACACGTTTTCCAGTTGACTGTTAACATCCCTTATGAATCTTTTTTATGCTGTGAAGGTCCATTTCTTGAAGAAGGGGCTGTAACTCAGTCAAATTATCCAGTAGACACCGCAAGACCTTGTTAATATCACACGGAATTTTGAGTCTATATGTAGTGGTTTGATCGACATTGCAGGATACATTTTGGCGAAGGATCCTGTGCTAACAGAATCATGTGTAAACTTCCTCTCTGCTTTTAAACATATTTCAGTAATAAGTGATATCCTTTATTTGTTTGACCTTCCATGGCTAAAATATGAGGTAACAGTCACATATATTGTGAAATTGAGTTAGTATCACATGCAAGGCGGATTAGCCACTTTATTGTGAGCTTCAGATAATGGTATACTCATGTTTATATGTCAACTGACAAAGTGAAATATTAAATATAAAAAATCGAAATAGAGGATGCATGATAATTCTCCTCAACCAGAAAATATAAAATTAAACAATCAGTTACTGTTTCCATACTCTCTGTTAAATTATTTTCATAAAATGCCCTATTTTCAAAAAGCGGTTCAAATGCCATCTATTAACAAACAAAACATCTATCAGTCTACTTGTAAAGAAAACGGTTATATTCAATATCCATAGCACAAATCAGAAACCATTAATCATATTCACGATTTATATGTGTCTTGTTAAATGCTTGAAACAGTCCCCCCCCCCCCCAAAAAAAAAAACAAACAAACAAACAAATAATCAAATATATTAATCTCACTACTGAAATCATTGTACGATCATCAGCACAGGAAACTGGTTTCATGGCATTATTTTGTGCGCCCGTGGTCTGCCGCCATGACATTTGTGTTGGCGAACAAGACAATATCAATCCTCATGTACAAGCCTCGCGTTGATAACCTCATGACCTTGAAGCCATGTTATCCCAACTTACAGGACGCGGGGTGACAGATTTGCTGATATCAAAGAAAGTGTAACAAATTAGCTTATTGAGGTATACAGTGGCAGACAAATGTCACATGTAACTTAATAATGTTTGGGAGTCGTTAATATACAGGATGTTGATTGACAATACATTTATATATAGTTTAGCAGGTCATAAAACTTTGCAATGTGATGAACAAAAGGTAAATTATTGAAATGTTTTTATTTAGTACAACTTTTTAAGCTTGCCTTAGAAAACCCAGCCTGTATACATGTGAGAATATTGGATAGATCATGGACCATTAATCATTCAGGGGATGTGTGGAAGAAATTATAATAAAAAAGCTGAAACTCTTCTTTGATAAAGTGTATTGAAATTGGGCTCTCGTGGGAAAGAGAGAACGTCCCTGCAAGATGTCCTTATTTTAAATATTACAGTTAATACTAAACGTAAACTAACACTTCCTTATTTTATACAGATATTGTATCATATAAAGAAGTACCCCGATCCTTATTCCTCAGCACTTGCAATGTTTACCGCAGAGAGGAGCCCAACCCCAGTCTCTGCTTTGCATATATTTCACCGCCTCATTTCCTCGTTGCATTTACATGTATGTTATGTAAACCATCTATCATGCACCACCCCACCATGTTACCCGTATTACACTGGTAATTACCCCCGCCTGACTGGCACGATTCCCACACACACCCTCCCAGAACACACCAGCCTTTCAACTTCCTCTCTGCTGTGTTTATTTATGACTTGGTTTTGCTCTCCCCTCATAATTTTTTGTTTGATAATGACATAAAAACTATAAGTGTAGTGTAAAACCAGGTTGGAGGCACATTAGGCCATGTTACTTGTGTCACTTTTTGTGTTCTGAAAGAAAAGAGTAGTTACATATCCATGTAGCTTGACGTGTTATTCATTTGGGAGAAAATACCAAACTTTTGAAGGAGTCCTCGGTATGCCTCAAAATCTATGATAAAGTGTACACCATCTTTTCATATAAATCATGATCAACAATTTCATCATTGTTTTTATTACCGAGATAGTGTCAAAAAATAAATATATACCTCCAAACATTTCAATACTTTGTAAATAATATTAATTAATTTAAGTAAATATATGTGTGAGATGATTCTACAAATTCCGTAGTCATCGAAGTTGGGATTAAATGTGGCTCAGTTGATAGGACGTCTGCTTAATATTGTTTAGTGGAAATATAGTTTAAATACTGCTGAAAACATCGTCAATACAAACAAACCAAATATCCATAGTAATCTTTCGAGTATAATGTATACGTTGTTCTAAATATTGATAGAAAAGACCAGATGAAGGGTATATGATGGCTGTGGACATTTGGCCCATAAATCTATTTCTCCCCAAGATATCAACTGTGAAAACGTTTAGGGTTCATGTTTTTCTGAATCATTATCACAACAGGAGGCGGAAAGTAAATAAATTTGAAGGAAGAATGTTGCTTCTAAGACGTGTTATTCATTTAGGAGAAAATACCAAACTTTGAAAGGAGTCCTCGGTATGCCTCAAATTTTATAATAAAGTGTACACCATCTTTTCATAAAAATCATGATGAACAATTTCATCATTGTTTGAAGGACGAATGTTGCTTCTAAGAAAAAAAATGCATGAAAATTTGTTATTGCATAAAGTCAGATATTTACCATATTTACCATGGTGGACATCACCTGAAGGGGTTATGATTACAGGAGTTTCTGGTAAATGTAAATCATTTGTCAAAGGGAATGAATTGTAGAAAAATAAGAGAAGAGTGATGAATTAACATCAATTAAAACGAAAACTACAAATGTGTTTTGTTTCCATCCTATCCTTTAATCTGAAATAAATTTGAGGAAACTTGTGGATAGCTTTCTTGGTGTTATTGTTTGCAGTTAGCGGGACGTGCGATGAGAGCACTGAGTTTTCTTGTCAGAATGGAGAGTGTGTATCCCTGGATAGAACCAATAACTCCGTCAACGACTGTGGAGATAACTCCGATGAAGGTAGCAAATCACATCTATATCCTATCATATTATTCTCATAATTCTCAGCTGCAGTATTTTATTTATTTTTTAAGGATATTACTCTTTCTGAATTTTTTTGTGAATAATGACAACAATCTAAATAAAAGTAATCAAACTAAATGTTAAATTGGGCAGAACAATATATCAACCTCTGTATGTTTGAGGTTAATTATTTGATAGAATGTATTGTTTGTTTTATCTATTATTCTATCTATTTGCCGGTATTAGGTCATTCCTCTTTTTTTATTTTGTGATATCATTGCACATCATCCCTATCTTTGTATGTGTTAGAGATATTCTGTAGATGCTGTCATTGCACAGCGATGATTAATATATGAAGCTTGTGTCTATCTGGAATATAACTAATAGCGACGCTTGGAGAATGTTGAAAGTCATAATACTTTATCATATTTACATCTCTCTATTACTTCGATTTTTTTCTCCTTTATATTCCTTTCATTTCTTCTGTTGTCAATCATAACCATAAATTTAAAGTGGTTTCTTTTCAAAATCAGTTTTATTTTGTTTACTATCAAATATATAATGCTTAATTTGTTTAGTGCATTGTCAATGAATATGTCGTATGTTAAAAGCTTTGGCTGGCTGTTTTGCAGTGGCAGTCTTGTGCCGAGCACCACAGTTTTCATGTAAGAATACACGTTGTACACCGATAGACTTCATTCTAGACGGAATTGATGACTGCCTTGACGGAAGTGACGAAGGTACATGCGCTCACGCATGCGCCGTACTGACCCAAGCATGAAAGCTTTGGCAATTTAGATGTAGTTATTTGTGCATTGATGGTGTCATAACACTTTCTTGAGAAAATCAACTGTATATCTATATCTTAACCAACCTTAAGCAATATTATATAATAATATCAAGAATTCTTTTACAAGCTGGCCATTATATTCATAAGATTGCAATAATCTGGTGGGCATGACGTCATCCTTTTATCCATTCTGATTTGAATTGGCCTCTGCCAACATTCTGAATATGACAGAATCATCCATACAAGCATCACATTTCTGTCATGTTTCTGTCATATATAAATACGACTTTCTCTTATATTTACACTCATACAATTCTGAAAAAATATATCTGGTAATAGAGTTATCCAGTATCGTTCACCTCTTGATACACGTCAAGAATAATTTCACTCTTTAGGATTCCAAACATTAAATTGATCTCCGCCTATTTGTATAAAACTACATTTTTCAGTTTCGAACCCCTGTAAGCCCCCCTCATTCACGTGCCCTGAAGAAATAGGCAAGGCACGGTGCAAGCCTCTGCAATGGGTGCTGGACGGGGCTGAAGACTGTGTCAATGGAGCCGATGAAGGTGTGAAACAACAACTACCTTAACCTTCTCTTATATGCACTTGTATGCCTCAATATAGCATCAATCTATTTCTGAATCAGTAAATTGTGGAAAATGGTGTTGGGTCCCGATTACTCACCTTATTATGTATACATAAACTGGCATTAGGATCTTTGCCTATTCTACTAAGTTGGCATATGTTTCTTGTATCTTATATTGTTACGTGAGAGCACTTCAATAGAACATGCACTATTTTTCCTCGTGCATTCCACTACTAATATTGCATGTCGTGACATATTGAGAATAACAGCACTAACATTTTTCCTGCTTCTAGAAAAATTGTTTATTGTTATTGTTTAGAAAGTAAGCATCGTAGTTCTAAGTTAGTTTTTGTGTTGAAGCTTGTTAATATTCTCATGAAGGTGAGTAGAAAACAAATAAACCTCTGTGTATCAATGACAGCCTCGGGTTGGTGCAAACCAGGTGCCTTCTTTTGTTCTAATGGGGAGTGTTCCATCCATGGATGGTACCTGGACGGAGAAGCCGACTGCCATGACAGCTCCGATGAGGGTAAGGCGCATGACCAACTTCCGCTGTGTGCATGCTCCATTTCCGGAACACAGTATAATATATTGTATATGTATCTATTACACACTGGAAATTTGTGGTTGTCCTGTAGCTTCCTGTATTCGTATTTTGCAAATATGATATACAAATTTGCATATGGCATTACCGCCCTATAGATCCCAAAATGGATTTGATTATGATAATACTCTTTGTTGTCCATTAAGATAAGAATATACCTGTGGTAACATCGTATTATAAGAAAACATATTTAGGTCTTATCCTTATGATATGAAAAGTGATTATACCATTCTATTTCAGATTTAAAACTATATATGATTCCATAAACCTGTGTGAATGTAAATAAAAAATATCTATAAAACAGAATTTAAGATTTGTTTCAACAGAAATCGTGAACATCTTTCCTATTAAACTGAACATTACATTTATTATTCATTTATTCCTATATAATATATATATTAACATGGATGATTTGATATAATTCAATACTAATGTGGGATTATGATGGATGGCATATTTCAGCGAAGGTGATAGGCACAGATTGCACGATGATTGCGTCGTGCTGTCACTGTGATCAGTATGTGAGCAACTCAGAATGCAGGCAGGGAGTATGCCAATGCCAGTCAGGATTCTACAACAACACACTGGGAACAGTGTGCACCAGACGTCAGTAGCTTCTCCCTGTATTCAAACATCTGCTTAATATTAATAGCTGTAATATGCTAGTTTATCTGAAATAGATAGCAACATGTAAATAGTAAATCCAAAACGAACCTCTGTTTCCCTTTGCTTCACAGCATTAACCATTGCGAATATCTCAAAGATTCTCATATAGTCGATTACATTTTCTGTTATTTTATTTATTTACTTGCCCCAGACCCGAATTCCTCAATACTCAAATCATGTTTATAGCGGCTTCTTAAAGCTTTCAAACATAAGATATCCGTATGCAAAGCAGTTATCAAAAGCAACGCAGAAATTATTTGTGGTATTTGTTTTGAGAAAGGTTGTTGTTTTGCTATGATGAATTCATACTAGCATTTTTCCAAGGTTGACTTTTATGTTGCAGGAGTCGTAGGGGACAGTTGTGATGTAGCAGCTGACTGTTTTAATGCCTTCTCAGACAGCTCCTGCCAGAACGAATCCTGTACCTGCAACATTGGCCACTATCCAAGCCCAAATAACACCCAATGTATTGCCAGTAAGGACAATCTCATCACTCATTCTTGATTAAGAATAATTCATATTAAAACTGAATACACTTCATTTTACAGATGTTTTTCCTCTTATAAATCCCTTAGTTAAACAATTTCACGTATTGTAAGAGTAGCTATCCTTTGACATAATCAATGTCTATATTAGTGCCAATATTTTAACAAATATGTTACAGATGATCTTGCAAAGAAAAGATGCATTTGATGTGTTGCAGATAAGATAGGGGACAGCTGCTCTGTGAATGAAGATTGTACTTCTGTGATCTCCAATAGTAATTGTAGTCAAGGAGTCTGTGTTTGTAACTCAGGATATTACAGGAGCGACGATATGTCTACATGTGTCAGACGTGAGTTATATCCTTTATTACCGGTCCCGTATATAAGCTTATGTTTGATATGACCAAAAAGTATCTACATTTGAGTGTAAAATATAAAAAAAATTAAGGCAGAATTTTGTCAATCTCAATTAATGTATTTAGAGTACATAAGAATAATGTTTGAATTGAATTGTATTGAACTTTAAACAGATATATGTGCAATGTTCGAATTGAATTAGATATAATATTTCAACATAAATGTTTGCAAATAACATAACATTTTAATTTTGCATATTAACAAGTTTTCCTGGTTTTTATTAACAAGTTTTAAACAAGTTTTTCCCTTTCCATATTTAATCATCAGTGGTGCATGTTTGTCAAAACGCTAATACGTATATATATATAACAAATATATGGATTTGGGTTGCATGCTAACTTGGAGAGAGTGAGTTGGTTTCTGTAGATAGATTGGTATGCCTGGCTATATGAAGGGGGAAATATATAGTATCCAGCATCATCAATTCTGACCCATTTGCTTGGACACAACAAAGCTTTATCTAAAGCTGGTTCATTGGCATGAGGGGTTTGCTAATTGCGGTTGTGGTTTTGTGTAGATCTGTGGAAATGTGAGTATTTTGTGTGTTATCTTACTGCTTTATCGTATTTCAAACAAACTGATCACATATCTGGTTAAACTTAAACTGAGTGTGTGACAAGTGAGAAGTACTTGGTGTTGTGCGCACAATTCTGTGTTTTTGTGTTATTCCCCTTGCATAATATGTATGCAATCTTTTCATCTTGTCTCTTGGTATCTTGGTATATAAGACTTTTAGTTTTAGCTGAACTGACTTTCTACTTTCATCTACTGTCTATCTGTACTTTTGTTTATCTTTTTATCTGTTTATCTGTCTTTCTGTGTTTGAGTGCTGTCTACCTGTCTTTCAGGTAGAATAGGCGACCCTACCTGTTCCCTCCACCAAGACTGTCTCGATGCTGTAATATATAGTATGTGTGACGTAGGCTCTTGCCTCTGCCAGCCTGGCTATGGGGTCAACTCTAACCTTACTGTATGTACTCTCAGAGTCATAGGAGACTCCTGCCTTGTGGACCAAGATTGCTACATGGCTGTGAAGGACAGCGAGTGTTCCAATTCCACTTGTCACTGTGTCTCAGGACAGCAAGTAAACGATACAAGGAATGGGTGCTACCTGAGGAGGATATGGGATGACACCTGCCAGGTAGATGAGGACTGTAATAATGCGGTCACCAACAGCAGTTGTATAGAGGGCGTGTGTGTCTGTAACTCAGGATTCTATCCAAGTGAGAACAACAACACTTGCATACTTCGTCACATTGGAGATTCATGTCACCAAGCATCAGACTGTTTCAACGCAGTCCAAGCAAGCTCCTGTGAGAACCAGATCTGTCACTGTGATTCAGGATACAATTCCAGTGTTGACGGATATCTCTGCATTCTCCGGCGAATTGGGGATTACTGTGATATTAATACAGACTGCTCAGATGCAGTTAACAATAGTGTATGCAGCAATGGCCTCTGTCAGTGTGACTCCGGTTATAGACCTGAAGATGCTGGAGCAGCCTGCCTTCCTAGGATAATTGGCGATACATGTGCAGTTAACGCTGACTGCAGAGATGCTGTTCCTCAGAGCAACTGTGATAACGATACTGATACATGCATCTGTGATACCGGATATTATGCAACAAACAATGGAAGTACCTGCAAATCAAGGCTTATTGGAGACCTGTGTTGGAGAGAAGAAGACTGCTTATTTGCCATAAACAACAGTGAATGTGTGAACCACACTTGTACTTGTTCTGTGGGACATATTGTCTCTGACAGCGCTGAACACTGTCATAAACGTAAGTGTCTTTATGTCATAGAGTTTCACTATGTGCGGCATTGTGTGATGTTAATTAACATCATTGCCTAATCTATGCATCATCATTATCATCATCATCATTTTTGTTTGCGTTGATTTGAAAGACTTGACACCTTTTATTTTAAGAATATGTTTATGCCATACTGACATTTATCCTTTAAACGTTCTTTGAATATTATGTGTTTTCAAAATACCCTAGTCTATTTTATTTCTATTTTTTCAATATTTATTTATATTTTTTCATTTATCAATATTAAATATTTATCACTATGACCTATCGTTTTGATTATTCCCCCTGAAATTGCCAATACAATCACAATTAATGTACA
This sequence comes from Amphiduros pacificus, assembly GCA_949316495.1. Taxonomy (NCBI): domain Eukaryota; kingdom Metazoa; phylum Annelida; class Polychaeta; order Phyllodocida; family Hesionidae; genus Amphiduros; species Amphiduros pacificus. Next base: position 17,277,994 of record OX439002.1, on the reverse strand, counting down.
TCAAGCACATAGTGCTTTAAGAACATGGTATTTTAAGACCCGACAGATCCTTTTAATAGTCATAACAGTGAGGAAACTAAAATGATGACCTCATGACCAAAATAGCATATGTAATAATTGATGCTTTTGTTGATGGACGTGCATTAGGACAAACAAACACTCATGAGATGTATTAATGACTTCCGTCGATTTTTTTTAGTTTGTGAAGTATGTCTCCCATAATTTGCTAAATTACCCTCTGAATGCAATTTTCGAAACACGAATCATCACTATCTCTTATCATTCTTTTCATACCATTAAATTTGCTCTGATTTAATAATGATTCGAGTGTTTACGATACATGACTTACATTATTTCATTATAACAATGTTTTCCAAGTGGATGTAATGAAAGTGTTCTCCAAAATGATAAATAATTGTTATGTGATAACAATTAACAATGCAATAGAATATAATATAGTTACTTTTTCAATATTTGATTCTGTAATATAAATTAACAATATTTTAGTTTCAAGTGGCATATTTATTGTCATGTTTTGTGCATATCTCATTGTTTTGTGTTGTACGTCTAATTTATAGGTCAGATTGGGGACACTTGTTACACTAACCAAGACTGTCATCATGCAGTATACAACAGTCATTGTTTGAATGGACAGTGTTCCTGTGATCTGGGATTTCACCCATCAAATGACAATACATCATGCTCATTACGTAAAATTGGTGATCCCACTTGCCTCCATCATCAGGACTGCCATAGTGCAGTTACTAACAGTTTCTGCTGGAATCAAACGTGTACTTGTGATACGGGGTACATTCCACACGATGAAAATACAAATTGCGAACTCTTCAGGATAGGAGATTCTGGATGTTCAACCAATGTAGAGTGTCTGATAGCTGTCAATCATAGTGAGTGCTCATCTGATAGTAAATGTGTGTGCAGCCTTGGATATCATGACACAACCAATGGCACACTATGCAAGCTGAGGAAAATAGGTGATAATACGTGTGAAGTAGACCAGGACTGCTCGGCAGCTATCTTCAACAGTGAGTGCCAAGCCGGGATGTGTAGCTGTCAGTCTGGATATCAAGTTAATGCAGCTTATGACAGCTGTATCCTGAGGAAAATCGGGGATGCAACATGTAAACAGGATTCAGACTGCAGTGATGCTGTTGATAAAAGTGAATGTTTGAATTTGACCTGCTCTTGTAAGTCTGGGTACAAAGTAGTCAACAACAATACAGAGTGTATTTTGCGCCTCCTAGATGACCTGTGTGACGTTGACACTGATTGCATTGACGCCATCAACAGCAGCACTTGCCACCTTCAGTCATGTGCCTGCCAAACAGGTTACCACTCACCTAACTCCTCAATATGCCTCAAAAGTAAGTTGCACAACATGGCTAAAATAGCTCATATCATTGTTATTTCATCAACATTCATTTTACGTTTCATTTTCTTTAATAATTGGTCAAAGGACCCTCGTGTATTGAACCTCATGTGTCATGCTGCGGTAAAACATAATGAAAACCATTTTTAGAAGTAGGAATTGAAATTATCATATTGATAAAAGGCATGTTTATGCATTATCAACAGAACCTGAGAGCAGAATAATCAAAGTTTTGAGTTTATTTCCATCCTTATTTTCATCTAAAAGCATGTCATCACATCCATATGCTTACGATGATATTCATTTGTCTCATGCATTAATCAAACTTCACTGATTGTACCGAAGCTATCAACAGCAACACATGCCACCTTCAGACATGTGCCTATCAAACATGTTACCAATCACCTAACACCATAATGTGCCTCAAATATAAGTTAAATAACATGTTTAATCTAGCTCATATTATCGTGATTTCATCATCATTCTTTTAACTAAGTTTAAGGTCTGAGAGCTTCACATATTAAGGTTTATCACTGCGACACAGAACTTTCAGAACTGCGCGCTCATTGAGTTTGAATTGACAACACAACTTTTATTGTGTACAGTTTGGGAAAGATTGGTTTATTTCTGTTTTTATTACCATCTAACAAAATGGCACAGCATTCATATGCTTGTGAGCTTCACTTGTTCACTTGATATATCAACCATTTTCGTCTCGAACCTTGCAAGCAATCTTCGTATGTCAAGAATATTGAAACATCATTATGACAGTGCTTCAGATATATGGATTATTCCATGAATTTTAATTATACTAGATGTTATAGTAATCCATCCACAAACACTAAACATTGATACCTTGATTGTTATGCGTTATATCATTACAGAGACAACAAACTTAAATTTAGATATAAGGTTTTCATTAAAAGGCCCAGAGTGTTTTCTCTCTCTAAGAATATAATGAACAACTTTTCACGAAAATGACTAATTTTTTGCATTGCTTAGATATTAGTAAATTAAGATTGTCGGAAAGAGATAAAGGACGAAGCTGCATAAGACGATTTAAACAACGATCGCAGTTCCGACCAAAGATTGTCAGAAAGCATAGCAAGGATTTGATATTTTAGCAAGGTTATGATATTTTTGGCAGAATTTGATTCTACAAAGATTTAAAAGTAGGATTCTGTCCCAAGTCTTACAGATAGGTCCACATAGCTCGCGGTTTGCATTACTGAAGTCATGGGCCTCAAATGAACCTGAGAATTCCTGACTTTGCCCCCTGCAGATATAAACTTCGAAATGAATCTATATCTTCAGAAAATATGCAGGATATGTAGAGTTTTTCAAACAGCAGACCACACAAGCATACCCACAAATATATAAATTTACCAAAATATAGACACCTTGTCAATGTTTTTACAACAGCTATTGTGTGATCAAAAACACACGAGGAAATGATGTATGTGTTATTGAAAAATAACAGTAAATGTCTCCAAGTTGTTATGGATGAATAACCAAAGGAAATAACGATGACAATGTGGATATGATACGGAATCAATGCTTTTGACATTTGAGAAAAAAAGTCTTGATGAATTTGGAAATCGCTTTGCAACCGGAAGTGTTTATCCTGGAAGTGTAGCAGAGCTGCAGGTGGAAATGAATACCCGGAAAAGAGGTAGCAGATATGGATCACCATGTGCAAGTGATAAACCTGGCCATGGGTCATGGAAAGCAAAACATGAAGGAAGGAGTGAGAAAGCAAATAGGCAGGTCTCGTATGTCTGTGATTGTACATAGCCCTTTGGATACTTCACAAGCCTGTTTCATCTGTCTTACCACAGTAATCTCTGCCAACAGGTACCTATTCTTATTTCTTACACCAGTTCAACTATTGCCTCTTTTCTCCTTACCCTTATTTCTTGATACGTATAATATGATCTAACAGATGAAATATGTATGCTCAATAGGAGCCTGAGCCAAAACATATATACAACACATATATGAATATATATATATATATATATATGAAACCTGTACATGTGCAACATAAATTATTGGATACCATGTACGCTTATCTATATTTCTACTTTGCATGTTTGATTTAATATAAGTCCTAACTGAATTATAATACACAGTAACACACACTAATTAGCTTCTTACAACAATAATTGCCGAGCAATAATAAACCTACACTATATATTCTGACCAACAGAATAACGCAAATAACAGATAACTGCTTTATTTTTACAATAACAAAAAAGCATTGCGAGAGTACTCAGCTGAAAAGAAGCTCAGATATATTTATGATTTCAGGAAAGATTAGTGAGACCTGTGTCTTACAAACTGACTGTTTCCGTGCGGTTAAACATAGCCACTGTGCGCGCAACCGCGCATGCCAATGTGACTATGGATACATAGTGGACGATGGTGGTGCCACCTGCCGTCTGAGAGAAATAGGAGATTCATGTCATGTGACAGATGAGTGCCTTTTCTCTATCGAGGAAACAGTCTGCCATGATGACGCCTGCCTGTGTCTCCCAGGCATGATGTCTATAAATGAAAATACGGGGTGTCGACTAAGAGTTATAGGAAATCCCTGCATTGAGGATAAAGACTGTTGGTCAGCAGTGGAATTTACAAGGTGTAGTCATAAAAAGTGTACATGTGAAGCAGGATATGAGAGGAGTCCAAACAGAACAGAATGTTGGTCAACCTTGGATGCAGAGAAGATCACCATCCTGGCATTCTCCACCTTTTTGCTGATTGGATTAGTATTTGTTAATGTTGTGCTGGTGGTATGGATTTGCTATAAGTTTGTTCCATGCTTCAAGACACTCCCTGGTATCAAAACCATTGCTGTGTGAAAAATGAAAGGTGATTAACTAATCACCATATAATGATACTGCAACATGCAAAATCTAAAATGATGTGTTTCAGTCGGTTGATAATCTGATGTATTGTTTAAATGAAAGTGTGACTGTAGTAAATTGTTAGATATGTGGACTTGGTAAAAAATGAAATCAACAAATAAAATTAGTATTTTGATGTTGAAATATGTTATGGTTGTCAAATAATGTTTCCCGACAGCAGTGGAAAACTTAATATCCAAGCATTACCCGAAGATAATATCCAAGCATTACCCGAAGAATATTTAATTCGCCATTCATTATGACGCATAATCATTATTTTCATGATCATTATTTCCATATTGAAGCAATTACTCAATTCGCAGAATATATATATCCATTATTGTTTATCATCAGTAAATTAATGTTATTTTGGAATATGTTTATGTAAGTATGAATTCTTATATTTATTATATTATACCTCATTATGTTATTGGAATTCAATATTTAAGATATATATAAATATATATTTCAACGATAAAACTGGGAATATTTAGAAAAGACAAAGAAACATTGAATTAATTACTTTAAAGAATTTTAAGATATCTAAATATAAGATGGAAAAAATGTCTATTTATAATTTGAGATATATTTGTATGTTTTAATCTCTATATAAATACATGCGTATATAATATTATAAGGACTATAATGATGGTTTACATCTATTGCAGGAAAAATAGGTGATTCGCCTTGTGAATATGGTGTAGACTGTTGGGCTGCTGTACCCTTCAGCCATTGTGATCTGGACGATAAAACCTGTCACTGTGACTCTGGCTTCTACACTACACTTGACAATACAACATGTACACCAAGTAAGGAACTCTATTTACCATTGTAGCTCTTTGACCAAACATGTCTCTTTGCGTCGCTATTTGATCGAGGGCAGAACTATAACTTTGATTTTATTGTTCTCATGCCTTTTGTTGTGCCTTCTCATGTGCAACACAACTGGTTGTCACAGGTCATACCAAACGCAATAAAGATACTTGTAATTTTTATTTTGATGTGTGGGGAGTAACTGGCTGATATTATAAATGCGGCCTATCTAAATTGACCTATAACTGTGAGTATAAAAAGGTCTCGTATACGAGGTTAATGATCTGTTACTGTTTAATAGGACGTGTTGGAGATAAATGTCAAGTGGCGCCAGACTGTGCCTCTGTCGTTAACAACTCATTCTGTGATAATACTACTTGCGCATGCGTGTCGGGATATGCTGCCCAGGATGACTACACAACGTGTGATAAACGTGGGTTCAAATTTCTAAATAAATTTTCACTCATCACGTAGTTATATATTATAACAAACCAAAGAGCGTTTTCAGATTTTTATTAGTCAATGTCTTGTATGTATTTAAATTCAAGAACAGTAATCATGGTAATGATCTTACCCTTTTATTTTGGGCCCTGATATTTTCTTATGTTTGTCTTCAGGTATGATAGGCAGTAATTGCAGTGTGGATGCAGACTGCTATGATGCTGTAGATAACAGTACATGTGACCATCTGCGCATGCTCTGTGAGTGTAACTATGGCTTCCGCTCTGCTCACAATGCCACAGTCTGTCTTCCCAGTAAGTATACATTCAATGTTAAGTCTGTCGGGGCATAATATAGACAAAAATAGATTTGTTTATATATACTACAAACATAGAATACCGCCACATATGGTGTGATTTGGTATTTGACCCGAAGCATCTACAAAGCTCTTATATTTTCTGATCATATAATTCACTACTTAAGAAGATATTCCGAATCATCCTCATTTTGAGGGCTTTCATAAGAATTCCGTATGATGTTTTAAAAGAAATATTTTAAATGTGATTTGGAAACAAATAACAATAACGGCCATATATGTATAAAACCGTGATATGGGGCTTAGATGATTTCAAGCACAATATATTTCTAAAATGTGACCATGCCTAATCAATGGACCAATAATTATGGTACTGATTATCATAAAGTGGTAATTGCAATTTCTAATAGGACCACGGTTGCGGCCATACATCCAACCAAGTATGATTTCTCCTATATGGTGTAATGGGAGTCAAAACTACTTGCCCCTTGAAGAAGATGATGTGTACTGTCATAATATGAGTACCAATACCCAATGTGTCCAAGTGGCGGACCACAAGATATGCATGTGCAAAGGAGGATATGCCAAGAAAGGTCCTCAGCAGCCATGTACACGTATGTAAAATATATTATTACCCTAAACTAAATCAATATATCCAACCTGAAATTCAGTTAGGCATATTTAAATATTTTGAATAAGACCTCCTGAATTAACTCAAATAAAAGCAAAAAAACCTTCAATTTTGGGGGATCGTCTTATACACGAGTCGTCTTATATTCGAGTAAATACGGTAGTATAAATTTCACTCATATAATTCCCTGGGACTGTATTTAACAGGAGCACGATCGTGGTTGGTGTCGCTGCGGCTGCTGCAGATCGCCGGGGAGTATGATTTATTTGACCTGATGTACGACTCCAGACTTAATGATTCCAGCAGTGAAGAATATCAGGATATGACCACCAGGATTACACTTGCCGGGGTTGGTGTTAAACACATTTGGTTGTTGGGAGAAGTATTTACATCCGATAATGCCATGGACTGAAAGTTAATTTTAATTATAGTACTGAAAGTTAATTTTAATTATAGTACTGAGAGGTAATTTTCACCTAACCTGAAGTCCATTGAAGAAGCCGAGTGTTGCTTTGTGTTCCAGTGGCACGCTTGAATTTGATCTGATACATTATTTTTAAAAAAGACTACAAAACTTCATAGATATACATGGCTGTAATATTACACCTTATGTTTTATTTGGTCATTGGCAAAGTAAATTTGCCACTTGCGAGGTAAATTGGCCACTGGCAAGGTAAATTGGCCATTTACAAGGTAAACTTCCAGATAGCATATGTGAAAATAGTTTGAATATTTGATTTTTTACCAGATAATCTTATTTCCCATTTAATTTTCAGCTTGACGATATTTTCTCAAAGTCAGAAATTGGAGATTTATATCTGGAAAGTAGACTTTATAATTTTTCTGATCCATATCCAGAGGAAGGCATTTTGGTGGATATCCTGATAAATGTCAGTCTCAACTCATCTCTGACCCTCAGTGACCTCATTGGTGTATTGCAGAACAGTCTTAATCAGTGAGTCGGCAGTCACTAACACATCTTCCCTAAATAAAAAAGTCTATGACTCCAAGGATTTTTCAAAACTTAACTGATGTGAACGATAAGGTTTAAGGTTTAAAGTATATAACGAGATTAGAATTTTAAAAAATATTTATAGTACCCTAGATTAATAGAGCAATGTACTGATGATGAACATGATTTCAGGACTGGTGGTGAACTCGGGTCAAGCCGTGTTTATGTGCTTTATCCATTTAACGAAACAATATCATTTAGAGGTAAGAATACACAAGGCTTCATCTTTAATTAATTCAATAGTTACATTCATTGATTAAATGTAATGTAATCAATCAGAGGAAGAATGTTCGATGATTACAGATTTATAAGCAGTATTTGAATGGAGAAAAACATTTTGACATTGCCACTCAGCTTGCATTCCTTCTCTGAGGCCAACAATATCGACATGATGTAAATAACTCCTTACAAATTTTATAGTTCAGTTTTATTTACTTTGAAGATTGTATTTTGCATTTCATGACTTTGTGCTTCAGACATAGACGAGTGTCTGGAATCCGTTGAGGGGTACCCTACCCTTCATGACTGCGATGGCAACGCCACCTGCTGGAATAATGATGGCTATTATGACTGTGTCTGTAATTTTGAATACAAAGACATTGGAATTGATTTTCCATATTTCAGAGGAAGAGATTGCGAAGGTATGATATAAATTTTTGATGGCATATATGACATATATTGTATATTCTTAATCATGATAATATATAGTTTCCTCCACTGTGATTCTTCCTATCTTATAAACATGAAGCAAAAACTCTGTTTCCCACTCGTGTTGTAAGTAAAGGATTATGCATGTTTATTTACGCGTGTCTTTATTCATTTGCATCTGAAAGTTATTTTTTTAGCTGCACTATTTATTGATCTCATGATTAACATTTCAGATATTGAAAAGCATAAAATCGTAATAGATTTGGGAAAACAATTCAAGTAAGTTATGACATGGATTGAATAAATATATAGATTGTTTTTATCCTCTGCCCAAAGGTTGAGGGCAGCTGCAATATTGATGGTGATTTTTATATACTTTAATCTGGAATATTATATACAAATACATAATACTTGAACATCTATCTTTCACCCAGATGCACTGATGACGTATGCCAGACGCCATGGGGAAGTAAGTATCCTATTTCTAACCTTTCTTGATTTAGTGACATCTGTTTTCATCGTAATCAAGGGGACCTAACACGAATCAAATACTATAACCATGGCAAAGACTCTGGATTGGTCCGTTTTACACATAATGATATGCAAATGACGGGGAGATATATGTCAAGATTGTTTGTCGCCTTGTATTAATATGAGAGATAAAATTACACATTCCTGTCTGATTATTTTTTAACAATAAACGTTGACCTTTACAATGTGTATACTATCATCTCTTTAATGTCTGTTTTGTGCAGTGGTGTCTGCTGTGTTGGCTGTAATCTTTGGTCTTCTGTTCATTCTTTTGGCCATGGAATTATACTGGAGGCTTAAATATGAAAGATTTAAGCGGTAAGTAATAAAGTTGTTGATTGTATATATCACAGTGATCTGTTTAACATCCATGAAAACCATCACTAACTTTGTATTATCTTTTTATTTACGTGTATTCAGACCCAAAAGACATTTATTGCAATTGGTATCTAAGACGTTTTTGTATGTGAAGGTTTTATACTGACAGTTACCATGATCATGATATGTTGTCACGTTTTACATTTGTAAGTATCCTTTATAGAGAAAACATGTTATCTCATTGGCAAATCACATTGGGTGGAAACCCGATAGTCGAGATAGTTAGGAAAGTGACGTGGCCTGAAGTGTCATAGCCACAAAATAGTCTATTACGTTTTATTATTTAAAATAAAAATAGCATTTTTATTTGTTTGTTTCTGAATCTAGATATACTTTTGAATAAACAGATTCATTGCTAACCAAACAACAAATGAACAAATCTTTTTATAAGCTTCTGCATTTTAGATTGATATTTGTTGAGAAAAAAAATTATTAAGGTATACAAAACAATTCTCTTTGACAGGCCAAAGCCATCGTATGCAAAAAGTTCGAAAAGCAGACGAAAATCACGCCAAAGTAAACGCACAAATGCTACGAAATCCAATGAAGTGGCAGAGACGATTTTCATCATCAGCTCGGGAGACAATGGGGCGATTCCAAACACTGAAGACATATCAGATGATAAGCCGAGTGACCAAAGTAAGACTCAAATAGTCACATCAATAGTCAAATAATTCATCACAAAATGCTTGAAATCATATTTTTGGTATGGAAAGGTTGTGAGTTCAGTGATTTGCAGCCAGTCTATTGGGAGATGGTCATATGACCCTCTGCGTATTTTTTAACGAGTTCACTGTAACTGAAGCTGAATCGAGTGGTTCATTTTTAAATTGTCATTTCTTTTGATTAAATATATCTGGGAGAATTTTCTGTTTGGTCAAATTAAGAAATTTACATATATTTGTTGTTTGTGCTGAATACACCAAACGACCACAGACATGAACATTGTTTTCACCTGATAAACGTATTTGTTACGATAGAATGTATTATTTTTACAGCTGGTTTGGTGATAACTGACGAAACTATGTTCAAAGGAGAGGAAAATCTTGCCATGACTTTACAAGATGAATTGTGACGATCATGTAATGCAACGTGTCAAACAATGATTCCACATTTTATGATATATATATTGAAACATTCCAATTGCACCTGAATATATCTGTGATATGCATTCTCTCCCGTTGTTTATATGTCTGTTAGATTATGGTAAGATTCATTTTAATGTAAATTTATCTTCTACTTTAATGATAATATGATCACGTCAACCGTATTTCCAACTTCACAACTATATATCAATTTACATCAATCCATGACGTGTTGTGAACAGAAGCGAATATACCCGAATTCAGAAGCTAAGTAAGGAACAGTCGAAGATTATATCAAAATCTCTTCAGGCCTAATACTTAAAGCTCTTCATCAAATACGATTTCCACATAAAAACAATACCAATGTAATTAGATCAAATTTCGATCCATAAAGTGGTTCCCAGACGTTGGTCAGAGAGTTATTTGGAGACGAGGGCAATAGCTCGGCCTCCCGCCGCCCAGAAGATGACATGAGGCCTCCCAGTCACAGAGAGAAATTCCCTTCCGTCCCATCAAATAATGCGCCAATAGTTGTTATGTTATACAAAATATTGTTTAAAAAATGGAGGCAATTCCGCCATCCAACTTATTTATCAAATGTACTTGTAAGTTTGTACAAATTGACAAATAAATTATTTTATATAATTGATTTGGGTTATTGTTAATATTATGCAAAGCTTATGAAATAAAAGAGATTCTTTTTCTCTGTATGTCTTTTTTCCCGTCTGTCTTTCTCCTTTGAAACTATTTGGTACGTGCAACTACAGCTGACCATACTTGTATTGATACTTAATCGTCCGGTACTACTGTACACTTTGAATACATGTAGAGAACAAAGATGGTTAACTGCAAGCAAACTTAAGGTAAAATGATATTTTTGTTAGAAAGTGACTCAAATGTTTCATTATATGTTACAAGTTGGTCAAAATGCTTAAAATAACAGCTTAGCCTCCAAAATTGTATTTGACTGTGGCCATTAACTATGCGGCGTCTGTAGTGGAATGGCGGCAAGTCCCCAGCCGTAGTTTATATATCCACCTGGAAGAGACCCCCTGGAGACATGTGACGTTGGGTAAGGGCAATTAGCTGGTAACCTTTGGCTCACCTTGTCATCTCTTCTAACCCACTTTATATACACAATATAAATTCTCATTAACTGCAATCACACTTAAGATAAAATGAAATTTTGTTAGAAATTGACTAAAATGTTTCTTTTTTTTATACAAGCTGGTCATAATGCTTAAAACAACAGCTTAGCTTCACAAAAATTATAAGACTCAAGACTGTGGCCAGGCCTTTTCGCTTCTTTCTCTAATTATGACACGCGCAATACCAAAATTTGAAGCTGAGAGCAATATATTTATTTATTATTGCTCTCAGTTTGAAGTTGGTGACCGAGAAGTTTCAGGCCATTGGAAGCAATGGAACAATGAACAATGCATATTATAAGAATCTTAAGCACTCAGTGTTAAAATAAGTATCATTTAGTTGAACTCATATTGTTTAAGTTTGTCCAAAATGCCAAAATGTGCGGTCAGGCAGCTGTCATTCAGTGCTCTACTTTTTGTGATAAAATAACCACAGATAATAGTCTTTAATATTTCATCTTATTTTATTTCGCAGTACCATAAACTGTTTGGAAAGGGTAATTCAATACCAGAATAAAGTAGCTGTAATTCCTTAAGTAAGTGTCGAGAGGTGTTTGTTTATATTTGCTATTGGCTGTGTTGACAGAACTTTCATTCGGTGATAATGTCGTATATAGATTGAATGGACGGCAAATAAGACCAGGTGGGGGGATATAAGAGCATTTGATCAAGTAGACCAGATCCACAAACATAGAAACCATCATGATAGTGATAAATGGGTGAAAATCATGTGTATGGATCCTGCCTGCACAAATATTTCATAGCCACACTTGATAATGAGCTTAGGAGAGGTTGTAATAATGCTCTTAGGAGAGGTTAGGAAATTCAATGCAAAAATCGAAGTTTTTCTTGTCGGATTATTTGTTGTGTTATTTGTATGGTTATTGGACCACTCAAGCGGTGGGCCTAGGCGTATCTCGACTATGACATAATGACCATCTGGGTATTTCTTGTTGAAGAATGACCATAAGACATCTTGATATAACCAACCTCAAGATCAATTGTATGGCCTTTCAACATTAAATTTGATTCAGCATATATCACATAACATTTTCCATATAGCATACACAGAATATCTGTTTGAAAACGACTTTATTGGTTTAAAATAGCATGTGACATGCAATATTATTCCCTGCAAAACGGAAGTGGATAAAGACTCTGCCACCCTCTATTTAGCAGGGAAGTATTGTCCGAAATGAGGTGATACTCTAATATTTATATCCCATATTGTTTAAGCCATTGTATAGTTTGTGGGTGTTATTATATCACGAGAAATATAAAGTAGCTTTGTGCTAAGCAAATCCCAAAACAAAAATGGTCTCGAAAGCTCTTAAACTAACAGTAATAATGCCTTCCAACCACATGGAAAATGCTCAAAATCAACAGAGCACTTGAGGTGCTGGTTGCCTAGGCCTATTACTCTCTGTTTTTCCTGTTGTACAAAGCCTATCAAGCCCTTAAACGAACATTCAAAATAAAAGCAATGTGACCAGTCGATGTCTGGCCATTTTGGAAATACCCTCACCCATCAACGCAACATCTATATAGGATTGTATCGTTCTTTTAAGGTGAGATATGTTCTATTGAGACTTTTTATTTATAATTACTACCAAGACACAATATGAATTACTGACCTATTGCACTACACATGGGGCTCTTCTACACTTTTCTGCACTCTTCTACACTTTTGAGAAATATTATGCATTATTTGGATACAAAAGCGTTATGCTTAATGAAAATAGTCTGCTATGTACCTTAAAATCATTATCGTCGGATCTTTCGATGACTCAGAAGAATAAGCACTGGCCATGCAATCACTGAATTGGCGTTCATCTGCATATTTTTAATGTATATTATTAGATATAGCAATAACACCACGGAAAAATTTTTAGCAACAAGGATAATACTTTTTTGACATTAACTGCCAATAATGTCAAAAGGAACTATCTGTGTTACTCTGTGATCTGTGTGGTATTGGAGAATGTGTAGTCATTTCATGTGGGTTGTAAATAGTCATTTTCTGTGCTCAATATTCTGTCACTATAGAGTGTGCACTTGTGACCATGTATGAGATTCTAATTAGCGCTTATACCAAGCTGTGAAAGCACCGAAACCATAATGGCCGAAAGTTGATCGAATATTGCATCATAATCGAATACGTATGTTATGCAATTTCTGATAAATGCCGCCAATATTTGATGATTTGAGTACTGTTGGGGACCTTTATGGGCACATGTCATGGTAGAGAACTCTATCATTGTATAGGGCAGCTGACAGTGAGAGCTCTTTGAGAACTCCTTCAATCGCAATTAAATTTCCCTGGCTTCTTTGTTTCTTCTTCATACATTCCTTAATTTTGGAAATAAATGCATGCGGATTCAACAGCAATTTATATCCGTGAAAATGCGTACTAAAGTGATAATTACAAAGGAATAGAATCCAGCTCTGCAATATGTAAAATTAATGATATAATTATACCGACAAAGTACAAGTCAATGTTACCTACATCTGAGATGCAATATTCATTTTAAGAAAAACATGAAACTTTTATGTGTACTCTCTCAGCGAGGTGATTAAATACTACTGGAGACAAGGTAGGGATGTATGTTGATGCCAGTAAAGCGTTTGATTGGGTGAAATATATGATATTCCAATGGAACGCGGCCTACCCACAATATTGCTAAGAAGTCTTTGTGATGGATATCGTGGGTCTAAGATGCAAACTCTATGGAATGGATTTGTGTCCGAAGAGTTGGCTGAGTGAATGGTATAAAACAAGGCGGTATCATATCACCAGTATTGCTCACTATCTACATTAACTACTACTACAGTTTTAAAAAGTAGGAGTTGGATGTGTTGTTGGGAAAAACTCCTTTGGGACATTTAAATCAGCTGATGATCTCAGTTTATTGTACCCTACTTTATTCGCATTGCAGGAAATGGTCAATGTGTGTGAGGGGTATTGAAATAAATATGGAGCTAAGCATAAGCCGACACAAACAGTTGTGATGCACATGACACACATGAGAGAAGTCATATAGTCTGATATGATGTTGTGTGGTGATGCGCTGTCATTGTAATAGCTCAGGATAATTGGTTAACAGGGTGAAGCATTTCGGTAATGTTATAAGGAAAGATTGGCAGGAACTGGATGAGACTGCCAATAGAGGGAATCTCTTTGGTTAACAGGGTGAAGCATTTAGGTAATGTTATAAGGAAAGATAGGCAGGAACTAGATGAGACTGCCAAGGGAAGGAATCTCATTGGTTAACAGGGTGAAGCATTTAGGTAATGTTATAAGGAAAGATTGGCAGGAACTAGATGAGACTGCCAATAGAGGGAATCTCTTTGGTTAACAGGGTGAAGCATTTAGGTAATGTTATAAGGAAAGATTGGCAGGAACTAGATGAGACTGCCAATAGAAGGAATCTCATTGGTTGCCTTGATAACGCCGTTGTGAAGGCTCAAGGAGATTTGATGCCAATGGCATTGATTTTGGCAAAAAGTGACAATACGATAAGAAAATATCAAGTAATTCTTTTGATAAAGAGGTGCCACGATACTTAGCTTCCCATCCTGGCTTTGATAAAATGGAAACCGTTCATATCATTACTGATTTATGCTGTCAATGATTTAAGTGTCACAACTTTTTGTCTTCTCTTTTGAAAATTCAATACCAACGATTTGTTGCATTAATGTGCCTTACATAATGTGTGTGATATAAAATGATGATGATGATGATGATGAAATGAATACCTAAGGTGATGAAATAAATACCTAAGACACATAATATTAGAATGATTAAAAAATACATAAGACAGTAAGTATATCAATGAGAAAGTGTACAGAGTCCTATTCCTAAAATCACTGTTCACAGGATGGTATAGTTTTTACATTTCTTGTTATGTGTTTTTTAACACTCTCCAAATTTTGTTTTATCTTGCTTTATCTCAATTGTTCAGAGTAACATTATATTATAACACATGAGACAAATATCATGTTTGATATAATGTTGCTGATGTGTTGTGACCGTAAGATCCAAGTTGCAAGGAAGAACATATCTGTCAAGCATATAACAAAGCGTCTCGTTTCTGGCGACCTCCCAAGCAAAAGGCAGCGGGCCTTCAAGTTACGTGGGTCCACTAATCTTCACCGTTCCAAATATCCATGGGTTCTAAACAGCTCAACTGTAAGCTAATTAATGTGGAATTACTGTCATGTCTCTCACCTTTTGCCTTGACGTGCATGTAGCTTTATTTCAACTGTGTGAGGTCAGTGTTTAATCTGCACACTTCTTTTGACACTGACAGGTCATGTTGATAATCAGTTTACCATATTGTGCAATGGGGGAAAAGACCAGAGCACATTTTTGAGATTGTCCTGACTCTGGCAATACAACCTGAAGTATTTGCATATTTTATCTGGTGAAAAAAGTTAACTTGAATTGACTTTTCAGAAATATTTAATTGATATGTATATCTTCAAATGTTGGAAAATTATTTGAGCAACTAGATTGTGAAAAACGCTTTTGATACTTTTATGAACAATCTACTGTAGGAGTGTGTAAATAACATCATTTTCAACAGCATAGTATTATTTCATTTTCAGAGATATTTTTGCTTGTTTTCCAGGGCATGGCATATCTTCCTGATAACATTTTGGTGGAAGTTACTCTATATGAGTAATAACTCTACTAGAGATCATAATGTTATATTTTCTTCATCATAGATGTTATTTCTCTTGTTCTTAATTTTAGATCTTAATCTAGTTCTAACTCCAGTTAACTTGGAAAATAGTGCCAGGAAATAGTGCTAGCAATTTCGCGCATATTGGGCTTTGATAAAGATTAATTATATTATCCAACAAAACTGGACTGTTGATTTTATGTGTCCTCTTCACGCCTTAAATATCTCTCCTGTGCTTTTGTTTAAAACCTACAAAGTGAAGTCTAGACGTACATAAATGGAAAGAAGAGATAAAGTTTGATTCAACGATGTAAATTGGTCAAGAACTGACAGAGCAGGATCAATGTTTCCATTTCTGTAACAAACGGCCTGCACGTGCAAATTGTTACGTAGGCGAAGTCACTGGGTGCAATTCATTTCAACTATTCAAATAAACTATTCTGTGTCAAATAAAATCAATGTCCAAATTTATCATATGAATACAACATAATTCTTCAATTATCAGTCAATGTTATGAATGTGAATCCTATTCTTAACTTTGTTAACTCCCCATTTGTTCTGCTTAAAATACCTTTTTTTACATTTTGACTAATAAGAAAAGGATTGTATGCTGTATGCCTTACACGATTCTAAATATTTTACCTTTTTCTTTCAAAACGGGCCAAGATCAAGCCAATTGGTGCCACGAATGCTGTTACTAAATTATTTAATTCTTCTATTTTTCTTAATCATATTATTGATAATTTTAAAGTTTTAATTGACTTGATTTGTGGTTGTAATTTCAACTTTGCATGGCCGCATGCCCGTTTTATGCAATTCAAAGGGTTTTATAACATGTGAAATATAATCTTTCCAGCAGCTGATAAATCTAAACTTCGGGATAATGTTGGCAAAGAGATGGTTGTGATTGTTACAAAATATTTAAATTTGTAGCATATTTCTCAAATGTTGATTTCAGACATGGTACCTGGGCAAGCTATCAATGTGGCAGTGCATTTATTTCGCCATCTTTTATTCGTGGGGGATCAAAATCTCCTTAGTACCTGACACGTAATAGTTTGCAAACTTTAATAGACCATAATGGCTTTTAATGCCCCTTGAAATGGTTTTTAAAGACCAAAGTTTATGCGTCGAAATCTAATAAACAACCAAGTGATAAGTATATAACTTTGTGCTTGCACTTAGTTTGTAGATTTATTCCGGCCAAAATGGTGAAAGACATAGGCATTGTCCAAACGGTATCCATGGTGATGTTCTTATGTGCTTCAAAAGGTAAGTCATACTATTCAATTAGGGTGCCTGAATATACTCAAATTCTGTATTGGTTATTCCTAAATATCATAAACTGTAAATAAGTAATTTCCGTATAAAGAAATATAGACAATTGCACAATGCTATTTTGAGCTTTTGAATAATTGAAATGTAAGGTGTGTGAGAGCTCTCTGCACGGTGCCGGAATGTAAATATGAACTAAACCCAACAATTCGAATCAGTTCCGAACGCTCGCAACTTAGCCGGGTACTAAGTTGCAGCGGATTCGAGAGAAATCTGAAAAATGATATAACTGAAAAACTTGTTTTCTTTAATCTTAATATATCAACTGTCGTGTCCAAATTCACGAGACATTATTACAATGTTCATCAGTTACATATATGAGTATCTGATCATCTGAAACTGAATTTCTGAACATTTTAAAAACAAGAATGTGCCCCAGATTATTGACTCCCATTCTAGACGTCATCATTGGCTACCATTCTAGGTATCATTATAAACTCTCATTTAGGTATCATTATAGACTCTCATTCTAGGTATCATTATAGACTCTCATTCTAGGTATCATTATAGACTCTCATTCTAGGTATCATTATAGACTATCATTTAGGTATCATTAAAGACTCTCATTTAGGTATCATTATAGACTCTCATTCTAGGTATCATTATAAACTCTCATTTAGGTATCATTATAGACTCTCATTCTAGGTATCATTATAGACTCTCATTCTAGGTATCATTATAAACTCTCATTTAGGTATCATTATAGACTCTCATTCTAGGTATCATTATAAACTCTCATTCTAGGTATCATTATAGACTCTCATTCTAGGTATCATTATAGACTCTCATTCTAGGTATCATTATAGACTCTCATTCTAGGTATCATTATAGACTCTCATTCTAGGTATCATTATAGACTCTCATTCTAGGTATCATTATAGACTCTCATTTAGGTATCATTATAGACTCTCATTTAGGTATCATTATAGACTCTCATTCTAGGTATCATTATAAACTCTCATTTAGGTATCATTATAGACTCTCATTCTAGGTATCATTATAAACTCTCATTCTAGGTATCATTATAAACTCTCATTCTAGGTATCATTATAAACTCTCATTCTAGGTATCATTATAGACTCTCATTCTAGGTATCATTATAGACTCTCATTCTAGGTATCATTATAGACTCTCATTCTAGGAATCATTATAGACTCTCATTCCAGGTATCATTATAAACTCTCATTTAGGTATCATTATAGACTCTCATTCTAGGTATCGTTATAGACTCTCATTCTAGGTATCATTATAGACTCTCATTCTAGGTATCATATTAGACTCTCATTCTAGGTATCATTATAGACTCTCATTCTAGGTATCATTATAAACTCTCATTTAGGTATCATTATAGACTCTCATTCTAGGTATCATTATAGACTCTCATTCTAGGTATCATTATAGACTCTCATTTAGGTATCAATATAGACTCTCATTCTAGGTATCATTATAGACTCTCATTCTAGGTATCATTATAGACTCTCATTCTAGGTATCATTAAAGACTCTCATTCTAGGTATCATTATAGACTCTCATTCTAGGTATCATCATTGGCTATCATTCTAGGTCATTATAGACTCTCATTCTAGATATATATCAATATTGATTCTCATTCTAAATATCATTATTGACCCTCACTCTGGGTTATTGATTCTCATTCTAGGTATCTTCATTGTCTACCATTCTAGATATAATTATTGACTCCATTGACATTTTAGATTTCATTATTGACTCTCTTTCTAGGTTTAATTCTCATTATTGACTCTCATTCTTGGTATCATTATTTAAGTCTCATTCTTGGTATCATTATTTAAGTCTCATTCTGGGTTTGATTATTGACTCTCTTTCCAGGGTTATGCGACATGTGCGCCTCGTGTGATGTATCGGATAACGCAGGACTGACCAGCAGTGAGCAGCAGGGAATAACAGGCACTGTAGACTTCTCTCAGGCTGTGAGTGCATAAGTTATGTCACAGGCCATATGCATGTTTTTATTCCACTTACATGTCAGGCGATGCCGATTATCAGTTTCATGTATTGCATAAGGGAAAGATATTGAACGCATTTTGATACTTCCCTAACTCTCTGATATTTCAACCTGATTTATTTGCTTTTTTTCTTTTACCAAATTGACCATTCAACTTGCCTATGTTTCCTTAAACAGTCTTTAAACTGTACTCCGCCCACCTTGTTATGAGTCACATGCCACAAAATACCAATATTTTAGCTCAAGTAGGCCAGCGAACTCATAGTTCACACTTGACTTCAACTATGACATCGTCATTTTCTTTCAACCTGAAATGAATGTTTATCTTGATTTTCATTGCTTGAAATCAATGTTCTGAACGTTTACCTGGATTTTCGACCAATTAACAATTGATAAACATTAACAGGAAATGACGAGTCTATGGACGTAATCCCCACACGTTCAGTACCTTTCCTAAAAACAGTACATGAAACTGGTGACTGGCATGGCCTGACATGAAAGTGGAATATAAACATGCGTCAGGCCTGTGGTTATGTACATCCTGAAATATAAAGGATATGATCCATAGAAAGCTAAGATAGCAAAGCATTTTAGAAAGTGTAAACTTTACCTTATGCCCTTTTTTAAATATTTCTTTCATGGAATTGAAATTTGTGTTCCAAGAGAAATAAGATTATTCTTTTACTAATTTTGCACCCTCTGTTGTTTAATTGCTCATAATATTTGCAAAGAACCACAAGATATTGTCACATCCTACTGAGCACAGGATTATAATATTCTGTGGGACTTTTTTGATTTCCACAATTCCCTCAACTGGATCACAGATTTTTTCTGATTTTTAAAGATATCTCAGATTTGGGCAGAAATATTACTCAAGGTAGGCTGGGTTAAGTTTGAAACACTGAATTAAAGAACTGAATTGAACAGATCAGAAATATCCACACCTCGAGTACATGAAAATAAAATTAATAACTTTATAATACATGGATTACATGTTTTCATCCAAAGTTGTGATTTCAGCTTTCATGGCTTTAGTTGTGTATGACAGAAGGGATAATTGACATTCCATGTGACCATTAAGGCAGTCAAACCTTGTGTCTTGTACATCCATTCTCTTTATATTCTATTCTTTATGAATGTATGTTGCCCCTTTCCTGATAGCCCGGCTGTCAGTGACCTTTCCCCTTTATAGATCCCAGATCTGGGAGTCGGATACTGACGTTTGTGCACTAATTTCTTGTGGGCGCGCTTCAAAAGTGAAGGAGCATATCACGCCTGCAGTATTGAGCAAAACCCCTCTGATCAGTTATTAAAAACCTAAGCAAATAAGAGACAAGATCACGTTCTCTGACATTTAAACATGAACCTAAAAAACACAGTATTGAGATTTATTTTTGCTATACTATTGTCTGAGAACAACATTAAAGGTTACACTCAATTAATGGACTCTTTTTTTTTGTAATCGGATTTGTGGTGATGTGACTGACTACTGGAGTGGAGATAGTTGCACGTGAATTCTTCTATTTTCAGGATAGCAGTTCAGACGTGACAATCACGGTGTCCCTGACAGGTTTCAATGCGTCAGACAGTAACTCACAGCATGGTTTTCACATACACTCCGGCTCTGACAACTCATATATGTGTAATAATATGGGGGGCCACTTCAACCCCTATGCCGTGAACCATGGTTCCCAAACTGCAGCCGTGAGGTAAATATATTTATTAATATATATTCGTATCTTTGAATAACATGGTCGAGGGAGGGAACACGAGTCAGGCCTTGAAGAGGTTCACAGAAAAGTACGAAGCAATGAATTAAAAAATGAACATAATATCGTTTTCGATACAAATATATAAATATATAATTGAGCCATATAAACCTATTTAAAATGCCTGCTTGAAGCATATGTCTTTATGAGCTGAAATCAATTGCGCTGCACATCAATTGCGCTGCACATAATCATATATTGTATAGATGTATACATTGTACGAAATATCGAAACTTCAAGAATAAATCATGTCAAAGGAATACAACTGACCAGTTAAGATCTAGACCAATAAGTGCCTCAGAGCTGGGGCTGCCAGATAGCGGTATAATGAGATATAATGTTTGCAGGCATGTGGGAGATCTGGGTAATATCGGGGAGAGCGGATCAGGGTCAGTATCAACCAGTATTACAGACAGTATGGTAACACTGACAGGCAACGACACAGTCATTGGCAGATCCATTGTGGTGAGTAGTAATCCTATCTCAGTTTACAATAGTAGATCATTAACTACATATGCGTGTAGAATAAAATTGATACATGTTCAATATATACAGAATTATAGGGAAATTCACGCATTCAGCAAACCACTATATTTAATCATTGGTCAGAGAGATTGGCAGGGGGCCTATACTCATTTGAGTGGTGTATGTGTTACTTGGCGTAGAAATATGGAGATAAGCATTAATGACGCCATTCAAAACTCATAAAACTCTTTCAGATATCTTTATGACATGATTTAGGACTGACTTCAAAGGATGTACTTACTTTCACTATATTTATATCCCTCTGTAACTATTTTAACCATTTAAAATGCCACTGCAATCTTATCGCAGGCTCAGTAGAAAGTTCTCAAACGTTCAGAAGTCCACATGCTGTTTTTTTTTATTATCCATTTATAAGTGTAATGCTTTCAAAAGGAACATTCATGGTTGATATTTCAGATTCACGAACAAGCAGACGATTTGGGGCTTGGAGGAGACGCAGGTAGCCTGGCGTCTGGAAACGCCGGAACCAGAATCGCCTGTTGCGTCATCACCTCGACAGTGTGCGCAGCGTCGTCGCTTCATGCGCATATTGGAATTATCGCAATAGCAGCCATCATGAATTTGTTAAGTAAATTTTGATCTCTCAAATGTAATAGCTTGAGAATCAAAACGCGTGTTTGTCAAATGTGGAATTCTATATTTCATGCATGAATGGAATGTCGTTTGTTATTTACGATAGCATATGATATTTCTTTTTAACTGCCTGTAGGACAGTTCTCTCAACAATTTTAACAATTTAAACTAAAAGGTTATCGATTTTTTTACAAACAACTATTTAAGAATGATATTTACTTTCAAAGAATATGCCCTTTAGATTACTGTAACGCTTTATTGCTAATGTCTATTCTAAGTTCAAGAATAATTAGCTGTAATGGTAAAAATATACTTAGTGAGAAAAAAAACAATGGGCAGGAATATATATTACCACAGTACAAAATAAGAAATAAGTGGAAAAAGAAATCTCATGACTTGAATAACAATATATCGTGATGCAAGATTGATGTTTTAGTATGTTAGCACTTCAAATCATACTACATATGTCATTTGGCGGTTTTCATGTAACTGTCTTCTAAATTACAGATATAAATCTTAATATGTCACATAGGATAATGAACTTTTTACGAATGTTATTGAAATTATGAGATTTATTATCGACATTCCAAAAAAAAAAGATTGTTGCAATATGTTACAATGTGTGATAAAATATTACTTCTTTGCATGTCACATTTATCATACAGCCACGCAGATTTTAATAAAAAATAATTTGATATCATTTAACAAAAAGGACCCTCCTTGCTTAGTTGTAGCTTTCACCAAGCCAACATATGATTGATATTAATTATGATGTGTTACGCCAATTAGGATGTTGGCTTGGTGATGTGTGATGCGGCGTTGATAGTCTTTTATTTATCATTTATCAATTATGATTATGCTTACGAGTTCCTATGCGATTCTGCATACAGTAGAGGTGATGTGACTTAAGATCACTTGAAATTCCTTATTCATATTCTCAGTTACATTATCTGGGTTATTCCGGGTTAGTTCTTCATCATTGAGATAAATGTAAGTATAAATAGATTGTCATAGTAGAGGGTAGCTACCATACTTTTCATAAATGCTCTAAAGTCTGTATAATACACTATTTTTTATACCAGGCCTTACATTAATGTTTACTATTAATACAAAATAATAACTTTTGTGTTTTACTGACAAGAGTAAGTTATATTTGTATAAACCTAGAATATGGGATTGTGATAAAAACTATTTTATTTTATTTTTTGTCTTTGTGTCAATTTTTGGGATGGGTATATTAGACATTTGGAACATGCTGTGTGATCCAGTCTAGATATTGAGTGACTCTGGTATAAACCCCGGGGTAATGGCTGCATGGAGTGTCTCCTAAAGACAGTACCCCTGCTACCACCCAATCCGTCCTGTCTCCAGATTTCCTACATTGAATGGGACCTCCACTGTCGCCCTGAAATATATTCAATGATCGTATTAAAAATACATAATTGAATATTTTTGACGCCAGCTGCCAGTTAATGGAATTCACGTTAACCACTCTCTGTTCTGACTAGCAAAAATGCTTATTATAATAAATGCTTATTATAATAAATAACTGTTTAAAGTATTTATGAAATGAGGTTTTCAAGCACTTTTACTCACATAATATAAATGTTTATATTCCAAGCTTTGCAATCAAAAGTTATTACTCATCATATTTCCCCTATATAAGTTTATGTGCCAAGTCATCCACTGAACACCTTGTCAGCAAACCTTTGTTCAGTTGACCAGCGATTTTATGCAATCACCTTCTTAGTAAAGTCTTGCTAACAGTGGTGCACCTTCAGATTGGGGCAATGGAGTGATTTGGCTTACAGAGCCATGTTTGTGCATTAATGTTTGTTCAATGGTACAGGCCTAACACCCTGACAGACCACAATAGAGGTCATATGAGTGTACACATGTAGCCACCAGGTGGTCAAAGGAGTACAGGCAGTACTTGGCACTTTCAGCAAAACACAATAACCATGGTCAGTGTATTTTGGTTGATTTTAGTGAGATAGCTTGCTTGTATCACTGTTTCGTGGCCACATTTCATTTAAGCATACGCCAAACCTCTGTAAAATTGCCTGTGACTTCTGTGATTTCGAAAATGCTTTAAAAGCTAGACTGTACTCTGCATTACATCGGCAGTAGTGGTTCAATCTTTTCACCACCTCTGCCATCATTGCCCTGTATTTGAGGATAAATCATCTCATGCTTATGTAATAATATAGAGTATAAAGATAATATTATTTAACAACTTCTTGAGAATATATATGCATTAGCTTGTGATGAGCTTGGAAAATGAATGTTTCAAATCAAATACATAAATGGACTATTTCCATTCTATCGAGAATATGTCAGAACTGCCTTGACTGAGCTTTAATCCCGTCCCTCACATAAGGGTATGGACCCTCATAGCATTAGTGAACAAAATTCACAAGGCATGGAAACAGAATTGTCAAATTCAGACTGGTTTTAGTCATCTGAAAAATTGTTTAAAATCATTCTTTAAGTCCTCTAAACTTCTATGTTCTCAGTATAAAAATAATATTGAGAAAGCCAACATTGAGCAAATAAATTTTAAGCCTTGTCCATCTGTAGAAAAGTAAATTGTTGAAAATGAAAACAAATACTTGAATATTTTTACTGGTGAATGAGGATTAATTATTCCTCAATGTTAGCATTCTCAATATCTTTTCCCTTCTAAGCGGTCTCACTGATATCTGAATGATTAATGGTCCATTCCTAAGCCACCCACAAACGAAATGTCAATAACAGTTCTTTGCTCCGTCAATAGTCCATTTATAGCATTACTAAATAACTTGAAGGCATGTAAACTCTTTGAACCACTATTGTGTCATAAGAATGTTTGAATAAAAGTGACAATAATAAGATTTACTGCGCAATTTAAATGAATTAAGATGGTAGGGAATTTTTATAAATATAAACTTGTCATTGATTGTCTTCAACTGATATTTTGCCATGAAAGTGAAGTTATGATATCCAAGAGGAATGAACAATATTCGGTTTAATCCATTAAAGTTCAACCCTAGAAAGTTTACATTCCTGTTGCATATTTGCTCAAAACATTTGTAGGGAAATCTCAAATATTGATTTGCCTCAACAAGCAGAGAATTAAAACATTTAATGGGCCATTTAAGTTGTCTATCTTCCTCAAGACGACCAATGACTTGAAAAAAAAATAGAATTGAGCTTATGGATATTGCAGAACAATATATCCACTCTTTTTTTTATATAAAGTGAGATTTAACAACCGTTACGATAAATACAGAAACAGTCACCACAATATTTAATTTTTGGATTTCGAAATTCATCCCTTTAGCCTTTTTTCAAACATGGCAGAACTATTTTAAAACAGTCTTGGCCTTTCACATCCCTGGGGCAAGGAGATTCTGTCCATTCTTTTTATTTTGTGGGCATGTGACCTACACTACTTAAAGACATTTCTTTGGACATAACCACCAGGTGACATTTATCTATTTAAATGCCAAATGGGACTTTTTCCATATTCCAGGACCAGATAGTTCTTTATCTTCCTTTTAAACCTTTGACGGGATTGTAAATTTGTGCGTTTTGAGATGGAATAAATTGTTGAATAAACCTTCTTTCAATTATACGTTGAATTATACATTTAGTCTTCACAGGATATGAATCCTTAATGCGCAAGGATATGTATAATCCTAATATATACACATAATCCTTACATATAGGCATAAGTATCAGCGAATGTGAGATAGATACATACATCACAGGGTCCCACGGTTCCCGCAGAATTCGTTCCAGAACATATCTGTGTGTCCAGTATTGTCATATCATGGTATTTGGATTGGCACGCCTGGTTTGTGATCACGCTGATGTTTGCTTGTTTCATGATAGGACTGGACTCCGTTCCATTATTACCTTAAACATACATATCACGCTGATAGGTACAGGAATTGGGTGAATAAGGTAGCCATGAACTGTACATAAGATATAACCTTGGAGTATAATGTATATATACTCCAAGATATAATCAGTGTGATGTGACGTTAATGGTTTCAGATAGCTATCTTTATGAATTAAATAGATCTCAATTTACAATTAGATAAATAGATCTTACTATAGGTTCCCCATCCATTGATCCAACACTGGGAGTTGTTCACGAAGTCTTGGCCATTTTGGGGGAGACTGATAGTGCTGATATATGGATGAGAAATATTAGCATCGGCCGCCAGATGGAGCAGTGAGATGTCGTTGGGAACACTCGCACCTTGTGGATCATAGCGTGGATGCTTAATTGATACAATAATTTTAGATTTATAGGAAGTTTAGTGTGGAATTATTTCGAAAAATGTTCATTGAATTATAAATAACTAGAGACAAAAATAATTTTAATTAAAATTATTTACGTGCTTTGCAAACCTTTGTAAATTTATAAATATGGGTCATATTTGTTTTGCGTGGTATGTATTACTTCAGGATATACCGGTATATCGCCGTTTGTTGTATGAAGAAAATAATTATCTACATTTCAATTTTTAAATCCTTTACATATTATTCAATTTGATTCTCTCAAGAGGTCTTTATCATTTTTTTTACAATAAGGTTACCCACCCTAATGTAGTGTTGGACTTGCAACCTTTGTACCGCATCAGTGCCATTGTTGAATATACCGCCCAGTAAAACTTCAACAGATGGGTTTCTGAAAATGACTGATTTCTAAATATGTACTATTCCTTTAAGTTAGATTATTTCAAAATCCATCTGTGTATTTATTGGGTCAACATAAAGGATTTTTAGCTTATAATATTCGAAGCTTGAATATAAAAAATAATAGAAAAATAAAACATGATATTCATTTTCAGTTAAAAATATATTAATTTTTTTAGACTTGAGAAATCAGTTGATTTTATTAGTAAGAAGCATCTTATCACAAACATATATTTGTCAGAGAAAATTCAACAAAATCCTAAAATTAAATATCTCGGTTAAAAATTATAACAATACTAATATATGACATTGTGCCGGAAGCGAATCCTACTAGAATAGTATATGAGAGAATGAAAATATCTCACCCAAACAAACAGTGAGCAGCTGACAGAACCCATCTCTTGTCAAGTAAGACCCCACCACACACGTGACTAAAGCCACCATCAGGATCTGGTGTCCACACATTGACCATCCATGGCCACGCCCCTCTCTTGGCCACCTCCCCGCCTATGATGCGACCAGAGGGCAGCTTCTCGGCGCTGACTGTACAGTAATCAGACAGTCTCTATAGCACTGGCCCAAATACATGCTACACTTATACATTAGTTCATTGGTATAATGATCAAGGAATCACGTAGTTACAAATATTTAATACACATATCAATTTCAAAGGAATGAGAAATTATACATTATCCAGACATTAATTGAGATAGCAGAATCTAGTTTCTTGGAGTTTACCAACCGTTTTCAGACAAATGTATACAATGCACATAAATCAAGCAAAACAACATGTTTTTGTTGTGTGATCAAATGAAGCAACTGAATGTGTTTCATGTAACTCCACAAGTTGAAGGTGGCCTGTGATATCCACAACAATAAGTCTGCGCTGTGGGTATGAATGTTAAGTTAAATCAAAACAGATAATACTGCATGATGTTTAAATGTCTGTAGATTATAGGGATGATCTTGATATGTATTTGATACATACACCTTTCAGGGAATGTATAACTATAAAGAATTATGCAATAGGTGATTTTAATGCAAATATAAGAAAGTAAAAATGTACGTATTGAGCTGTGTAAAGAGAAGTATTATGTATTGAATGATAAACTGTGGCTTTAAAGTGATACATTCATTTATTATAGTGTGCAACATGATATTGCATCATGGCTTGATGTATTGACAAGTGGAGATGGCCACAGTTTAATATCTGATATGTTTGTTATTTATGATGTAATGATTAATGCATCATATTATCTGGTCAAAAGTAAACGTAAAATCACAATTGAGATATTACAAATGACAGATATCCTGTTACCTTCAGTGAAGGTGCCACCTGGTGTCTTGAATTGTAATGATATAAATTATACATGTGATTTATAGAGAACATATCTTAGTAATACACTTTTCTGATGAAAGAGGTTTCAAATGTGCATCTGATAAAATAATACATGGAAAGGCAAAGAGTGATTTTACACCAGAATCAGGTCGGGTTGATATGTGATGGAGTCATTATTATGATCTGAATAAGTCTGTAAAGAATGACTTAAGAAGATCAAATTAATAGGTATGCAAGACATAGAATTGTTGTAAAATTGTAAAGATGTCATTTCAAACTTGCCCCACAAAATGTCTCCTGGTCATGATGGTCTTATGTCAGAACACTTTCACAATGCCTCTGATCGACTTGCTGTAATGCTTATTTTGATTTTGGCTTTGTTTTAAAAACATGGATATTTGCCTGATAAGATAATGTTGACGTTGTCATCTCCTCTATCGAAAAATTACCAGGAATATGTAGACTAACAAGATGGCCATTTCTTAAGAGTATACATACAATTATACATACAACACTGAATTGTAAATCTTTCTCTGGGTGGCTCCCATGATACCGACCCATAGCGGTCTATGTGAGAGTCTCCCTGGCCTGGACATAAGGCATGGATTATATATCTATATATATATTGACTATATGTTAGGTGAAATAAATGATGTTTGAGTTTGAGTTTGGGTTTGAGTTTGAGTTTGAGTTTGAGTTTGTGTATCACAGACAACCAGTTTGCCCACAAACAAGAACATTCTTATGTGTTTTCTTCTATTAAAAGAATATATCTTATGATATACAAAATGTATTAGTTTGGTATATATTTGTTTTCTCGATGCTAGCAAAGCATTGGATCTTGTTCAAGCGTTTCAAAGAGATAGGTTGTCATGGGTATTTGGTCAGACTCCTCGTGTACTGATATCAAACCCAACGAATCTGAATTCAAATGGGGTTCAAAGTTGTGTGCTTAATGGAATCAAGCTAGGTGCAATTCTGTCACCAAAACATTTTGACATGTATGAAGAAACTCTTAGTCAGAAATCGAATAATATACAAGCTGGGTGCTGTGATGGACCAGCCAAGATCAACTATTTGTACTATGCAGATGATCTATGTTTGATATGTCCTAGCGTGCACAGTTCAAGCAAATTGATTGGCACATGTGTTGAATCTGCTGAACAAAATATGGTCTTCAATGAAGAAAAACTGAATTTGATTTTTAAGCCACATAGGCACTGGGGGGATACTGGATTCGGTAACTGCAGTTACCGAATCAAAATGGCAGACCCTGCACCAGGTGAGAAATCTCAGCAGCTTGTTTTGAGGGGTATATTGCATACTGTGTCACTGTTCTGTGTTTCTTGTTAGAGATAAAAGCAATATAATAATATCTCATGCAAAAGGTAGGCAGGACAATGGCTTAAATGTCTGATTTGGGCCATGTTGTTTTGTCTTGAGATTCGGTAACTATGATCAGTGTATGTCTGAAGATTCGGTAACTGAGGTGTCATGATTTGGTAACTGCACTGTGGGTCCTCACTTATCAGATGCCTATAGAATACAATCATCATTGTTTATCACTGAGAGGGACTTGATCTTAGAATATGGGCTTACTCCAAGTCTGAGCATCCCATTTTCTTGGATTGTTATTTTACTTTAAACACATATTAAGCACTTTACTATCCCAAAATAATTTCAGGTTATGAGATCGTATATAGATCTATCAATCAGCAGGTTCATGCATTCAGCATAATGGATATGCATGCCATTAAATTGTGGGGCAGAGAAGTGAACAACATATAACACATGGTTCACTAGTTTATTTCCTGTACCACACCATTTCAATTAAGTTGTATTTGAATGATCACTTGCTGTATGTTGTCTCAAGCTTTAATGCTTTGATATTACTAGAGCACCATGGATCAAGTGGATGGTATGTATACATGTATGCATCAAGTAGATGGTATGTATACATGTAGATACTCCAAGGATAACTCCAGCTGGAGCTGTATGGGATTGATCAACTTGAGACTACATCTACATCTATAAGTTTACTCGGCAAAACCAATTGGCATCCCTCCAAGAGAACATGGTTGCACTAAGGGGTGCAGCTGGTACACACCAGTTGTTTGTTGCCAACCTTTATACTCTGGTAAGGGAGTTCCTGAAGGATGCCGAGCTACCTGGTTCCAAATTGAATGTAGTTAATTGAGGGGGAAGATTATTCCAGTCAGTCACTGTCCTTGGAAAATAGCTGTATTTATAAGGGTCACAGCTTGTCGCAATTTCGATATAGTGATTTCCATGTAGGAGCTGATTTGATTTTGACATGTTCTGGAAGTTTCAAAGCTATTTCACCATGTATAGCCTTGTACAATAAAACCAGCCTCTGTGTCCTTCTTCTTCCTGCTAGTGAATACCATTTTAGGTGTTCCAGGATTTTTGTTACAGTGCCTGTTTCTCTCTTCCAGTTGCCAGACACAAATCTAGCAGCTCGTCTTTGAACTGATTCTATGCGGTCTATATCTATTTTGAGGTAAGGGTCCCACACACTTGATGCATATTCACAAGTGTATTGTAGGCAGCCTCTTTGATATTTCCTGGGCAGATATTGAAATTTCTTCTTACAAATCCCAGTACTTGATTTGCTTTGCAGACAATGTTGTTGATATGTTCATGCCATTTCATATTTGTTTGGAGCTCAACTCCCAGGTAGGGATGATGTTCAACATGTTGCAAGTTATGACCATTTAATGTATATTTTCTTGTATCAAGAGCTTGGCGTTTTTCTTGCTGCTCAGGGTGTAGCATTTCTGAGCACTGAAGTCCATTTGCCACTCACTTGACTATTCATCCAGCATATTTAGGTCTTCTTGCAGTTTTACTGCATCATCGTCATTTTCAACTATTCTATATAGGAGGCTCTCATCAGCAAAAAGCCTTATGTTTGAATATTTTAGCTTCTCTCCAATGTCATTAATGTAGAGTAGAAATAGTAATGGTCTAAGTACTGTACCCTGAGGCACTCCAGATTTAACAGGGACAGAGTCAGATTCATCATCGTCAATAACCACCCTCTGTTCACAGTTTGTAAGCCGGTTTTTATCCATGAACTGACCTGCCCTGAGATTCCGTAATGCTCGAGCTTGTGATTCAGCCGTTCATGGCAGATTGTGTCAAAGGCTTTACTAAAGTCGAGAATGAGCATGTCAACATTTTGACCATCATTTCTAGCCTTGAGTATATCCTGTAAGGGTGTGATTAACTGAGTTTCACACGAGTGGCCTTGGGACTTCTCCTTTGTCGAGTGAGTCTTGGAATATTTTTTTGAGGATTGGAGCTATTTCATGTGAACATTCTTTCAAGACTCTTGTGGGTATTTGATCCGGGCCATTGGCTTTTTTGGATCACCTTTGTCAGGAATATTTTCCATGTTTTCAATAGAAAAAACAAATTTGTACTGACGTGAAAGAACTTCTGCCTTGCCTTTACTGTCTTTCACTTCAATGCCATTTTCTGTTCTTGTTGGTACACCAACAGTATCTTTGCGCCTGGATCTAATATAGTTCCAGAACCTTTTTCCCATTGATGGTCTAATGAATTCAATGTCAGGTAAATCAAGTAGCCCAAGGACATATTCAATGTGGGATTCTCTCAACTTATGTTTTATGTGTTTCCTAAGGTTTCTGAATTTTCTACGGTCAGAATCCTTTTTAGTTTTTTCAGCCTTGTTGTATAGTCTTTGTTTCTTGATTTCCTTTGTCATCCATGGCACATCCCATCTACCAGTTATTTTCTTAATAGGAATGTGTTTACTGATGGACTCCATAAGCTTATCTGTGAACTTATTGTTCAGAGTTCCAACTGGGAGATTTGAATCATTAACTTCATCTTCAAAAAAGACATGCATGTCTTGTTTTATTACATTCGTGTCTCCTTTTTATAAGCAAACCTTGTGTATTCAATTTCAGCATTGAAACAGACTTTTGACAAGGAATATTAATTATGTATTCAATTTCGGCATTGAAACAGACTTTTGACAAGGAATATTAATTGTGAATTATCTTGACTTGATAAAACTCCATCAGCAATGGACTGGATAACACACATGAAGTTCTCCTTTCTACCCTGCTGATCCATAAGATCAAGGACTTTCATTAATTTGTCAGTCATAAATTTGCAAACTTCAGACTCTTTCACATAATCCCCTGCTTAGGAAGATACCTTTTGTCCTTTTTCTTTTTCAGGTGCATTATAATCAACAGTTCGTTCAGAACTAATAACTCCTCTTGATCTTCAGAACATTTTTTGTACCATTTGTTTCAATATATGGTTCACAGTTCTGCCTATATTTATTGATTATGGCATTGATTGTTTGGCCAAAGTGAACAGATTTATATATTTTGGTTTAGTGGTTTCATCTAATTCTTCTTTCCGAATGCTTAAAGGCAAATTATGGTGGCTGGATTTAGCATGGTGGAATATATTTAGTTCTATTTTACCAGTTTTTGTGCAATGGTAACACATAAAGGCTGAAAAAGTGAGCATGTCATATTAAAGTTACAGCTACAATGAACATTGCAACCACTGAATTGCAACACAATATACATACTTATACATATTATACAGAGCATATTGTTCTGGTAACTTTACTATTATTGTTTGCTTATAAGTACACATTAACATTGATATTTTGTTGGCATACACATATGGCAGTTACCAAATCATTCAATAGTTACCGAATCATCCACATGGAGAAGACTACAGTTACTGAATCATGCATGTACAGTTACCGAATCATGAGTGAAACTACATTCCCTCTTTTTCACATTACCTGTAAAGCTATGTGAATCATTTTGATCATACTGTATTTATATACTATACTGAAGCACTTGGTCATGGTAGCAGTTATCAATAACCCCAGGAAAGATGAAATACAAGCTGCTGAGATTTCTCACCTGGAGCAGAGTCTGCCATTTTGATTCGGTAACTGCAGTTACCGAATCCAGTATCCCCCCAGTGATAGGAGCACAGGAACAATTTATATAACATAAGACCATTTTGACATCATTATAGTAGGATTGTCAGGATTATATTGGAAAATGAACAGATTATGCTCAGCTGTGTCTTAATCGTATATTTATACAAGATACTAAAATACCTGGCACTTATTTTCATGTCACTTATTTCTACGCAAGTGTGATATAAAATATAAGATATAAGAATACATCATTACCAATCAGGCCAGCAACTAAAACGAAGGCAAGATTTCTCCTGTACATCACCAAGTTGCCAATATCAATCCCTTGTGTGGATAACCTGTATGTTGCAAAGGCACACACACACATATATATATATATAATATATATGTTATTGTGTGTAGGTGTTATTTTTTACAAGGACATTTGCATTTTTTCTCACAATATGATCTGATTGATAGCCAATATGCGAATGTGTGCACGATATTGTTTCGTATGTGTGACATGTTATACTATTACTTGTTCATTTGTTAAATTTGGTAGTAATCAGTCATAGAGAAACTATGGTTTTTTAATGAGACTGTGAATACTCCTCAATACCCTCTCTAACCAATACAGGATAAACCAGTTAAGCTCTAAAGATATTACAATTAATTAATAATAGTTTAATTGTTGAAAGCAACATTTGTTTACAGAACTAAGACATGCTTTATATAATCACACTTTCATTTCCGAAATTACTGAGATTGTAATGCTATTTATCGCATGCTATTTGTTAATTGTTTATAATCTATCAGATCTTTTCAAAAGTAGGACGGATTAATAACAGATGGTTATTGCATTGTGACATTTCACAATTCGATAAAATTGTTTCCATTCTCATTCAGCATTTAAATTCATTGTCTGTATTAACACACTATAAAAGGCTTCTGTCTATCACAGACAAACTGCAACTTGTAGTTTACATTATGGTCATCATTTATTTTCAAAATTCGATTAATTAATTATGTTATTCATTTTTTAAACTCATTTATTCACAAAAACTCAAATCACCATTGATCATCAGGAAAACATACATAAACTCCTCATACAAAAACATTAATGATCAGAAAACATAGAATATAATAACATTACAGTATGATTATATTAAGTGTTGCAGGTATAAGTAGTTCAGAAGAGGGTCGACATGAAGATTCATCATCCTCGTGAACCTTTCTTTCTGGCCACTTTCATCGTTTTCAACTAACTTTGCTGTATAGAACTAAGTTGCATGTTGTCATTGAGCAAATGATAAAGACGGAATAATGACAATAAATTGAATTTTATGATATATGGCAAGAACCCATGTTCTAACTTGCATGCTAACCCTTTGAACGTGTATGACATGACGATTGCTTTGTTTGGAAAGAAGTCATCTTAGCGTGCATAACGTGGTGAATAACGTATTGAGGAAATGGTTGGCGGTATGCTCTGATGTATCCGCCCACCTGAAAGGTGCATGCAGAATTGTTTGCCTTTTCTTGCTATGAGGGATCGCGGAGCTGGAGTTCTGAGGCCGGTATATGGGTTTATTCTTGTCTGCCCGTTTTTAATTGTTTCCACTTGGTCAACATGGTCAATGCGTTGAGAAAAGATATGCTATGTAAAATTGTCAATTGTATTTGACCAGAGGACAATAAAATCCTAATAAAATGAATTCAACAAAATCTATTTATTCAAACAAAAAGTGGTCTGCCTGTATAATGTAATCATAGTTCGTCCAAAACAGGAACATAATTATTCAATTGAAAGATTGCTTGGATAGTTTGGAATCTATAACTTACTGTGCATTTTGATACACGTGGATAATAATAATAGTTAATATAACATTTTGCAAGTTCAATCTTATATTGATTTGGAATTTACATTTATACATCGAATTGTAGCCTTTATGCCTTTTGTATGAAATTTGAAACATACATTTTCACGATTACACTGTTGATGTCAAGTGCTTAAGTTTTTCTCGTTTACAAAATATATTAACCCCTTTTCGATTTGGGTTTGATGTGGTTTTCCCTTGAGATTTCTTGTGAGATCTTGTGTAAATTAAGAACACCAATAAGCCCCCAATTAAACTGATGAAGCTGTTTATACGAAATGCCATGTCGTAATTTCTGAAATGGTCCACCAACATCCCTGCAAAACATTAATGAGACTCAAGATGAAAGCTTTACATGCCTGGTCAATGATATTGTGATTATTTTACAACTATCAAATGAGATTAAGATCGTAAAACATGGTTTCATTCCTTCATGTACTATTCTATCTTAATTCCGTATCGAAACATATTTTGTTCCATCTTATTATATCAAATTTCAGGGTCTATTACAAGCCAGTTTTGTTTTATTACAACTTTTCAAGTATTTTTATTTTGCCTTTGCCAATTATAGTTTGTCATTTGGAGAAAGTTGCAAGTATATATGGTAATGAATATATACAGACCTGATACAGGTGAGGCAATTATATAACTTGTGCCAACAAATATGGAGAAGATACCATTTGAGTGAGCCAGGCGTTTTATCCCCAGAAGATCTACAAGTATGGTGGGTTGGTTGCTTGTTATGAAACCTGGAATAACAATAAAAATTGTATGAAATCTGAAAGATAATAGCACATTTGGGACAATCAAACTTTAATAACAGGGGCGAGAGAGCTCTGAACCGTGCAGGACTGAAATCGCAACATAGCTGGACGGTATAAATTCATACCATTGTTTTTCACCAATTCTGAACCAATCTGGATGGTTCAGTTATATAACGACTTTTCGTGTGCCACAAAATGCATCAAAGACGTATTAAAATCATTACAAAATTATACAAGTTTCATTACAGTTGTGTGTAACAGTGTCTTGTTTAGTATAGTGTATATTGTATGATAGATTTTTAACTTTTTACATGGTAATATTAGTGCCCCCAAGTCTGGATTACTCCTCGTTATGCAATCTTAAACTGTGGCACATTCCTGTGTTAAAATTGGGAAGAAATCTCAATTCAGTTTCAGGTGATCATATTCTTTTGAATGTAACTGATGAGCATGATATTTACTCCAGAAAATAGGTAAAACAGATAGATGTATTATGATTGAAGAAAACCACTTTTTCAATCTAACCATTGTCCACCGTACGGCAGCACTCAGGTATCAGTCAGATTGGCTGCGATTGGGCGACCCGGTGTGTTGCCAGCACCCATAATCACGTGATTTGTTCGGATTGGTTCAGATTTACCGTTCAGAGCGCTCCCGTCCTGGATAACCGGATTACTCTTTTACCATTTGTTTTTTAATATTCATCTGATAAATATTTGCGTTAAGATTTTCAGAGTTGAAAAAGTGTTTTAACAACAATTTTATATGTTCAAGTGAACTTACTCAAAAATAGTGAAAATGATACGCTCAAAAATGTAATGAAGGTAATGTCTTTGAAGAAGGTTGAAGTTACTATGGTTAAAGATCCTCCTACAATTCCAACTGTGTATATTACAATCCTATTGGCACACTTCATATTGGACACGAAACTGGTAACAATCCGAAACAGTAATGAGGCGATACCGATGACCATTAACTGCATGCCTCCCTCCTCAAGAGTGTATCCGTTATACACGACAAAGTTGACAATGTGTTGGTGGTATGTCATGGTAGAGTAATTGGAACAGAATGACCCAAAGCAATAAAGCATAAAGTTGACGTCTTTCATTAATTCCAAATCGAACAAGTCATTGCAAAAATCACGTAGACAAATGCATTTTTTCTGTTTGTTTCCTTGGAATGCAATAGCTGAATTAACAATATTGTCTTCATATGTTTTAGCAGATTTCTTCTCCAAAGATAATGGTCTATACGATCCGGATAATACCATACCTAAAACGAGAAATTGTGTTAACTCTAATTTGTTTTTGATTTGATTCATTTTGACTTGGTTACTGGTAGGAATTATCCACGTTCTGAAATAAGTAAATATAGCAATATGTTAAAATTGTTGCCTATATGAATCAGATGATATTAAATTGACGATATATACACATCGTGGATAATCCATTATGAGCATCCGGGTTCTGATCAGATTCAAGCCTGAAACATTGGCATTAGCAAAAAACATCACCCTCTGTTTTCACTACATATCTATTAACCTTTTCAGTATTGTAAAACATATCATATTGAAATTAAAAGTATATACCATTAAGAATGATTGCCCCTTTTAAATGTAAAGTTCCTCTCCACCCATAGTGTCTGAGCATGTAGGTGACAAATGGCGGAAGTGCAATTCCGGCGACACTGATTCCACACATACTCAGTCCCGAAGCCAAGGCGCGCTTTGATGTGAAATATTGCTGCACTATTACTAAGGTGGGTGTCATTGAAAGACTCAAGCCAATCCCTATATAAAAATACATCAAAAAAATTCAATTCCAAAGGAAATGAAGTAACATACGTGTAAAAGTAGAATTCTGATAATATCATAGTGTCACAATATAATACTATAATATATATATATAAAGCATCACAAATTAAGATGGGTAGGAGAGACAAATAACGAACCTGTGATGATGCCATAAGTTACATATAGCTGCTCCATAGTGTTGCAGAACCCGCTGGCTATCACACCACACCCAGCAATGAAAAATCCAGCAATAGCGACAGGGCGACAGCCATAGCGGAACACCAGAAATCCTGCTACCACCACTACAAAATATGCTCAAATACAATATATCTCAATTTTCTCCATTACATTTTTTAATAAAGATCATCAAAATAATTATACACCACTCTTTTCCCTACTCCAGTAGATGGCAAATTAGTTGTGTGCATGCAGCTAAAATGGCCAGGGCGATGAAACTTTTTAATATTTCAAGAGTAATTTTACAGATTTAATGATATCTGTAATCATTATGTGAATATATACAAACAACTTACTCAAATAAAAAGCAATGACGGTTTGCAGTGATCCAATAAGAGCTCCCGCGGCATTGGTCGACTCAAATATAGCAACCAATTCTGGATACAAGACAGCGAATGACTGAAAGCATGCGGTGATAATTATGAGGTTGAAGAAAGAGGCCACTGCCACAACCCAGCCCCAACCACCGTTAGGGGGCGCACCGGATCCGCCAGCCATCTTTATATGATTCTTTGTAACTTTATCAGCTCTGAAATCAAAATAACGACAAAGATATACATCTTCTACGCATTATTCCTTATCAAGATATTACTTCTTAAGTCCCATTATGTTCAAACGTCTCGAAGGT
Organism: Amphiduros pacificus; assembly: GCA_949316495.1. Lineage (NCBI taxonomy): Eukaryota > Metazoa > Annelida > Polychaeta > Phyllodocida > Hesionidae > Amphiduros > Amphiduros pacificus. The sequence goes on along the minus strand of OX439002.1, from coordinate 17,239,535 downwards.
AGACGTCTACATTTCAAAATTAGTCATTGACATGGCAGTTTTTGTGGTGCCCCAGCCTCTACTGCCGGTTACTTTCTCCTGCCTGTTACTTTCTCCTGCCTGTTACTTTCTCCTGCCTGTCACTTTCTCCCGCCTGTCACTTTCTACTGCCTGTTACTTTCTCCTGCTTGTCACTTTCTCCTGCCTGTCACTTTCTACTGCCTGTCACTTTCTCCTGCCTGTTACTTTCTCCTGCCTGTTACTTTCTCCTGCCTGTTACTTTCTCCTGCCTGTTACTTTCTCCTGCCTGTTATCTTCTCCTGCCTGTCACCTTCTACTGCCTGTCACTTTCTACTGCCTGTTACTTTCTACTGCCTGTTACTTTCTCCTGCCTGTTACTTTCTCCTGCCTGTTACTTTCTACTGTCTGTTATTTTTTCCTGCTTGTTCCTTTCTCCTGCCTGTTACTTTCTCCTGCCTGTCACTTTCTACTGCCTGTTACCTTCTCCTGCCTGTCACCTTCTACTGCCTGTCACTTTCTACTGCCTGTTATTTTGTCCTGCCTGTTACTTCCTCCTGCCTGTTACTTTCTCCTGCCTGTTACTTTCTCCTGCCTGTTACTTTCTCCTGCCTGTTACTTTCTCCTGCCTGTTACCTTCTCCTGCCTGTCACTTTCTACTGCCTGTTACTTTCTCCTGCCTGTTACTTTCTCCTGCCTGTTACTTTCTCCTGCCTGTTACTTTCTCCTGCCTGTTACTTTCCTCTTGCCTTAGACTTTTTTTATGCTTGTTACTTTCTACGGTATATTATACCTTCTCATGTCTGTTATTTTGTCCTGTCTGTTATAGTATCCTGCCTGTTACTCTCTCCTGTGTGATTGTTAATAATTCAACATATAATTGGAAATATGCACAAGAGAGAACAAACCAGTAATGAGTCTTTATCAACCTGTAGTGGACTAAAAAAAACTTGTTTCATCAATCAGATATTGCAATCCCAGATGAACTTGTAAAAATTAAACTTAAAACATTTGTAAGCTGAATGATTGGGCAAATATATCTACTTTGCCCTTTCAAGTAAAGTCATAGTATGTGAAGCACATAAAAGAAGTATTGGGGAAAAAAATGAGTTATTTTTTTTTTTTGCGAAACATACTCTCAACACCAACCACTGCTGACCGAATTTTAAGTTCATTGCACCCTCTGTATACAATACTAGGGCATTTGATAACATTTACTTGACTGTTAGTGCTGTTGGTTTATTCAATTATTTTTTTGTACAGGTTTTAAGTGGTATTATATATTATTCAATGAGGTATGAGAATGTATCCAATCGATCCCTGTTTATTTATGATGTGTTAATAGATGAATATGGTTTAAACATTGATATTATTCATGTAACACGTGTGTCATGCATGTCAAATCTGTCACGTCTGTGCCTGTCATACTCCGAAAGAATAAAAGAAAATGCCACACTGTTTGACAATTACTCTCTATATTTAATTTTGAGGCATCTTAATTATAAATAGCCAAGATGAACATCCTGCATGAACTTCCTTCATTATTTACTAATTGAAAGTCATTTTACATATGAACATCTTATACGGAAATTTTCTATTTATAGAAAGTGTAAAAATTATCATGCTAAACTCAAATATTTAACAGTTCGCTTTTATATTTCTGTAAATGTACCAAACGATAAACGTAATTCAATAACAATTGGTCTAGTAATGAACATAAATCGGTTACTGAAAAAGAACACTGCTTCAAACCTTCTCGCCTTCAATGTCAGACATCATCTGTCTGTCCCAGGAGAATTTCCTGCTTCGTATTTCAGAACTAGTATGTCAGTGTGTGCAATTAATGGCCCAATATATAACTGTTACCGATATTTCAACACAAATAGAGCAGTTTGGTGTGGTAATATGCACATCTTGGCAACCCAACAACTTGCTGCACAAACATTAAAGACAATGAGGTACCCGCAAGACCTAGGTTTTTTGTTGTTACTTATAAAGCATTTTTTTAGTTCCTATTAGATGAGAAAAATAAATTTCCGCACACAACACTATGTGAATGAATATCGCGGATCTTAAGACTTGATTCATATGGAACAATATACTTTACATTCTTCGTCCACTGCTGAATGGGATGATTATTCTATGAATGAAAGACACGTGTCCAGATAATTGTCACTGTTGAATACACACTCATAAATCTACATAATTGGATGACCTATTTTTGTTATGGCCGAATGCATACTTCCCATAAACACATTCCCAATGACAACAAAATGGTCAGTACAACACAACCAAAATCTCTTTTATTTGAAATCAAGGTCCTTTCTATCTCAGATGGTCAAATAGACTATGATGCCTTGCCCTTGTAAATATAGATCTCTTTGGAATGACAAATTTCTGCACAAAGACTGTAAATTGCATATCTTAACCAAGGTTATTCATGAAAAACATTGGATTAAAGATTTTTTATTCTGCTAGTATCACACTATAAACGACTTCTAAAATGTGAATATTAACAACAGTCAAGAATTGGATATTTTATAAATGGACGTAGCAATAAATTAAATCATAACCCTTTTTGACAGGACTCTTTAACTTGGAATTCTCATACACCTAAACACAAGTTTCGTTTCACTCAATATATTTGAACAGTATCTTTGATGATCCTGTAATTCAATAAATAGAAAATAATATATATACCTGGAGAAATTGCTCAGCGTTTGGAAGTAAGTCAGCCGGTGTGAAGCTGGGGCCAGAACCGACCCCCAGAACATATACCTGTGCTAGAAAATTATAAAATGATTATACAAAAACTTTTTCTCATATCTAGCGTGACAATCTACATATTTTTCAAGGTACAAATTTTCAAAGTTTCTTTCTACTTGTTTGATAACATCTTTTGGTAAAAGCCAGAAGAGAAAGCAGCCTTCACTTTTTGCTCAATATATGAGCTCTCCTGTGTGTTGCTCACAGTAGGTGTGCACTATAAAGTATTATATGAAGTCGTGACTGAAAAGAAACAGGAAGTGTTATCGCCAATCCATCATGACCGTAACTTTGCAACGATTTTATGAGACACAAAACAGGATCTAGACCTGAATATACTGCAAGTGGAAAGTTCCCGTGTTTTACTGATACGTTTGGTAGCACTCAAACCTTAGTACTCAAACCGTTTTTTGTTAAATGTTTAATGATTTATTCTATTCTTGGCGACACATCCACATAGAAGACAGAGAAACGACTTCTTGAATCTCCACAACTAGATTGACTAAAAGTGAAGAATATGTCTTTCTGTAATTTGATTTCATGACATCTGATTTGTTGAACGAACATGCTGATTGTGTCCATGGGATCCTGAAAATGCTCCCATATTAACTTTTAAAGCTGGTAGCTTGTGTTTTGATTTATTAGATAGGAATGGAGATATTTTTTTGGCGGGATATACGGCCGGGCCATTTGATATTTGGGGGAATATCCCGCCAAATGTCGTCTGCTGAAAATGCGTTTGATTATGAGAATCTAATGGGACAAATGCGATCTTTGTTTCCGAGTGGATTTGCGAATTGCCAAAAGAAGGAAATGCGCACGGTTCGGAGCGCCACCAAACCTGCTACGCGAGAGTGCGAATCGAATGCATCATACCAGCCTTTGTCGTCTCTGATCGCTATATGTGCAATTTGTTACAATATAGTCTAAAAGTTGCATATGGAAAAAAGATGACATTGGCTTTTTGAAATGATATTTTATATTTCTGTATCTATCGCACATATACACTTTTTAAAAAGAAAATTGCATACATATTCTTTTTAAAAAAAAAGACTTTCTTGTTATATTAACTCGTAATATCAAATACAATTTAAGTATTCCCCAAGATTCTGTACGTATGGATGTGGAGGATAAAATGTTGATATGTTTTTTTTCATTCTTTCCTTTCCAAGACACCTAAATATAAATCAAATTAAATGCGTCATCAGTGTCTTATGGGGACTATTTTTCAATCTGGAGTACGTTTGGGTAGGGACAAGGTTGTGATTTGTCTGAGGTAGATATGTCTTATCAAGTTTATCAAGAACAACAACAACATCATGTACCTTGATAGCAACATATGTGGTTAATTAAAATGCTAGGCTGGGCTATCAAAATATCCTCTAACCATTGTTATTTTTACTGTGAGCCACTAAAGTATACAGCTAGTTTTTTATAGCCATTCTCAGATCAGTGTTTCTGTGTTTATGTTGTGTAATGCTTGCATAACAAAATCATTATGGTTTATCCGGCCTCGATTAAAATAACTGCAGACGTGAAATGAACTGAGCATTATTATAAGCATGTTAACTGGAGGCCTGCAATTCAAGATGCAGATTACCATCATTTGTAAAAGATATCTATTATGATATTGCATGGAAGACTGTGAAACAATAAAATGAATACTTTGCAATCAAAATATCATGATTAATTGATCAATAATAGTAATACCATGTTAAATTAAGTTATAAACTACAAGAAACAAATAAATTCCAAATTATGTTTTAAAGTGAACTTTATTATAATGATCAGTATCGTATAATTCAGTTTTGATTGTCTTTATGATGGATATTTTGAAATATACATTGATGCAGTGATATCTTCGGTTCATATTTTAAAATAGATACGGTCGCTCATTATTTTTTTCTTGCATAATATAAATCGTCGTACTCTAAATGCGATAAAATGTGACCCAGCACATTGCCCCAACATATTTGTTTGTTCTATCAGAAGGTATGTGAGACTTAAATAATCCTGGCATGTGTTATTTAGAGGAAATAAGGGAGATAACTTCAATGTATCACAGAATCAGGACTTGTTTGATCAGTGGCAGTTCTCACTGTTCATTTCATGTTTATGTTTACCCTAATTCAATCTAGATAATTTTATAAATGACGGTATGGTGATGTGCATATTGGCGTATTCTGACATGGTATGTCAAGGCATAGAAAGATAAACATGATAAATAGTTGCGTTTATCCTTTTCTCTTCAAACCTGAACAGTAATGTTAGTTTGTGTTGTCAGATTCTTAAGAAACATGTGTCTTACCTTAAAGTCTAATGTCAAGGGAGCGGAGTTACATCCCCATGTTGGCATATCATCATTATGATCATCTTTAGGGCATAAGACACACAATCACACCATGATATTTTCACTTTAAACAAAGAAGTGTGGCACTTGTTTTCAACCTAAACAAAAGACCGCCTGAATGGATAAGTGTAGAATGAATAGCAGCTGTGTCAACTGTATATTTGTCAATGATCTGAGAGTTTAAAATGTAGGAGCGGCTGCCGTACCCCAGATTTCTAAACATGACCCCTCTCTATGTTCTGGATCCATTCGCCCGACCATAAATACTACCGAGCCGGGTGACAGCTCCAGCCTGTAACTGTGACTTCCCTGAAGGTGTACTTGAGATGTCTACATATAAATAGGGCATAGAAGGTAATGAAAGCACTTGCGCCACATTTCTGTCAATCTGAAGTATCAAATTAGATTAATAATAGTTAGGTTCATCCATGTAATACCTACCTTGTGCCTCCTTAAAATATGAATTTCATGGAGTTGAAATTTATGTTCCAGGAGAAATGAGAGAAAAAAAACAGTGATTGAGTGGTTAAACATATTTTGCACCCCCTGTTTAATTGCTCATAATAGTTGCAAAGAAAGTAATGTCACACCAAACTGAGCACAGGATTAAAACAGTATTCTGTTGGACACTATTCATCTCTGTAATTCCCTCAACTGGGTCACAGAATTTCTGATTTTTATCATAGTGAACTTAGAATTGTGCAGAAATATCAATTAATGTAAGACTAGGATACGTTTTGAAACACTGAATTTAAGGATTTAATGGCACAGAACAGAAATATCCACACTTCAATATCTTGGTTACCTAAATTAATGTTCTTTGCAAATATTATGAGCAATTAAACAACAGGGGTGCAACATTTTAAAGTTTCCTTGGGGATGATATTATTTACAGGGTGTTCCACCACCCAATCACCAGTTTTTTTTTTCTTATTTCTCTTGGAACATAGTGTTCTCCAATCACCAATCGGCAAAGCCCAGATAGGTGATCTGGAGGGGTTTGTCGAACGTCCAAGGTCTTTACCAATTTCAACCAAAGAAAAGTTTGGTGGAGTTGTAAGAGCTCTAGTGAAGTAAAAAATCGCCAGCTGTAAAATCTGAGGTAAACCTGTTTAAACGTCCAAATTGAACCCGTTTCAACTGCTGTTAAAACGGGTTTGACTCCATTTTTGCAGCTGGCGATTATTATCAAGTATTTATATTTTCCTTATTTAATGTTATCCAAAGAATAATCAAGCTTTTTAGTGAGATTTTAGATATAATTATACATAAAATATAAAATAGGACATTGCTAATTATGCCCTCCATCTTGGCAACCTTTCCCACAAGAAGGATGCAATGCTGTGTTTGAACTGAGGCTGTTTGATTATTGTTTCAGTGAATATGAATAAAGAGCAAGGTAAGAATAGAAAATTCATGCAAGAGAAAAGAGTTCTACTTTAAAAATAAGTTCTATGGCTCCAATGATAGCAAAAGAAATAATAATGATAATGTATAAAACCTGATCCAGAAATAGTATAAACTATGGAAATGATTATGACTATATGCTTTGTGATAGAAAGGTCTAGAATCATTCAATATTTCTTTAAGAATGCCTTAAAGCTCATCAATTATCTAATATTATGGCAATGCAGATGTGGCTTTATACGTAATTATTAGTAACTAGTTTTATTATGATTCAGTGAGTTGTTACAGGATTATTATAAGATGAGACAAAAATAACCTGTAATTGGCCTTTGAAGAATTTCAAATCTTCCTGCCAGTCCTTGTTTCTCAATTTGCTAAAGTGTTTCTCCAGAGCCTCCAATGTCTGCAGCAACTAAGGCCTGATGTCAAGTAGGGAATCAAAAGAAGCCTAAAATACTGGCTTGCTTCTTTTTGCTGGCCAACGTGAGGTTCCAGTCCACAGATTGATGACTCTTGTAACTTGGTGATCAATGCTACAGATGTCATCATAGTATTTCGAGCTGTTTTCCCTCCATAAGGAGTTCATGACTGTGATGATGGTAACAGCTCTCAATACGTGACTAATATCGGGGAATGTCAATCAGGTACGGGGAAAGGCTAATGGTCATTTCGAAAGGGGAATATACCCATCCTAATTACTGGATGGGTGGTAAGTGGTGTGACCTATACTGGTCTACCAGACAGATATCCTAAGCGAAATTCAAGCAACATGTCAAAGAGGCGAAGAGTTGTGGTGTAAACATTTTTAATCGTTTGTGTCTATTTGTTCATATACATGTCAATCAATAAATATTTGTGGAGTTCAAAATAAAATGCAAGCTCACCTGAAATTTGTTGAAAGATGGTATCTGCTGCTTCAGTCTGGTCAGTTCTGGCCTCAACGCCTGCTTCACCCCAACTCCCTGACTTCCCAGACTGAGAGCAACCAAACTCATCCTTCACCAAACATATAAGGAAAGCATGCATTTTGTCCAATGAGACTTGGCCAGGTAGCATGCAGTGGTGGACTGCATGATCCCAGGTCAAGGCTCATGCATATTGATGAAGCCAGAGTCAGAGATATCTTAGGGTCTACAAGAGTGAGGGCTGCTAATGAAGCTAAATTTAGCTATTTGTAACTGATACACAATTTGGATCACAAAGTCAGAGTTAGTGAATATGAAAGAAAATTGTAAAGTTGATGATTAAAGTTATATATATATACTTAAGAAATTGCTGCATGATGTATGAAAATATTGATATCTCTGATATTTTATCGTGAGATATTTTATATCCCTGGGGATCAAATAGCTCAGGATAAATACTCCGGCGTAAAATTGAAAATGGTGGTGCTTTGAAAAAGCGTTACCATTTTCAACAAACATTATAAAAATGTGTCAACTGACCTCGTTACTTTAATAATAGTGAATTACATAATAAATACAAAGAATAAGGTGGTAATAATAAAAATAAAATTAAGCAAAGAACTTCATTAGATTAAGTTGTAACAGTAAATAATACTATGAGTTAAAGAGTAAACAAAGAAGTTGATATAAATTAATTGATTTAAATAAAGTTACATTAATTATGCAAATGAAGAGAAACAAAAGCCATATCGCATAATCGTAATAAATTGTCCATGTTTAGGTAGGAAATGATGTTGCTGAAAGTTTCTTGTGATCCTTGTACTTGCAGAGTGTCTGTAAGGTCATTATCATCCTGACTCACAAGTATGTAACACAACTTCTGGCTACGCCACCGGAAGTGTTACACAGGAGCAGCAGGATATCTGTCCTTAATTGCTCATACAGAGAGCATGTTTGGTAGCACAATAAGCATGACAAGGGTTGCACAATCTCCAGATAGTGAAAAAGCTGATGGGCGTTGCTGCTAATTTGTTCTCCAGGTGGGGTATAAGAAGAGCTGGTGATGGCTGGTGAATCACGCATGACAGTGTCTACACTCTGGTAGCGGCCTGACATGCTATGGCAGTCCATATGGTCTTCGATAATAAATATATACAGTCTTATATATTTTGCTTTGGGTCAACGTGCCAGTCTTTGATATGCTGATTAAAACATGGACCCATGATAAAAGCTGGCCACCTGGTAGTTGCAGCAACTTGTAACTTCAGCTGATTACTGGAAATACATTAATATACAGAGCAGTATACACACTCATATTTTGAAAACTTATACAACAATAACATCATTTAGACACATACATTGATAAAGATAAAAGGAAATATAGACATGTGTCACTGGCATTGTTACTCAATGTCATTAAAAGTCAACTTCTTATAAAAAATAAGTGAAATACTTAAAATATCATATAAAGAGATACCTATTGGTATTATTACAATAAACAATTTATTGTAGATAAAGATTATTACAAGGATAATCCTTGAACAAAAAGGTTAATACATTTTAAAAGAAACCGATTTTATGAAAATTTGCAACAAACAATTTATTGCTCTAGATTGAAGGTTTTGTACTGAGGTCGAGGTCAGTCTAATTGAAAACATGTGTTTGGCCTGTATACTATACAGATGGGGTTAATGAGAGTCACATCATTTCACAGAGGAAGTTGCTAACATGAGAAAGGGGTCAAGATAATTAGTGCTGATAAGGGGTGGCCAGGGTGAGGGGACAGCGTGGCTTGGGTCAGTCACTATATAGATGCTGAGCTGCAAGGATTTGTATACCTGCTCTGGATGGGATTTTACCAGGAAAGGATAAACTACTGGGGGTGAGTGTTGGGACAATGCATAGGAGATGCAAAAGATTGACTACCTCTAGTTTAGCACAAATGAACATTTAATCTAACATATTATATTATAAATATCTATACAATAACATGATAACATGCACATCAAAATCTTCACATCAGATCTGAAAATTGTCGGTATCTCAGACCTGCAAGCCAGCACACTAAAATCAAAAACACCATTCAGTTAGTTAAATGGATATATAATACATCCTGTGAATTACAAGCTCAAAGTTTGGGGAGCTTGTATTTTGAAGATAGATATATTAGGTTATTTATACCAGCCCAGTCACATAGGTCAGGTGGATGAATTTGAAGAACTCATTGCATATCATTTGTGATAAAATGAAAGAAAACATAAATTACTAGCTGTGTGCTGCACTGTGGGAAGTAAACTGCCCTTACACATGGATCAGTGAATTTTTTTGCAGTGAGCAACACATTTAAAAGAATACTTATTAGATAGAAATTCATATAATCCATTAAACACAGGATTATAAACGTTACATAATCCATTAAATACAGGGTTATGCTCATCCCACGTGAATAAATGAAAAGTAAGAATATAATTGTTTGTATTTGAGGCGTTTACATTTTAATCTGCCCTGGTAACTGGGGTCAGAGAGATGGCAATTTAGATACAGTAATTTTCCTGCATGCTGTACATGTCGCTGTTGCTCTGATGAAAGGAAATGGGGAACATGTGTGAAAAGAATGTGAGAATGGAAATTTTGCGTCACAAGACTAGCCTTTACACATTGGTCAAGTTGTGGCGATTGATGATATGCAATGATTTTAGTGGGATGATACTTACAATATGTCAACCAATTATTGGTCAACAGAGTCTAAAAATGAAAATAAGATTAGAGCTGAAATGGAAATAAATGTATTATACGTGCTCACTCTGCTCCATGTTCTCCTTAGTTATTATAGTGACAATTACAATTACTATGTGATAGTGCACATTTTGGAAATTGGATTATGAACCATGGAGTGCAGAGTTTTCTGAGCATAAACATTACAGTAAACAATGACATTTTAAGAATACACATTCTTCTACTTACCTTTTGACTGGCTTGAAGTCCTTATTACCTTGTGGAACCAATGATCTGTGTTGCTTGGCAATGATCTGTGTTGCTTGGCGATCAAAAGAAAACTGCGAGGGAGGGGGATAGGGGGATCTGCTTTGAGCAAGGCAGCTGAGGTCCTGTGTGGCTTGGGTGCCATATTGGGCTACTGAGGGCCTGGCATCACCACAAGGCTCAGGTAGCGAGCTAATTAGCAGAGGATCAGGCCAGTCCTCCAAGGCAATTAAGCAGAATTGCATCCTTTATTTGGGGTAGACTTGGCCTGATTGGGGGAGGATTGTGCGTGGGGGTGGGGCAACATAGGGATCAGATGACCCATAATTTAAAAGGGTCTGCTTATGCAAATTTTAGATCTCTATGCAAATGATCCCAGTGAGTGGTCAGATTGGAGCCTAAGATTATTGGCTTCCTTGTGACCTATATGAACAAATATAGGAGCTTATAGAAAATGCTAACATGAGATTCTATTCCATCATAAATTATGTGTACCGGTCAGTGAGTACAACCAACTTGCTTCAAATGTTAATTGGTTTTCCAGGATCCTGTGTTCATATCACTGAGTGTGAGAGAAGGGCAGAGATAATCAGAGATAATTATAAAACTTATCCTGAAAAAATCCAAAGTTGTCGACTTAAATTGGAAATTTTGTTGGAAAGAACATTATCTCATGATAAAAATGCTATCTCATCACACCTCAGTGTTAAACATAAATAAAAAGCTGCAGCACTGCAAGTTGTACTTTACACATTACACATTGCTTGGGGCCCAATATCTCATATACTTTATCTCAATACTTTGTCTCAATACTTTGTCTCAATACTTTAACTCAATACTTTAACTCAATACTTTAACTCATTATATTTGAAAACATAGACAGCCATTTAAACTTAATAACCTGACATGACCGTGTTATGTCACAAAACTAACAGGTTCAGGTGGCACTGACTGCCTACCAACACTTTTCAAGCTGTGCACAGCTTTGTTCTTCAAGAATTGTGGAGTGAACAATCTTGATGCTAATTTGCTCCTGGGGACTTGTAACATATTTGTTGCATTTAAAACCCTAAGCTTAAAAGTTTCAATTTCAACATCCTCAACCTGATCGTCTATGACACATTTTTTTTGGCGTGTCCTTTTGACTATCAGATTTTAGAGTTCCAATCGGTCGTTTCTGTGTGGTTCGCACTTTAAAGTGGGCAGTTTTGATCATTTGTTGTATCGCATGTGGCAACTGGACATAATCAATCCACCTTGCATAGTCTGGAGGAAAGGAATAAAATTGGCACTTGTATTGCCAGTTTCCATCCTCATCTTGTCTTTTAGAGACAACCTTACTAATCCTATATGGGCTTGCATCGTACTCATGCAAAGCATTCAAAATTTCTAGCCGGGATGATGAGAGGCAAGATGACGATGAGGGTGAATGAATGACATTGACAGCATTGAAGTGGGGTGCGATGCCCGCACTATTAGCCATCCTTGGCTGATCGGCAGTGATAGGGGCTACCCTGACTGGGGCATGCTTGATGCGGTCAATGTGAACTGGTTTTCGCATCACACAGTTTTTGGTTTCATCATATAGAAGTACATGTATGTTGGATTTTATTTCCCACACCCTATAGCCCAATTTCCATTTTGAATGGAATTTTGGTGTGTGGTCCCTCCTGTTCGTGAGAGTTGGGCAGTAAAGGGCAACAGGTGTACCAACATCATACTTAAGTAGTGTTCTCTGTTTGTTCTTTTGTGAAACTGACCTAACATGATTCTCTTGTAACGTTTCTGCGACAAATTTGTCGGTCGTTTCAATTCTTGACTTGATGTCTTTCACGTAAAGCTGGACATCTACATTAATATTGTCAGGAATATGGAGCTGATTTTGAAGTGGGGTGGTTAAAGGGTGACCAAAGACAACATCAGCTGGGCTGAGTCCACCAAGGGCTTCGCTTGGTGACGAGTTGTATGCAAATGCGATGTATGGGATTAACTGTGGCCAATTTGAGTGAGATGACAAGTACTTTGCACAGGCAGGGCCAACATGTTTCCATTTTGTTTCAATGATACTGTTTGATTGTGGATGCAAGCTACTGGAATGTGTACCTTTGATACCTAACATTTTGTACAGAGGGCGTAGAAGGTGTGACACATAATTCTGCCCCTGATCTGAATGTATTTTTGTTGGGCATCCATAGATGAGAATCAGTCTGTCGATTAGGATCTGAGCCACTTCTTTGGCTGTGTTTGTTTTTGCAGGTTCTAGTATAAGGTACCTACTAAACCTATCACAGAATCCTATTAAGTACTGGTATCCTTCAGCGCTTTTTGGTAGCTTACCATATGTATCGACATGCACACAATAGAAAGGGAAAGGGCCTTTTGTGACATCATAGTTTTGAATGGGATTCAGTTTGGGCGTGGAGACTTTGTAACTTTGGCACTCAGGACAGGTTTCCACATAACTAATGACATCTTTGTTTAATGTGTTCCAATGTACTTTTTGCTGATAGAGCCTCATAATGGTTTTGGAGATACCTGAATGCTGACCTATTATTTTGTCAGAGTGACAGAGTTGCAGTATGTTTTCCCTCAAGGGAGCAGGAATGACTAAGTGCAGGTCCCAAGACTGCTGGAAGTCTTTTCTTCTCTTTGGCTTGTAAATGAAATACAATCTGTTGTTCTTTAAAGCATGATCATTCTTATCTCTGAAGATTTTGCGGGCTATATTTTTGTCCAACGGTTCCTGGCCAGTTTCAAGGTAAGAGATCAAGTGACAGTAATATGGATCTTGTCTTTGTAATAGTTCTATTGAATCCAAGTTGAGGTCATATGTTTCAGGTATGGGAGTTAGGGGTGTGCTCTCATTATCAGAAGGCGTGGTGCTGGAAAGTTCATTAGGGGGCTGAGTGGGCTGATGAGCGTGGCGAGGTGATTTAGCATGCTTGAAAGGCACGTTTTGGTCATTACCAGTGTTATCTTGTCTTGGAGCAATGTAGGAAGAGGGCCCAGGTGTGAGGGCATTTGGTGCAGAAATGCTTGGTACAGGAAGCTGGGGAGATTTGGTGGGATTGCATTCCTTATTTGGAGTACCTGAGGTGAAAACGGTGGTTTTGCCAAGGGAGGTATTTTTGGCTGCATGGTTGGTGAGTGATGGATCCTTTGTGGACCTTCTTGCTGGAGTGTCCCATAATGATCTGCCGCCGATGATCGGGTTTGCTTCATATTTTATGACTTTTGCAGCTGGTACGTTATCTGCATCAAGGTCATTATCATATGTTGGTATGTTGCTTGGAGTGGCCTCAAAGTCTGAGTCCATGCCATGATGCCCTGATTGAATTGCCCTTGATAATGTATCGGCCACAACATTCTCTTTTCCTGGGATGTAATGAACTGAGATATCATAATTGTGGATTTTGTGTAGATTTCTTAGCACTCTTGGATTTTCATGTGAAAACTGGTTGACAATTGTGAGTAGTGGGCGGTGGTCAGTATAGACCTCCGTTTTGCCATGTTTTACCAGATCACTGAAATAAGTCAAACCATAACTGATGCCAATAAGCTCTCTGAATGTTATGGGTAAAGCTTGCTCCCCTAGTGTGAGGAGTCTGCTAGCCAATCCAAGTGGCACTAAATGACCTTTATTGTCATGTTGTGCTAAAAGGGCACCTAAACCATCAAGGTTTGCATCAACATACAGCTTGAAAGGTTTGTCAAGCTGTGGTGAATGTAAGAGAGGGGCTGCTTGTAGTTTAACTTTGAGTAGCTCAAATGCTTCTTGCTGAGGTTGTCCCCACTTGAATTTGTTTTTCTTGCTAGTGAGTGGAAACAATGGAGCACATATTGTATTGTACTTGTAGATGAATCTTTTGAAAAACTGAGCCATGCCCAGTAGTCTTCTGAGCTGTCTCTTTGTCTGTGGACAGGGGAAATGTTGTATGGCTTCAGTTCTAACTTTGGCTGGCCTAAAGCCATTTTCATCTACATCATGACCTAAAACTTGAAGTTTAGGTCTGCAGACTTGGAATTTGCTGGGTTTGAGTTTGAGGTTGAATTTTCTGAGTCTGGTGAAAAATGTTCTGATACGGGGCAGGTGTGAAGCAAATGAGTTGTCACCAAAATTGACATCATCCAAATATGTGGATAAATTTGTGCCATCAAATACCTTCTGCATGGCTTTGGTGAAAGCAAAACTGGAATCATTCAAGCCTTGAGGTAGAACTTTGTACTGATATGATCTGCCATTTGCTCTGAATGCAGTGTATGGTCTGGAATCAGGGTGAAGACTTATTTGCATATAGCCATCTGTCAAATCGCCAGATGTCCAGATATTGTTTCCATCTTTTGTCAGTTCTTGAAGGATGTCAATGATACGTGGCATTGGGTAGAATGTTGTGATGATTTGTTTGTTGATCTCACGAAGATCTGAGATCAGTCTCCAATGTAGGGGATTGGTTTTGTCTTTCACTTCTTTAAATTTTGGTTTCTTAACAAGCATGGCTGAAGCAGAATATGGGCTGGTGCTTTCTTCAATGTATCCTAATCTTATGTAATCTTGTAGGAGAATGTCCATAACATATCTTAATTGAGGGGGCGTTTTGAAATATTTGCCTTGTACAGGAATAGAGTCAGGTTTGAGGAGTAGTTTGTGTCGATATGCTGTGCACCCTGTAGGGGGGTTATCATCTGTTGAGAAAACATCTCTGAATTCATCTATGAGGTTACATAATTGTTGTTTTTCATCCTCAGTGATTTTGCAGGGTGATAGGTCAATGAGGGGGGAGACTGCTGGTAAGGTGTGCTTCGTGTGCCGTGTACTGTCATGGGGCTGGTTGATGGGGTGATGCCTGTTGATTAATTGCTTATCAGGTGTCCTGCAGAGGGAGTTTAGCAAGGGAAGACTATTGGAATCCTTGGGGTTGGCTATTTTAGTTGCTGTGTCCAAACCTTGAAATGATCCAACATGAGTGTTTTTGTGTAGGAAGAGGGGAGAGTGGGAAAAGTTGATAATTCTCAGTGGTATACAATGTGAATCAATTGTTGATAAGTTGGGAGGTATATCAAGGGCATGATCTGAAATGAATGTTGATTTTGGCTCAAATTGTCCTACAAAACCCATTGGCAATGTTTCTTTGACTCTGCCCAAAGTGTAGAGAGAAGACTTGGGGGGAACAGTGATGGTCTTGTCTAAAAACACTTTGCATTCTGGATTGATAGAGAAAACTCTATCTTTGAAGGATATTGCTCCACCTAATTGTTTCATGCATGGATAGCCCATTAGAAATGAGTATTTGAATGAGTCAATGATGAAAAATGTGATGTGTGTTGTGACTTTTCCAAATGTAACTGGCACTGTTAATGTTCCTTTCAAATGCAAGGTTTGCCCATTTGGCAAATGTACATGATCAGGGTGATGACTAGGTAATTTGTATTTCACAGTACCAACAGATGCAATTTCAGGATAATCAGTTATGACTCTGGACGAACAAAGATTAATAGATGCACCTGTGTCAAGCATACATGGTGCTCGGGTGTGACCAATAACTAAATTCACAAAGTTGTCACTCAGGGGTAGTTCATAGTTGTGGGAAACGCTATTGACACACCCTTGATTACCCCTACGGTTCAAGAGCGTGCGTGTCCGTTTCCCTGATAACGGGATTGATTTGGATATGCATTCCTATGTGTTGCAGGCATTGGGGGATATTGTTGCAATCTTTGCCTTCTAAAACATTGGGATTGTGTGTGCCCCTTTTTAGAGCAAAACCAGCAGACAATATCTATATTGGTTTGCTGTCTTGCACCCCTGTTTGGCCTGTTGTGCAGGTTACTTGCTTGTGACTGAGGGCGATTTGTGTTATTTATATAATGACCACAAACACTGGCTGAGTGTGCCCCACCACAAAGTTGGCATATGGTTCTACTTTGATCTGAAAAAGGCCTTGGAGCCTCCCTATTATAATTTGGGGCAGAGATATTATTGAGAGATACCTGTTCTACCTTTTCTGTCAATCTAGCCACCTGTGTGGTGAGGGTTGCAAGGTCACTGTTAGTACTCTGTTGGGGGACCACTGACTGGGTGAATGAGGTAGGGAGAAGTCCCTGTAAGTTGCATAAAGCTGAGTATGCCGCTGTGAATGTAGTTGGGTTGTGTGAAGCTATCAGGCCTTTAATTTGGTCAGGCAGGCCCATGATAAAGGACTGTATCGTCTCTTGTTCACTATACTCCAATTTCTGGCAGATTTTCTGAATGTCATCAGAGTATACTGCAGGAGTATCAGTGGGCAGGTATTTCCTGGCCTGCAGCTCTGTTAGAATTGTATACTTGGGTTCAGGCCTATCAAACTGAGCAATGAAAGCATCATAAAATGCCTGAACAGTGGTGAACTCAACATCTTCCTGCTGAGACCACCATGTGAAAGCACGGTCAGCAAGAAACTGCCCAAAATGTGTTTTTACCAGGTCCAGAACCTGGTGGATTTGTTTAAGTTGAGCATAGATTTTAAACTTGTGGACATGTTGTTTGGCCTTCTCTGTTGACCGGCCATAGAAAGTAGGGGGATGTTTGGTGTCCAGGATTTGGAGGTGGGCCTGTGCGGCCATTAATGGTGCAGGGTCAACATGATGGGCTTGGGGTTGGGGTGGTTGTGGAATGGGGGGGGGGGTCTTGGGGAGGGTTGTTATCTGCATTCATCGTGAGTCGCCCTGGTAAATGTCTTAGAAAATATCTGCCGGTAGGCATGTAAAGTTATACATTCATCAAACAATTATTCAAAATGACCCAAGCTCAGGATTCTACCACCAAAGTATTTCGAGCTGTTTTCCCTCCATAAGGAGTTCATGACTGTGATGATGGTAACAGCTCTCAATACGTGACTAATATCGGGGAATGTCAATCAGGTACGGGGAAAGGCTAATGGTCATTTCGAAAGGGGAATATACCCATCCTAATTACTGGATGGGTGGTAAGTGGTGTGACCTATACTGGTCTACCAGACAGATATCCTAAGCGAAATTCAAGCAACATGTCAAAGAGGCGAAGAGTTGTGGTGTAAACATTTTTAATCGTTTGTGTCTATTTGTTCATATACATGTCAATCAATAAATATTTGTGGAGTTCAAAATAAAATGCAAGCTCACCTGAAATTTGTTGAAAGATGGTATCTGCTGCTTCAGTCTGGTCAGTTCTGGCCTCAACGCCTGCTTCACCCCAACTCCCTGACTTCCCAGACTGAGAGCAACCAAACTCATCCTTCACCAAACATATAAGGAAAGCATGCATTTTGTCCAATGAGACTTGGCCAGGTAGCATGCAGTGGTGGACTGCATGATCCCAGGTCAAGGCTCATGCATATTGATGAAGCCAGAGTCAGAGATATCTTAGGGTCTACAAGAGTGAGGGCTGCTAATGAAGCTAAATTTAGCTATTTGTAACTGATACACAATTTGGATCACAAAGTCAGAGTTAGTGAATATGAAAGAAAATTGTAAAGTTGATGATTAAAGTTATATATATATACTTAAGAAATTGCTGCATGATGTATGAAAATATTGATATCTCTGATATTTTATCGTGAGATATTTTATATCCCTGGGGATCAAATAGCTCAGGATAATAGTGTGGTATCCAGACTATTATTGGAGCCATAGAACTTATTTTTAAAGTAGGTTTCTCCTCTTGCATGAATCTGTAGTGAGAAACCCCACAGCTCTCACTATGGGCAGGTATTTTGGAGAAGATTTAGCTACCCCAGGCCTCAGGTGTTCATCCCAGTCATTACTGACACTACTATGTTGATCTGATAGGTTGTGGGGCCCATTGTATTTTCTTTTCTTACCATGCTCTTCTTTATCCATATTCAGTCAGGATTGAGCTCCCAATTTTTCCACCAGTGGAGCGTTTACGTTTAAATGAGATTATCACGCCATCTGGAGTATAACAGTTCAGCGTCAGTCCAAGCCTTTTCTTTTCAGTCAGTTTATGTCAAAAAGGCAAAAGGATTGTAAAATCTGTTCACCCCAACTGATTTATTAAGTAATCATTTCCCCCTGTTTGACTGTTCACAATTAAAAAGTCATTTGGGGTCAAACGGGAGAACTTGACATATCCAGCAAGGCAAGGTCTGATGTTTGTGTCCATTGGTTTCAATGGTTCAGATGAGTTAAAGCTGTTTTCTGACACATCCACAGGTATTTACAAACACCTAGCAAACAAATTTATGAATGGTATCTGTATAATTCAAAATGAGGCAAAATGCAAAGGCATTCAGCCATTGAAGGCGTCTCGATCCTGACTGTATTCACTGAAAAAACACTGAATAATAATCAGTCTCAGTTCAAACACAGCATTACATACTTCTTGTAGGAAAAGTTGGAGGACATAATTAGCAATTTCCTACGTATGCACTACCTGGCGAATAATTAAGACTTCACCACTAGGTGAAAGCACAAGATACAGAAGACCTCAGAAAGCATTAAAAATGAACAACTTTTGTGAAGGCAACCTGTAACTTTCATGTCTCACACACTTCGCAGTTAAAAGCAGTTTATCATGATCTGTATATGTATGTCAATATCTCAGGAACAATAACATTTAGCACCATAATGTCTTTTTTAAGTTTTCTCTGCTTGATGTGAGCTTTAATTAACATTTATGTGAGCTATTTGGGCCAAGGATCAACTATGGTTCACTTTGATAGTTTGAACTCCAATAAAGTGTTATTATGGAACACCCTACAGCTCATGGTGATGGCTGTCACTGGAATATGCTGATTAAACAGTGGGTATGGCTGTCACTGGAATAAGCTGAGGTGTGTCATGGCAAATGAGGGGTAATGATGAGGCAATGCATATGGTCAAAGGCTGGCAAGGCAATATCAAAGGAGGATGTTAAAAGTAATTGTACTGATTGAAGATGTGTGATGGCTGTCATTGGAATATGCTGATTACACAGTGGGTGATGGTTTTCGTGGGGATGTGCCGGAAGTGGTAGGTTGAGAGAGAGTGGTGGGCAAATGGACTCTGTATGAGGGTGGTGACAGGGTGAAGTGACACAAGCAATGACTGATGCAGAAAAGGGGACGGTCGGCCCAGGAGTGTGCGGGTTGAAAAGGGGGGACGGCTGTCACTGCACTGTGTGTGAATGAGGCAGAAGAGGTGCCGGCTGTCACTGTATGGCGTGTTGTGTGAAAAAAATACACCAAAACATTGGAGAAAATCCCAACGGGATGGATATGTTATGTATGCAGTGTTGTCATCTGGTGGGAACAACCTGGACGAGTAACGAGGCCAACATATCAGTAATAAGGTGACAACGTTTTGCCAAAACCATGAAAACGTTGGAAATTTTTTTGGGCAGTCTAACGTTTCCCAACGTCACCCAACGTGGCCAACGTTCCCCTAATGAGGTCAGAACTTTCAATAATGAGCTCAACGTTTGATCAAGAGTGGAAACCCGTTCCCTATACGTTGTCAAAAATGTCATAGTGTGACAGCCCCATAGCTGGGTGGTCATATGATCAATACCTGAGTGAAACGAGACGATTATACAAGTAATGGACGAATACAATGGTCTTTTTAGATTTTTGGACCTATTGCTTGTTTCAATAAGAAAAGATGATACGATGTTTGGTCTCCAGTCCGGTCATCCGGGCACTTTATTACTCCCACGTACACACTGCCATGCACGCTAGATGCATATTGTAACATCTCCCCTTTTATCTTTTTTGAAGCTTACACTCAGACGGAGAATATTAATAAGTATATTGAACAAAATTAATATAATAAAAGTTCTATGACATAATAAATTGTTTACATGTCGCTTGCATACTATAATATTACTGATGTGATACTTCTCATCTAGAGAAATTGTCCACTATAACATTTCTTTTCTGAAAATTGAACAAAATTCTTATAACACTTGTAACATTTAACCTGAACCTATATACACTTTTCCTGGAGGTCCCAGGCATTTATCCTACAACATAATCCTGTAGTTTTGTAGGCATTTTCCTTTCTCTGGCTGGTCTTGGTGACTTTCCAATGTCAGGAATTCCAGTTTTTCTTGTTTCTGTTGAGACTGAGCCTTGGCTGTCCTTACTCAGAGTCTTATTACCATTGTCTATCTGCAGTCCACTATTGCCCCCATTTTGTGAAGGCTTCTCTCCTTGTTGTGTTTCAACCTGTTTCTCTGCAGGCTGATGAGCTATAGGGTTGTCATCACCCACAGGCTTTTCTCTTGTATGAGTTCCTGAGTTTAAACTCACACTGGGGCTGCTTGTTGTCTCCTGTGACTTCTTCAGGTGCACTCTGTTTCTCCTGTAGATTCCACCACTTGATCCTTCCACCTCATAGGATCTCTGATCCAGTCTCTTTGTGACAACTGCCTTCTCCCATTCAGACTTACCTAGTCTGAAAGGTTGCATCCTCACTACATCTCCCTCATCTAGCTCAGGGAGATCTTTGGCATTCTTATTGTAGTGATCAGCAGACTTCCTTTTCAACCTTTTCATCTTATCTCGGTCATTACTCAGCATCTCAGCACTCCTTGGCAGAAGCAGAGTGCCAGCCGTCGGCAGGAGGGTCCTCGTCCTCCTGTTGAGAAACTTTTGCACTGGGCTACTTTCTACTCCCTGTGTTGGAGTATTCCTTAGCTCCAGCAAGGCCATATATTGGTCTTGCTTTGCCCTTCTACTTTTCTTCAGCAATTTCTTGGCAGCCTTAACTGCTGCTTCCACTTCTCCGTTGGCCTTACTGTTGTAAGGTGAAATCGTATAGTGTTGAAAGTCCCACTGACTTGCAAATTTTCGGAACTCCCCAGAATCATACTGTGGCCCGTTGTCACTGACAACCTTTTCCGGGATTCCGTACCTGGAGAAATGACGCTTCAGTGTGGTGACCACTTCACTGGAGGATGTCTTGTGTAATCTGTCCATCTCCCAATACCCTGAGAGGTAGTCCACAGTTACCATATAATCCTTGTTATCATAGGAGAACAGATCCGTCCCTACCTTCTCCCACTGCCTGGCAGGGATTTCATGGGGGATGAGAGTTTCCTTTTGATTTCTTGTCTCATAAGACCTGCAGGATTCACAAGTTGACACAAACTGCTTGACTTCAGCTGACATACCTGGCCAATACAAACAATCACGAGCACGCCTGAGACAGCTTTCCACTCCGAGGTGAGAGTTTTGGATATACGCCTTCATCTCAGCTCTCATACTTGCCGGTATGACAATTCTCTCACCTCTGAACACTAGCCCATCTTGTACACATAACTCATCCCTGTAGTGGAAATAGGGAACAGCTAGAATGGGCAAGTTCTCCTTTGTTTCTGGCCATCCTCTCTGTATGATGGCCTTCACAAGTTGCAGTGATTCATCCAATTCAGTCTCATTCTTGATCTTCTGCAGCCTTTCTGGTCCCACTGACAGACTTCCAAGGGCATTTACTTGAGCGAAATCATCTGTTTTGCCTGAGTGGGGCAAATATGCCCTGGATAGTAGGTCTGCAAGATACATTTCACTGCCTTTCTTCCAGACAATGTCAGCATCGTATGCCAACATCCTCATCAGCATACCCTGCAGTCTTCTGGGAGCACAATGCAAGGGCTTTTGCACAATAGATTCCAGAGGTTTGTGGTCATTCTCCACAATCACATGACGACCATATGTGTACTGATGAAACCTTTCCAACCCAAAAACCACAGAGAGGGCTTCTTTTTCTATCTGAGCATACCTTTGCTCTGTAGGCGTCAGTGCTCTACTCACAAATGCTACTGGCTTGCCTTCCTGCAGCAAGGTCGCACCAAGACCCTTCTGTGAGGCATCACTCTGCAAGGTCAACGGCTTGTTTGGATCATAGTAGGCCAGTACTGGTGCAGAGGTCACAAGCCGTTTGATCTCCTCCATGGCTCTATCCTGTTCATCTGCCCAGTGCCAAACTGTATCAGCATGAGTGAGTTTGCGGAGAGGTTCCAGCACATCAGACAATCTGGGCAGAAATTTGGCCAAATAATTCACAGCACCTTGCAGTCTCTGTACTTCTGTAGCATTTGTGGGGTTTGGCATCTTCAGTATTGCCTCAACTTTGGCAGCATCAATGGCCAGTCCTTCACTTGTCACACGATGTCCAATGAAGGTAGCACTTTCTGCTGCAATTTCAGATTTCTCAAAATGAAGTTTCACATTATTCTTTCTGCATCTTTTCAGCAGATCTCTCAGCCTGGAATCATGATTGGCCATTGCCACACTCAGCTCTTTGCCGACCCCACCTAGCATGAGGTCATCTGCAACACATACCAGACCCTCCAGACCTTCCAGAGTTTGGATCAGCCTCTTCTGGAATATTTCTGAGCTCACTTTGAGGCCGAAGGGAAGACGGAGCCAGCGGAATCTGCCATACGGAGTGATCATGGTAGTCAGCAGACTGCTTTCCTCATCAAGGACACAATGCCAATATCCAGAAGTGAGATCCATCTTTGAGAAAACTTTGGCATGAGATAACTCAGGTAGGATGTCCTCAATCACAGGAAGTTGATAGCGCTCACGCTTGAGAACCTTGTTCAGTGGGCAAGGATCTAAGCAAATCCTGAGTTTACCATTTTTCTTCTGCTGCACTGACATCTGACTACACCACTCAGTCGGCTCTTCCACTGGTAACAACACACCTAGTGCCACTAGCCGGTCCAACTCCTCTTTGACACGGCCCTTGATAGCAACAGGAACTCTACGTGGAGCACTTTGAACTGGCATGGCATCAGGCTCTGTGTGTAGATGTACAGTGCCTGGAAATGTGCCAAGTTCTTCATTGAACACATCACTGAACTCCTGTAGAATACTGGCACTAGAGGGAGACACTGCATGCAGCTGCTTGAAGTTTCCATAGTTGACAGTGAGCAATTTCATCTGCTCCGCAGCCTTTCTGCTCAAAAGTGGCTGGACCTTGTCAGACTTGACTACCACAAATTTGACAGAGTACTTTTTTCTGTTTTTTGGATTCCTCAGTATTATCTTGGCATTTCCAACACTTTTCATTGTAGATTCATTGTACATTTGTAAGATCACACTGCCAGGGGTGATCTCATTTTTCCGCAAATACTTCTCTGGGATGACATTGACCGTAGCACCACAGTCTACTTGAAATTTCACTGGTTTGTCACCCATAAGCATTTCCGCAAATATGGGTCCCTTTTTGTCATCCTGAACCGCATTTATTTGCACAACATTAATGGACTCCAGACTTGAGTCACTATCACAATCTTGGTCATCAACAGCATGTACCTTCTTCTTCCTTCTTGATGTAGATTTGCAGCATATGGCAAAGTGATTTCTTTCTTTGCAAGCATTACATTGTCTTCCCCATGCTGGACATGATTCCCGACTTTTCTGGTGGCGCCTGCCACAGAACCTACATGATATGACTGTAGACTGAGAATTACCAGATGGGAAAGCACGTCTGGTTTCCCTACTCTCAGCTTTGACAGCTTTCTCCGCAACCTTGTTGACATTCTCCATCTGTTGTGAGCTGTCAAGATGCTTGAGTTGTTTATTTGCAGCTTCAAAAGACCTACAAACATCTATGGCTTTTTCAAGGTCTAGATCCTTGGTTTGGAGTAGCTCTTTCCTGGCCTTAGAATCTCTGATCCCTAGTACAATCCTGTCTCTGATCAAACTGTCTCTAAGACAGTCACAAAAGCCACAAGTCTTACTCAGTTCTCTGAGAGCAGCCACATATTGGTCCACAGATTCCTCACTGGATTGCTGCCTCTGGTTAAAGACATACCTTTCATATGTCTGATTGCACTTGCCAATGATTATATCATCAAACTTTTTTATTATGAGTTTTACATCCTCCTTGTCTTCGCCATCCTGGAACTGCAAACTATTAAACAGTCGCACTGCTTCTTCACCAGCAATGTTGAGAAATAGAGCCTGCTGGATGTCTTTTGTCTTTTTCTCCAATTCCAGTATTTTCTCATACCCTGTATACATTTGCTTGAAAATCTTCCACTCCTCGACAGCTGCATCCTTCAGCTTTAGTGGTGGAGGAGGCTTTACAGTTAACTTCACAGCAGTAGCCATCTTTTCAGGCCTGTAGATATCCAATTGAGAATTGTCACTGAAGAGGTAGCTGGAATATCTCTGATCTGTGTCTGGAGCACAGATCATCTACTTGCTGAACAACTTTTTTTCTCACACACTGTCACTGCATCAGTTTCAAACTAGTGCTGGTCGGTAGCCATCTTTTCAGGCTTGTAGAGAGAACTTTCCAATATGGAATTGTCACTGAACCACTTTTGTTCCACTTCACAGAGTCACTGCACCAGATCCTGACTAGTGCTTGCAGATAGAACAACACACTGTGATGCCTCTAGAGTGCATGGTTTGGCCAGACAGATTGACAGTATTTTCACATTTGTTAGATTCCACTGAACATGTGCACAACATCACTGTATACATGCTCTAAAGCTTTGGGCAGGGTTCTGGGTGGTATATTATGATCAGATGGGTCGGGAACTGTTCACAAATTGTCACAATGTGGCTTGGAATAACCTAACACGTGTGCAAACAAAATGGCGTCCTGAGTGGTTCCAGAGGACTCCCAGGCCGTAAGTAAGCCTCTTAACATCATAACACAGTTTCTGCATGAGTCCTAGGCATTCCCTAGATCATATACCACCTTCTTTTAGTGTGTTTGAGCACTTCACCGCCGCCTGCCACCATGTTTCAATAAGAAAAGATGATACGATGTTTGGTCTCCAGTCCGGTCATCCGGGCACTTTATTACTCCCACGTACACACTGCCATGCACGCTAGATGCATATTGTAACATTGCTGAGTTGGCAGCAGCATCTTTGATACATATTCACAAATCATTCTTTTGATTCTGAAAATGGGTCGTGTGATAGTTGAGGGCCACAGAATGTGATCATAGGGGGTTTATCCCAAATATAATGATGTTGATCTACACAACTTGCAGATTGAAACTGGAATGATGTGATATATTGTTATCACATTTATCCATGTGAACACTAGATGTTAACAATTCTCACTGCTCAAATTGACCATTCTCCCGCCTGGTATGCAACAGTTGGTCATGCACGGGAAGAATTTGTAGATGCCCAAGTTAGGCTCATAGTCGTAACAAAAGCTAATTATCTAATTTAATTTCAACCAGTTTATTACACTCATAAGTCTTTCTATTCTTTTCCAAGATTCACAAACTTTTTTCGTATATGCATCTCTTGCCAGAATATTGGTAACAAGACACTCCGCACCTTGACACACCGCACCCGTCATTCTGCACCCGAAACTACAACGCACCCAAAACAGACCGACCCGCAATATTTACTCAATATAATCAAGCCAAATCTTAATGAAATATAGCTTTTTCTCTTACTTGTGCAAAAATTAGTTCAATTCATTTAGAAAACATAATATTTGGCGAGATTTTGCAGGGATCATCACATGTACAGATGTTGCTCTGCCATGTTGAAAGTCGTGGGAGGAAATAACATAACAAAGGTGAAGCAAAAGTGAACTATAATCAATGCCAAGAAGACAAAACCTTGAGAAAACTTACTAAATGTGTATGAAACATAAAACCAAACTTTTTATCTTGTTTATTTGTCTCAAGAATGGATCCCCTTCAGCATTATTTCCCGCAATCTTGAATTTAAGGTTCCAGCTCACAAGATTTCAGAAGCAAGAAATGGCGACCAAAGTTTTGGTTTCTTGTAAATAAAAGGCAATTTAACAATGTTCTAGCATCATTAAATGTTAAATTATGGCGGCGGATGATAATTAATGATAATTGCAGGTCAGTCAGGGTACAGTCTGTGTTGGGTGCGGTTTGTATCGGGTGCGGTTTGTCTCGGGTGCGGTTTGTCTTGGGTGCGGTTGTGTGAAGGGTGCGGATTATCTAGAAAGCCAGAATATTCATATATTGCCACCACAGTAGACAGAATGATCGTTTCATATTTTGCTTTGTCTTGCTCAAAGATTTCCTGAGATGTATTCAGAATGTTACAGGATTTTAAATTTCTCTCAAATTTGTTGCCAAACAAATTGAGAGAAACGAAATATGGAACTATTTTCCAAAGTTGGTCTCCACGTTAAAATCTGAACTTTGCTGCCTATGCCTATAACATAACAAATCTATTCTACATAATCAAACATTGTAAGGTAAATTTTATGACAAGTTTGGACAAGTTTTTTTTAAATATGAAGGACGTATCATTTGTATTACCCTCCACAGGAGGACTACTCTATCATAACAGTCCCTGCCACCAAAGCTATAAATGTGCGCACAGAATCGACCGCAAGTCATAAGTATTAAGAACTGGCTGTGAACTGATTGGTGAAAGAATATAAATAGATTTGTTTTGGTCCAGCAGTGGTTCTGATTGGTCAGTTTATGTGTCAGACACCCGATTACAGGTCATCAGTATTCATAACTGATGTTGGTCAATTTAGATTTGATATTTATGTGAGCAAGGCAAGTATTTGTGACTCTGATAATTCCAAACTTTGAGATCAAAAACAATTACTGCAGATGTAGTAATTGAATACTACCTATGTCATGCAGAGTACGTTTGTATAACCTTTATAGAAGCTTGCTAGTTCTAAACACATGGCTTTTGCAAAAGTTTCTTATCCACTCGTTTACTCTCTGTACAGTCGTGATTGCCACAAAACATTGTAATTTTTATTTTTTTCTTCAGTTTGGCAAGCGGGACAGGAACATGAGGGAATAATGTGTCATGTTTATGAAGACATGTAAACTTCTAAACTGAAATAATTAAATTGGAACTAGGACTTCATTTAAACATGTTCTTTTATTTTGCAGCAATGTCATTTACATATTCTTAACAATATATCTGACATGTTTTTCTCCAGATATCAACCGAGGTTGTCACAAATATAGATGATATACAATACTATCATAATGATAAACATACATTTCAATTATGACTGCTATTTTATTTCTGTTTTCAAATGCGTGGCATGGGACGGAACAATAATCATTTGGGTCAGAGACCAAAATAAACTTCCAAATTCACTCCCTGTCGTTCAGTCCACAGAGATTGTGTTCAAAGAGAAATTAGCCTCAAATAATGAGATTCAGAAATTGGTTTTGGAATGAATGAAAAGCTTATATATATATATATATATATATATATATATATATATATATATATACTTCGGGTCTAAGAAATAGATGTTGCCTTCATTTGTTACAAATATAATGTAATCTTCAACTATTTTTAAAAAATATTATGCATATCTTTAGAGAGAAATCATTAGTGTGGCATCAGTCATTCTTAGGATAAAAAAATATATATTCGAAAGTTTTTTGTTCAACGTCATACCCCTGCACACATATGACCGATCATCGATCTTCAAAGTTTAATTATTTGTACACAAGCACATCGATTGTCTGCCGAATAGTGACAAAAGTAATCTTTGTTCTCAGACCTATCAGATTATCCATGGAACAGGTAAGGTGGTCAATGGTACAAACAGTTGCTCTCTGCTGAAATTTGTATTATATGACTCCATAATCCTTTTATGAGGCAAACCATAATACGTCACTGGTATGGTGATGTGTCACTAGTGAGATAATATACCACTAGTGAGATAGTGGGGTCATACGCCACTAGTGGGGTCGTACGTCACTAGTGGGGTCATACGTCACTGGTTGGGTAATATGTCACTGGTTGGGTAATATGTCATTAGTGTTGCAATATGTCACTCGTGTAAGATTTACTTCGTCATGTCAGTCATTGATAAAGGAAAATGATTCTACAAAATTTGGAGACCTTCCAAACAATATTGGGAAAGCAATATACATTATGATATCTTACAGTGAACCAAGTGAAAGGCATAGTTTATTTTCCTAACAAATCAGGACAGCCCAGATACACAACTATAAATATATATTTGAAATCTATATCTCAACTTTACAGCTTTAACATACAATTACATTGACGAAATGTTAGCTTCAAGAATTTCACCAGATCCTAACCAAAGTATTTCTTTAGTTTTTTCCAGTTTCATTCCAAGACTCTTGTCCACCTGTTGTCGACGTTGTTTTCGCCACTGGAGTACTGCAATGCCAGACACAATGAGGCCTCCTAACATTTGAACGCATCCCAGAATACTGAATGATAACTGGTAGGTTCCAGTCGTGTCCAGCAGGTAGCCTGGAAGATAATATCAATTCATTGCTCAATAATTACTATCAGTAACAAGTGGTAGGTCTCAGATTTGTCAAATAGACATCTAATACACGCTAATGGATTTGACATTTTATAAAAGATACAATTTTCCACAATGAATGGTACTGACCTGCCAGTGGTGAAGCTGAGAGAATGCTTATTCCTGTGAAAAAGGAGAACATGCCATGAGCCTGAGCGATACGTGATACTCCGATAAGATCCACCAGCAACGTACTTTGAATCGTCACAATCAGACCTGCAATTGTTGAAATTCCGTCGAAATTTATTAGCTTTGACCTAATGAGTCCAAACATTTAACCTCATGTACTGGGTGGCAAATGATCATCTTTCTCTCAAGTTTTCTTTCAAGAGACCCCTCCTTCATTTGATCATTCATCCAAGGAGCAGGTTTGCAAGTGGGTATGTTTGCCTCCTTGCATGGAGCATGCCTGTCTAGTAGATATGGTAGTTATAGTACTTAATCATAGTAATTCACCACATCGGATAGGGATGCTTCTCCCCAGACAGCTGAGTCATGAACAATGCACCTTATGTCCGTTCTGAGAGTGGTGATTTCCATACCCTTGTGTTCCCTATACTTTATGGATTTTCTTGGGGATTTAGGATGACGTTGATCATCCTGTGGTCAGATATACAGTGACCGGCAGTTAGATCCGGACATTTTCATGTTTTTCACTCCCGATTTTTCACAAAACCTTTCAAAACTGGGTAAAAACTGTTCACATCGATAGAAGATCGTTTACTTTATAAGCCTGTGGAGTAAAAATGATATCTGTTCAATATGTACAGAAATATCGGGAAATTGACACATTCAGCAAACCTGCATATTGTCCGAGTTCTAAATTGAGTTATACGATGATGTTCGTTAAGTCATGCCTTCAAAAAAACAGCAACATGAACCCGGCCTTCGCAAGCAAAATCTATAATCCTGTCGTCTGAGCCTGCAAAAAACCATCTGATAACAGATAGACCTCGGTTTAGCATTTGTTCGCACCTGTAATATGCAGTGATAGACTCGTGTAACACCCTAGAATTTATCTATCCAACCACATATATAGAAAAATGAATTTGCTCTTACATGGCATTACTTCGCCTAATCTTTCCTCTTTCAAGTATATATCTTAAGTGGGGTTTCAAAAGATAGTCATTATTAATTACTAAAGTTCTTTCGTTTAAGACATGCAGTTTGATGGGGAACTTTAATTTCCATGTTGGTCAAGTCCTTTCACCCAAATACAATCTCAATTATATGATTAGCAAGTAAGATTTTAACAATATTTCACGTTTTACCTACCTACAAAAAATCCAAACGCACATGCTATGATAGAAACACCTTCAATTCCCTTGGCTGTGAAGGACATAACGAGAAGGAGTCCACAGGCGATGGTAGCGCAGCCGTACTGGAGGGTGCGATTAGTACATTCCATGTTTGATATGAAGCTGAATAAGAGTCTTGTGAGTAGAGAAAATGCTCCAATGATGGTTGGTATGAATGAGGCCTTATTCATGTCTACATTTTGATGGACAGCAAAGTTCACTGCATGCTGGGCAAAGGACAGAGTTCCAAAGTTGGTACAAAAGCTTCCTATGGTATACATGGCAAAATATGGGTCTAACCATAGACTAAAGTCAAAGAGATCTACAAAAACCTTCTGGAGACATAACTTCGTTGATGATTTGTGTTTTTTGGTCTTGGAAGTAGAATTATCCTCTTGTGTGACAGTTTCATGATGATCTTCCTCGGTAACAGGCACCATGGGGAGAGGTCTGAAAGAGCAGGAGAAGATGCAACCGTGGAGCACTATACCAGCATGGATGAGTTGTGCTCCTCTCCAGGTGTATGTGTCTATGAGTAGCCTCATAGATGGCGCTGTGATGAGAGCGCCAACACTCAGCCCACATACAGTCATTCCTGATGCAAGGGCCCGCCGCGTTGTGAAGTACTGCTGCACTATGACAACGGCTGGCGAGAGACCCAGGCTCATGCCTATACCTAAAACAATACAATACATAGTTGTTAGATGTGTTCTGTTCACTATTACTTGAAAGCACATCATGTGCAACATGGATAAGAACCTTTACAAACGCCCATAGGAGGCTGCACCGGAGAACACTGTCACAAACCACCAAGGTCACGCTTATAAAACATACTTTGTTTATTATTAAATTTGTGGTTTTATTACAAAGATATCGGATATGAATCACGGTACATGTTACTTCAATGTTTAGAGCTTAGTTCAGAACAGTTCAAGAATTCATTGGTACATTCTTGGCATAAATTTACAATAATGTTGGTAATCTTGTATGTGAGAGTCAAATTACAATTGAAAAATAATCATTATAATATGAGGATTTGTAAACCAACCTGTCATGAGGCCCAAGGTCAGGAAGAGAGTTGTGGTTCCAGTGGCAAAAGAGCTACTAGCCAGTCCCAATGAGGTGATCACACTTCCCAGGATGCCCACGAATCGACACCCAAACTTGTTTATCAGAACTCCAGATATCACATCTGCAATTATTGTTATGAATTTTTTTTATTATTTACCAAATATGATTAGTTCATTTTGTTATAATATTTAAAAATTCGCAATAAGGCCACTTCAAATGTAAATTTAATATCTAGGCAGTCCACGTGGTGCATATTCTGTCCTGTACTCACTGAACATGAAAGAGGAAGCGGCCTGTAATGATCCCAGCAGAGCTAAAGTTGAGGTTGGACTGTCAGTTACCTCTAATAGTTCCACTAACACCACGGCATAGGCGTAGAAACAGGATGGAAACAGAAGATAATTGCCACAACTACAGAACACTACCAACCAGCCCCATCCACCGTTAGGGGGCGCTACCGGCTTCCGTGTCACCATGATAAGCTCCTTTCCTCACATTTGAAAAATGATCGTCATCTTTCCTCCGAGAAATCTGCGATTTTCCTACCTTTCAACATAAGAATATAAATACATGCTTAATTAAATGGGACCATAAAATATGTTCCCATTTCGATCTCATTTCAAATGTTCTACTTCCAAGCAAAAAACAAAACAAAACATTTACGTTTGGTTCAATAATAATAATAATGATAATAAAATAGAAAATGAAATAAGGTCTTATTAACGGTCGACATCACCACTAGTTATTATATTTTCATGATTGTATTCAGACAGAAATTGATTGGCCATTATTGACAAGTTGGATTGTATGGCAACTTCTTGCCTTCTCCTAAAAGTTGATAACTCTCACCTATTTTATTTTCTTTATATATTGATGATCTGTTTATTCGGTTAAAAAGAAGTGGTATTGCTTGTCATATAGGAACATCAATATGTCGGGGCTCTACAGACGACCTGTGTTTGTTAGATCCAACCTAACAGGCATCACAGGAAATGGTAAATATATGTGAAGAGTATGCAAGGTGTCTAATGAAGCTTTTAATGGTCTAAGGAATCAGTTTTTTTTATTTTTAAGGGAAGAGACTGTATAGTAATGTAAGAGATTCCACTTTGGATGGAAAATTTCTGAAAATGTTGATATTAAATATGATGTTCCTGGGGGTTCTGTTCTAGGCTCCATTCTCTTTTCGATATAAATAGAACCCCGCACATATGGCCTAAGACATCATATATATGTATATGACACACAGCTCTTCATGGAAATGGAAGAATGCATTAAGGATGTCAATGAATTTCTGCTGGAAAAGTTCACATATTAAAAATGGTGTAATTACGGTAGAAAATAAGATTGGGAATGCAAACAATGCAAGTTCCAACTAAGTAAAATAATTGGGTATATACTATTTGATGATTATTTGACTTCTATATACATGCATAATATTTAATGAGGCTAAGAGATGCACCATACCCTCGTCAGTAATTAGAGTAGAATGACCATATTGATGTTGCAAGCAAGATAAACATGGCGATGTAATACAGGAAAGTTGGTTGACCGAGACATTAACCAATAAAAAATCTGTTTGAATAGTCATTTTTTCTGGCACTTCTCAGCTAAATTTTAATAAATAGTCATAGCTTGCAGACGATCCTGTGTGCACCTTTTTATCACTGGTGGCAGAGACTGATATGATAGAGAAGTCCTGTTTTGTGAAATATAGTTAAAGCATTCATGAAACCACAGAGGTCACAGGCAATTTTACAGAGGTTTGGCGTATGCTTAAATGATATGTGGCCATGAAACTGTGATACAATTAAGCTATCTCACTAAATTCAACCAAATTAAGCAGACCATGGTTATTGTGTTTTGCTGAAAATGCCAAGTACTGCCTATACTCCTTTGACCACCAGGTAGCTATATGTATACAGTCATATGACCTCTATTGTGGTCTGTCAGGGTGTTAGGCCTGTACCATTGAACAAACATTAATGGACAAACAGGGCTCTGTAAGCCAAATCACTCCATTGTCCCAATCTAAAGGTGCCCCACTGTTAGAAAGACTTAACTAAGCAGGTGTTTGCACAAAAGCACTGGTCAGCTAAACAAAGTTTGTTGACAAAGTGTCCAATGGATGATTTGGATTTTAGCAGAAGACTTGTCCACTTACTAATGGCACAGAAATATATGTAGGGGAAATGTGATGGGTAATAACTTGTGATTGCAAAGCTTGGGATATAAACATTTATATCATGCATGGAAAATGTGTTTGAAAACCTCATTTCAAGAATGCTTTAGCCAGAACCTCACAGGATATACTCAAGGCAAGATACGAGGGGAAAATGCTGACATGCTCATTCTTGATTTTAATAAAACCGTAACACAGTCTGTCATGAACCACTAAATCATAAGCTTGAGTATTATGGAATCTCAGGGCTGAGATACAAACCGTGAACAGAGGGTAGCTATCAAAGGTGGTGAATCTGATCTTCTTTATGTTAAATCCTGACTGCCACAGGGTTCAGTACTAGGGCCAATATTTTTCTTCTCTATATTGACAACATTGGTGACAAATTAAAATATTCAAACATAAGGCTCTTTGCAGAGGACATCATATATCGAATAATTGAAAGTGATGATATAACAGTAAAATTACAAGAGGACCTAAGTACACTGGAGGAATGGTCAAATAAATGGAAAATGGACTTCAATGCTCAATAATGCTACGCATGAAATCAGCATCTTCAAGGAAATCCATGGAAAGTACTATATAGAAATGGTGATCCTTTTATCAAAGTTATTTGCCAACGACTGTGACTGACATGAACAATCTTCCCTCTGATTTAACAACACTGGAAACTGGAGGCTTGGCATCTTACAGGACCTCCTTTGCAAGTGCATAAAGGTTGGTGCTGGTATATGTAGATATGGAGGGTAGTGTAACAAAGTTAATCACAACCTTACAGGATATGATAAACTTGAATATTATGGAATCTCAAGGCATCTCTGGCTTATGAACCATAAACAAAGGATAAATATTGATGGGGATGGAGAAAAGTCAGACAGATTCTTGAAACTTGTTGGGAATGTGCATCATAATGTCATTGGCATTACAACCCACCCAGTCACATATTCACAAGGCCAATGGGTTAACCCTTCAAGAACAGGCATCAGCTCTTATGAGAATGCAATTTTGGCATGGCAGACATTCGAATACGTAACTTTAAATCACCACAGAGAAACTATCCATCTAATCTTGGAATATAATTATACTCCAAGAAATTATATAGTTCCAGGACCTTTTACCATCGAAGGTCTACTTAATTCAATATCTGGTAGATTGAGTAATTCAAGAAGATATTCATCATGAGATTCTCTCAACTTATGTTTCATGTGTCTTCTAGGCAACTTTCTGCGAGCATAATTCTTTTTGCTTTATTTTTCAGATTGATTGTGTAAACTCAATTCTTGAGAGGTTGAGATATTGTTTAAAACGTGCCAATATGATAGTTATTAATATATAAATATATATTATTTATGCTGAAATTTAATTTTTTTTAATTTGTATGTCCATTCATCTCTTAATAAAAGTTGACTATCCAAGGAAAAGAGGTCCAAATTACGTACATAAAATATCCATACTATAAATCTTTAAACATCTAATTATCCTTTGAATTCATTTTAGTACTTCAGTTTATTATAGCATAAGGCGATTCAATTATTCACTCCTCACTGCTCTCAGATTACTATAACACGCATTTCACAGAAAACATTTGATGACATTAACATATCATCAGTGAGAATAAAATAAAAGCTCTTCCTGATTCAAATGCAAGTGTGGTGTGGTACATATCATTTCACGAACACTAGAGTGACCTTTTTTCTCACAATAGACTCCTTCTGCACCGCATTTTTCAGTGTGGTTTCTGCAGGCGGTCATGTGACACATGCGAGGACTGTTGTACCGTGCAGTGATCCTGGAGGGGCCAGCTGATCACAGCTCTGGAGCACTGCTCTTGTTATTATAAGATCTACCATTATATGGAAGCAGTACTAAATCCCTTCTCGCCATTTGACCACACTGTGATTATTTGATTAAGTTTACCTGGAGAATGGTGTTATCGAGCCTCCATGTTCGATAGAATATGGGTATATTTCTTCTACAATGTTGCCCTGTTTGATCTATCACGTTCGCCCCACATTATGAATAGTGGAAAAACATAGAGATGTCAGAATATCGTACGATATCACAAATGTGGGGTTTGCGCACAATGAACAACAATGAGTTTCAGCGGTGAAAAAACAGCCTACCTTACATTATCCAGGTGGTATGACATGAAAATTTATCACCGTGTCCGTGTGCCAGTGAAAGGTTGGCGGATTGTTGACAGCCTCGCTACCCACTCAGTGGCATGGACAATTGATTGCAGTAGGCTGGGTGTCGCTAGCAATATGTCCCCTGCCAGCTGATATGCCGGGTGCTGGGTGATACTACTCAGCCTGGCCTGGTCCAACTCCGCGCAAGCGGAATATTGGTAGCAGTGTTATTGCATCTCAGCTGGAGATAAGACCGTGCTCCACCTCTTATTCATGAATATTGATGAGGATGATGTTTACAGCACCAGGATTCTGATGATTTATCACAATGACTTTACATCTGAACACGGTCGGGATATTTGACATATATTATAATGTTATGTTAATTGATGACCTATTTCTTTCTGGTCCTACCGTTTATCTGGTAGGACCAGATACTGGTTGTTGTTTGTGTTTAAAGCGAGTTTTGTGTTAAACATAATTAAAGACGAGGCTACACATTACAAAAAGAAATTACATATGCTGGCTTCGGTGTAAGGTACTTTCTTGTATAGCAATAACACAATCCCTTAAATCCCACCAAATCTAAATCCAAATCTAGTACAATCTAAAGTCATGGTCCCACCGAAATTCACATTCTTTAGGTATTGGCCAAAGATAAACACATACATACTTAGCTTTTACCTTGGCATACAGAATTAAACCAACTAAATTTTATCGGTGAACATAAACTTGAATAAATTTGCCCCTGCAAAAAATGGAAGTTCAAAATGTGTGTTACTTGTACATAAATAGCATGTACCGGCAGTAAGTGTTTGTAGCATTGAATCAAAAATAAATATTACCATTTAGGATCTATGAGTGTTTAAAATTGGGAGCCTTGTTATTTTATTAGTTTCGCAGAGGAATAATTTCCTAATGATTTCGTGCCTTGTGATTCCATTTATTTTGCATGGAATTATTTTTCAACTCGTTGTGTTTAAGTAACATTTTTAACATTTGATTATGTCTTCAAATCTAAGTTGTGAGAAGTTTTCAGAATTTTCCTTTCATTTTATGGAGAATTGTAATAATGATAATAATAATAATAATAATAATAATAATAATAATAATAATAATAATAATAATAATAATAATAATAATAATAATAATAATAATAATAATAAAAATAAAATTTATATAGCGCAGATCCCAGACAAATCTGTTCATAGCGCTGAATTGTATTCAAATGATAACAAATATGTCATGCTATTTACAAGAGTATGGAATTCCTGTATATGAGTAAGTTATCAAAGAGTGTGTTATAACATATGACAAAATATTTGACTCTATGCCTATTGGTTGCTAAAATAAAGCTTGTACTGGGTGTGGTCTCCTAAAAGTGATGTTCAACTGCGTTTACTTGCAGAGCCTGGTATAAACCCAGGATCTGCTGAGGAGTGTAAAATGACAAGTGCCGGTATTTAATTTTACAAGAGACCATACTTATTTCACTGAAGCAAGCAGAGGTGCATATATTAATTATTACAATAGGTCCAACACTATGTGATAGGAGCAAGAAAATTGCTCTTAAAATGTTAGTAACAGGACCTCTTTTTGCTGACATATAAGACATATTTTGGTTTGACATAACATTGATTAGAAAAAAAAGGAAGTGTAACTAAATTTGAGACACTTGTTACATGGAAAGATATTATTCACAAGAATTTCAGTAACTCTGTCACACTGGTGACAAATCACACGAACATGTTCATGCCCTGAAGGCTGCTGTGGCTACCACAGTACAGTGAAAAGAGGGGGCGGGGGGAGGGGGGGGGATGAAGCTCCAGGCACACATGTCTGTCTCAACAGGTTATGACTGACCTGTAGTTTTACATTTTGTTCTTGTAGACAAAAACAAACTACGTAAAGAGTGTGGCCAATCTTTACATATATTACACATTATGTATTCTATTTAAACTTACAAATCTGAGTTCGTGTTTTCTATATCAGTTTACTTTATCCTGGGCCATTTTCTCTATTTCCTATTATTTTTGTTTTTGGAGTGAATATCTAGTTAAATCTTTTGTAACCATTGCATCCCCAGACAGGTATGCCTCTTTCAAAGTAACCAATAACACCACATTCCATGTAGGATTAACCCTCACCACCCGACCATATTCACTATTGTGATGTTTACCTTTCCAATTTATTAGTTTAGAGTCATTTAGTATCTGAACTTGTCAGAATTACAAAACTACACGAGCACATCTGTCATCTGAAAAGTGCAGTAAATTTCACTTATTTGGCCATTAACATACTTTTTTCCCCTAAAAGGCCATTTTCTACATGGCAATAGTGTATTTCCCGACACAAAGGGAGTTTGTTTAAGATCAAGGAACCACCACCACCATTTTTTTCATAAATTGAGATAGAGTTGTAAAACTTGGTGAAAGTATGTAATAAAGTTTGTGAACAACATATCATTCAGCTACAAAATATGGGTTTTTTCAATATGTTATGTCATATAGCTGGATTTAATTTTTTAAATTACCAGCCAGTTGCGTCTCAGAATTATGGCTGTCAGCTGGTATTTATTTAGCAGCTGTTAAAATTACCACCTGTGAATTTTTATAAGCTTATAAGAATTTTGTACAATATAACGTCAATTTAACGTCAGCCAGAACAAGTACAGACTATATTTTGCATTCTTGACTATTGCCAAGATACCAAAAAGTATGAAATCACTATTTCATTGATAAATAACCACAGCACCGTTATGTCATTGTTCCTTCAACTACATGAAGTAATACACCATTAGAGTGTATATACAAAAGCCAACTAAATAGGTGGCATAGTTCTGTTCAGAGGAATCAATGTTTTCATATGCACATGGAGACATGGTTTAGTGATCTTTAAAAGGCCAGTAACTGCTGCATAAGACCTGATCACTGCCCAGTGATACCAATCTTATGTGTTTATAAGTTAACAAAATGTCATATAATATTTTTGAAATATTAATTCACCAAAAATCATATTTGAAGCAATTTGCTTGCAGGCATTTCAAGAAAGTGTTTTCAAACATTACAAAAAATCAATAGCGAGCCTAGCTCTAAGGCAGTTAGCCTTTGTTTTAAATAATATTGTCTTTGCTTACAGGTATTGAGGTTTTTTGTATTAATTATTTCAATGTTCAGTCATATGTTAAGTAATAACAAAAGGGTTTTTTTGGCTATAGGGAGAAACCGGGATGTTTATCTTTGAAATGTTAAATTAAAGGATAAATGAATAGGTTATATAATATATGTTATAAATTCCTAATAATGCACACTTTGACATTGGGTGGTATAGGATTTGTAAATAAAATACAATATACATAGTATGTCTGAATTCATCATGATTTTCAATTTTCTTTGCTTCACCCAAATAATCTCATTTCTTGGAAATAAAGCAAGAATGAGAATCTTTTCTAGTGCCCCCTGTACAAGTGACCAAATTGAAAATTGACAAGATTCCCGACATATCATTTTGGGGTCACATGGCCTTGAAATATGACATTGGACATTGACTACAAAAAATGGCATTTATCATATGCTGGACAAATATGAAGATATGTTAATAAGTTGAACATAGAAAGAATACAATACTTTTTTCTCACTTTTTCTAAATGGCATAAACATGCAAAACGATATTCATGTGATTCTCACAAACCATGGGTAACAATTAAATCAAAATCATAATTTATGTTGGAAATTATATTAAGCCTATCATTAAGAACCCAGGAGAATTTATATTGTCTATATAAAGTGGGTTAGAAGAGATGACAAGGTGAGCCAAAGGTCACCAGCTAATTGCCCTTACCCAACGTCACACGTCTCCACGGGGTCTCACCCAGATGTGTGTAAACTTTGTTACTTATTCACTATTCACAGTTCATTATTCAAATTTTTTCCTAAATTTGTAGTAAATTATGTCAACATGTCAGATTTCCAAAACTATGTTCCAAATATGACCGAGCTGAATTTTGTGCCATATTATGTGAAAGGAAATTATAATAATAATAAAAACCAAAATATAATTTAAACAAGGGGTAAAAAAACAAGTGCAGGTCGATTCAATGTTCACCAAATTTTGCATACGGGTCAAGGAGGGTCCCATAATGTTATTTTTGAAGCGTTTCCCCGGCAATAGTTACGGTGACAAGATGGCGCCACTCACAACTTTAAGATTTCAATCATTTAATAAAATGAATCCTGATATTCCAAGTGAAAAAGACATGGCGCAGGTCGATTCAATGTTTCCCAAATTTGGCATACGGGTCAAGGAGGGACCCATAATGTTATTTATGAAGCGTTTCCCCGGCGCTATTTACGGTGACAAGATGGCGCCACTCACAACTTTTAAGATTTCAATAATTAAATAAAATGAATCCTGATATTCCAAGTGAAAAAGACATGGCGCAGGTCGATTCAATGTTTCCCAAATTTGGCATACGGGTCAAGGAGGGACCCATAATGTTATTTATTAAGCGTTTCCCCGGCGCTATTTACGGTGACAAGATGGCGCCACTCACAACTTTTAAGATTTAAATAATTAAATTAAATGAATCCTGATATTCCAAGTGAAAAAGACATGGCGCAGGTCGATTCAATGTTCCCCGAATTTTGCATGCCGGCCAAGGAGGGACCCATAATGTTATTTATCAAGCGTTTCCCCGGCGCTATTTACGATGACAAGATGGCACCACTCACAACTTTAAGATTTCAATCATTTAATAAAATGAATCCTGATGTTCCAAGTGAAAAAGACATGGCGCAGGTCGATTCAATGTTCCCCAAATTTGGTAAACGGGTCTAGGAGGGTCCAATTATGTTATTTATGAAGCGTTTCCCCGGCGCTATTTACGGTGACCAGATGGCGCCACTCACAACTTTAAGATTTCAATCATTTAATAAAATGAATCCTGATATTCCAAGTGAAAAAGACATGGCGCAGGTCGATTCAATGTTCCCCAAATTTAGTAAACGGGTCACGGAGGGACCCATAATGTTATTTATCAAGCGTTTCCCCGGCGCTATTTACGGTGACAAGATGGTGCCACTCACAACTTTAAGATTTAAATAATTAAATAAAATGAATCCTAATATTCCAAGTGAAAAAGACATGGCGCAGGTCGATTTAATGTTCCCCAAACTTGGTATACGGGTCAAGGAGGGTCCCATAATGTTATTTATGAAGCGTTTCCCCGGCGCTATTTACGGTGACCAGATGGCGCCACTCAAAACTTTAAGATTTCTATAATTAATTGAAATTAATCCTAATATTCCAAGTGAAAAAGACGTGGCGCAGGTCGATTCAATGTTCCCCAAATTTTGCATACGCGTCAAGGAGGGACCCATAATGTTATTTATGAAGTGTTTCCCCGGCGCTATTTACGGTGACAAGATGGCGCCACTCACAACTTTTAAGATTTCAATAATTAAATAAAATGAATCCTGATATTCCAAGTGAAAAAGACATGGCGCAGGTCGATTCAATGTTCCCCAAATTTGGCATATGGGTCAAGGAGGGATCCATAATGTTATTTTTGAAGCGTTTCCCCGGCGCTATTTACGGTGACAAGATGGCGTCACTCACAACTTGAGATTTCAAGAATTAATTGAAATTAATCCTAATATTCCAAGTGAAAAAGACGTGGCGCAGGTCAATTCAATGTTCCCCAAATTTGGTATACGGGTCAAGGAGGGTCAAATAATGTTATTTATGAAGCGTTTCCCCGGCGCTATTTACTGTGACAAGATGGCGCCACTCACAACTTTAAGATTTCAATCATTTAAAAAAATGAATCCTGATATTCCAAGTGAAAAAGACATGGCGCAGGTCGATTCAATGTTCCCCAAATTTGGCATACAGGTCAAGGAGGGACCCATAATGTTATTTATGAAGCGTTTCCCCGGCGCTATTTACGGTGACAAGATGGCGCCACTCACAACTTTAAGATTTCTATAATTAATTGAAATTAATCCTAATATTCCAAGTGAAAAAGACATGGCGCAAGTCGATTCAATGTTCCCTAAATTTTGCATACAGGCCAAGGACGGACCCATAATGTTATTTATGAAGCGTTTCCCCGGCACTATTTACGGTGACAAGATGGCGCCACTCACAACTTTGAGATTTCTATAATTAATTGAAATTAATCCTAATATTCCAAGTGAAAAAGACATGGCGCAGGTCGATACAATGTTCACCAAATTTTGCATACGGGTCAAGGAGGGACCCATAATGTTATTTATGAAGTGTTTACCCGGTGCTATTTACGGTGACAAGATGGCGCCACTCACAACTTTTAAGATTTCAATAATTAAATAAAATAAATCCTGATATTCCAAGTGAAAAAGACATGGCGCAGGATGATTCAATGTTCCCCAAATTTTGCATACGGGCCAAGGAGGGACCCATAATGTTATTTATCAAGCGTTTCCTCGGCACTATTTACGGTGACAAGATGGCACCACTCACAACTTTAAGATTTCAAGAATTTAATAAAATGAATCCTAATATTCCAAGTGAAAAAGACGTGGCGCAGGATGATTCAATGTTCCCCAAATTTTGCATACAGGCCAAGGAGGGACCCATAATGTTATTTATGAAGGGTTTCCCCGGCGCTATCTACGGTGACAAGATGGCGCCACTCACAACTTTAAGATTTCTATAATTAATTGAAATTAATCCTAATATTCCAAGTGAAAAAGGTTTAGCTCAGTTTTCAGGAATTATGTCTTGTTTTAGAGGTTTTAAATTTTGTCAAATGCACTGTTGTCAATGTGTCATGGTCATGGTCAATGTGTCATGGTCAATGTGTCATGGTCAAGTTTGGAATTCGCAGAAAAAGAACAACAGAACTTCTGATGAAGAGTAGTTTTGACATGAAGAGGCACAGATCTACATGAACTATTGTATAATATAGAATACACACCCAGAGACTCTTGGAAATATATAGACATTCATAGACAATCACGAACGATACTGATGGTTGATGAGTCGCCATAACCACCACTCTGAGAGATCACGTGCAGACGGAAGAGCCTATGTTGGATACGCAGGCAAGACGAGTCCATCTGATGACGCGTGAGGAAGCCACGTAGGCAAGCCCCCACAGATGACGCGGAGTGATCCCTTAAAAGAGGCGCGCAACCGTTGGAGTTCGGGAGAGAGTTAGAGCCGGAGCAGATGAACAGACGGAGATAGAGCAACCACTTGCCACAGAAGATCCACGACTCTCAGTATCGTGACTGCATAGACTTGGGTGTTTTGTGTATAGATAGGGTCTCATAAGTATCATGCATTTGGGTAGTTCACATGCCTCGCTCATTGCCATGCCGGCCTAGCCAGACAAGGAGGAATCACAGCACCGAATAAAGGTAACTATTGTGTCGTGTATATCCTGTGTCTGCAGTCCTTATTGCCTGTCACCTTCATGAGGGTATATAGGGTAGCTAGGATCTGTGCCCGAACTCACAGCCAGCGAGTTAGCGAGCTATGTTTGTTGTACAGTACAGTACAGTAGAGTAGAGTAGATTAGAGTATCTATCTAGTGGTAGAGTATTGATCCCCCGTCCACGTCCCCCAACGACGGATACTCAACCATTTAGTGGGTAACACTATTACATGGGCAAAATTTGGCAAAACTTTGACATTCCTATTCCTGTTTTTTTTAGCTGATTGTGAATATATGAAAGCCAGCCTAGACTAGGTGGCAATGATTTTAACTAGTTGTTATGCTTCTTAATTTTGATACTCTATTGACATTTTCCTTAATTATATTTATCCAAGAATGTTTCAAAATTAATTGCATTTTATTCAAAAATAGCATATTATGTATCATAGATGTCAAAGCTACAGATAATCATAAAAATGTGTATATTTAAGAATATGTAAATTATACAACATTATAAGTGGGAT
Organism: Amphiduros pacificus; assembly: GCA_949316495.1. Lineage (NCBI taxonomy): Eukaryota > Metazoa > Annelida > Polychaeta > Phyllodocida > Hesionidae > Amphiduros > Amphiduros pacificus. The sequence goes on along the minus strand of OX439002.1, from coordinate 17,196,247 downwards.
TCCACCAAAGGTCAAATTTTTGAGACCTTCACCCTTTGTTGAGATACAAAATGTAGTTTACAGTCATATATTCCTAATTATATTTATGTCAATTCATATTAAAAAATATTATGATTATTGAGGTTCAACTCTGTTTTCAGGAATTATGCCTTGTTTTAGATAGGTTTTAAATTTTGTCAAATGCACTGTTGTCAATTATTAAAATTCTAATTTAAAATATTCATCTTAATTCTAGTTCTATTATTCATATGTATTTAAATGATTCATGTTAATTCTAATTATAACTATTCAAGTTAATTAGCTTTTAGTTTACTCGCTATGCTCACTATGTCAGCATAGCTTCTGCAGTGAAGGGGGAGAACCTTTCTAATATTCTGTATGCCCATCAGCTGCAATATTCTCTGTAACTTCTGGTCAGAATTCTTAGTTATTTGGAGGTAAAATATACTTTCAGGGGATCAATTCTATCTATAATCCATTGCACTCAGATTTCCTTTTTTGTGAGTTATTAACACATCTTTAAGCTATTGATGAGTTCTGGAAGAGGCTGACATTTTCCATAACACATATGACCCACTGAGATTTTACAAAATTGCAGCAAAAATTATTGATTAATTTTATTAACAAAAATATAGCCAGTGTAAAACTTTTGAAATAAAACAATATGAGGGTGATGGAATGCATTAATATTACAAGATTGTCTGTCCTACACATGCAGCTGGGTAATTACTTTAAATGAACATTTATAAAGCTTTTTTCAGTCGTTGAACAAAATTTTCACAACAAATGATCACCATAGCTCGAAGGCCATTGCTCATTGTCATACATTAATAATATATTACTTCATATAAACTCAAATGTATGTAATGAACACAACAAATCCCATATTACAGTGCCTGTGAATCCCGATCCCAGCGCACCCCACACATGCAGACATATACCTCTGCAGAATTTAACTTCAATACCTCTGCAGAATTTATTCTCAATAGTCAAATTAACCTAAAGATAAGATTAAATGTGTTCTGATCTTCAAGTGTACGTAATTTTGAAACATTGTATTGCACAATTAATTCATACCACCTATAAAAGAATTATATAAAACTATAGAGATTATCTTGTCAATGTTATTTTTAGATAACAATTTATCAGTGCAATGATTGCACTGGGAAATTGCTTCTGAATCACATCTAGTATATTCTAAACCTTCACCAAAAATATGGGCCCTTATAAGTTATCAACAAAATTCTTCTTGTGCTCATTATCCTTCAATGTTAAAAGGAAAACTGTTCATAACTAACAACTTTCTCAATCATAATATAAGAATTATTTTTTTAAATCTTTAAGTCATAAATAGAGCTATTTTGTTTTTATTGTGCAGAGTAAACCCTTCATAACTAACATTATGGAACCCCCCTACAACACACCAATTTTGGTGATCTTTGAATTGATTATATTAGGAATCATTTTATTTAATTATTGAAATCTTAAATTTGTGAGAGGCGCCATCTTGTCACCGTAAATAGCGCCAGGAAAACGCTTCATAAATAACATTATGGGACCCTCCTTGATCCGTATGCAAAATTTGGTGAACATTGAATCAACCTGCGCCACGTCTTTTTCACTTGGAATATCAGGATTCATTTTATTAAATGATTGAAATCTTAAAGTTATGAGTGGCGCCATCTTGTCACCGTAAATAGCGCCGGGGAAACGCTTCATAAATAACATTATTGGACCCTCCTTGACCCGTATGCCAAATTTGGGGAACATTGAATCGACCTGCACCATGTCTTTTTCACTTGAAATATCAGGATTCATTTTATTAAATGATTGAAATCTTAAAGTTGTGAGTGGCGCCATCTTGTCAACGTAAATAGCGCCGGGGAAACGCTTCAAAAATAACATTATGGATCCCTCCTTGACCCGTATGCCAAATTTGGGAAACATTGAATCGACCTGCGCCATGTCTTTTTCACTTGGAATATCAGGATTCATTTTATTAAATGATTGAAATCTTAAAGTTGTGAGTGGCGCCATCTTGTCACCGTAAATAGCGCCGGGGAAACGCTACATAAATAACATTATGGGACCCTCCTTGACCCGCATGCAAAATTTGAGGAACATTGAATCGACCTGCGCCATGTCTTTTTCACTTGGAATATTAGGATTCATTTTATTAAATTCTTGAAATCTCAAAGTTGTGAGTGGCGCCATCTTGTCACCTTAAATAGCGCCGGGAAAACACTTCATAAATAACATTATGGGACCCTCCTTGACCCGTATACCAAATTTGGTGAACATTGAATCGACCTGCGCCATGTCTTTTTCACTTGGAATATCAGGATTCATTTTATTTAATTATTGAAATCTTAAAAGTTGTGAGTGGCGCCATCTTGTCACCGTAAATAGCGCAGGGTAAACGCTTCATAAATAACATTATGGGTCCCTTCTTGACCTGTATGCCAAATTTGGGAAACATTGAATCGACCTGCGCCATGTCTTTTTCACTTGGAATATCAGGATTCATTTTATTTAATTATTGAAATCTTAAAAGTTGTGAGTGGCGCCATCTTGTCACCGTAAATAGCGCCGGGGAAACGCTTCATAAATAACATTATTGGACCTCCTTGACCCGTATGCCAAATTTGGGGAACATTGAATCGACCTGCACCATGTCTTTTTCACTTGGAATATTAGGATTCATTTTATTAAATTCTTGAAATCTCAAAGTTGTGAGTGGCGCCATCTTGTCACCGTAAATAGCGCCGGGGAAACGCTTCATAAATAACATTATGGGACCCTCCTTGACCCGTATACCAAATTTGGGGAACATTGAATCGACCTGCGCCATGTCTTTTTCACTTGGAATATCAGGATTCATTTTATTTAATTATTGAAATCTTAAAAGTTGTGAGTGGCGCCATCTTGTCACCGTAAATAGCGCCGGGGAAACGCTTCATAAATAACATTATGGGTCCCTCCTTGACCCGTATGCCAAATTTGGGAAACATTGAATCGACCTGCGCCATGTCTTTTTCACTTGGAATATCAGGATTCATTTTATTAAATGATTGAAATCTTAAAGTTGTGAGTGGCGCCATCTTGTCACCGAAAATAGCGCCGGGGAAACGCTTCATAAATAACATTATGGGACCCTCCTCGACCCGCATGCAAAATTTGAGGAACATTGAATCGACCTGCGCTATGTCTTTTTCACTTGGAATATTAGGATTCATTTTATTAAATTCTTGAAATCTCAAAGTTGTGAGTGACGCCATCTTGTCACCCCGTAAATAGCGCCGGGGAAACGCTTCATAAATAACATTATGGGACCCTCCTTGACCCGTATGCCAAATTTGGGGAACATTGAATCGACCTGCGCCATGTCTTTTTCACTTGGAATATCAGGATTCATTTTATTTAATTATTGAAATCTTAAAAGTTGTGAGTGGCGCCATCTTGTCACCGTAAATAGCGCCGGGGAAATGCTTCATAAATAACATAATGGGACCCTCCTTGACCCGTATGCCAAATTTGGGAAACATTGAATCGACCTGCGCCATGTCTTTTTCACTTGGAATATCAGGATTCATTTTATATAATTATTGAAATCTTAAAGTTGTGAGTGGCGCCATCTTGTCACCGTAAATAGCGCCGGGGAAACGCTTCATAAATAACATTATGGGTCCCTCTTTGACCCGTATGCAAAATTTGGTGAACATTGAATCGACCTGCACTTGTTTTTTTACCCCTTGTTTAAATTATATTTTGGTTTTTATTATTATTATAATTTCCTTTCACATAATATGGCACAAAATTCAGCTCGGTCATATTTGGAACATAATTTTGGAAATCTGACATGTTGACATAATTTACTACAAATTTAGGGAAAAATTTGAATAATGAACTGTGAATAGTGAATAAGTAACAAAGTTCACACACATCTCACCCAGGGGGCTATATAAAGATGGCTGGGGGCTTGCCGCCATTACAGCACAGACGCCGCAGAGATAATGTCAGATAATGGGTTAAAACTGTTGTTTATTAGTGGAAGAAAGTATTCTAAGGTTACCATTCAGGGGTGATGTAATTAGGTGAAGACATTTTCTCTACTTAATTTTACTGTACTTCTGCACTTACTTCTGTACTATCAAAAATATAGTATTACCTTGGAGTAATAATGTCATTATTACTCCAAGGTATTACTATGCACATGTGTGTATTCAAAATCTGAAGTGTAATCTCGCAATAGTATACAAATGTTTACATTAGATATGAGCAGGCACGAATACAAAATAATACTTAGATCTTAAGCATGTACATAACACATTAGTCTCATTTCAACTGTCTGGCACAATTACGCAACACGGATGCAATTGATATATTCACGTTGCCCCTTCCACTCCAACCGCACTTCAGCAGGTCAGCCTTGGATATATCTGGCGATAACCATTCTCTTATCCATCAGGCTCGTGTGTACTCCTCACTAGTTTTGCCCAGGACGGAGATTTTGACCAGACTGTTGTCCTAGTGGTTTATTTTTTGTGAATTTAACCAAAGAAACTCTCTCATACTATTGCTACCCCTCCACTTCATAAGAAATAAATAACCTAATTGCGTAGTGATGTTGACCTTTTTCTTGGCAACGTTAACATGTCTTTCCGTTTTTGTACCGATATCCCTGGTAATTTATATCATTAATTGAAGATTTGAATGACAAGAATGCAGGGCTACGACCAATGTACTGGGAAATAAAGGGCACATGTTGAACATATGATAATCCAAATCTAGAGTTGGTGCATTAGTTTTGAAAGCAACACTAATCTTGATATAAAATAAATCATGTTTCAAAATTGTTATTGGTCTTAGTATATCAACTAATTCGCGTGTTCACTTAAAGCCCACCGCTCAGAGCTCCCATTGAATGTGGAATGTAATGAAGTCGACGTTTAAAGGAACATTGAGAAAGCCTAAGAGTTCAATCAGATTTTATTTGAAAGCCAACAATAAAAGAACAATGATACTTTGAGATAATTAATAAACATCAATACAAAGAATCAGTTAACATTGTCAATGCTTGCTTGTACATTATGCTTTACTTCATCCAACCTCAATTGTGATTTGTTAACTTTTTATTAAATATTTTCTTCTCATTGCATAACTATCGGTCACTGTATAGCGTAATATTGAATATGCAAAGATTTACATCTGCCTAAGTTAATTGTACAATACAACAACTTTTGACAAACGTATATATTTCAACCATTCTGACAATATAAATAACTGAAGTTCAGATTTCTAAAACAAGATAAGTTTGGGCGAAAATGTACATAAATATTTTACTTGCCGAATTCAAAATTCACATTCTTTCTATTCAATTAAATAACATTTTGGAAATAAATAGCATTAATAAAAGGATTTCTATTGAAATATAAATTACGAATTTGCATCATATTCTAACATGAACAGCAGTTGTCAGCTTGTTATTTCAGACACGTGATTTCAAATAATAGGTTTACAATAACAACACTATGTACTATGGATAATCTGTACATCTTTGCATAACACATATACAAATATAAGTCCTGTGAAAATTGTGTTGACAACGTTTGGTCAACTGAACCAAACATATTTTAAATGATTTTAAAATGTTTTCATCTTAAAGCCAGTGGCCCAAAAAGCCCAATATGTTGACAAAACGTGCTGCCTGTAATTTTAAGTCTGATATCTAATTGGTGTGGTGGATGTAACTGAGGGCCTATGGGGTTTATAATGTGGGGATTGGTCTTGAACAATTTGGGTTGAACCAAGCAGTACCCTGACCTCCAGCTTTTGCACTTGTCCAAAGCATTAGCAAATCTGTGAAAATATTCAATGTCAGCCAGCAAATAATGTATCTTTAGTCAATTTAAAAATTCACAGCTTTGCATTTGTTGGCAGACATATATGAATTATGAATGAATTACAAATGAATTACAAATGAACTGTCAAACTGTAACAAGACGTTTAGCATTAACATTTGCTGTTATATGCTCACTGAGGTAGTTCCTTTATTAGGCCATTGCATTATCCTGTCCACCAGGTGGCACTGATAAACAGAATTGTTTTTATGGTTCTCGTGAATATAGTGATAAGTTGACATGAAAAGCATATTTCCATACACATGAGACATGAAGCTCTAAAAAGATCATTTGCTCTTCCACCTTTGCCTCAAATTTGACTTAAATTAGAGAACTAGGATGGAAGAGTGTTCATTGTAGAATTTCATATTTAATGTATATTTATGTGAGAGTGCAAAATTCTAATTCCAAGCAAAATAAGTCCCTTTATGTTTGAATGCTTTCGTGAAGTAAACAATAAAGTTCAGTGGTATCACTTTCTAGCCTACTTTTAGTGTATTATAGCCTCTATAATTGCAATATATGTGTTCTGTGTTAGTAAGTCACTGCAAATTTAATATTATTAGCCAAAATTATCAAACTTTTGAGTTTCCTCATTATGTACAGGATATCACAGCCTTGCTTTGACAAGCTCAGTTTCTGTCAAAATGTTACTTTTGACATATGTTTCAGTTTGGTTTGGGTCGGGAACTGCCCGTTCTCTAAGCCTCAAACTAACAGAACAATACAAAATATTTATCACAGTTTGGAAGAGCCTTTATGAAATATTAAGGCAGCTTTGTTGCTTTAAATTCAGAAGTATTCCTATGGAATTCAGATCCATCCTTCTAATAATTTCCAATGGAATACAATATAAATAAGGATAATAAAAACAATTTCGAATTGCAGAGAATGTAAATATAAAAAAGGATAATAAAAACAATTTCGAATTGCAGAGAATGTAAAATTTCGAATTGCAGAGAATGGCCAATGACAAATTTACTTTAACTTTGTCCCAGTTATTTTCAACTCCTTTATGTCTTGATGTAAAGATGCTGACCTTTTATCATCTAAATAGGACTAAATCTGAATATGTTTGCAACCTCCGTGCCAAAATACTCATAACAATAACATATATTAACTAAATTACGTTTTTTCCACGCAAACTTTACAATGTATCTATCACAGGTTTGACGAGACATTTTTTCAACTTCATTCATATTAACCAAACCTTTACAAACATATTGCACCATTTTATTCTGTAACACTTTGAAATCAAAAGAAAGGAATTGCTGTTTCCTGTTCAGTTTCTTAAAACAATAATTGAATTTCTCAAAGACCAAAAGGAATCTATTACAAATCAGATATATTTTAATGAAAAAAACCATTGCATTACAAAAGATTAGGACAAATATTAAAGGAAATAGTCCATGAAACAGCAAATTCTTCTTTTGGCAGTGTGACAGTTTATATATCAAACTTGGAAAATCATAATATCATATGTCCATGTCTGTTTCACAGGGATCGAAGAAAATTAATTTAATCAAAGTTAATGGAATAAATTTGGATGAGATTTGTTCATTTTGAATTTTTTTTTTAGTCTTTTGGTGCAAGCCGTTTGCATCAGAACTTTTCAAAGGTGTAAGGCTGCAATTGGTGCTAAGAATTCCCTACCACCACACGAGCTGTTAGACATGCAAAGATAATAAACTAGAGCAATATTCAAAAGTGTGCACCCTACATTACCCTTCTTGTATCTCACTAATTCCTTGTGATGTTGAGTAAAGACTTATTTTCCAAATTAACTAATTTAGTCTGTGCAGAAAGATCTATGTAAGTGAGTTATCCCAACAAATATGAAAGAGAAATGAACATATCTTTCAGTTGTATTTAAAAGTATTACTCCAATATTTTATGAATCCAATTAAAATATTGAATATAACCTTACATTATAATAAAAGTATTGCACTCCATACAGGTTTGTTAGTTAATGTTATTAGTAAACCAACGTTAATGATATTATGTGCAAATCCCTTAACCCAAGTATCAGTGGAGAGGAACAAGATATGTAGAAAATTTCACAACTCAATTTCAATTTTAAATCATAAATGCATTACAAAATCAAAATAAGAAAATTGTTCCACAAAGCGAGTTCCACCCCCTTGATTGTGCAACACAGCAAACCGTACATACCTTAACTAATATTAGCTATTTTATCTTGTATATAAACTTTCTACACATGCAAATCAATGTTCATTTTCACAGGACATTATATTCATACATCAGAAAGATATAAACATAACCCATTGATAATTCATCATCCATCTCACAACATGGATTTGATTCTACAGGCCATGCTAACTATCCTTTAACGTATTGTGTGCTACCCAAAATTTGATACATCATCTGACAAAGCTTGTATTGATGCCATTTACTCAATAATGTGTTGTGCTTCTGACATGATGCAAATGTGTAATAAATATTTTCAAAACTATTCAATAGAATATTTGGGTGATGACCCCCTGAATCTTATGTATTGTATATTTAAGAATATTCAAGTTTATCTCAAGAAGATATTTTCTTTTGTTTCAGCACATAATTATAGTATGCAGATAAATGAGCAATATTTACATACATTTATAGGTATACCACTGCACAGCAGTACTGTAAGGTCAACATCACATAAAATTTACAAATATGGTGTAACACAAGATAGAAAGTTGTTTACTTTGATACATGTAATAGTAATCACTGATATCAATAGATGAACTGTAAACTTAACTACGTTTCATTATATCTTATACAATATTGCAACAACATTTACATTATTTTACTCCATCAAAACAACTGTTGACAGAATTGCACAAATATTTGTAAAAACAATCTAAATGATTTCAATACTGCAATCCCATTATGCAGACCCCAAGTTCATTGAAAAGGAATCTTTGAATTGTATATTATGTTGAATGTCATGAAATTATGTGAACAGTTGTCTCAATTGACATAAATATAAATATCTTCAAGATCAACAACAACAACAAAAACAGCTGTAAAGATGAGCAGTGTTTCCATGTCTTCATTTGGACGGATTTGGCCCTCATGGGTGGTTAAGGCTATAACTTCCAGCAGTTACTTTACATTTTCCCTTGATTGTTCAGCTTTGGATATATCCAACAAAACATTTATGTGTATGTAAAATACCAATATGTGAGAAGCATTTTTGGGGTATATTGATAGTTTTTCTATTCTTATATAACTTTTTGGTTATTTTCAGTCAATGGCCAAATTACTTCTCATTAGTTATTTTAGTCCTTATAGCTCTAAACCCATTTTGAAAAAAAAATCAATATTCTGAATTGCTGGAATTGCAAGATTTGTTTATGATTAAAATGTCTCCAAAACATGCATTTGAGCAGCATAAACAATGGGCTCAGAATATTGAAATCTTCTTCATCCCATCATTAAATATATTTTTCGTAATTATTATTTTTTCCATTGACACAGCATATCCCTGTGTTTGACCTGAGAGTTGTGAGAGATGTATTTAGAAAATATTCATATTGAACAGAACATGATAGAAATCCCACAAGATCATTTTACAAAAAATATGATATAGAAGCTCAATCAAAGAAAAACAAAACAGTTTCCTGCCAAAGATTGAAATAATGCAACATTATACACAATATGGTTGTCTAGAGAAGAACACATGACTTGGACTTCCCTTCACTTCCTCCTCCTCCACTTCCTGTCTCTCCATCTAAAATAAAAGATCTAATCTTATCCACAAACACTATCATACTGGGCAAAATATTCTGCTCTGAAATAGACATGGCTAGACTGAAATAGACATGGCTAGACTGAAATAGACATGGCTAGACTGAAATAGACATGGCTAGACTGAAATAGACATGGCTAGACTGGTGAAAAGGTTCGCTGAGAGGAGATTGTAGAAAGGTTAATAAAAAGGAAATATCTATAATGAGTATTAAATCACCAGGACTATAATTAACTACAAACACTACTTCTAGTCATTTCTTAAAGGTACAAATTTTTTAAAGAGTGAAATGGGACTCCATATGGAAGCCTTTTTTTAAAGAAAATGATAAGTATCAGAATTTCATATTGAAACATAAGCATCAGAGATGCATCAACCCTCAGTTCTGGTAACCAGGGACTGAGGGTAAAAAAACAAGCCACCTCTGACAGAATATGTTGTATGTGGAGGTGACATTTGTGACATTGACATTTTTCAATTGATCCTTTGCAACAAATCCTAATAATATTTTTAAATTAACTTTCATTGTGGTGTGTGACCATTCTTTATTGTTTTTGATCTACCATGCACAAATCTTACTCAAAACATAGGCAAACTGTCTGACAGGCAAAACCAATTATTGCTGATTAATCTCTTGCATTTAGACTTATTAATGTTCTTGTGACTGTGCTGATATGAGAGACGTCAGAGTCCCGGTGGACCAGCTGAATATATCACTGTCACTATGGGAGTAGGAGCTGAATGAGTTAGCCCTGCTCACACAAACCAAGGTAGAAAACACTAATTACAGAAATATAACACAGACAAAACTGTCATTTTGTTAAATCAACGCTTGGCTAAATAATGTCACATGAAAAATACCTGTAATTGATTTTATAATTGCCTGCATTTCTTTCTGATGTTTGCTTGATGCTGAGATACAATTAATAAAATCTGGATATTATGATGCTGAAATGCTCACTACTTGAGGAGATTCCTTTTTCATATTTCCTCAAGAAAGATCATGTTATTGTTTTGTACTATGTTTAATTTGTGGATATGACAAAAATCTATTCACAGATACTAAATTTTATGAACAAATAGTCATGAATCTAAGAGAGCAACTATGAAAATTACAACATCCTACCGGTAACTTCAGGGGAAAATTTCTCCAAGCAATGTGATTACTCTAATAAGAAAATGATGCCAACATTTGTAAAAAGCATGGGATCCATACTAAGAATTACTATGAATTCATCAATTTGGAACAATGTTGTTTTGGAATGATTGAGCACTTGTCTACAATATGAAAGTGATTCTGCTGATTATTTTTAAAACTTCAAAAACTTTCTTCAATTTCCAAATAACATGAAAAGAAATATTCCAAGGATAATGGCCAAAGTTATGAATACTCTGCCACTTTAAGAAACACAAGTCTTTCTATGACACAACATGTAGAGTGAGCAATATACACATTCCTTGAGTCTTACATACCTGTATTTAATGCAGACTTAGATTGTTCTGTCTTACAACTAGTCTCCTGTTCCTCTATGAGGCAGTAGAAACACACAAGAAAAGCAAGCAGTTGCAAATTGCAGATTTAAATAGTAAATAGCAGATTTAACATGTACCATATTATTCCCAGATGCAATGTATTACCTCTTTTCGGCACATTCAATTGGTATGTAGAGTAGAAAATATTTTATATCTCCTCAGAATCTTCTGACTTTTATTATCTCATTTCTATCACAATAATGTTGAAATATTTCAAAACCCTAAAGCTCTTCTTGAAATCAATATGGTACATGTGTTTAATTAAGAACATTAATGTGGCTAATTAATAAAAGGTTGAAAGTTATAAATTATATAAAGCAGTGTTCAATAAAAAAAGATACAGTATATCATGTCAATACTCAAAGTCGTAAAAATAGTAAAATGGTAAAAATAATGTATTTGAAGAATTTAAATAATTATTTGATGAGAGAATGTGTTTATTCTCCATTCTTCATTGACTTATTACATTTTATTCATCTGTTTTAACTCTTACCAGGAGCACAAATTTAGACGTTAAAATTATGAAGAGCACATTTCCATCCTAGTTATATACTGTATGCATATATAAATGCAGTTTAAAGCATTCACAATATACATAGCATCAATTCATAAATCCAACAATATTATTGAAGTATATCACACAGACATAAATATCAAGTGCTTTGGTTTTCACACATGAAACCCACAAATAAAAGTATCCATTCTAATATTCAGAAACAGCTCTTGACATTGTTCATGTAATCCTGCATTTCTTGCCTTTTAAACCATTTTCTTTACTTCTATGACACCTTCTGATAACTAGATTATGGGAGATATACTATTTGGTAATTGCTAAATTCTTGACATGTTCTTTCCATGAGCCAATATACCTGACTTTGAAGGCAAAACACTGGAGTACGGTCATGGGGGAGTTAAAAGTAGAATGGGGAGAGCAACAAAAGCATTAACACATATTATGCCATCAGAAACATCATTTGTGAATGGTGGTGCCAAGCTTTTGAAGCTCTAAAAACATGATGGCTCAAAGTTGGTAGAATATTGGTTTAAAATCTCTTAAGGGCCTAACACGTAATATAATATAAACTTGATAGCTTGAAACACCACTTGGATCTCAGTACAGGTTGAGTACATGCCACTAAAATGTTTCAGTGACCTGATATTTTGGCTCCTGATGTTTGAGCAGACAAACAGATGTGCTAATTACCTGAAACTAATTACCTGCTCCTTTTTCCTTGGGGACCATCTTGAGGCACTTGTCTGCTATGGCCTGGGTGGGAGCATTAAGTAGGTCTTTGATCAATTTAGTAGATATCCTGGGTTTTGCATACTGATCAGCTAACTTCACCAACTCCTTAAACTGGTTCTGAAATAGGTTATTAAAAGCAAATATATCAATATAAATAGTTTTTCAAGCCATTAATGGTTAAATTCAATTATCATAATCTTACTCTTGTTCACATGAAGAAACTTTAATGCTTTCATGAAATGCATTTTTCCTCTTTTTTATTCCTTATTTTGCAATATTGAATGAAAATAAAATACAGCAATCATAGTTGATGTATTTTGGTTGATTTTAGTGAGATAGTTTGCTTGTATCACAGTTTCGTGGCCACATATCATTTAAGCATTCCCCAAACCTCTATAAAATTGGATGTGACCTCTGTGGTTTCATGAATGCTTTAAATCATACTCACCACTTTGCATTGTAATTTCTCTGCTTTCTTTTTCTGCACAGCTAACATCATAGCATATTGCACCTTCTGTGCATCCACTAACTGTAAAGAAACATATAGTGATTTCACCAACACAACTCAACTTTTTCCTGTTTCCTCTCACTTTTTCTTCAGTTCTAAGATGTAGTAGTTGTACATAGAATTATTATCTGCAATTTTCAGGATTTATTATAGAACTTAATTCCTGTGAAGTACCTCAGCCTGTCTTGCTTACCTTTGTATTAGTGTTGGCACCAGTAAACATGCCTTTTGACTGTGCCTGTTTGGCAAAGACATCTGCAGTGTTGACGTTTTTCTTGGCCTTAGGTGGCTTCTGCTTGCCCCAGATCTGCATCATGATGGCTGAGTTCTGCAGGTGATTGACAAACTACAAGAGAATAATAAACATGTATAATGCTTCACACAATAATATCAAATTATAGGAGATTTTAACGACAAGAGAATAACAAACATGTATAATGCTTCACAAAGCAATTTAATTTCCAACTGAAGGAGATTCTAACTACAAGTGAATAACAAACATGTATAATGCTTCTCACAACAATTTCAACTGTAGGAGATTCTATATTTTATAATTGTCTTTAAACCATTTCTCCTTTTTGAAGGAATAACTGTTTTATAATCGTGAGATAAAAATCCTTGCTAAATGATTTTTTTCATTAAGTGTGGTAAGACTCTTACAGCACCAGTTGCTGGCTCAAAAGAAAACATTTTCTTGTTGTTCCAGTCAGGGTTAGATGTGTCTTTTACTCTGTTAGTCTCTGTGAAACCTTCCTCCAGATACATGATGTACTTGCAGTAAACATCCTAAAACATAATACAGGGATAAATTTATATGAAAAAAGCCTAGTGCATCATTTCAAGATCTTATGATGCATCCGTGGTTTAAGTTTCAGGATCCAAACATGATATGTTTCATATTATTGCATTCACAAAATGGGACAGAGACCTGGAAGCCCAGATTATATAGGCCCTGTCAATACCTCTTCAGCAAAATTTAACAAAGGGTAAAACTTCAAGGACTGATATCATAGAAACTCACTGTATACTGCTTGGGAAGTCCCCTGGCGTTATTTACTTTGACATTATAATGGACATCCTGTCCAACCAGTTCCTGTGGATCATCTACCCATTTATCATCACTCTCCGAGTAATCTTTTCCTTTCTTATTGCAGGGAATAACCTCCACATTCAGCAACCCAACCTGTTGATACAAGCAAAATAATCAAATCTGCACAAATTCATTGCTAAAATGAGCATTTAAACTGAGCATCTAAACTGAGCATCTAAGCTGAGCGTCTAAACTGAGTCTCTAAACTGAGCATCAAAACTGAGCATCAAAACTGAGCATCAAAACTGAGCATCAAAACTGAGCATCTAAGTTAAGCATCAACTACATGTACAGTGTAAATTTTCTGAGCTTATCTAGTTTATATAATGAAAACAGATAAAACAAAGGTGATCTTAAAATCAGGTGTAAATGTTATGCAGAGTAGGAAGCTTGTTGTATTGTACATGCCTGTGTTCCCTTATAGTCTGTGATCTCCAGTTGTTCCTTCAGTTCAATGTTATACGCTGTACTCTGGAGCCAACATTTTACTGTACCTATATGGCAATCCATATCATCATCTTCTGTGAATGGATCATTTTCCTATGCAAATCAAATTACACACAAATTTAAATTCTGAACAACATTATTGTATTGTAATAAATTACATATAGTTATTTAGCCCTTGATTAATTAATTAAATGTACTAGCGCCAATAGTAAATTGGCTGCAACTGATAGTAACAGATTTATTTGTGTGAATTTGAAAATAAATCATATTTGTCCAATTTACATAAGGTATTGGCGTCTCCTTTCTATGTATATGTATATGTATATGTATATGTATATGTATATGTATATGTATATGTATATGTATATGTATATATATATGTATATATATATATATATATATATATATATATATATATATATATATATATATATATATATATATATATATATATATATATATATATATATATATATATATATATATATATATATATATATATATATATATATCCAGGGATGAGGTAAGTTTTTAGAAGAAACCATAATTTTCTTTGATCAGATACCATAATTTTGAAAGAGCAAATGATTGCCTGTATATCAAAAAAGCCTTTTACAATTGTCATGATCTATAAGCACTGCATATCAATTAAATAATAATACTGCTATTATGTCAGTCTTTCTATGATTTGTATCTCTTACATCAGGCACTTTCCAGTCTTCACCATCCGTATACTTCTGAAACATTTCCTGCATAAGATACTTCCTGTTGAGGAATTTTGCTCGTTCCCAAATCCAACTCAGGTCAGTCTCTATGTCTGTCATCTTCACAAATATCTGATATTGAAAAAAAAATCAAGATTTTCAATCTTCAATATAGACAATAAATCATATAGACAATAAAAGGAGTAAAATTCAGTACCATGCATTTCAACAAATTTATATCATATTGAACAAGATATTTTGTTCATTCTGATCATCTGTTATATAAAGTGACAATTATTACCTTGGTTCTCCCATTAAGTTCACCTCTAGCCTCAGGTGACACTAACATTATTTCAAACTTCTTTTTCCTGTCAAGCTCTTCACTTATAGAGTTTGCTTCTTCAGTGGCCGGCATCATCTCCACTAGATCTTCTTGAAGAAGCATCTCATCTAAAAAGGAAAATACATAACATCATATAGAGCAAAATGAAGATGTTTTTATCACTCAATTGTGCCTATTAAGTTAAAATATATAACGCTTCATTTTTTTGATATATTAAATAATTATGATGTTATGATGTCATTAAACATATTATGAGAAGAATTGATCAAAAACAGAATAATAATACTAATGTACATGCATTTGCTAAAATTACTATTTGTTAAAGCACCCTTTAAGGAAATTGATGCTCATAATGTACAAACGAAACATAAATAGGTACCTTTTGATTTATTATCTGTGTTCATATCAAATCCGCTATTTGAGGCAATTTCCTCTTGAGCCATCTCAAAGGTTTGATCAATGAACTTATGACCAGCAGCATCACGCTCTTTAGGGTTGCAAAATACATACAGCTGTGTTGTACCAAACATCAATCTGAAATAAAAAGATTTGATGAAAACATTTGACTGAGTTTCAGGCCCCCTGTTCACAAAAGGGCCCTGACAGCGTAATATGGCCAATAAAGGATGGTAACAGTCAATGTAAACATAATCCTTACTTCTTTATGAACTATGTGTGTACATATGTACATATATTTTATATATATGTATATGTATATGTATATGTATATGTATATGTATATGTATATGTATATGTATATGGAGTCTTGATATGTGTATAAAGTATGTTAGAAGGGTAGAGCGGGTCAGACGGTTAATTGCCCCGCACTGGTGTCACATGTCACCAGGGGGTCCCCCCCAGGGGAATATATAAATGAGACCTGAGGGTCACCCCACCAGTCTAGCCAGAAGCAGTGTCGGGAAGCTTTCACGTGAAGTTTAGCGTAAAGCCTTTTTTCCCACCATCCCACCCCTTTTTACCAATGTTACAACGAGGAATTGGGAACTAGATGATGGTAGGGCATATGGCCATATATATGTAATATGACCAACATATACACATGTACTGTACTGTACATGTCTGATTTATGTTAATTATAGTGTGTATAACTATTATGATATGTACGGTAATTGTAAGTGTTGAATGTGATGAATAATGTAATGTGATTAATTAAATGTACTAGCGCCAATAGTAAATTGGCTGCAACTGATAGTAACAGATTTATTTGTGAATTTGAAAATAAATCATATTTGTCCAATTTACATAAGGTATTGGCGTCTCCTTTCTAAGTATATGTATATGTATATGTATATGTATATGTATATGTATATGTATATGTATATGTATATGTATATGTATATGTATATGTATATGTATATGTATATGTACATATATATATATATATATATATATATATATATATATATATATATATATATATATATATATATATATATATATATATATATATATATATATATATATATATATATATATATATATATATATATATATATATATATATATATATATATATATATATATATATATATATATATATATATATATATATATATATATATATATATATCATCGCATGGATGACTTCTCAGAATAAATGACAAGAGACATATAATTAAACAAATGAGAAAAAATGTTAATTGACAACAGGGTCATTTGGGGCAGTTACAGATTTGTCTATTATATATTGGTATGTATATATATAAATGTATCTGCTCAATAGGCATGCTTACCTGTCATTATGATGGATCTCTGTTTTCTGGGTGAGTGGGACCCCATTAATGAGAACCTTGGCATTGGATGCTCCCTTGTCCAAGAAAAACTTGCCTTCCTCATCTGAGAATACCGCATGCTCCTTCTGGATGCTGTAATCAATCCATATGCAAAGTGTATTAAATAAAATGTGAGCCTTATTGGGTTTGCACTTTTTGTGTTGCATTTATTTATGTCTGCTTCACTCCTGTTATTAACTATCATCAGTATTCTTTATTCTCTTTTTTGGTATTAAAATATTTCTTTGAATAATGGAGATGTTTAAATGTAAAATCATGGATTTCTCAGATGAGAGATATGAGGTTTTCACACCTTGGTCCCATGAGAACTACGGAGGGTGTGCCTTTGTTGTTTCCAATAGATATACTTCCCTCGATGAAATGGCGGATTTTGCCAGAAAGTTGAGGGTCGAAGTTAAGATTGTACATATAGGCAACTGTCTTGGCCTTCTCTGATAATTCATCTGCTTTGGCATTTCCCACAGCCTATAAAATGAAAGAAATATCAAAACTTTGATAAATTTGAATATATCTTACAATTAAAAATAAGTAAATAAAAAATACCCGATGAGATAAACATGTCAAAGAAACATACAATATTATTTTTTTCAATTCAATAAGTTTAAATTAAGAAAATACATGATTTCTTGTGTGCTTTGTTTCCAGTCCAAAGCCATACTAAATATTTAACACAGGCAACCATCATATTTTGTGGTTGAATCACTAAATTTTCTTATTTGGCAAAATCACTTATCTGAAGTCTTTGAAGTTAGTCTCAAAGTACAAATTAACCATGACAGTTTGGATTGGATATGATTTGGGAGGTAAGACTGATCAACTAGGTTTTTATCATTAAATGTCAATTTCAATCTTAATAATGGTTTGTATATTATTTGAAATTCTCTTTGATTGCACTTCATAATAGACAAAAACTTAAACCAACACCCAAATTGGACAATCTGATCAGTTGAGACAAAGATTTTGGTTGGAAATGTGAAAATGAGGCCTGTTATAATTTTAATAAAAAAATTAAACAGTACTTAATTTTCTTTTTCATATTGTGCCTTCTCCAATGTTAGCAGATAAAAAGTGTTAAATGCTCAATCAAAATTAAGCATATATGTTGAAATGCTGGTTAGGTTTTTCAAACTTTAAGTGAAGTAAACAATATTATTCATTTGAAGCAAAATAATATAGAGATTAGGTTTTACAAAAATAATTGCTCAAATTGTTATCTCTGTATCAATAAGGCATCACAAAATTTCCCTAAAATATACATTGATGATCTAATAACCATGCAAAATGATGGCCATTTAAAATGAGTTATATTATACTAAGCAATACAATATAACTATGGGAAAAATATGAAAAAATAAAAAGATACCATTTTCATTATTAGCAAAAATATTTACACACCATCTGTAAGGAAATTATGAAAAATCATTAATTTAATCATTTCTCATGCATGGTAAGGGATGTTTCATAGGATGGGTTCATTAAGGCCCACTTGATGGGATATGTTACTATTCTCATCAGAACCCTTCAACAACAAATACACTTAGACATACATGTATATCAAACAGTTCTAAACTCATGAGAACAAAATAGAGATAGAAATACACAAGGGCAATAGCATGGGCATTGAAATTAAAATTAAAATGATATGCAGAGAATAAAGGTAATTGTTAATTTAGGATTTTAAACTTAATTAATAAACTTAAATTTGGAGAAAACTGGCCATGAGGCTAACCTTGAGCATGTTCTGAAATAGTTATATTTGATTTGTGGTGCACTTTGAAAATGGGAAAAGAAATTGTGCTTGTGAATTCAAACTGCTAATTCTTGTGGTCTCATTTGGATATTAACTTAATAAATGGTGTGAATACCAACTTCAACCCCAAATATAATGCACTTACATCATGTTCACGTGAAGCTGCCAATTTTTCTTCAAATGCTTTCTTCATTTCCTCCATATCCTGCTTATTTTTCTCAAGGGCAGCCTGGTACTCTTCTTCCAATTCCTTTTTCAGTTCTTCTTTCTCTGTAATCATCAGATCAGATACATTTTAAGACATTTGTTGGCTATATTTAGGTCAGTTATGATGCCATTTGTGGGCTATAATCTAGAGAGATCTGATGTCAAGGATCCACATTTCATGCAAATAAAACACTGGCTGTTAACGCTATCATTGAATCGTCATGAAAACATTTAATTTTTTGTCATGCTTCTGCCACTAAACAATATATTCAAATGTCAAAATATCATTTAATAATTATTTTCGCAAAATTTGGCAAAATGAAACATACCAAAGTTCATGGCAAAGTATCATTTTTTAAGGCGATAAAGTGGACAAGATTTAACCTAAACTAATGATTTAGGCTAAATGAATTGTTCGATATTTTTAAAGAGAACCTCATTTTGTCAAATAAAGCTTATTATTTGAGTTACACAAATTTTGCACTGAATATAATACTATCCCACCATGACTTACCCTCTTCTGTCATTCCCTCTGTCTCTTCTATCTGGCCCAATTCTATCCCCACCATGACTTACCCTCTTCTGTCATTCCCCCTGTCTCTTCTATCCGACCCCATTCTATCCCCACCATGACTTACCCTCTCCTGTCATTCCCTCTGTCTCTTCTATCCGACCCCATTCTATCCCCACCATGACTTACCCTCTCCTGTCATTCCCTCTGACTCTTCTATCTGGCCCCATTCTATCCCCACCATGACTTACCCTCTTTTTCATTCCCTCTGTCTCTTCTATCTGACCCCATTCTATCCCTACCATGACTTACCCTCTTCTGTCATTCCCTCTGTCTCTTCTCTCTGGCCCATTCTATCCCCACCATGACTTACCCTCTTCTGTCATTCCCTCTGTCTCTTCTATCTGGCCCCATTCTATCCCCACCATGACTTACCCTCTTCTGTCATTCCCTCTGTCTCTTCTATCTGGCCCCATTCTATCCCCACCATGACTTACCCTCTTCTGTCATTCCCTCTGTCTCTTCTATCTGGCCCCATTCTATCCCCACCATGACTTATCCTCTTCTGTCATTCCCTCTGACTCTTCTATCTGGCCCCATTCTATCCCCACCATGACTTACCCTCTTCTGTCATTCCCTCTGTCTCTTCTCTCTGGCCCATTCTATCCCCACCATGACTTACCCTCTTCTGTCATTCCCTCTGTCTCTTCTCTCTGGCCCATTCTATCCCCACCATGACTTACCCTCTTCTGTCATTCCCTCTGTCTCTTCTCTCTGGCCCATATTATCCCCACCATGACTTACCCTCTTCTGTCATTCCCTCTGACTCTTCTATCTGGCCCCATTCTATCCCCACCATGACTTACCCTCTTCTGTCATTCCCTCTGTCTCTTCTCTCTGGCCCATTCTATCCCCACCATGACTTACCCTCTTCTGTCATTCCCTCTGACTCTTCTATCTGGCCCCATTCTATCCCCACCATGACTTACCCTCTTCTGTCATTCCCTCTGTCTCTTCTCTCTGGCCCATTCTATCCCCACCATGACTTACCCTCCTCTGTCATTCCCTCTGACTCTTCTATCTGGCCCCATTCTATCCCCACCATGACTTACCCTCTTCTGTCATTCCCTCTGTCTCTTCTATCTGACCCAATTCTATCCCCATCATGACTTACCCTCTTCTGTCCTTACCTGTCTCTTCTATCTGACCCCATTCCATCCCCACCATGACTTACCCTTTTCTGCCATTCCCTCTGTCTCTTCTCTCTGGCCCATTCTATCCCCACCATGACTTACCCTCTTCTGTCATTCCCTCTGACTCTTCTATCTGGCCCCATTCTATCCCCACCATGACTTACCCTCTTCTGTCATTCCCTCTGTCTCTTCTCTCTGGCCCATTCTATCCCCACCATGACTTACCCTCTTCTGTCATTCCCTCTGACTCTTCTATCTGGCCCCATTCTATCCCCACCATGACTTACCCTCTCCTGTCATTCCTTGTCTCTTCTATCTGGCCCCATTCTATCCCCACCATGACTTACCCTCTTCTGTCATTCCCTCTGACTCTTCTATCTGGCCCCATTCTATCCCCACCATGACTTACCCTCTTCTGTCATTCCCTCTGTCTCTTCTCTCTGGCCCATTCTATCCCCACCATGACTTACCCTCTTCTGTCATTCCCTCTGACTCTTCTATCTGGCCCCATTCTATCCCCACCATGACTTACCCTCTTCTGTCATTCCCTGTCTCTTCTATCTGGCCCCATTCTATCCCCACCATGACTTACCCTCTTCTGTCATTCCCTCTGTCTCTTCTCTCTGGCCCATTCTATCCCCACCATGACTTACCCTCTTCTGTCATTCCCTCTGTCTCTTCTCTCTGGCCCATTCTATCCCCACCATGACTTACCCTCTTCTGTCATTCCCTCTGTCTCTTCTCTCTGGCCCATATTATCCCCACCATGACTTACCCTCTTCTGTCATTCCCTCTGACTCTTCTATCTGGCCCCATTCTATCCCCACCATGACTTACCCTCTTCTGTCATTCCCTCTGTCTCTTCTCTCTGGCCCATTCTATCCCCACCATGACTTACCCTCTTCTGTCATTCCCTCTGACTCTTCTATCTGGCCCCATTCTATCCCCACCATGACTTACCCTCTTCTGTCATTCCCTCTGTCTCTTCTCTCTGGCCCATTCTATCCCCACCATGACTTACCCTCCTCTGTCATTCCCTCTGACTCTTCTATCTGGCCCCATTCTATCCCCACCATGACTTACCCTCTTCTGTCATTCCCTCTGTCTCTTCTATCTGACCCAATTCTATCCCCATCATGACTTACCCTCTTCTGTCCTTACCTGTCTCTTCTATCTGACCCCATTCCATCCCCACCATGACTTACCCTTTTCTGCCATTCCCTCTGTCTCTTCTCTCTGGCCCATTCTATCCCCACCATGACTTACCCTCTTCTGTCATTCCCTCTGACTCTTCTATCTGGCCCCATTCTATCCCCACCATGACTTACCCTCTTCTGTCATTCCCTCTGTCTCTTCTCTCTGGCCCATTCTATCCCCACCATGACTTACCCTCTTCTGTCATTCCCTCTGACTCTTCTATCTGGCCCCATTCTATCCCCACCATGACTTACCCTCTCCTGTCATTCCTTGTCTCTTCTATCTGGCCCCATTCTATCCCCACCATGACTTACCCTCTTCTGTCATTCCCTCTGACTCTTCTATCTGGCCCCATTCTATCCCCACCATGACTTACCCTCTTCTGTCATTCCCTCTGTCTCTTCTCTCTGGCCCATTCTATCCCCACCATGACTTACCCTCTTCTGTCATTCCCTCTGACTCTTCTATCTGGCCCCATTCTATCCCCACCATGACTTACCCTCTTCTGTCATTCCCTGTCTCTTCTATCTGGCCCCATTCTATCCCCACCATGACTTACCCTCTTCGGTCATTCCCTGTCTCTTCTATCTGGCCCCATTCTATCCCCACCATGACTTACCCTCTTCTGTCATACCCTCTGTCTCTTCTATCTGGCCCCATTCTATCCCCACCATGACTTACCCTCTTCTGTCATTCCCTCTGTCTCTTCTATCTGGCCCCATTCTATCCCCACCATGACTTACCCTCTTCTGTCATTCCCTCTGTCTCTTCTATCTGGCCTCCTCCGTCTCCCTGGGGAACCACCACTCCTCCGCTCTCCAACATCTTCTTCAGTTTCTCATTCTCCTCACTTAATTCACGAATCAATTTCTCTGTTGGGTCTTCATTTATAGTTGCCACAGTTTTGATTTGTTTGGCACGATCAGCTGTTTGAAATAATGTCCAATTATTGAATAACTGTATTTTAACATTTTCATGTTGTTTAATCCACCTTCAACTACATTTTTTGTACTTTGCCATCTTGATCTCTTGTTTATGAAGGATAAAGATATTAATGACACTTGGATATGGCACTGAATACTGAATCTTAATATACTTGATGTGCAAGACACCATCAATACAAAGGTGTAATTTTAGCAGCAAATTCAAACTTTTTGGAATTTTATTATGAAAACATACTTAGTAATGGGAACAAGACTCAAGTCAAACAAATCACTTGAAATAAAAAAATCTGGAAATGAAGAATATTCAAAAGCATTCAAAAACTAACAAATTTGAGTTTTAATACTTTCCTTTTTAAAGGGTAATTTTGGTACTTTTTATGAAAAATCTATCATTTTCCTAGCATAGTATTTTTCATTTTGTCAAGGAAATCTTTCTTGTTAGTCATATATGTCAGCTTCATTCATTAAAATACATTTATGTACAAACCATATCTGAGAGTAGAGAGAGATTCGTCAAAGTTAATATCTGCAGGACTCACAGCTGCTACCTGCAAGCATAGGTTATGAGGATTGAGTATCAAGGTCATTGACCTAATTGGTGTCACAAATGAATAACAACAAAATTATTTTTTCAAAGTAATACAGTGGTAATTTTAAGGATAATCCATCCAATCGTAAAGAATTTTCATAATTTTTGTAATTCTGGTTGCAATTAAAATGCTCTTAATTTCTATGTTCCAGCAAATGGGAAAGATAAAAATATAAATATTAATACTTAAACTGTAGTCTTTCTTGTTAATGCATGTTAATACATTTATCATTATCATTTAAGTCAGACTTGAGCAATGATAATATCATCGTCTCTGATATAATGTGATAATCTTTGAATGAGGCCATTCATGTACTAACCATGATAGTTTTGCTGTTCCCAGCCAAGGCATTCTTGAGAAGTTTAGTAAGCACTGAATCTCTGTAAGGCACTGGAAATTCATCAAGTCACATTTAAATATTTTCATTGTTGCAAATATTGAAATTAACATGACCTTTATATTTCGTTTTAAAAGTCTTTAGGTATATTAAATTTCCATGTTATGGGCACTTTATTCAATATATTAAAAGACTATGAAACATTACCTTTGACTTTTTTACCAGCAGACAAGTCAGCCAAGGCTGCAATCACGTTACCCAGGGATGATAGGGATTGGTTAATAGCTGCGCCCTCCTTTAAACGATCACCTGTTGCACCTGTACTCTCTGCTCTCTCACTAGATGGCACCACATGAAATTAATCACTATCATAATTATCATATTTGAAATTTGAATATGAAATCTAATTATATCTATAATAGTCTGTCTGCAAATACCACATAAACATTATACATGTAGTTCAGAATAATGATGAAAAAAATTGCTAGAACAATCTCTGCGATATACTGGCTCATGCTGAAGATGTACATCAATATGTCACTGAGCTATTAGCTTATTCAAGGCTTTCATAAAATACATCTTTGGTCTTGATTTAGTGGATCTGATAAACCAAAAATCACTAGGACTAGAAATATAAATATATTGCTTTGGGATCCTAAATATAGGTCATGGTTATTCATCTGAACCATGGTTTCCTGGTCATGCATGGCAGAAGCCAAATTAGAATCTTACAGCTTGATTCTCCTTTAAATGTGAAATGACCTTCTATGCAATTTGACCTCTCTTTCAGGAATATCAATGGGAAATTTGTTACCTTCCAGCCAGATCCACAAGGTTCACAATGGCTGTTTTAGCGGTCTCCTCACCAGCTGCGTTCTTAGCCTTCTGTACAAACTTAATACCAACAATCGTATGAGCTCTACTGCTAGTGGCATTCATGTTTGTGGCTGCCACAGTTCTGTTCATGGTTCCTTCATCCATCTTGGTCTGAATGTCTTTGTAGCTTCCAACTGGCAGCTCTACTAGATTCTCAGCTGTATGCAAAGAAATGAATGCTCACTTTAAATCTTTCCTATTTGTTAAGGTTTTTTAAATTAGAATTTGAGCTAGAGTTCATTATTAGAAATATAAAAACAGAGGCAAATCATAAAATCTGTCAAAGAAATATGTACTTTTAAAAATTAATCCATTAATGCATTAATGATTCAGATTATTTTTATACTCAATCCAGTGGACACTTTTGTTGTTGTCACAATGCAAGCCACATAATTAACTCACCATAGAATCCCTTTTTGGGGTGCTGTCTGACCTTGAGTCCACCTTTGTTTTTTGAAGGGTTCAACAGGTCCCGAACCTGCTCATTGTAGATTTCCAACATGCTGAAGGTCACCTTAAAAGACGTTATATATGATAGTCAAAAACATAAGTTCACAAGGTATCTATAGCTCAGTTACATAACTCACAGTTGAAACATAATCTGTGGTGAAAATACCTGTTCCTTTTATTTGCGATATTCCATAGCTTCATGCGTTTTATGTTATGAGAATCAAATTTTGAATTTGTCAAAGAAGGTGCATAGAATACCTCGTACTGAGCTTCCACTCCATCTGCCTTATTCTTATCAATCTGTTGAAACAAATTGTCACAAAACAGTGGCACGATACCTGCAAAATATCAAATGCAAAACAAGATTATTTCATTTCTTAATGATGATAATGATGATATTATAAGTATTTATTGTGCCCTATGATATTTGTCTGAGTGGGATTGGTTATTGGTTTGGCAAGGAGGCAAGAATCTCAGAGAGGAGGGAGGGCTCATTTGGTGAGGGACAATTTATTCATTTGTTGATGAAGGGGATGTTCCTGTGTGGCATGCAGTTTTTAAAGTTTGTTATTATGAAATATTGCTCTATCGTGTATTTGTGATGATTTGGATTGTGTGTAAATTAAATTGGTAACCAGTGGATAGAAAGACTATAGATTTACCCGAGGAAGGAGATAAGGCCTGATCAGGGTTACTAGAAGTGTGTGATGTCCTTAATACTATATTGTTGGCAATATGTGTTTCATCCCTTAGTGGTTGTTTTCCCATGACAAGAAGAGTTTAAATATCGTCTATGGTGATCATTGGTCATAATGAATATTGATGGTATATTGGAGGTGTTTGGTAATGTTCAAGGGGGAAATGTGTGTTGTATTCCTTGAGTTCCAAAATAGAAGAAGTAGAGCGTGTAGCAAAAAGGTCAAGTAGGGAGAAATATAAAATATGGAAATCTAGAATGGGTGTGAATTGGGTGTGTGGTTGTGATATGGGTGTGTGCAAAGGTTTTTTTTATTTTAAGTGTTTTGGGCAGTGCTACTGGATGGGGAGTGAAATTTCAATTTCTGCATATATTGCACATGAAGTATCCATGAGCACAAGTGTTTATGAATTACATTGCTTGTTATAAATATATAACTAATATGGTTCTAAATATATATGATATGAATAATTCTTTTTGAAATTAGTTTCCAGTTATCTGATTTTTTCCATCTCATTTCCGAATTATGTGCATGAAATAATTGAGTTTACAACTCCAATTAACATCATAAAAGTCAGATCAATGCATAATTGAGATATGTTATGATTATGATTTAAAAGATATGAACAACATTAATCAAATACCGATTCTTTAAATATAAAAAACACATCTAAATGTTGTCATATAGGTAGATATATGACAAGGAAAACAGTCTCATCAAAGCCAGAGATGTACACCCACAATAAATAAATATTTGACCTTTACAAAAAACATTTTCTTTATGCTTGAAATCATAATTGGACACTTATAATATTGTGCGACATATTTTTGTTAAATGCGTCCATCTGTTTAAAACTTTAGAGTAAAACGTGTTACAAATATTTTAAATTCTAATGTGAATAAATTATGTGTTTGGTTTGCACATTCATGTACATCTAACATAGCATTTGTCACCTATGTGATTACAAATATGAGATATATGTTTTCATATCCTACCTCTGTTGGCCCCATATCCCACCACTGAGAAGCTCTTTCCAGAACCAGTCTGACCATAGGCAAAAAGGGTGGAGTTGAAGCCCTTCCATGCATTGTCCAGTACTCCCCGTCCAAGGTCATCAAATACAGTGTCCTGCAATATGAATATATCCACTCATTTCAATAAATGCATACATACCATACGATACTAGGAAAGGGGAACTTTCATTTCTTTGGAACACATTTATATTCTGTCTTAGCAATAAGCTGCACTTTTTTTTTTTTACATCAAATGAGGCTCAAAGTAGGATTGCACAGTTTGGCATCATTCTGGCACTATTAAA
This sequence comes from Amphiduros pacificus, assembly GCA_949316495.1. Classification (NCBI taxonomy): domain Eukaryota; kingdom Metazoa; phylum Annelida; class Polychaeta; order Phyllodocida; family Hesionidae; genus Amphiduros; species Amphiduros pacificus. Next base: position 17,168,837 of record OX439002.1, on the reverse strand, counting down.
AGATAATACCTTTCATAACGTCTTAAATATATTGCCATATTTTTATGATGTCATTTTACCTTTCAGTGCCTCTATGATAACACTCCACATAGAAATGACGCCAAGAAAGGGGGCAATAAATTAGGTTCCTGTTCAAATAGGTTTTACAGATACTGATGGGGATGCATCAATCAAAAAGTTGATAGACATGAATGACAAATACAACATATTATCATCATTATGTGATTTTTGAACGTTTTTTTTGCAAAATTGGTACTTAATCTCTTTAAGTGAATGAATGAAGATATTAAAGGAAGCCAATCATTTCACACACACACACACACAAACACACACGCACATATGGTATGCCATATTGGGTAGGCAATATATATATATATATATATATATATATATATATATATATATATATATATATATATATATATATATATATATATATATATATATATATATATATATATATATATATATATATATATATATATATATATATATATATATATATATACTTGACACACGGATCTTGCCAAATTCTATTGATCTAGCTCGCTATTCAGGTGTGTCCTTCACAACAGCCTCTCATGTTTTGAAAACATTGAATCCGGTCCATACTTACTCTGCACAATAACATGTACACTGTTATTCTAAGATGGCATTTGGGGGTATAATGTAGTTAACATTTCAACTTGAATAAACCATTAATTTGACCAGTCAATCATTCTATCAGTTCTTGTGGCTGAGATTCTTCTTTAATCATGTTCAATTACCTAGAGATCTGAGCAGTGGTAAATGGGGAGCAATCCTATGAAAGATAGATGTAAAATTGCCTCAACTTGTGAGCTGAACTTTAATGTTTCACATTAGGCCATAGATTGGACTGTTCAATTTATCAAACAATATGATATTCTGAACAGCATATTTTTTACACATTTAAAAAAGTTTCTTCAAGATAACTTTTTTCTTAAACCAAATTTATATTCATGTATTTTTTTCAGATGGATTAATGTTTTACATGCCAGTCTCTGGATGTGAATTACTTGTTTATTTGTCTTGGATATTAATGTACATAAATGATTTTTTCATTTTGGAAGCTTGTGATGTTAATCTGGGATGAGGAACTTGTTGTCTAATTGTCCGAGTGCACTAACTGTCCATATCTAATTGACTAACAAATATGATAATATTTTACAATCAAATATGCCTAAAACATTCAATCGTTTGATAATTAATATAATTTCCAGTTTAATTTGTACAATTAACCCTGATATATTTCCAAATCACTAAACTTTTGCTGGGTGATTGAACTTTATTACATGTATATCAAAACACTTGCACTTGATGGTATAGATGGTACAGATGTCATAAATTATTAATACAACTGAAAGCTGATAAATAGAATGTACTGAATTATGTATAGCTTGAAACTGTTCAAAATTTCCGAAGTTTGATTATTTGATACAAAATGTTATATTAGATAAACGTAAATGGATACGGACAAACAAGTTATTCATTATGAATGAAGTTGGTGTCCCCTCCCACAGAGCTGCCCAATACGAGTACTTAGTGTGCATGAAGGACAATTAGTAATTGCTTACAGTCTCGGTATCATCATCTAGATTATGTTGTATGAGGCTCAGCTCATAACATACTACTTGTTATACAGATATAGGCTGCCCGATCTAGCACCTGTAGCAGTAGTCATGCAGTCTCAGTTAATAATTGATGGTGTATGCATATATATACACAGCCAATACTATGGGGATCTCTCCCACATTCAACAATGCCATTAGGTATGATAAAGTGCCCAGCTAATCCCATATTTACAGTATATGGGTATATTTCTTCAAGGGTATTAATAGTCCATCTAGATTCACTTAATCTTGTCTAAATTTATGTGTTTTAAACCATTCAAAAATTGCCAAATTCATAAATCCTTTATTTTGTAGGGTGCAGGTATGCTTTTGTCTCCATAATTTACCAAAAACTAATGCATTTAGTTCACCAAAACAATATGTGTGTTAAAATGTTGAGATGGGTGAGTCATTCAGACCCTGAGAGAGAGAGGTTATGAGGGCAGAAATAGTCTCTAACAACCCAAACTATACTGCATATCAAACAAAATCAAATGTATAGTTTTATATGTTGCCAAACAAAAATGTTGAATATCAGTGCTGGATCATGTACAAATATGAGGTATGTGCAAAATAAAAAAGATGAATTTATCCAAAAGCTTAAGATAGGTTTTGGTAATAATTAAAGGAATTAAGCAGGTTATACACTGTTATACAAGTTTATACACTGTCGTACTGCTTAATATGCATGGCCTCAACAGAATATTAATGACAATTTTCCCATTTGATAAAAATGCATTATGACTTTAGAACACATCTTTTCTGATAAACCCAGAGTTATCCCTTCATCTTCATGATCTTTGATTGGTGAACTTTAATAGGTTATATCAAATAACCAAGACATGAGCATATGATAATTAATGGTTAGTTTATGCATGATTTTGTTACCATGAGTAAATGTATTGGTATAATAATGAGTGAACATTATTTGGCTTTGAATATTTAGACAGACAGCTATGCACACAGCTGCCTCCTACGCTAATATGCATGGACACCTGAATACACCTCCCAATCAAATATGCTACCAGCCACAATTGTCTGAGCGTATTATCTGAGAATAGATGTTCCTCTAGATTTATAAAGATGGCTAAAATCATAAAATGTCTTATCTTTGGAGTGTTTGAAATGTAGCAGTTTCTCATGGATAATGTTTACTGTGATCCTATACTTTCACTCCATTGTTCTTGTTATGTAATATCATCGTCCCATATTACCTGAACTAATCAATTGTATGCATAAAATTATATGTTATATATCCCACCTGGGTAGCAAACTTCTTGCCATTTGGGTGACTTGTATCTTTGATCAGATAGCCGTTGTCCTCCTCCTTGCCACCATCATGAGACCAGTAACTGTAGTCAAATGAAAACTTCTTGGGGTCTTCTTTGGGGTTTTCTGGGTCCTGGATGGTTGTGGTGGGCCCATTCATTCCTATAATCAGGGTGGCATTTCTGGCTTTCTCTCTCGAGTTGTGAGTCACATTAAGGAGTCAACTAATTGTGAAAGGCTGTATGACTTTTTCTTTTATACATTTACTTATCCAATTAAACTTACTCAAATTTACAATATTTGGGGAATATATTTAGAAATTTAGAAATTTAAAAAATACCAATTTCTTCCTTAAGCGGATAGTCTAGACTTACTTGTTACTGAAATTTTCAAAAAATATTGCAGTGAAATTTATATTTTTTTTTTCAAAATTACATTAATTGTTCCAGTTGGTAACCTTTTATAAATACACAGCAGCAATAAAATGGTCAGATATGATAAAGAGATTTTTGATTTTGTACAGTTATTTTTACCACAAATTTGACTGTGCAATAAGCATAAGCATGAACAAATACAAATGCTATTTTTTTCATTTTATTTTGAGGTTCTTTCGAAAGAGTCTATTGCTGACAAATCTTAAAACATGTCAGCATAATCTTTTGTATTTTAGAACAATAGTTCAATTAATTTAATCTCAGCAATTGCATTCAGCTTAAATATGGCTGAGATCATGTATGGACAAATTTATAAACAAATCCTCCATTTCAAACTCCATCCTTTTTATCAACTATTTCCCGTCTATTCAGTTGTGCATTTCATTATAACTGATCGCAGGCTAGTGTACAATATAAAACCTGGCCTTCTAAATTTTCATAGTAAATTTTCATATCATCGTTGAAAGAATCATAAAATGACTGTAATTAAAGCATGGTCTGCTCTATGTTGAAAAAAAATATTGCTCCTCTTCTATGAATTTCTGTGATCAACACAAGAGGTATGAAGGTGTCATGTTTGCTAAACAAGGATCTTTTTATTTATTTGTGACTGTCAAAAGCTTGAAGATTATTATTTCATTAACTTTATTTGATGTTTATTTTTGAATAAAAGTAAAAAAAACCCAACATTTATAAGCCTCATACCTGAACCATATAAATAAACAATTGATAGTCATTTTCTACTTGTCACAACTGTTGCTTTTTGTCAAAGGTGCGAAGGTTAGTTGGCCTTGATAAAATATTTAATGTGTTTGTTGTAAATAATGATTCTGGTATTTATTCAACCCTGTTTGTGCTGTAATTTGTAATAAATTGATAGCATGTGTCTGATTGGCTGTAATACTTCCCAGGAAATGTTGGATGTCACAAGTAAGTGATGATTTTAAATTCAGAAAATATGAGAACAGTAAATATATTAGAATATTTTCTAAAATATTGATTTCATGTTTCATTTCCTATTTCAAAGCTTCATTTAATATATTTGTTAACATTAATGATATTTAAATTGCTAATCCCTATTTTGTAAAGGTGTCCTTCCTCTTTACTATTTTGTATTTCACTTTCTTCATGTTTCAATGTGAAACAGATCAAGTCTGGGCAAAGAGTTTCATAACATATTTGGATCAAACCTTACCAATTGTATTTACTTATGATCAGATTTTACTCCAACACCTTTTCAATTTAAACTGAGCAAGACATAATTTTAAACTATATAAAGTTCTAAAGGTTGTATGTGAACATTATTTCATATTAATCATTATCAAAATATATAAAATATAAATTTAGACAATATATTGATGTATTCAATTATATTGGTACAAATAGTCATCTTTTACACAAACCTTTAGGCAATAATAATACTGTCTAAATCAATTTCAGGTAATTTAATGCTTATCAAATTTCTCCACTGAAAACATTAACATTAACCTGATAATTTCATACTTCAAATGGATTTTTGTCTGTCATATTTTTTACAAATGAATTGCATTTTTTGTGAATAGTTCAAAAAGTCTTCACAAATGTTTTATTTATTTAAAAGTGTCTAACTGGACAGAAAAATCCAAATGTTTTTTAAACTTCAAAGAGTTACTATATCTATTTCTCAAAAGAAGAAGCAACAAATATCAAATGTTTGGTTTCATATGAAAGGTGAAACAGCTGGCATTTAAATTTAGATGTTTAATTCTGGTTTTAAATATAAAAAAATGGGTTATAATTCATGACCAGAGCTGTCAATCTATGACATTCGAGTTATGTAAGAGACATTCAAAATGACAATATAACTAACAAAAATAAATTCTACTGTATTTTTGTAAACCCTTTAAATTATACACTTATAATTTACTGTCTTTAATGTCTGTCATACACATTGCATTACTTAATTTATTCATTCTCAAAATTATTTAAGTCAGAAACTCAAACATTGATCTTGAAAGTTGAAATCTGCATATAAAATCACTCTTTTACCCAGAGAAACTATGTTTTACTGTCATGACTCTATCTGATGTGGGACATTAGTAGACATGTTATTCACCTGTACACCGGTGGGCTGAACCTGTCAAACAAATCGAAACCAGCCTGGCAACAGCTTGCAATATGGAAAAAAGGATATAAAAGGCCTCACTCGGACCGCAACCTTCACGTTCTCTGCTTCCCCCATGGTGTTAAGTTATCCTAAGATCCTCAATATGTCCGATGTGAATGATATCAAATTGTGAAACCACTTTTTCATGGGCTGGGCCTGTTCACCCTTCAGCCCAGATCCCAGTTAATCCAGCGCCGCCATGTTTGTATCAACTTAGGAGCGCGACGCCGTTGCCAAGCGACAACCACTCTCAATATAATATGTCAATCAAAACAGCGCAATATTTCTATGCACTGAGACAAGTGCAGGGCCAGGGGCCAGTGTTTGCACTGTTTTTGTTTGGAGTATATTGCGAATACAATCTAGGGACCCATTTTAACTTATATATGATTATGATTATATGTAATGCGATATATACGCATTAATCGCAGCTACGAAGGCAAACACTTGTGAGGAACCATTAAATTGTACATTGCTTACATGTAAAACATCTGATCAATTTTGTTCAGCGCCATTTGTAGAATTAACCAGTAAATATTGCTCTGGTTTATTTGATCATGAGAGATCATGCAGGTGTAAAAGCCCTTAAAGTAACCATAATTTACGTGTAGATCTAAAGTTTGGGTCCTTTTCTCTTCGCCACAGAGGCAGCAAGCAAAAGGTCCTTGTGGGATGGCAACAGTCAAATCCCGGGAGTCAAATTAACAAGGAACTGAGCAAAATATACATGTATACTCTGTGTTTTAATTCCTTTTTGGTTATGATTACCATGCCAGAATTTTGAACTCACAACTTGCAAGCCCTTTATACCATGATGATAAGTGCACACTTGTGCCGGGCACTTGTGTGCGAGTTTTATCCAAAACAATTTTATTTAGGTTAGAAAAAAATCAAGCCTTTAAATTAACGATGGTGAGGTTATTTTCTGAAAATTTGTCCCACATATGACCACAAAATATTTCCATTTTGATGGTCATTGGATGAGAGTAGAATTTATTTTTATCAGACGCGAGTACAAACCCTTGCAGCATAAACTAAGAATTACAGAATCTGGAACGACAACGAAAAAGTTTTATATTTTACAAAAAAAATATTGTAATTTATAAATCCTTTAAGGTGGGGTGAGAGGTGTATCCAAAGGTCATTCCCTACCTTGGTGCAACGTCACGGGTCACGTGACTTCCCTCGCGACCACGGCGGCCATATTGGAGCCGCTGAAAACAAAGTGAACACACCTCACAGAGAGAACTTACAAATTTATCACCGTTTATTGAACTCAGATTTCACCCAAATGTCGTATGACTATCAAGATCACCTCAATATTATCACAAATTATGCTTTGCAGGTCAAGAACAGAACAAAACCATCCATCCATTTAACATGCATTACGCAATACTAGCGTGAAAGCATTTCTGTCAAGATGAAATGCCCTTGAAGTGAAAACTGTGAACGCTGATAATTGGTATCAGTGAAATTTTACTAATAAAGGTATTTACCCAATATTATCACATATTATGCTTTGCAGGCCGAGAACAGAACAAAACCATCCATCGATTTATAACATGCATTGCGCAACAAGAGGTCATTTTAAAAAGCGGGAGTGAAGGGGACAAGCTCTTATTTTTGGCGCGAAAACAATTGGAGTGTATAAAACTCGCATAGGAGGGGGCAGTCATACGGGCACTTTCACACATACGGGGCTTTCACGCCCTGGCAACCCCAATTGGCGTTGAAAACAAATCTCTGTCACTCATTGAAATAGTACAGTCAAATTGAACCCAAATCTGAAGATTTCATCTTTAAAGTCATTATCTTTATATTTATTCTTTGTGTGCAAAAAAAAAAACACAGTTCAATTCTGTACCACACAAGCTGCCAAGCACTGAAGATGGGCAAATCTGTCATAAATATGACCAATAGGCATCGCATATTATTTTAAATTATTAGATATTAATGTACCCAGCTTTACTAGGACTCTTCAATATAATCTTCAAAATTATAATTGATATCTTGTTATATCCTTTGCAATTACGGCAGCCATTTTCGGGGCCAAAACAAAGTAAAATCTACCTAAATCATACATCACTGTCTTCGTGTTCTCACGATTTCAAAATAATTTCTGTAAGTGTATAATTGGTCGAGATATTAAAATGAAATCTAAAAAACTATAATGAACATTCCCCAGGGAACATCCTTTATCGTATATGAGAAATAACTGCATATGTGAGAGATAGCTACAACAGTGAGAGATAGCTGCATATGTGAAAAACAGCTACATATGTGAAAAATAGCTGCATATGTGAAAAATAGCTGCATATGTGAGAGAGAGCTGCACAAGTGAAAGATTGCAACCCCTCCAAGCCGAAGGCACCTGTTAAAGGATGAACAACTTATAGATAATTTCACCTCCCCCATACGTTCGCAATGATTGTTTCATTTTGTGTTTATTTATTTATTTTTTGTTTTGTTTGTTTATTAAGGCAGTTCTTTTCGGGGCCAAAACGAAGTAAAATCTACAAAATACATAAACAGCTGTCTTCCTCTTGTTCTCACGATTTGAGACATATAAAAATCAATTCTGTACGTGTATTATAAGCAGAAATATTAATGTGAAATATTGAAAACTATGATTAACATTAATATAAAGTTTAAAAGTTATTGGCCTCAACTGTTCATTTGATATATAGACTCTTCTCTTACATTGTTTTTTCCATTTGTTGCAGGTACAAGAAAATTGCAGAAACAAGAGTTTGTTCCATGGTCATCAAACATCTTTAAAATATTTTACCTTATCAATAAAAATAAAGTCTTAATTGTTTATTTTTTATTTGTACAAGTGCCTTCGGCTGGGAAGTGATGCTGTCCCTCACTGTTGTAGCTATCCCTCACCTGTGCAGCTGTCTCTCAATTGTGCACCTATCTCTCACCTATGCAGCCATCCGGCCCTCACCTATACAGCTATCTCTCACATGTGCAGCTGTCTCTCACTTGCGCAACTACCACGTGTGCAGCTGTCATTCAGTTGTGCAGTTGTCTCTCACTGTTGTAACTATCTCTCACCATTTGCAGCTATCTCTCACCATGTGCAGCTATCTCTCCCCATGTGCAGCTATCCCTCACCATGTGCAGCTATCTCTCACATGTGCAACTGTCTCTCTCTTGTGCAACTACCACGTGTGCAGCTGTCATTCAGTTGTGCAGTTGTCTCTGACTGTTGTAACTATCTCTCCCCATGTGCAGCTATCCCTCACCATGTGCAGCTATCTCTCACATGTGCAACTGTCTCTCACTTGTGCAACTACCACGTGTGCAGCTGTCATTCAGTTGTGTAGTTGTCTCTCACTGTTGTAACTATCTCTCCCCATGTGCAGCTATCTCTCAAACTGTGCAGCTATCTCTCCCCATGTGCAGCTATCTCTCCCCATGTGAAGCTATCTCTCCCCATGTGCAGCTATCTCTCCCCATATGCAGCTATCTCTCCCCATGTGCAGCTATCTCTCACCATGTGCAGCTGTCTCTCCCCATGTGCAGCTATCTCTCCCCATGTGCAGCTATCTCTTACCATGTGCAGCTATCTCTCAAACTGAGCAGCTATCTCTCCCCATGTGCAGCTATCTCTCCCCATGTGCAGCTATCTCTCCCCATATGCAGCTATCTCTCCCCATGTGCAGCTATCTCTCACCATGTGCAGCTGTCTCTCCCCATATGCAGCTGTCTCACCATGTGCAGCTGTCTCTCCCACAGCTATCTCTTATTTATACAGCTATCTCTTATTTATGCAGCTGTCTCTTATTTATGCAGTTATCTCTTATTTATGCAGCTATGTCTTATTTATGCAGCTATCTCTTATTTGTGCAGCTATTTTTCATGTCTCAATACAGCTATCTCTCAGTTATGCAGCTATCTCTTATTTATGCAGCTATCTCTTATTTATACAGCTATCTCTTATTTATACAGCTATATCTCATTTATGCAGCTATCTCTTATTTATGCAGTTATCTCTTATTTATGCAGCTATCTCTTATTTATGCAGCTATCTCTTATTTATACAGCTATCTCTTCCTGTTGTAGCAGTCTATCACTTGCTATCTCTCACTTGTGCAGCTAACTCCCAATTGCATGATCGTGGTGGCTAAAAATATCTGCATTTCACCCACATAGGCCCCTTTGTACAAAACCTAGCAGGGCCTCAATAAGTAGGTCAATAAATAGGTCAATTTATCGATGGTTGAAAACAAAGCTCTAATTACAGAAATATAGGCATATTGGAGGTAATTTTCATTTCTAATGTAATTCTGACAAAAAATAAATGATAACTATGCCATTCATAATATGTTAAAAGCGCAACCCTTCACATAAACTTGCAAAACAAAAGTGAAGTGGAGATTAGTTTAGTGTCATTTCCACCAGAGGGCAGGCAACGTGGTGACGGAACAGCGAGATGACACACCCTTATCAGTGGCGACTTTAGTTGCGGCCAATACCTCACACAGCAACTTTTTTTTTTTTTTTCAAATCTCGTCACCCTTCCTCTCTGATCACGTTCATGCTTTTTTTATATATGTATGTAACTATGGTTAAGATCAAAGGTCACGAAATGACCTTTGTGTTCAGTGTGGTGAAGCCACCCCTAAGATACCTTGCATGTTTGGATAGTTCCAGAAGCCAACCTTAAGACAAGTTGCAAACATGTGTAAAATTACTGAAGCCACCCCTAAGATAGAATCTGTTGAAATCACCCCTAAAGTCACCGTCAAAGTCCTGGTGATGTAAGGCCAAATCTGTGATCAAAGGTTATTCTCTCATCGTTTCCACAACTCAGCCCCTGCAGTCTTTGAGATAAGTTGTGAGACATAGAAGTTGCACTGTCAGCAGAGGTCTGTCTGAGCCATACACTGCATGTTGCAGCGTGAACTTTGTTTGACCTCAAATGAGGCTCAAAGTAGAGTAGCACTGTTTGATGGCATTCTGACAATATTCAAAGGACAATACATTTTATGACATCATAGGTATATTGTCACAATTTTATGACATTATTTTACCTTTCAGTGCCTCTATGATAACACTACACATACACATGACGCCAAGAAAGAAGTGTGCTTTCATAAGTAGGCTATGCAGTAGGGTCGTGTTCAAATAGATTTCACAGGCGCTAATGGGGATGCATCAATCAATAAGTTGAGAGATATGAAAGACAAATACATTTATCAACAATATGTGAATTTTAAATGTTTCTTTTGCAAAATTGGTGCTTAATCACTTTAAACAAACCATCAAATGAAGAGGGGCAGGGTCATCAATTTTATTTTTTCACATAATTCAGCTTCATAATCATAATTTGTTTAGTATTTACAATAAGCCAATCGCTAATCGCCTTGCAGCTTTGCTGATCATTGCTTTTTTGTAATGTTTGTTGAGATTTGAGCAGATAATAGTTTTGACCAAACAACAGATGAAATGCATGTGAATTCTGCCCCAACATTCGTTGTTAACTCGAATTTCAGTGGCTGATATTTGCTGTTATTCAAGATATTTGCTGTTATTCAAGATGGTGGCATCCTTGACTGTTCAGTGATAGCTATTAGATTGGACAGACAGAATGACAGAAAATGTCTTCCCCTCACTGCAGAGGCTTTGCTGACATAGTGAGCATAACTCATAGAGTGACCTCTGACTATTTTACTAAGTCATTGTTGTATTATATCTATAGTTTTAGAAAGCCCTGGATGGCAAACATATCCAACTCAAAATAAGGTAATATTAAATTCAAAATATACATATTGTATAATTTATTTTCACATATCATATAAAAGCATCAAAATACATGATATATATATTTATATTTTGGTACTCAGACCAATATGGCCTCCTATAACAAAAAAAGGTTACAATTTTCAATCTTTACACCCCCTTACTTATATGTACTTGATGAAAAAAAATATATCACACAAAAATGTATCATATCAAAGAAAATGTATCATTAAACATGAAGGAATAAACTTGCAATGAAATATAAAAGACAATGAATGTGTTTCTTTTAAATTTAGAAATGATAAAATAAAGGTGCAAGATAAAATGTTTCTCATGGAAAGAGTCACGACTTTCTTTGCTGCATGTCATTTCTCATATAATAGAAAATCAACCAGGATGAAATGTTTTTTTCTATGAGAAATAATGAACATTAAGGAAAAAAAACATGTTCTGTTTTTATCAGTGTGCTGTCGTTATTTGATAAATGATCATAATAAAGGATTGTGAAAACAACCTGCTAAACCTTGAGTAATGAAATATAACAATGAATGCTTTCTTTAGGTTAAATAAATGAGCAACCTTTAGGATAAAAAAATATTACCTATAACTTTCTGCTGGACAACTACCTGAGCAAGCACCTTCTCTTTCTCTAGTGAGACTAGTGACATTTTTCACATTAAAGCAAATTAAATCAAAATATATACACTACCATGTACCATTTTACTGACTGAGCAAGTTCTTAAAATAATTTACTTGTTATCTACAATAGCTACTTAATAGAGTTAAATTATTGATTTGTATTTTTTTTAAATTGATTTCTTTTATGTTTAAAACAAATGAAATTGAATTCAGCAATATAAAAATGATTAAAAAAAAGCTGTGCATTGTGTCAGCATAAAATTTACGAAAATATATAGAGAAATTCTTAGATCTTGTCAAGTTGTCCGATTTGATGAACAATAGTTTTGTTGCCACTATGTTGATCTTTCATATATTTAATACAAAATATAAATCAGCATACAAATTCAACTTGTTTATATCACCAAAATAAAAAAAAGATTCCCACAGAATCTTTCCTGAAAAGAAATCAGTCATATTTTCAACCTCTGAAACAAGTATCATTTTAAATTTACCTCTTTAATTCATATATTAGATATTCAGGCTTCATTTTTTATTGTTATCTTACAATACTTAAGAGCATGATTTTTTTATGTAAGACAATCTTCTAGATACTATCACCTTACATATTGTACTGTACATTAATATTTAATTTCAAGAAACTTTTTCTTTTTTTTCTAAGTGTATCTTTGTGTTTTCAATACAAAGATGCAGTCCTTTATAGTTTTCTAATTCTCTGGAATTGTAGACTTGAGCATAATAAAATTTTATATTAAACTTAATTTAATAATCACTTTTAAAGGAGAGATTCTACTCATAAAACTAAGTTTCAATGACAAACTAACAAATAAAGTAATAATACTGTAAAGAAAAAAGGTAGCAATGGTTTTATAACAAGATACATATATCACATAGAATATACCATCATGTTTGTTGTATTCTGTATTAAAATAATAAATTAAACACAACTGTACTACATGTACATTCCATGGTATTAAATCCAGGAAGAGCTCTCAAAATCCATAGATTTCCAAGTTAGGCTGCAAGTGTTTTTCTCCTGATGCTTTTATGGTGCAGTACTGGGTTTGTCATAATCTGAAACCCTTTTTTTCATGTAGAGTGTTTCTTCTTTTTTGGTCTTTTTCCTTTTGCGAAGAATTTGGCATTATTTGTCATCTAACTGCAATGTCCAAAGCAATGGTGTGTCAGTTTTCACTGTAACATATGGAGATCCATCTAACTTATTTGATGTGCTGACTAGACCACCAAATTCCATTGACTGGTCCCCTGCAAAGACAAAAATATATTTTCAAAATTTAAACATCAAATACAAATATATACTTAATCTATGAAATAAGTGTGGAAAGCACCCCAAAATATTTAATTATATAAATTTGAATTGTTCTATCTTTTGAAGTTTTCAAAAATCTCTTTTCAGAAAAAAGTACAATTTTTTATTATCAAAGATTTTATCATCTGCGATGTGACAAACTTAGGGTGCGCATACATTAAAAACATTAGAAACTCATTGCAGTATATTTGGTAAAGGAAAGAAAATATAACCAGAAGATACACTAAATCAAGAATTTCTTTTTATAAATGTAGATAAAATTCTGATAAGGAATGTACATGTACGCACATATTGAAAACATTAAATTCTATAAATTTACTTATTACCTATAACCAAATACATCTAATACTAGGCTTAACCTTTTTAAATGGAAAATAGCGTGAATGATAACTTACTGAGATTCCATTTGAGTCCGGTGGTTGTGCATCTAGGACAGGGCTGACCAATAGGAATGAGCGAACATGTTTTACCCTTTAAATTACAGTCAACATTGAGTCTGTGCTGGCCCTAGAATGAATGTTATTACTTTGATTAATATGCCAGTAATCTATTTGACTGGCTAATGTAATATTCCACAATATATTATCATATATTTCAGAATGTATCATTACTTTAGATATGCCAGGAATGGTCCTCTACAAAATTTTAATATTTTGTCAATAACAGCATTCATAAATTTGAAAGAATATGGGAATGTAATCTTGAAATTAATGACTTTTGTATACAGCAGCATCACTTGTAATTTGATTCTAAATTCAAAATGCATACCAACCACAATATACCAATGCAATGAATATTATTTGTTATAACGGTTAAGATTCAAATGATATTCTTACATTAAAAAGCATTCACAACATATGCCCTATATGTAATTAACTATAGTGGTATCTTTCACAGATGACTACCACCAACTAGACATGTTTTGTAAGTTTTGAAAAAGTTACAAATACAAAAAATCTGGAGGTTACAAGGTCGAGCTTGGCAGTTCACCTTTATTCAGTCCTGTCCTAAATGAGAGCTAAGCCTCTCTACCATGAGATGCTTTGTTGCCCAAGGTTCATCTGAACCAATGACCAAAAGCAGTCCATGGGTCTTACCTGAGGCAGCAGACATGCTATAGCATGTCCATCAAAGAGATATACAGGCTTGCTTGTAAACTCCACAGCTTTGTGTAAAGTGTTAATATTAGCCAGGATGTGGTCCAACCTCCCTCCAAATGATACAAACACAACTATTATATCAACCTGAAATATAAAATCTCTTTTCAAATTATCTTATTAAATTTAAGAATATAATATGAATATAAATTCTTTCTTGGTGTATATATATTCTTAGTAATGTTTTTCAGGCCTAATATTTTATCATCTAAGCAAATGAATGATAGTATGCATTATATTATATGTTATTACTTTGACTTTAATATGCCAGGAGTACAAATAATGATGATATTGATAAAGCACACCTGAATTTTCTGATCCCTGATCCTGTCTGTTAGCAACCTCAGACATTTGGTGAAGTCCGTCTCATTTTGGTCTGGTGTGTTCACTATCTCCACACCCTAAATAAATATTAACATATATATATATATACTGTTAGAATGAATGAGGCATTAGATTTCTCCGTGTGTGTGAGAAAAAGATCATGAGAAAAAATCTGAGGTTAGATATCAACCCTCAAGTTTCAAAGAAGATCTACCGGTACATATAATTATATCCCATGCATGAATACAAGTTAGAACATAGGCATCAGAGATGCATCAACCCTCAGCCCTGGTAACTCATTGCACAACATTCGCTCCACACAATATTTGTGAACAAAACGTCACTGCACCAAGGCAAATTGATGCAGGGGTAAAAAACCCATAAAATCTACTTCCTTTGATAGCTTAGGTGTGTCTTGACATATCATGAAACTGTCATCATTTACTCTAGAATTATTGATATGGGCCTGTGACCTTGAAAAGCAGGTTAAGGTCACCGTCCATCAAACTCATCTGGAGTCTTCCCAGATTCTTATGTGTGTCAATTTTCATGAAGCTGCCATCATTTGTTCTTAAGTTATCACGATGACAAGGATGATTTCACATAATTGTCCCTGTGACCTTGAAATCAGGTGAAGGTCATGTTCCATCAAGAGAAGTCTGAGGTCTTCACCAGATGCTTGTGTGTGTCAAATCTCATAAAGCTGCCATCATTCGTTCTTGAGTTATTGCGATTCTTGGGATTTCACATAATTGTCCCTGTGACCTTGAAAAATAGGTCAAGGTCGCCGTCCACCGAACTAGTCCGAGGTTTTCACCAGATGCTTATGCGTGTAAAGTTTCATGAAGCTGCCATCATTTGTTCTTGAGTTATCACGATGACAAGGATGATTTCACATAATTATCCCTGTGACCTTGAAAAGTAGGTGAAGGTCATGTTTCAAAGAAAAAATTCTGAGGTCTTCACCAGATGCTTGTGTGTGTCAAATCTCATAAAGCTGCCATCATTCGTTCTTGAGTTATTGCGATTCTTGGGATTTCACGTAATTGTCCCTGTGACCTTGAAAAATAGGTCACGGTCGCTGTCCACCGAACTAGTCCGAGGTTTTCACCAGATGCTTATGCGTGTAAAGTTTCATGAAGCTGCCATCATTTGTTCTTAAGTTATCACGATGACAAGGATGATTTCACATAATTGTCCCTGTGACCTTGAAATCAGGTGAAGGTCATGTTCCATCAAGAGAAGTCTGAGGTCTTCACCAGATGCTTGTGTGTGTCAAGTCTCATAAAGCTGTCATCATTCGTTCTTGAGTTATTGCGATTCTTGGGATTTCACATAATTGTCCCTGTGACCTTGAAAAATAGGTCAAGGTCGCCGTCCACCGAACTAGTCCGAGGTTTTCACCAGATGCTTATGCGTGTAAAGTTTCATGAAGCTGCCATCATTTGTTCTTGAGTTATCACGATGACAAGGATGATTTCACATAATTATCCCTGTGACCTTGAAAAGTAGGTGAAGGTCATGTTTCATAGAAAAAATTCTGAGGTCTTCACCAGATGCTCATGTGTGTCAAATCTAATAAAGCTACCATTATTCGTTCTTGAGTTATTGTGATTCTTGGGATTTCACATAATTGTCCCTGTGACCTTGAAAAATAGGTCAAGGTCGCCGTCCATCGAACTCGTCCGAGGTTTTCACCAGATGCATATGTGTGTCAAGTTTCATGAAGCTGCCATCATTTGTTCTCGAGTTATCGCGATGACAAGATGATTTCACATAATTGTCCCTGTGACCTTGAAAAGTAGGTGAAGGTCATGTTTCATAGAAAAAATTCTGAGGTCTTCACCAGATACTTATGTGTGTCAAATCTCATAAAGCTACCATTATTCGTTCTTGAGTTATTGTGATTCTTGGGATTTCACATAATTGTTCCTGTGACCTTGAAAAATAGGTCAAGGTCGCCGTCCATCGAACTCGTCCGAGGTTTTCACCAGATGCATATGTGTGTCAAGTTTCATGAAGCTGCCATCATTTGTTCTTGAGTTATCGCGATGACAAGGATGTTCGCTACAGACATACATACATACATACAGACATACATACATACATACATACATACATACATACATACATACATACATACATACATACATACATACATACATACATACCCACGCCAGGAGTACTGCAATACCCTCAGCCTGATTACATCAGGGGCTGAGGGTAAAAAATCAGGAACAATGATTAATAAGAATCACTCAGTAATACACTGGACTTAATATATCAAAAGCTTCCATTCAAACCTTTGTTTAATGCTAGATTGCACATTCCATTAGCATGAAAAGCAACAATCATTACAGTCTGGTAACATTAGTCCATAACAGTGTATGTCCAAAGAAATACCAAATTTAAACATGATGAATTGAAACAAATATAATTTCAAGTTAACACTGACTCCATCTAGAATTCTAAAATGTGTTTAATATTTCATTCCAGACCATTTAACTTGCCTTTTGTTTATAGTACTCCAGCAACTGAGGCTTTGCAGAGTCAAAATCTCCCGCAATTATATTTGGCAGTAGAGAGTTGTCATTCTCCGATTGTGATAATTCAAAGAGTTTGTTGACTGCTCCATCAACCACTGCCATTAAAAGAGCTGCAATACATTTGCATTATAAATTTCATTCAAATATGGTTTTTGTGTGGTTGAATATCTCTCATATACAATACAAGTAAAAATCAGAAGAAAACTTAGCTTACAATTATATGTACATATATATGCTCAGAACAAATTTACCTTTTTCCCATAATGTCTTGAATATGTGTTTACTTTCTATTGGAGTGTTGAGCTGTATGAGAGCTATTTTCTCTTCTGAAAAGATAAAACAACTTTTTTTCTAACCTTGTGAACCTTTCTATGATGACATGTAATTATATACTACAACAAAGTATTCTATAAAGAATGTTTTTTATACAAGTGTAATACATACAATTATTGGTAATCAAGAAAATATATCTATTTTACCTGAATTTTTCTCAAATAATGAAAGCAGATTCCAGTCAGTTATTTTTTCACACATGTTGTTTACTTTGCACTTTCTCCTCATGAGTTACAGATGCTGCATACTTTCTGGAAGAAATTTGGACGAACTTTTGTTGAAATATGCTAAATAAAGGAACAACATTAATAGGGTCCATATTCTATGCACATCTGTCATGGTCCTGACATGAAGTGATACCTGGTTATGCACAATATTCAATAGCCTTCACCCTATTCTCTCATGAGTCCCTGTTGTAATAATGTAATGAAATTTTAATTTTAATCAAAGCAAAGAAGATAAAATCTTGAGCCAAGAAGATAAAACCTTTCTATAGGTGTTCAAATGAAAAAAATAAAACCTTTCTTAGAGTGTTTAAATCATAAAATGAATCATTTCATCGTGTTAATTTTTGACAAGAATGGATCCTACTCAGCTTTACTTCCTGCTAATTAAGTTAACATTCCAACTCACAAGATTTTAGAAAGCAAAAAATGGCATTCAAAGTTATGCTTACGTGTAGTTCAAAGATTTAACAGTGATTTAACTTAAAGAAAGGTGTGGATCAGTGAGGGTATGGTTGATGGTGCGTACAGTTTGTTTCAGGTGCAGTGGTGAAGAGTATGATACGAAAAGAAAGCTCATCAATGTCTCATTCTCTAGGACCCATCAAAGGTTTTAATATTTTTTGTGTTCTTTGAACAGTACAACGATGAGCAGTAATTTATTGCTTTACACAGTCCAATAAAAATGCTCTTAAATAGCGTTTTAACACTGTCTCATTTAACTTTATAAGGAGTCATCTAGTCCCATATCCATTGACCTTGTGGACTTGAAAATCACAAATTTTTCAGTGTATACAGATACAAAATCTGTCCCAAACAGATTCCGTGTGATTAACTCATTGTACTTTGGGAATGTGTCATCATCTTTCTGAGTCATAACGGCTCTACATACAGACCCATGTGTTATCTGTAACATCCTTTCTTCAGTTTTTTAACCTTACATTATTCTTTGCATTTAGACACAAAAGGGGAAACGTCAAATGACATCAGAAGCACCACTGCGTTGTTGAGCTTCAGATTGTTGCTATAAATCTGAACAAGCTCTCCCGGAGTCATGACTTAAATATGATGGGCAGAGCAAAGTATTTCTGAAGACAGTGGATTTTAATTCCATTTGGCAATGGATATGGGATTAACTATATGTTCTTCTTCCAATATTTTGTTTGGTGTTATTTGATTGGTAATTGGTGTTATTTAATTGATATTCTATTTGTGCTGGACTAGTTACGATCAATGATGTAGACGGTGACTGCCAGTAGCTACAAAGGACCTCTCAACCGTTGGGCCATAGGGTTAGTCAAAGAACTTGTACCCATATTCATCGTAAAAATAGACTTGAAATCCACCAGTTTCCAGAAACACCACACACTGCCCATCATATTAAAGTTTCCCTACTAAATTAACATGACTGTCTGCGATTGGCTGTTGCAGTTTTGCCCAATGTCAATGTCTTTTCTAGTCATAATGTCTCTAAATACAGATCTGTGGGTTATGTGTAACATCCTTTCTTCAGTTTTTTACTCAAAAATATCACACCTGACAAAGTGAAATGGCATTAACTTAAGAAGAGTCCAAGTGATGACATCATGGAAATGCAAAAGGGGAAACAACATATGATGTCAGAAGCACCACTGCGTTGTTGAGCTTCCAGACTGTTGCTGTCACTCCATGAATAAACTCACCCACTTTCACCTCTTTGTGCAAACTTGTAAACAATGGCGAAACAATGCTGAGCTCTTGGAATATGTTGATTTAAAGGGTACATAACTGTTTGGGTGCTAGTTGCCAGAAGTCGAGTTCTGCTGGAATCGTGAGTTAAATTGGATGGACAGTGCATGGTGTTTCTGGAAACAGTGGATTTCAAGTCTATTTTGAAGATGAATATGTACATAATAAATATATATGCATTGACATCTTAATTATTGGCCCCGCCCACTCCCCACAACTTTGCTGCTTCAAGACTCAGTGATCAGGGCCTGCTTGTTTGGGGACCTACATTCATCTCCCCCATCATGACATTGGGATTCATGTCATTTTATGTCATTAGTGATTAACTTATTATTATCAACACTGACAACACTCACAGGACTCAAAATCTCAACTTGTAAGTGTAAGTGTAACTACTGGGGCATCCGTGTCTGACTGTTACCCTTAACATTATTAATTTGAACTGCTAGACATAACTTAATATGTCCGGAAACAACTGAATAATTTTCTTTATCTTGCAAAAACATCACTACCTGAAAAGTTCACATCAACACTCACCTTCACTGCTTCACGCGTGGATTTGTTTTGATTTTTATCAAGCCAGAAAAAGTAATTTCCAAATTTACTTCCGTACTCTTATAGAATACAACATTCTCAAACAAATATCAATAATTATCCATTTATTTGATTGAAAATATTATGTATGCATACTACAAGATTTAGCAAATGTATAATTTTTAAAAACAATTACAAAGTTACGAAACCATGCAGGTGCAAATTTACCCTATCACATTTGTAAACGCAATGACTTGGTAGAAGATGATAGGGAACATGTTGATACGACTGTGAGTTCCCGCGAAATGTGAAACTCTAAAAAATCTTATATTTTGAGACGATAAACAACAGAATGGCACTTCAGAGGAGACGGGTTAGCGTAACGTTTGTTGGGGATGACGATGTTGTCAAGCACATTATACCCATTAATGAACGGAAGTCAAGTGAGTACAAGTATGTTAAAGAAAAAGCATTGGTCTTGCTAAATACCACGACGACACCACTTGACTCGTAGTTGTACCAGGGCTGACAATTATCATTCCAACTTCAAGTTTAAATTAAAGCCAGTTTCATTAGCTGGATTAAGGTGGACACTCAAATTTTGTAATCGTCCATTTTGCATGTTTTTGGACCAATTTGATAGAGCTCATTGAGAGAAAAAGGTGAAAAACCGTCAAATGATTGTGGAGATATTTATTTTTTAAACACTGTATTTTAGCCTTCTTTCAATCTTTGTGATTTTGCTACAGGGATCGGACGAATTTGGTTGTGGGCCTTTTTAGAGTATTCATAATTTGAAGAAAAATTATCTTACAATTTACCATTCAATTTAAAGTAAATAAGTGTCACTATTTAAATATGTTTCAAAGACATCTGAAGCCTAAAGGCTACCAAATCTTTGCTGAGTAAACTTATAGATGTAGATAGCAAGACTATACAAAATGTCATAGCATGTGACTTAGGGAGCTGTGCTTGTCATTTCTTCTGCTGGAAAAGAACTACTCATCAGTTATCTGACAGCGCCAATAACTACGATAATCATAATTGAAATTTCTTTGATGTATTGAAAGTTCCATATATCTTTTTAAGCCATAAAAAAGGTTGTGTGGTGATACATCACTACTCCACGAATTATTTGAAGGAAAAGGTTTAAATTAACAAATATTAAGTTGCAGTGGATTTTAGTGCTTGTGGATGTTTATTTTATTGTTTTCACTAACCATCCTTGTTGTATACAACACTCAGAACACTTTTTTTCTTCTCCTTTACATGTTGATGAGAAGCCTAAATTTTAAATCTATAATAGAAACAATTTTTTTTTTTTTTTTTTTCAAAGTGTTTCTTTTACCAATGAACAAGATATTTGTCTGTTTCAAAGGATAAAACCACCCCTTTTACCCTTTGGCAAAGTGATTACAGATCCAACCCTCAATCCCCATATATCCAATTATGAGGTAATTTTTTATGACTCTATTTAAACAGCTAATGATCACTCATTTGCATCATTTAGATTTGAGACAGAGAGGTAAAAAAGGACCACGAAAGAGAAGTGTTAGTTATGCTGATGAGATGCAAGAAGAAAGTGACAGTGGAGAGGAAGAGGCAGAAGTTTTTCGACCCTCAGAAGGTAAGGATTTATACCAATATTTATTTTGATAAAGTTATAATTTAACTGGAATTCAAATTGTAAATCTATAATATACATTTAAACTGAGGGTATTAAACATTTTGGCAGATTTCAGAGATAGTTTTTAACTGAGCTTCAGCCCCCCTCCTCACATCAGGTTTATGGACCCTCACAGTCTAAAAAGGTTCATAAGGGATGGTAATGTTCAGTCAAACATAGTACTTATATTTCCAAACTATCTAAAATCCCCCAAAATGTTTGCTTATATTTCCATACACTCAATTTAGATCAGTTAAATTAGCATATTTCAGCATATAGTTTGCGTACACATCCGGTTCGAAGACCAATAGCGGCAGTCAAGACAGGTAGCAGGGAAGATGAGTGATTTTTTACCAATCAGAGACTGGTTGACAAACGGCTACAAGAATGTTTCTGAAGATATAATTGCGGAATTAGGCCAACAACATCTGACCTGATTTCCACATGGCAAAACTCAAGAAATAGTCAGAATGTGTTTGAATTACATAATTTGCTGACACAACTACCACAAAGAGACCTTTGACAAAGGTACATAATTTGGTGAAAAAATATTGAAAACTCAGTTAATGACAGACCCTTCTCATGGTAGAAACATGGACGTCAAATATTTAAACACTCACTGAACAAAGGAAACTGTTCTTTTGTTTGGGCAGCCCAGTACAACTTAGATTTAACACAGCAAGAATTATCTCAAATTTTTAGTGAAAAAAAAATCATGTATTTGATCAGTTTAGTTCTGCCTGTTTCCTTCAGTGTTTTTTTTAATTGATCTACATAATTGCGCATATTTATCACACCAGCATTAGCCACACTCGTATGTGTGAAATTCAAAGCTTAGCATGTGGCAGTTGATGATATGCCTAAATGTGTATCACAGATCACCTGTCATATTTACCGTGACATGCTGACAGATGAACTAGGTGTCAGGTATTGATGTGAAATGGTTATGATATAAAAATGTTATGCATTTTATAAGGTAATTGGATTTCACTCAATGATATCACACGAAACACATCACAGATCAATTCTGAAAGTTTAACTTTGAGGACTGAAAAGATGGGAAAAAAGAAAAAAGATTTTTGGTTAGATATTGCTGATTGTGATGAAGAGAATAGAGAATATATGTATAAAATGAATATGTCAATTGTAGCACTGGTAGATGAAAATGACATAGGAGGAAATGAAGTGTTTGGATTCAAAAGCAGTAAACGCACAGGTCAAATGGCACAGAGAGGTAAGTGTGTCTAAATTTGATAATATAGGAGATATTTTAAACCTTACTCCAGTCCGATTATATCCAAGCATGTAACCACTGTTGTATTAGTCCTGTATCAATAGACAAAAAAGATATGGATAAATAGGCCTCTGTAAGTCAAATCACTACAGTGTCCCAATCTGAAGTTGCCCCATTGTAAGCAAATCTTTACGAAGTAGGAGTTTGCATAAGATCCCATATAAATCTTAAAACTTAAAATGTGACAATATTTGATTTTAGAGTGTTTATTAAGAAATTAGGCATCATCTTTTTTAAAGCTCCTGGCGTCCTGAAAATATTAATGATGTAGATTTCATATTCCACTACTTCATTCACCCTAACCAAACTTTATTTGATTTTGATGATATGAATAGAACTTCTTGTCTGTAAATATCTTTGCACAAAGAACGATTGACGTGTCCAGTGAAAGTAGTCCTGTAAAACTTCAATAATTATGTTATCTTTATTTTCTGATTTATTCAGCAAGTGAATCTGCACATGCAGTCACTCCGAGTACACCCAAGACTAACCGCACGCCAAAGTCTGTAGCAAGAACTCCAAAGTCTGCAGCAAAGACACCAAGATCTACTACACAGACACCAAAGTCTATATTAAAGAAAACTACCCAGTCAGGAAGTAAGTGACCAGAAATTAATGAACAATGATAACAATATCAGAAAAGATCTTCATAAATTGCACATATCATGGTATAGTATCAGTCAGTAATCAAGGATATTGTGATAAAGATTATATATATCAAGACAGACTACCTCAGATATTGAAATATGTGTGGTATTCATCAAGTGTTTTCTGTCTAGAATGTTAGAGTATTTGAAAAAAAACCTGAAGGAATTCTTGACTTCCTGATAGATTTTGAAATTTTAAAGACATGTCTTGAAATAATCTTGACTTATTGAATTTCATACTCAGGTATATTAGGTGTTAAAACTATCTTATATCTCATTTTAATATGGTAATCAATTTGTAAAAAGGAGAACTGAGATTTGTGGCCACATGCTTGTTTCTATTGTGATAATATTTCTCATTTCTCATCTGATAATATTTGTTAGATACAGAGGGCACTCCGAGGAGAAGTGGACGAGTGGTAAGGACTGAGGATGCACCGTCTCACAGGGCGCAGGGAGAAGCTACGCCCAGGAGAAGTGGAAGAGCCAAGAGGAAGATGGAGGCCACAACACCTTACAGGCTACAAGCCCGTAACAGAATGGGTAATATCTCAAACCTGACAATATTGTCATTCCATGGACATTTTAAAAGTAACACTTGTCGAGATTGGGCCATATATATATAATCTCATTTCTCAATTCAAATGTACTTGACTAGTTAAAATAGAAATAGTGAAAAATAATCTTTTGGTTTACAATTAGGGTTCCCTCAAATAAGAGAAAGTTAGTTCAGTATCTGAGATTTTAAAGCTTTACTTGCAAACCAACTGTTAGTTATGCCCATGTTGAACAATACAAGGTTGCTTAATTCATCATTCTCATTTGAACATTCTAACATTTGAAGAAAGTTCATCAGAAGAAAGTGTATCAGAAGATGAAGACAGCTCTGACTCCGATGAGGACCTGGGAGTGACTCCTCTCCCCACCAAGCAAAAAGGACCACAAAAGACCCCCAAGACACCAGCTGGCAGGAAGAGAAGGAGACAGAGAGAAGAGGAGGAACTTGTATGTATTTCTAAAGAAAAACAATTAGAGATAATTTATTACAAATCAAGCAGATTGCAACTTTTTATAAAATAATTAATTGAACTTTTAAACATCTCAAATAAAAGAACTTTTAAACATCTCAAATAAAAGTCTGATGACCAAAATCACTGTGGCAAAAAAATCAGTTTTAAAAAAAATCTGTATTGCAGCTGATAATTTGATTAATTATATATAATATAACAAGGAAGTAGAAACATTTTCATTGATATTCAATACCTTTATTTTGTAGCCTGACACGGTAGAGGATTATTTTGACATCCACAGTTTTGGTGTGGTCACTTCTGACCGAACCTTGTCGAAGCTGGACACACCGCGCATGGACCAGGAAGCTCTCTCTTCAGCATTGACTGGTGTAGACATTGGTTACATGAAGGAACGCAGTGCCCTCTATGACGAGCACAGATCACTCTTCAACCAGTGGATGTACCAGCTCTGGTAAGAACAGGCTTTTTGATTGTCAAAGACATTGTTCTGACACTATTGATTGGCTCTGTCATATACTGTTCCTTGAACCTCATTTGGGGTAACAGATCTTATACTACATTTTATACCAGTTCCTGCCAAAAATATGCAAAACTTGACCAAATTGAAATTCTGTTAACTTGTACAAAAATCAATACAAAAATATATCACAGTAAACAATTTTGATTTATTTCTGTTTGTAAATTTTCAGCAATGGATACAATTTATTGTTACATGGATTGGGATCAAAGAGAAGATTGATTGAAGACTTTCGATCCACAATGTTACATGACTTTACACATGTTGTTGTCAATGGCTATTTTCCAAGTATCACAATAAAAAGTGTGAGTACATTTTTATTTTTTTGTTAAGTTTGAGATTAAAAGGATATTGTAGGCCCAGGCTAATTCAACGTCATTTAGAAATCCTCTGATTGTGTCCTTGTCAAGTAAGAAATACGAAACATCTTTCAGTATTGTTGGAAATTGTCAGGGGCTTGTAGAATTGTCAAGCCATTCATAAAGATGTAATGCCTTTTCAAACACAACAGCCAACTGAGAACCTTGTAAGGTTAAAGACTGAGCATCACAAGTATTCTTCCAGTCTGTCAGATTATTTGGAAATTCATGGATAACCTGATTCTCAATCTTCCCTATCACCCCTGATAAGCGGTGGATGCCATGAGGGCGCCTGTGGCTGGTCACTAGGATATCACCTTGTGGTCCTAAAGTAAGGCCCCCAGGCTCCAGGATGTGAACCACCTGCAGAGTGGTGCCCTCTGGTGAGAAATATACAACATGGTTGTTGTACCAACAGGAGACAACAATAGTGTCATCTTGTAAAGTAGTTATATAATAGGGATGTATTATCCTGTCAAGGTTGGAGCCATACTTGGTGATCTGAGATCGCATGCCTCCATCCCGATTATACAGACCTACACTCCAGCTCTGAGCATATACTGGTTCCTGGCTCAAAATGCCTATCACCAGAGTTCCGTCTGATAAAACGCCAACTCCATATGCCTGACTAGCGCCCTCTAGGGTAAAAGTTCGCAATATAGTCAAATCTTTTTCATTCAAAATAACAACCGTGGCTTTATCGTCAGTCAAAATAATTGCTGATTCATGTGGGTCAAATGTCAATCCCCAGGGATAGCCTGTAAACTTAACTCCAGCATGCTTGCTCTGGACCAGAATGTCTCCACGACAATTGTACTTGACAATATTCTGCTCATCATGATGACACACCACTATATGCCCACAAGGCGTGAATGCTACATCCCGTCCACCTCCCACTCCTGACTCCTCCCACAGTGTTGAGCTTATCTTCTTGTAATCTTTTGTAATAATGACCTTCCCAACATTCAGGGATCCCTCGGCTACAAATGAAACATTGGATTCCAGCTCTGTCGGTGGGAAAACCTGAGATGATCGCAGATAAAATAACTTCCTCATTAAATTTGACGTTAATTCAAGTTGATCGTTTGGGTCTTTCTTCCTATCTTTTTCATCCATCTCCAGCTGATCAACAAGTGGCTTGTTTTCGCTTTTGGACACTATAATTTCCTCCATTTCTACCAGTGGTTTCTCCCACTTCTCCACAATCTTAATCAGCCTCTTTTCTTGGTTCAGAATCCTAGTTACAAGATTAGTGACATGCTTGTGAATGGAGAGTTTCACATCTTTAGAGTGGTTCAGCTTGGCTTGTATCTGGGAGAGGAGAGATACTGGTTCCTCCTTCTTGTTCCTGTTACGCAGACCTCTTTCTTGCTTAACCCCATCACATGATATCTCTGATATCCAGTCTATTTGTCTGAGAAGTGCCATTTCTGAGTAGTTTATAAACTCCACAACAGTAACTGCATAGAGAGCTCATTTGCTTGGACTCCTTTGCTTATCAGTACACTGTGATCTGTTCATTGATTTATAATTCAGAAATGATGGAAGTCAGCACTGATTTTATAACCATCATAACATATTGCATTAGAATATAAAGGAGAGGCATCTTATATTGGTGAAACTTGTATTTGTGATCTTTTAATTACAAAAGCCAAAATTCTAGAAAAGTCCTCAAATACAGCATTTAGAAACAGGGGTGTGTTACTAAGAAGAACATTTGGTCAAAGAAATTTACATCCATATACAATTTAGAGAGAAATAGATTTGTATGAGAAAGGTAAAGATAATCTTCTTTATAAAGATACTCTTTTTTTATAAAGATAATCTAATTGTATTAGCCAGAGAACTTCCAGCTTAGTATTTGAGTCTAATTACAATCAGTTGGATGCTCGAATCAATGTTAATTAGGTCACTGACTGAACACAATTTGCTATTGCATTGTTCCTCCATTTCACTCAAGGTAATGGACTGTTGATAAGTCATGGCCCATTTCAATCTTGAGTGCTGATTTCATATTGATTTCTGGCAATTTAAAATAAAGGGGAAATAGACACCCCTGTCAATGAATTCCAAAAAGAGAAGAGAGGACCAATTCTTGCATGCAGCACACAGCAGCCACATTCTTGGCAAGAGAATTACAAGTCTGCATGGCAACCAGCAAACAATCTGTAGATTAACTTCTCAATTATTCATCATCATGATTAATTACCACACTTTTATTAGAAAAATCTATCTTATGTCATAAATGTTTATGTATCGTCTAAATATTGAAATAAACCGCAAGAGGATTCAAAATAAAAGACCAGATTCCAGAATTATATCTCATTATTATAATTCTGAATAAATTTCAATTTCTGTAAATTGGTTTATGTGAACAGACCATCCTGATTGATTGCAGGGCATACAGGATGTTCAGTTAAGCTTTATTGCAGAATATATGAGTCAATATCATGTGCATACAATACAGATACATGGTTACAAAGAGACTGAAAACTGTTACTTTGTGATGGCAATGTATATTTGTGATGCACAGGAATGCCTTAATGGAATTTTAATCCTATTGAAATTTATGATACTATGCACGAGTTTATGATACTATGCATTTGGCTTTATAAAATTTATGATACTATGCATGAGTTAATTTGGCTTTACTGGCCACTATATTGTTATTTTTTCTTCCATTTATGCCATAATATTCATGTAGTCATCATCATCAAATAGGCAGGACACATAGATGCATTGTGCTTATGAAAATAATATGTTTCAGATATTAAATGCCATCACAGAGGATGTATTAGAACACAAGGGAAGCTTCAGGAGTCCTGTAGACCAATGTGAATTCATCAGGAAACATTATGAATGTGGAGGTGAACCATAAAATCCTTCCAATAATATAATGCCATTGAAATAATATAAATGAATGTTATCATGAACACATTATGACTATTAATGTTCAAACTTCTTTTGAATAAAAATAGAATATTCTCACCTTTCAACTTTTTTTATTACAGTTATTTTTAGCTATCTGGAACATGTAATGTTGATGTTCATCCCCAGAAGGACAGCAATATTTAATAAATATTTGCCCATTTATTTCAGAATATGAGGATTTTTACTTGATAGTGCATAACATTGATGGGTCTATGTTGCGACCAGAGAAGGTACAGATGGTGCTTAGTTTGATGGCACAGATCACTGGTTTCCACATCATAGCTTCTATAGACCATATCAATGCACCTCTCAGTAAGTACCGTCTGATCCGTAGCACCATTAATCCAACCTCACACAGATGGAATGTGCATTTATCCTGACTCAAATTTGCTAAATCATCTGAAATTTTAGGAAAGTTCTTAAATGCAAGGCAAGGAAGGAAATTGTTTTGAAAAATTGCAAACTTGTCTATTTCTTTTGTGAGGGTCAGATATCTGGATGTTTGCTTGCCTAGAATTGCCTGCTTCCACTTTCACTTTCAAATTTCTAAATAAGTGAGGTATATATTATTGAATGACCAGATTACCTTCATGAACATTTAAAATTTTATGAACATGTAAAATTTCAAAATATGTTGTCACCATCTCTGCCATCTTATATTTATTTAAAAAAATGCATTTTAAAACAAAAAAGCCAAACCTGGCATTCTGGACATATAATTTGATTTTTTACATAATGCAGGAAACATGTGGGCTCATACCCATTGTGTCCCAACAAATTGCCATTAATCCTGGCATAGTTTAAACCTCGTTTCTACAGAAAATGTTTTCATTTACAGTATGGGATCAAACCAAAGCAAGCCGTTTCAACTGGTTATGGTATGATGTGACGACCTTTGACCCCTATAAAGAGGAGACATCATATGAGAACTCACTATTGGTGCAGCAGTCAGGAGTGCTGGCTCTCAGCTCATTGACACATGTCATGAAGAGTCTCACCCCCAATGCAAAGGGAATCTTCTTCCTCCTGGCCAGGCACCAGCTGGAGAACAAAGACAATCAAACTTATATTGGTATGTACATGTGCCAGCATTTATGATATCAGTGACATACTGTACACCAGGATATTGTTGTGTCAGATTATTTTCAAAATATTTCAGATTCTTCTAATTTAACAAAAGGGTATTCAATTAAAGTAATCATCAGAAGATTTTATATTTACGTCCAAAGAAAAACCTGATTTGTTCTATCACATTTATTATTAAATTGAGTGATTGTTTTATGAAAATCCTCTCTCTTTTCACAAATCTTTGTTTCCATACATTCCTTCACACCAACACATGGGAATAGGATCAACAGTGACATTCTATAAACTTCAAGTCAGAGATTAATAAGAGTTTTCTCAAATAAAAAAGAAAATAAGTAAAAATAAAAATAAAAATGTAAGATCATTATTAGCAAATTTACTTGAATCAGACATAGGAAAGTGAAGGTTTCTGGTAATATAAAGATTTGGGGGATATGTTACCGGTAACAATTCTTGTGGTATTTAATGACTTTGTTGCATTGATGCCATCCATAAACTCGTATGTGCTTAATATGGGCACAGAACTGGTTCAGTTGCTGCAAAAATATTAGATGTGGTAAATGTGAGCACAATGTGGCCAAATGTAATAAACCTATTTTTCTTTTCTTTTTTCAATTTTCAAGTAAAATTGGCTCAATTAAAAAAAAAATACCTCAATTTGCAAGAAAAAATCAATTTGTGCAAAAAAATCATCCTCTGAAGGTTTTATGAAAGTAATATTAAATACTTTTTTTTACCTAAAATGTTTGATATTATGTGACTTATATTTTACCATCTTTTTTTTTTTTTTTTGAAGACTCTAAAGAAAATTTAAGAGTTTATGATCTTGATGTTTTTGTTGCAGGTTTGGCCTTTCCAGACTTATATCAACGTTGCCGAGAAGCTTTCCTGGTCAATAGTGATCTCACTCTCAGGACACAACTCATTGAGTTCAGGGATCACAAACTTATCAAATTTAAAAAGGTACAAAAAGGCATGACTGCAGAGATTGGCATTCTTATGTTAAATGTTAAACCAGCTTTATTGAGAATTACAATGATGTTAGTGATTATTTTGGAATAGAATAAGGATGGAATTTTTATAGTGGTTATAAATTTCATGTTATCTTTTTCAGGTTGATGGTGTAGAATATCTCATTATTCCACTTGACCCTGCCACTCTGAAAGAATTCCTTGAGCAAAGTGAGGATGAAAACTGAACATTCTTATTGGGTTGGACTACTACCATCCCAACTTTGATTTTCTGCTGGAGTGCTGACTTGAGGAGGGGACATGAAGCTCATTCAACATTGAATATTTGAAGAGATTTGTTAAATCAATGATGTACATGAAATTATTATGACACTGAGACTGTGCAGAATGGCATCTTGACAACTCATGTTTCTTTGAGGTTAGGAATTGTGATATATCTATGAAATGCATGGTGATTAAATCTAAATATCACAAATATAGGATTTCAAATATAAATTATTGTATTTTGAAATGAATATACAATTGTATATACTTCCATAAAATAAATAAAAATTTAAAATATACTGAAGAAAATGCCAGCAGATTGCATATGTGGATTGAAGAATATGGACACATTAGCATTTGTGCAAATGAATGAGGAATATGATTTTTTTTAAATATTTGCCTGTGCTGAACAATAAATCCAGGAATCTGTTGCCACACACTGAACAGTAAGAATTTTGAAATCTATGTTTATACAGGTTGGTTTGTTTGTCTCTCAAAATTGTTGAGTCAACCATCTCTTTTCTGCAAATGTTACGTATATTTTCTTTTTATCATCCCAAAAGGATGGATTTGTAATGTATTTTGCATGAAAAGAGAATCAGTACTCTTCCACCCAAAGTCATCTCAATTTTTGTGCCAACGTCTATTGAGAGTGTGTAACCATACCATTTCGGAGGTGATTAAGAATGTACCCACTGATGGTGATTCTTTTTACATCGACAAACACCAACCTTGAAACTAAAATCAGGCATTAATTTTCATCTTGTAATATATATATATATATATATATATATATATATATATATATATATATATATATATATATATATATATATATATATATATATATATATATATATATATATATATATATATATTATATAAATTTCAGATCAGTGTATTGTACCATGAAAAGTTGTAATTCTTGATAAAAAAATGTGTACCGGTATGTTATATTATGAATATAAATATAAAAAATTGTAAATTATTTAATGTGATATCTAACATGTACCTGTATGTACAGAACCAAATGAAATAAAATATGAGAGATTGCTAAATAACAAGTTTTATATTAACTGGTATGTCCTCACAATGCTGGAAGTTTATATTTAACCATATTGAAGAATTATTTAATGTTGGTGTGGAACAGGTACAGACAATATTTTGAGTTGTTGACTTGCTAAGATCCCAAGAAGTGGGATATCATTATTTCATTATTAAATAGCAACAGCACCATCATGAGACCATTGCTACTTCAACTACAAGAAATATTGCATCATTATAACTTACCAAACCCAGCTAAATAGGTGACATACCGTAGTTCTTCACAGGGGGGGGATCAATGGTTATACATATACTTGGAAACATGAATGTTTATTTTTATGACTAGTCCATAATGGATTCTTCACAATGTCAACACCAACTTTATAAGAATTTAGGGTCACATGAAAAACCAGGGTGAAAACTCATAAGCAGAAGATCGGCCATAAAATTGTTTTTCCCTGATCTTAACAACGAAAACACTTGCAGAAAAAAAGTTCTGAGAACAGGACGGACAATTACAAATTAGAATAGAGTAGGTAAAATAGATTAGAATATATAATACAAAAATAGAATAAATATATTAAATAGAATATACTAGATAAAATAGAATACATTAAAATGACAGATTACAATATATTAGAGTAGGTTAAAAGTGATTACTGGTAGGTTAGATAGATTAAGTTAAGATTATAATTTGGTTCTATAAGAAAAGATAATGGATGAGTCTAATTTTCACTTGTTATTCATTTAATTTAAACTCTGAGATGTACAATATTTACCACTACCAATATCAATATTGAAGCTCTTGTTTGGTTATGCCATTCCAAAGGGCTAAAACGAAAAAGTCAATCGCTCTATTTAATAATATCAAATTTATTTTGATTTTTTTTTTAAATGTTAAGTTTGGTGTCATGAGATTGGGTATGTTAAAATATGACTGCATTTAAAATGAAAACAAAGATATAAAACATTTAACTGAATCTCATCCCAACAGGCAACACCTCTACAATGATTGTGCCATAATTAATATCTGACTGGCCCTGTTCCATTTTGACCCATTGTGATTCCCATTATCTTCATCCACGTGGGATTTTGTTTACATATTCTCAGAACAAGAGAAGAAATTAGGTCAAAAAAGGACGAGAGTTCTTACACAAGGACCATTCTGATTGGCGGATAAGAAGTGTGCGCTTCCAAGATGGCGACGGTTGGGGATGCTGTCAAAATGTTGATCGCCAGTTTTGTGATAATTTACTCCATACAAGTTGTTCTTTGCCATGATCGACCTGATAATTATGCATTCAATCCAGGCATGCACGACCACACTGAATTTGGTACAGCTAAACCCATGAGGTGAGGAGAAACGTACACAGTTGGCACATTAACTTGAGTCTAATTCATCACATCAAACATCACATTTCTTGACTTGGTCTTGGGTGATGACTTACATGTACTTTAAATTTATAGTTCAGAAATAGGATTGAGTAAATGAATAAGTTAACTACATACTGTTTAATATGGCTGATTAGCAAGAAATAGTTTTGCATTACTTGTATAAATGTACTTTTGGGGTTTGGAAACACTAAAATGATCAATATAAACTGGCCATTGGCATTGATGAGAGTTTCATTAATTCATTAAGCTCATCTTTGTAACAATATGCATTTAAAGCTCTGTAAGTTCTCAGTTGATATATTGACATCATTGACCTCAGTACAGCACACATATTATAGACCGTACATGTAATGTGGGATTGTAGGATTATTCATAAACACCAACATACAACAAAGATTTAGTTGTTACCTCTGCTTGTTAGAAAGTGGGTACATTTTGATAGGGTTTAACACAAGTTAAATGTTTTCAAACTCTACCAGAGGCCAACAGGAAAAGCTGTTGCGTGCATGTGTTGCTGGGAGACTGAATGTTCTTGATTATTCATATTTAATTATCAATCATTCATTATTAACTCGGCCAGAGACCTACCTGGTGGATCAATTAATTGTATTATACTTGGACCATTTGTCTTGAATGGTCTTTATCACTTACTTAATCATTCATTCTATATGTCATACTGGACAAGCCTGGGCAAATAAAGTTGAAGATTATAGTCAGGACAAACCAACATTTTTGGTGGACAAGTCCAACAATCTGCATGGCCTATTTTTTGCAAATGTATATTACTGTAATTAGTAACTATACCTTTATAGTTAAAGTATATCATACTTATATTACGAACTGTTCAATATTCAACAGGAAAGAAATTAAACATTTAGCAACATTATCCCATACAGACTTGCATGAGGTAGACTTCTGTGGAGATTAACTTGCTCAAAGTCTAAATCAAACCAAAACATTATTATCATCTAATAAGTTTCTTTCAAGTGCTATTCTCAACTTGTTGAAGGCCTCTTCATAGTAATTCTACGCCCAATTTCCCACCATGGAAATTAATAACTGAAATTAGGGCTATAATTTTGTTGTTATGCTGTGCGATCTTAATCTTTCTTAGTAACTTATTAATTAAAGATCAAGATATACCATACATCGCACAATAATATGAGACTGGATGCCTGAATCACTTTAACAAGACTAAAGAAAGAATATATATATATATACATATATATATATATATACATATATATATATATATATATAGTTCTCTATGAGTAATACATTTTTTGAACTGGTGTAACATTTTTATGTTTTGCTGAAAGTGCACAATGCTATAGTCACATGAGTACACACGTTTGTGGTCCTTAATGGTGATAGACCTCTACCAATAGACAAAAGGTCTTTGTTAGCCAAATTACTCTCAAGTAGGTGTTTGAACTATATCACTGGTCAGCTAATCAAAGATTGTGGAAAAGGTGTTCAATAAATGATTTAGATTTTAGCAGAAGACTCATCTAATTTCAAATGACACCAAAATTTATATTTGGTTGATATGATTGTTAGCAACATTTGATCACAAAGTTTAGGAAATATACATTTATGATAAGTAAAGAACAAGAGCTTGAAAATTGGATGCTTTCCAACAAGTTTCTTTTTACAGGCTTAATCAAAGGCACCTAGCTGTCACCTATTGGGAGAGCCAGGCTGGCCTCTATTGTTTTCAGTAAAGTTGTCATAATTAACCTGTCTGCTGTCCCACCCTTTTGTCTACGACACTCGGCCTGCACTTTGTGTAACTCGTTTCAATACTTACCATGCATATATGAATATTAATGATGAGCATGATTTGCTTGCCAAAATGTCTTGCTATATCAGCCCCTTTCATGAAGGAGGGGGGTGAAGATCAGTCTATATTTTGTAAAGCACAACATAGTTTTTTGTTACTATTTTCAGATATCTACTATATGAAGTAAACCCAGGGGAGGGTTTTAATTTGCGAAGAGATGTTTACATGAGAGTGGCAAATCTTGTGAAGAAACTAAATGAGGATGAACCATGGACACTAGTGCTGCCACCTTGGGGACGTCTGTATCACTGGAAGTCCCCTATTGACCAAATACAAGTTCCTTGGTCAATGTTCTTTGATATCAAGAGTCTTAATCAGCATGTTCCTGTGATAGAATTTGAACAATACTTGAAAAGTATGTGCTTGTCCATTACTTATATTATCCTCTAGTCTGTATGAACAATGATTCTTGCAATCCACTGAAAGTTCTAGATATTTCATTATTTCCTGAGCTAAGGTCAGACAAAAAAAGATTTTCTCACTGCCTCCAAACTCTGAAGTAATAAAGAAGATTTCCAGATATAACCTTTGAAAAAGCCTTTAAGGCTCAGCGCAGACTTCTTACAATGTTTTACCCTGACAAGGTTTAATTTATCTCAGCAATAAAATAGCAAAATATTGTCTTCGTGCTTAAAAAAAACAATTACCTCTCTCCCTACATTAACATGAAAGGATGAGACACAAGGGTTTTTTCCTCACCTAAGATGTGTTAACACTTTAGAAAACATTCCTGTGGACAGATTATCAAAGAAACTATTGTTGATGTAACATGACTATTATATTCATAGATTAAGGATATATACTGAATATGTATACTATGACCCCATGAAAATAAGAAAATAAATATGATTTATCTTTTCATTGGACTGATTTACAAGTGGTTTGTTTTAGTTACTGGTAAACCTGTGATAGATGAGATTTACTATCTACAAAGATACAAGGAAGGATGGACCAATGGAAAGTGGGAGGAAAAAATGGATGAGAGAGAATGCCTTGACCACACAGGCTTCAACAAGGTAGGATTGTGCTATTCAACAAGGTAGGATTGTGCTATTCAACAAGGTAGGATTGTGCTATTCAACAAGGTAGGATTGTGCTATTCAACAAGGTAGGATTGTGCTATTCAACAAGGTAGGATTGTGCTAATCAACAAGGTAGGATTGTGCTATTCAACAAGGTAGGATTGTGCTATTCAACAAGGTAGGATTGTGCTATTCAACAAGGTAGGATTGTGCTATTCAACAAGGTAGGATTGTGCTATTCAACAAGGTAGGATTGTGCTATTCAACAAGATAGGATTGTGCTATTCAACGGGGTAGGATAGTGCTATTTTTTAAATAGAATTTTGAAGATAAAATTCGTTTTAAACTTTTAATGAAATGTGTTAGATAAGGTAACATATTGTTGAATTAATGGAAAATCACCCAAAATGGTGCATATATACATTGTTAATATTTTATAACCACAGGATAAAGATGGTTTGTGGCATTGGTGGTTCTGGGGTTACGAAGAGGTTTATGCCAAGAAATTCACATGCATCTCTATCCAGGCCCAGTCAACATTTGTAAAACCTTTCCTCATGAAAAATACAACTGGCAGGTATGTGTAAAATATTTATATCAGTTTGCACTTTGTTAAAACATTGCTTAAAAGATAAACATAAACTGACAAATGGTAGAAAAAACATGAATAAAATATATTTTACAGAAGACAATAATGATTTCCTCATTAGGAGCCATACTTGTTTTATTTTAGATCATGCAGTCCATTTTAATAATAATTTATTTTAAAAAATATTTTTTCGTAAATAATACTTACCGGTATGAGTTTCATCATAGAATTCTCATTTATGTTGTTTTTAAAATGACTTTATATTTCAGTGTGATATATATTTGTCAATATTGCATTATCTGATTATCAACAGAGATGACTTAAAACTTTAGATGCAGAATGTTTAATTGTGATTAAGTGTCTACCAGATGGATACTCAATGTGAATATGAATAATTTGTATCAGTGAGGCATAGCATAATCACAGCTCAGATTATATTATTTATATAAGCAGATGTTTTCATAGAGATGATGTATTGTTTCAGAGGTGTGATGTTGATGAGAATGGAGCATGTAATGCATGCAGGATATGGAAAGAAACTTTACTGGGAAGTAAGTGGCCATCATGTTCCTATCCTCTGCATGCTCTACATCATCTCTATAAAACATTATATATCTGCCTTACTTATCACACATTTCCCTCCTTTTTTAACCAAATGATTCAGTTGGATGGCTTTCAGATTCTGGAAGTGTTTCAGGTTTTTTTATAGATCTGTTCAGTTTCAGATTATCTGATGCATCAGTGAAGATTATCCAGTTATTCCTGACCTTTTTTGGCTAAAAAGTCTATATAAAAGTGTTATTTCCCACCTTTAGTTTCAGATTTGATTCAGTTCCTGACCCTAGAGTTCACCATTAGCTAAATGCATAGAAATGGGAAAGCTGTAAACCAGAAATTCATTTGATATATATTTTTGGTTCAGAGTTTATAAAATCAGTAATACACCTGCTATTTGGCATTTTCAAGATTGGCATATTACGCGTTGAGAAATTTATAATAAAATAAACTGTCAATCAGCCCAAATAATTATTAAAGGGTCCTTTGGTAGGAAGTCAAAACAGTAAATCAAGTAAATCTGGTTTATAAGCAGATAGAATGTGTAATCATGATGCTTGCTTTTAGCTATTTTGTTTATTATCCTGTGTGTGAAATCATGAGTGTTTACTGAGAGCACTATTTTGTTTGGTTACTATGGCAACTTCAGCGTGATGCTGATGAGGGGAGAGGAGATGATACACGGCTCATACTCTGAGTGGAGCGCTCTTTACTGGACCGTAAGTGTCTCTCTCACACATACACACATACTCGTTGTCTACTCTATGTTGTCTCCAATGTACTCAGTGATCCAGTCTCTCAATATTTTTTATACATTTTATATGATAGTTGCAGGTAAGAGATAGAGTTTTATACATGAAGTTTATGGGATTGACTTTTATCGCTACATTAGCAGGAGTGATATGTTTTAATTGTGAATCATATTGGCAGTCAATTCATCACCCATTCTGCAATGTGCTCCTTCTTACATTTAGCATTTGAAAGGGATTTTCTAATTTGTTTAATTCTCTTCTATCAAGGAATTTATTCTTAAACAGAAATTAATATATATGGAGTCAATGTCTTTACATTTCAATTCTTAATCCCTATCCACAGAAATCTTCAGATGCTCCCATGACTGACTATAATAAACTTAAGCTAATTTGTATCAGAAACCGTTTCTCCAAGATTCTTAATACTTCATAATTATGATTCACATAACATCAGTCATCCTGACAACTTTATTCATAGTCTCAATTTCCCATCTTTAGAATAAATTCATTCTTCATTAAATTTTCTGGGCTCTTGATATTTCAGCTATAAATGGTGTTTTGAAATGTGTATTAAAATGTATATATTGTTGTATGAACTTGTAAGTGTTAATAGTATTGGTATCTCTTATTAACATGCTGATTATAGTATTTGTATCATTTGGTAATGTGATGATAGTATTGGTATCAGTTATTAGTATGCTGATGAATGTTATATAAGTCATTTTGGCAATTAGATTAAGCACATTGTTTACATTTCAAATATATTTGATAGCATATAAGTTATATTTGAAATAGCATAATGAGTAATGATTTTCCTCCAATATTGTAGGCAAGACGCAGCCTTGTATTTGCCAAACATCTACGTGAGATAGGAGACAGTTTTCGAAGGTCACAGCTTCAATCTACTGATGAAGAAGATAACACTATATGGGATGATGACTGGGTAAACATGAAGGTAATATTGGAATCTTCAAATTTCTAACTTTGAAAAAAATATCATTTTAGTGTTTAAATCATTTTGAGAGATATTTTCAAGAGCATTGGTTGCATTTTGTATGAGGAATTTCCATTCCACAAGAAAAGTATATTTACATACATTTTCCTAACTGAAAGTATTTGTTTCAAAGGTATAACTGTATAGCTTAAGGCCTGAGAGAGTAAAGCACACAATTTTGCAGTATCATGCATATATAGCCAAGGAAGACATCTTATTTATGACAGAACAAGCCACTTCTTGAAAATTGGGAACAAACAGATGGCAGGATATAAACTTTAATTAAAAAATCATTTATAGTCTGTGGTGTTAAAAATGTTATCACAAGGAATGAATGGCCAAAATTTTGCATAATATTCAAAATATTCACTCTAAGTGCAAATCTTTTATTTTAAGTGAATAAAATCCTGCATTGAGTACTAATTAGTATGTATTTATAATGCAGAGAAATCATGGAGAAGCAAAGGGAGGCCCATATATTTCTGTCCATCTACGCAGGAGAGATTTTCTTTATGGTCACAGCAAGGATGTGCCATCTCTTAAATCTGCAGCCAAACAGTTAAAACAAATCCTGGATAAATACAAACTGGATACTCTATTTGTGGCTACAGATGCTCCTAAGGAAGGTAAGATTGCATTTAATTTGATGCAAGGGGTACTCAGATTCAAGTCTATTTTTGTTTGAAACCTTTATGGTATACATACAATTTGACAAGCTCATTCTGGCCTTGGTGTTACAAAGACATTAAATACATTCTCCCCTTTCACAAAGTAAACAATGCCACACCCCTTTTCTAATGACATCTTTATATAATATATCAAGGTATGCAATGCAAAACAAGCTTCTGTCATCAACCAATCCTAGTTTTCTGAGTGAATAAGTAATAGACTTACTTCCTATACTGAATTTGTCAGTCAATTTTTTTTTTACTTCCAAACACTGCATATTTAAAATGAGGGATGGTTGATGACAGAAATGAACAAGTCTCCTGGAGTGATGAAATGCCAGTGTAAAGTTGGTTGTAAGTGGTTACGGTATATAACATATGATGGTGTGCAAATAAGTACTGAAAAAACTTGTATCACATAGAAACAAAACTGGATGTGTATTGCATAAAACTATGGATGGAAACTTGATGTCTGGTATCACAATGCAGTCCTATTACAAGATCATGAGAAGTATGTCTAAAATGCAGAGCAGATGGTTAGATTCAAAGCCAATGTTATTTCCTTTCTAAATGGTTAGATTTGATCATTCTGCCCTTTGTTTGATTAAAATTCACCAAACAGTGTGACATGCATCTAAAGCACATTTAATGTGTGGATTATTTTTATTGCAGAAGTTGAAGATTTGAAAACTTACCTAGAAGGATACCATGTGGTGCAATATATTCCTCCTGCTGATGTTTTAAGTCAATATAAAGATGGTGGGGTGGCAATAATAGACCAGTGGATATGTGCTCATGCCAGGTGAGTAGCTCATATTGTCTTTTTTTTTTTCGCACAGCTTTGGCAATTTTCAGTGCTTGAGTTTCAATATTTATAATTCACCAAGTGTCTCTTGTGTCATGTACGGGATAGGTTGATAGACATTGTAGCTAATATGATGACTGCCATTCTGCATGCTGTCAAGGGAATAATACATTAATAGTATGACACACATGCAGATAACTAATCAGATCTGGAACATTATGAATAATAGAAAGACATTCTGGATGTAATAAATTTATTCAAATAACATCCACATTTGTTACAATTAACATTTCCTATTACTGCGAGCCAAACTTGCATGTCTAGAAAAAAATACTCTGTGCCTGGACAGATTTCAACACACCAGGTGGCGGCATGACCCACTCGAGCAGTGAGAATTGTCCTAAGATGCTGTCATCATGTGCAGAATCTGTCCATATTTTTTGGTTATAGATACAAAATTTTCTTTGCAGATATTTTATTGGTACATCACAGTCAACATTTTCTTTCCGGATCCAGGAGGAGCGTGAAATTCTTGGATTTGACCCAGAGATGACATTCAACAGACTGTGTGGGGATGAAGAGAAGGAGTGTGAAGGCCCATCAAAGTGGTACATTAAGTATGAGTGAGCAGAGAACCATCACCACAAAGATGTTGTTATGCGAGAGAGCAGACTGTGATATGTTCCAGCAAACTCGGATCAGTTTATCAATCATGAAAAATGACTGACAGAAGAAATGTAGAATGAAATATTTCACAATTGCAGATATCTTTAAAGGCCTCCATATCATTATACACTGAGCCATGAAATAATTGTTTTGTCCCTAATGATGGCACAGTGTACGCTTTCCCAGCAGAAACATTGGTGTCATATGCAGCCCTGCCAGGAGAGTGAGATAAGACAGTCTTTTTTAGCCTTGATGATATTTATGGATATCATATACTATTAAAGTGCAAAAGATAATTAAATCATTACAGCTCATTCCCTGAGTATTCTCGCTGACTTCTTGAAGCAACAAACAGTCTGACAGAATTCTTGAGCCAGTAAAATCTTATTGCGCCTGACAATATGTACTCTCACAGAAATCTTGAAACCCGCCAATATTGAGCAATCCAGGGGCAGATCCAGGATTTTTTACCCTGGGGGGCTCAAATGTGCTCTGAAAAAAGGGGGAGGGGGGGGGGCTCCAGTTCCCAAAAGCCATCTAGCCACAGACCCCCGTCTGTGGCTAGGGGGCTTGAAATTGTCTGACAATGATTAATTTCAATGAGTAATTTCATAGAAATATTGAAACCATTTGACAATGAATAATCTCAAAGAAATCTTAAAACCCTCTGATAATGAGCAATCTCACAAAAAACTTGATGATGAGTAATCTCATAGAATTATTAAAACCCTCTTACCTTAAGTAGATTTTGAGTGTCTCTGATATTTAGCAGTATCACAGGGTCAGGAATCCCTCTAATAAAGCAGTGTTGCATACTTCATGAAACCCTCTAGCCACAAGCAATCTGACAGACATCATGAATCCCTTTGATATTTAACAGCCACACACACACACACACACACACACACACACACACACACACACACACACACACATATATAAGTTTTTTATATATATATGAATCATGTGAGACGTATAACCTTACGATAATACATCAATACATCTTTCTCAAAATCCCATCCCATCAATTTGTAGCACACTTTTTGGGCATTACCAATTAAAACAACTTGAACATTCCAGATTTTATGGGATCAAGAGCATACTGACTTGAAAAAATTAAATCGAGATGGGTGCAATTGAAATTTGTTGTTTATTGTTAAGAAGCATGAAAAAAGAACAGGATAATTTAAACACAAGGAATTAACCTATTTACATTATTTAACATTATAGACAAAGTAAATAGAGTCAGAATTTTGCTATTGGGTTACTTCAATGACTAAAGATGGCTCTGATTCTATTCCTATGAAAATAGTATGAAATACAACATTTTTTCATCAAATATGAATGTAAAAGATAAGTGAAGTATATGTTACATGAATGATAATCGTTGCAAAATGACATCATTCTGAATATCAGTTGAATATCAGAGATGAATTTGAAAATATTTATGTATTACATTCATAATTCCATGTAATAATGCATATTGCATTGTTTAAACCATCTAATCCAGTATTCTGCATTAGAAATGAGAAAAGGGAATCTTGTGTTAAAATTTAATGGTTATTTAAGGAAACCATGGAAGAAGTCATTGGTCATTTATATATTTTAAGTATTTACCACTGCATAGAGTGTAAGTTGATTGTGTATTTTTTTCAGTTGCAGAGACTGAGCCCACTTACATGAATGTTTTAATTGTGTTTTATACCATAAATGACCACACTTAATGAGTTTTGTAAAATAAGAGTTACCACTTAATCCTGATTAAGCCATATTATGTCCTAAGCCATAAGAACATGGCTAATGGTTTTTGCTCCGTCCATCGTTTTTGCCACATATTTGCCTGATTAAAGAAATTGGAAATGATAAGATACAGGACATTTTAATATAATGTCTGTTGCTAAGTCAGCTGTGCCATCTATCTTAACCTGACCAGGATTATATAGTCATGGCTAAACCCAAGACTCTCCTGAGTGATTTACAAGCGGGAGAGTCTCCTTATTATGTGAAAAGTCTGCTGTGTCAATGGACAGAGCTGAAAAAATGCTGCTGTATGCAATATTATTATCACACAGTGTGTTCTCCCATCACGAAGTGTCAAGCAAAACTGCCTTTGCATGCATCTATTATACACCCCTGCTGTAGGTGAGTGTGTAAAGCATCACCAAGCTTTCTTTTTATATTTATACTGCTGCAAATGATATGATGAATTAGTTCATTGTTTATTCTTCCACCAAGATGAGTACATAGTTGGAAGCAATTGTTTGGTTTTACAAGAAGATAATGCTGTACTTCTAACTCACACACTGTGCTACAAAACATGTACACCAGAAATCCAGATAAGTTAGGTGTTTAGTATATATTAAAGGTGCTGTTATCACTATACCTTGGCATATTTACCACCAGTTTACCTCAAAACTGTGTATATATGTATACCTTGCAATAAAATACAACTGAATATTACATCGTTGCTGTCAATTTTCAGCCATAGA
Source organism: Amphiduros pacificus (assembly GCA_949316495.1). NCBI lineage: Eukaryota > Metazoa > Annelida > Polychaeta > Phyllodocida > Hesionidae > Amphiduros > Amphiduros pacificus. Next base: position 17,125,203 of record OX439002.1, on the reverse strand, counting down.
GAAAGTATAAACTATTTTTCCTCTATGGTTCAACCTTGGAGTATAATGAATGGAGTTGTGACGCCATGAGGTCAAAGGTGCGATGTGCGTTGCCGACAATCCATTGTGTCTTGTGACGCCATATGAGCCAAAATCTTGAAGAATCTGACGTTATTCAACTTTGTGACAATTTTGACTCATCATAGACAGTATTTAGACCAAAACATATCGGGAGTGAAATGTTCTACTTTCTCCACTGATTATGGAGATATAAATTTGATTTCTCTATTCCAAGTGTAGATAATTCTACAACGTTTTAGAAACGTCCATGTCAGAGATTTCCACACCACCCGCCCAAACTGCAAAGAGTTCAATATAAATGCTTTGATTTACCTGAAATATCACACAATTCTGTCAACTCTTACAACATTCACATTTAGTTTACACTAGCATTCATTGGCAGGCCTATACAATGTATCCATTTTTTACTTTGAAAAAATCTTTCTTCTGATATAATTTTCAAGTCTGCCAATTTATGTGTCCATTCCATTAACATAGCATTTGCCCAGCAAGGTGATTTCACATTGATGCAACATTTTTACCCAAAAAATCTGACATTCTCACAAAAAAGCTTGTGGTTTTTGAAAAAAACAATTCTTTTTTACAAAAATTGTATATTGGTTTAAAAGGATATTGATAAACAATTATGGCATTTAAAAAAAAATACTATTGAAATTGTGAAAATCCCAACCTTCTATATCTACAGATATTTTATCTGTAGTTTTGTAGTTCTTGAAAAATGTCTATGTACATATGAACTTTAAGGGCTTGTCGGGAATAGAATATTCAGTTAAAAATATCGAAAATTTCATAATTAGATTCACCAAATCCTATTCATTATGAAATGATGATTCTTTCAAATTCACAAAACTCAAATATAGCTAAAAAAATTTAGGGCAACTCACATAGCTTCAAAGATAAACTATCCCATTGTTTGTAACAATGTGTTGCTATGACGTCATGCACACAAGCTACAACATCACAACTCCATTCATTATACTCCAAGGTTCAACAATGTGAGCAATCTATCCAACAAAGGGAGTTGTACTTTGTAACCTTATGTCATCTGACTGTTTTGACTCAGAATATAGCATCAACTCTCCATTTTGGCCAAATATGTATATTCTGTGCTGTGTTGGTATCACTGTGCTCTAGGCGGGATGCCAGTTGGTTTTGCCATGTATACTTTTAGATGTAGATGTAAATGGCACAATATTTGATCCAGATGTAGATAAGAAGGGGCAGTGACATGACCAATTGCATGAACAGGTACACAAATGAATTATTAGGTTTTATGAAAGCCAATGAGCTTCAAGACATGATTTGTTTTTTTACCCTGACAAAAAGATGTTTACTAGAGTTCAAAGAAAACCAATAGTATTATCCAGAATCGACCATTGGCTACTGTCTGCCCATACTTGTTTTAATTTCATCTGCCTAATGTCAAATCCCTGATTTTATATTGATTATATATGCAAGATATATTTTACATTTTTATTATATCTATTAACTATATATTTGATGGCATTATGTTCATTATTTACTGAATATAATTTATAACAAATATTGTATTACTAAAATCACTCTGAAATCACTGGATATTTCCCTTTTAAAACACATCTTATATCCATGGAGTAATTACTCCATGTTATATCTGAACTTAACCTGTCCTATATTTAAAGATTTTCTTTGTTTTAAAAGTTAAACTAACCTGTCCTATATTTAAAGATTTTCTCTATTTTAAAAGTTAAACTACTTTTATGATACCCTTTATTGCCCTGCCATTGTCTGTGCCACGGCAGAGCAACCACTTTGCTTGCTTTGTTTCTATATTCTGCATCAAGTCAATTACTGTGATAGGGCCAATTCCCACGCAGCCAGGCTTGATTGCATTCCTTGCTATCTGACTCACACTAACAAACAATTACTTTTGGTAAAATAAATCAGTTTAGTTCTAGCTTTCAATGCATGAAGATGTGTTGAGTTTGTCCTTTTGGAAATAACTATCAGAACTCCCGTATGGGAGGTTGTGTATACCTGAGCCCAGGATAGACTTAAGGTGAGGACTTTACACTCTGTCAATAAAACCTGATCACAGTGTGTTAGGAATTAAACTGGGTACGGGGACTGGGCTACTGGAAGTTCAAGTCTAATTTATTATATGACACTAACTATGTAAACAAAGTCAAAGAACTACTTATCAGCTTAAAGAAGGACACTATAGAAGACAAGGGTCTTAGGTGGGATTACATTAAATGTGCCATCAGGGGACTTACACTTTCTCATTCATTTTCCACCAATAAGAAAAAAAAGAGAATATAAGGAAAAACAGATTATTATTAAAAAACTGGCGTCCAATTTCCCTTTTGAACACCGGATATATTAAAATCAGATACATAGGCGAAAACATAAGGTGTATTTCAGATTTGATAGATTGCACAAGCCTTAGAAATATGCCTGGTATAATTTTATTGGTAGACTTTGAAAAGGCCTTTGACTCAAGATGGTCCTTTCTTTTCAAGAGCCTTGAATATTTTAATTTGAAGAAGACTATTCACTTGATCAGAACTATCTATAATAATATTGAAGGTATGGTGACTAATAATGGTCATGCATCAGCTAAATTTTCTATAACAAGAGGTATAAGACAGGGGTGTCCAATTTCACCATATTTATTCATTTTAGCAGCTGAAATTATGGCAATTGCTATTCGTAATAAAAAAGATATTCATAGTATAATGGTGGGAGAAATTTAAGTTAAATTGTCCCAACTGGCAGATGACACAACATTGTCTCTGTCAGACTTTGAGTCTGTTAGAAATTCCTTATCTTGTTTGCATAGTTTTTACAAACATTCTGGCCTTAAATTGAATTCAGAAAAAAAACCAATAGCAATGGGCTTGGCTCATTGAAAGGAGCCATGCCTAAAACCACTTTAACCTAAAATGGACACAGGGTCCGATTTCTACTCTTGGGCCCGGGATTACAATAAACAGTGATCCGAATATTATTGTTTCACTTTTTGTTCTTTATAATTCTTTTGATAATGCTCAGTCAAAAGCAACCATCTTTATAATTGTGATTTTCAGGTATCAAATTTATTGCATGACATTTTTTTTCTTCAAGTGTAGAAGTATACCTGACTTTGGAAGTGAAGTACTGGAGTGAGGAACGTAGGGGATTCAAGATTGAATAGAGGAAATACTCATTATAATCGGTAATAAAGTCTTTCCTCAGTGAAAGGGTATATTTCTCAATTACAATATATAAGAGGTCCAGCATTGCTCATACATTGATAGCTGGCAACCTCTGAAATATAAATTATTCCATATATAGATGTTTTATATTTATATTTGATTATGAAATAGTTTCCTTTGCTTACAACATTAAAAAAAACACGATGCCCTCAAAATTCTTGCTGATATAAAGATGATACGTTCAATAATGTTTAGTCATTTATATTGTATATGTATGTGTGTTTTAGTCGGTACTATATTTGTTATTTCCGGTATTATATAAATTGTAACCATGCAATCTCCTTATATAATCCATTTAGCTTTGCCTTGGCTTGCCATGATCGTTGTTATGCGAAACATTTTACCGCTGCCCACAACTTGGAACTTTTAATTATCAATCTATTATGTGTGCAATTAATTTTAAATGACAAAAAAACTTTCGAACGAGAAAGGTGTTCCCCATTTTTAAGTTACTTATCTGAAATATACGAACAAATAACCGATTGTAAGATATTTATATACATTTATTCATACAGAACTACAAGGACCAGACCTCCTTAAACAGATTGACATTCATTGGTGATTTGGTGGCCAATCTCATGCGGATTTAGTAGTTAAATACCTAGATTACATCGGTTTTGATATTGAATGGTTTTAAGAGTGAACTATAAATAAGTTTGCGATATAATATATTGGCTTATTAGAATACGTGATTGGAATGTCCAGATCTCCTGAATATGGCACATGTGCTCAAGGTGGTAGGAGCCTGCAGCTTAATCGTCGTAGTTGGTCTGATGATGATGACACAATTCTCATCTAATAATGTGACATCTTTACCAAGGTTGATAAACAAGGAATATGGCATGAAACCGGCTTTGAAATCCTCAGCAGGAAATGTAGATGGTGAGACATCAATGAATAGTTCCTTCTTGTACAAGGGGAAAATTCAAAGACTTCCAGACGCCATCCTCATAGGAGTACAAAAAGGAGGAACAGGTAAACTGATATTTGATTAAAAAACGAAATACAAAAAATGAATAGCTCAATGTTTTTATATGTATACACTTACTTTTTAAATGAATATGCCTACAACTATTCCCAAAGTCTGAAGGGTCCTGGTGATATTCAGTATGTATTTTGATATTAAAGCAATGGCTTATGTTGCCTAACATTTGTATTCGTCACAATCTTTAATTTGCAAATGCTCTATTGATTAATTGATCAATGCATAGATTGATATTTGTAATTTTCAAACTTGCTCAGTCTGTGCTTTACGAAATATATATCACGCATAGTCTTTGGCAATTAAATGTATTATTTTTTTTCAGGGGCTCTTACTTCATTTCTTAGCCTTAATAAAAAGATACGTTGTGCTCGTGAAATACACTTTTTTTCCAATGATATCAAATATGGAAGAGGACTTGAGTGGTACATAGATCAGCAGCGTAAAGCTTATAAAGGTAAGGTCATTAAGAGATAGGAAATGGTGGTAATTTTCATACTTCTACTACACTGACAAAACCTAATTTAAATAGGTAACAAATTATCTGCATATTGAAATAAAAACCAGACAAATGTTACAAGAAAAATGATTTGTTTATCACCACCTTGGTGTTGAAATTCTCGGCAGTATCATGTGTTTGAAAAATTCAGTCCTTAATTCAGTCCTAATTTTGATGACCCCATTCTGATCAATAAAAACAAAACATCATAGTTTGGATGACATTCACCCCAACCCCCAAAATTGCAATTAATTTATTTTCCCTGATACAGGATAATGTTTATACCCATTTCCCCTGAAACAAGTGTGACTTTTGTCCTTTTGAGAAATCGACCAAGCTTCAATCCTCACATCCTTATAGACCCTCACAGAATACAGAAGATGTTCATTAATGATTGAAACATTCAAGAAGAGTATATCTTTATCTTCAATATTTCTCAATATTTTGTTATGGACAATTTTAAAAGACTACTCTGAAGCCAAAATTTAAGATGGGTCAGCACTCAGCAGCCAGAAAGTTAAACTTTTCATAGTTTAGCAAGAAACATCTGATCTTCAAACACAATTTGCGTTTGGGTTTATCACAATTATTGTGTACCCCCCCCCCCCCCCCCCCTGAAAAAAAGGGAAAAAAGAAAAGAAAAAAGTCAGGATTTTGGAAAAGATGATTGTTCCTCAAATGACTGATCTATGATAAGCGTAATTCATTAAAAGGATAAGGGTAATTCACCAGTTGATTTGTTGTCTCCTTTCCTTGAGAAGAAAATTCTTCTTAAGGAAATGTTAAATGTTTTACATAAAGTAGGACCCATTCATCCATCCGTCCATCTATCCATCCATTTATGTTTGAAATCTAACCGTTATAGTGCAGATATTTTATATGTGCTAATACATACAAAATAATTTTATTTATAGATGATATTGTGATGGAAAAAACTCCAAACTACATAAGCACTGAAGTAGTTCCCATGAGAGTGAAGAAAATGAATGCGCATATCAAACTGATGGCTATCTTCAGGGATCCCGTGGAGCGCATGATATCATCCCTGCTTCAAACTCGTGCACACAACCTAAAATTTAGACAAACATATCCGAACATATCGGATTTTTTGGTTTTCAGGAACGGGACTATTAATACACACAATGATTATGTGAGGAGAGGTCATTATTCTGAACAGTTGCAAAATTGGTATAAATATTTTCCAAAAGATCAAATTCTACTTCTTGATAGTCATAAATTTACTGAAAACCCATTGCCAATTCTGCAAAATGTGGAACGATTTTTAGGAGTTAAAAGATACATATCTGAAAAGAACGTACAGTACAGCAAGAAAAAGGGATTTTTTTGTAAAAGATTTAGAGGAAAGTTAAGATGTGAAGGAGACAGCAAAGGAAGATCACACCCACACATTGAGAGGAAAATATTAGATCAATTCTATGATTATTATGCCAAGTATAACGAACAACTCCTAGAGTTGACGGGAATTAATTTTAGTTTTGTCGATAAGCGATTTGCATCATAGACATCAGTGTCCGGATAGATGAATTGCACGGTATTTATTCAGATCCAAGTTGTAAGGATCATATCGTGATTCAATATTTGTTCTCAAATGTCTGATCATTACATCACAACACCATATTAATCTTTAAAATCAAAAAGTGATTATTTCATAAACCAATGTACAGAGTAAGATAAAAAAAATGATGAACTGTGTGGAAGAGTTTATGTTGTCCACATTTCGCAGTATATTAAACTGGTGATATGCATGTTTAGTGCACTCAGTCCTAGTTTTATGTTATGTCTTTAACATTGACATATAAATGCTTTTTGTGTTGTGTGTGTGTGTGTGTGTTTGGAATGTTACGTTATTTTCGATCATGACAAGACCTATTTATAGCAGAAATAGTGCTCCCAAAATTACTGTCCATGTATGACCAGGACCTGTGTTAACTTGAGGAATATTTAGCGCATGTGTTTTATGTAATGAATGACCACAATATAAGCAGCATCATCTTTTAGATTGACTGTTTTTATCCTCATTCCCTGATAAATGGATCCTTGTGATTATGACTTATAATAATCTACTACTGCTCCCTGCTACTAATTTTAGGCTTCTGCCATATGATATTGCTACAAAATGTAATTGTTTGAAATGCTCTTGTGAAGAAGACAAAATCGTTCAATATTGTTCTTTCTACCCATGTAAAATTGATATTTAAGTAAAAACAAGATTGGAAAATCCATAAATACTTTTATGTATACCTGTAACTCATCTTTGATTAAACACGTTTTATTTTTAATTATTTCCATGAGAGGACTAACATTTTATTTAAACATGTGATGTAACTTGTTGAGCAGTAACCTGATGATGATTAAATCCACAAAAGATTCATCCATTTATATCATGTACCGTTTTGAAATATATGCATGACATGTTAACGATTGTTCTTAATAAGATCCTTAGCCTTTTATCGTGAAAAATAAATAAATATTATTGAAGCCGAATGGCGTTTTGGAATATGAAAATAACTTTCCATCACACTTCAATCTGAAGAACATGTTCAGGTTCCAATTTCATACTCAGATTTTAAGATTTCACCATGCCTGTAAGGGTTTTTGCTTGAGTTTGAAGTTCATTCTCGGATTCTGAGTGTATTAAGGTTTCTGGGTCTTTTCATTGTGCTCATACTTGTTTTATGCTTAGATTCTGAGACAGTTCAGAGATTGGTTTGGAGATGAATGACATTCTCTAAAGTCAGGTATTGTGTGTGTGCGTATACTTTAGTTTGTTGTACATGGATAATGAAAGATAAAGTCTTAGTTTTAAATTTTTATCAGTTATTGTCTCAGTTATTGTTAACTTGAATGAGGTTTCTAAATCCATTGAATTTATACCGTAAAATAAGAGCTATGGTATATTTATGATCAATCTCACACCACCTTAAGCGAATGTTTTCTCCATGAAACTTTATTTTCTACCTGAAATTTTATTTTCAATCATTTTCAAAGAAATGTGAAAATGGCAAGAAGCGTGTATTTTTCCAATAGTTTCAGATCACATGATTGTGCTTTCTGCATATTGCTATGGGGACTGTACATAATGTGATGTTTGCACTGATGGCGCGGAGAAATCAATGGGCATTTTACCAGAAAAAAAGGAAATTGATTTTCAAGTTGTGTAAATATCAGCATAAAACATCCGATATTTGACAAAATTTCGAACAGAGCTCAATACATTTATTCAGTATCAGACGGGAAACTGGGAAGCATTTATTTACCTTATATACTTTGTATCAAGAAATGTTAGGAATGCCTCACTGGATTGAAATAGAAGTCTAAAGAATTTGAATTATTTCTTTTTGTCAAGTTGGAAATGAGTTTTATTTCAGTATTTTTTGTTAGTTTCGCTTTCCTTCAATTCATAAATGGGGCCACGCCCCTGGAATATGAAAGTGAAAGAGGAAACAAACCGGAAGTAGTGTCTGCGAGCGCCACCTGGTCATCAAGGACGTTCTCGTCGTTTCAGACAACTGCGAATGAGGTCGTTATGTCGTCATATTTTTATGAGGACGACTACAGTGAGTTTTACTATGAGTACGAGGATGGATCTGAACCAGTGGAGTTCACTCTGGCAGTGGGACAGGATTCCTACAGGGGCTGGGAGATCGGGAAAAGTAAGTCAACATGTGTGTTTTATTATCTTTCTGTTAAATTATTTTTCGTTTGTTTACTTGGTTCTAAATATTTACAGAAGATAAAAATATTTTCAGTTACAAAATGTGCAACTGTTTAAAAATATGGTCCAGCAATAGGAGGGGGCAGTCATACGGGCACTTTCACACATACGGGGCTTTCACGCCCTGACAACCCCAATTGGCGTTGAAAACAAATCTCTGTCAGCTATTGAAATAGTACAGTCAACTTGAACCCAAATCTGAAGATTTCATCTTTAAAGTCATAATCTTTTATATATATTCTTTGTGTGCAAAAAAACTGTTAAATTCTGTATTTTCTGATGTGCATATCGCTCAAATAGTAGCCCAATATGATGATTTCATCTTTGTTTTCTGTATAAAGTCATTATTCTTTATACTTTCTACGTTTGAAAAAATAATTCAATTCTATCTGTTCTGATGTGCATATCGCTCAATTAGAAGCCCAATATGAAGATTTCATCTTTGTTTTCTGTATGAAGTCATTATTCTTTATACTTTCTACGTTTAAAAAAATAATTCAATTCTTCATGTTCTGATGTGCATATCGCTCAAATAGAAGCCCAATATGAAGATTTTGTCTTTGTTTTCTGTATAAGTCATTATTCTTAATATTCTTTTAAATTATTAAACAAACAAAAAACAAAAACAATTTATTCCTATACAGCCCACACTTTAAGGCGGATTCTATACAGCCTTTGATGTCTTCTCATTCAGTGGTGTGAAAAACCCAAAATTTCAGTAAAGGATGTCACACAGTAAAATTTCACTGATGTCAATTATCAGCATTCACAGTATCGCCATTCAAAGTCCTTGTGATGTAAGGTCAAACCTGTGATCAAAGGGTTTAATGCCATTTTTTTAGAAGGTCGGCCTTTGAGGGGGATTCCATGCAGCTTTTGAGTCATGTCTTCCCTTTTTGTCAGAAATGCTTTCACGTGCAGTGCACAAGATATTTTTCATATAAGTTAGATATTTTCCCGATAAGTAAGATATTTTTCATATAAGTAAAATATATTCTCCATATGAATACAATATTTCGTCATTGTTTCCACAGCTTTGAGTCATGTCTTCCCCTTTGGCAGAAATGCTTTCACACACATAAGATATTTTTCACATATGATTAATATTTTCCGAAAATGACTGCTGTAATTGTGGACATCAAAACCAGGTACACGTGTTACTTGAAATATTTAATATTCATATCTCGGCTCATAATTTATTTACAGAATCGATTTTTATATGTCTGAAATCGTGAGAACAAGAGGATGACAGTTATGTTTGTATTTTGTAGATTTTACAATGTTCTTGACCCGAAAATGACTGCCGTAATTGCGAACATAGAACCAGAAGTTAATGGTAGCTTTAAATATTTCATATTCATATCTCGGTTCATCATGTATATATGTACAGAATTGGTTTATATATGTCTGAAATCTTGAGAACAAGAGAAAGACAGTTATATATGTATTTTGTAGATTATATTTTGGATTGGCCCCGAAAATGACTGCCGTAATCGTGAAGGATATAAGATGTCAATGATGGTTCTAAAGATTTCATATTAATATCTCGGTTAATAATACACTAACAGAAATGATTTATATATGTCTGAAGTCGTGAGAACAAGAGAAAGACAGTTATATATGTATTTTGTAGATTATACTTTGTTTTGGCCTCGAAAATGACTGCCGTAATTGTGAATAATATAAGAAGATGTTAATTAAAGTTTTAAAGATTTCATATGCTGGTGTATGTGTGCACTGATTTGTTTTCAACGTATCCAACGTGGTCACCGTGTTGTCAGCCGGAAGTGACGTCAGCTCGCCCTCTCCTATAGATTAGATGTACACGACTAGGATAAGGATAGATACGCGAAAAAAGATAATACCATGTTATATCAAATAGTTGTGGCACTGTATTCATAAACTAAAGAAAACTAAGACATGCTTGCTAGACATGTCAAGAACAGGCCCCGAGGGATCAATATCATATACAGCTACAGACGATCCTGGCACATATGTGAGATTAGTACTAGTGGACTTCAAAAAGGCTTTTGACCACATAAACCATAACATTGTAGTGAGGAAAATGATAGACCTTGGTGTTCCTCCTATCCTCACTGAGTGGATTACCTCTTTTCTTCATGGCCGAATGCAGAGAGTGAAATTAGGAAATGTGATGTCAGAGTGGGTGACCATAAATGGTGGCGTGCCTCAGGGTACGAAACTGGGCCCCTTACTTTTCCTCATTATGATAAATGACCTCCAATTCCAGCAACCATGTGAAGGAATAAAGTTTGTTGACGACACTTCTATTCTTGAAATTGGCCACAAACTGTCAGATGCAAGTCAGATGCAAGGAGCTATGGATAGTCTAGAAGAATGGACAAATGATAATGACACTCAGCTAAACCCAATAAAAACAAAAGAAAGTCTCATATGCTTTTCACAAACGTTGCCTAGTTTAGAGCCACTACATATTGGTGATGACATAATCGCACGGGTCAATAAAGCAAAGCTCTTAGGTCTCATAATCTCAAGTGATCTCAAATGGGACCACCATGTTAAGGCCATCACTGCTAAAGCCAGTCAAAGACTTTACTTCCTAACTGTCTTGCGCAGATGTAAAGCACCAGTGGACCACCTCAAGAAAGTATACATTGCACACATTCGGTCACTACTTGAATATGCCTGCCAGGTATGGCACCCTGGATTAAACAGTGGCCTCTCTAACGATATCGAACTGATCCAGAAACGAGCACTCAAGATTATGTATCCCACATTGGACTATGATGAAGCCATTTCTGTTAGCAACCTAGATAGACTTTCAGTAAGAAGAGTGTTATTGTGTAAAACATACTTTGGAAAAATGCAAAATGAAAACCATAAGATCCATCACCTGCTTCCAGACACTAAAGACTATACACACAACCTAAGGTCACAATACAAGTATGAAGTTCCACAAGTAAGGACAAACAGAGCCATGGGAAGTTTCATTATATACGCATCATCACACTTACAGAACCCATTATTTGTTTAATTTATACATGCATTGACTTGTATTTGTAATATTTGCCATTTAGTAATAGTACCTTATATTTGTATTTTGTAATTTAACTTTGTATTTTGTAATTTAACTTTGTTTTTTGTAATTTAACTTTGTTTTTTGTAATTTAACTGTGTATTTTGTAATTTAACTTTGTATTTTTAATTCTAACTTTGTATTTTAACTTTAACTCTGTATTATTGTAAGTCTTCAATCGTTTAGATTGCTAAATAAATACACTTCTTATTCTTATTCTTATTCTTATTCAATATCTGGGGCAAATCTATCAAAGTCGAAACAATCTACAAATATCAGAGGTCTGTCACTGCAAGATTTATATCCATGTGAAAATAGGATCAAGTAATTAATTATGCTTGTTTAATTCCTCTTTAATTTAGCTTTACTTTAAAATCACATTTCAACCACCTTATTCTGTCTCATTAATTGTGTTCCCAGATAGGACACACTGGGGGTTGTCTATCGACAATGGTTTAGTATAAATTAATTTAGTCACAGTGCAGCGCTTTGAGCAGACTTAGTCTGATATAGCACTATATAAATCATTATTATTATTATTATATTACTGTAGACTTGTGGTATTTTTTGTAAGCCAATGATATATATCTAGTTCACAATGCCAGGGTACAATTCAGAATCAATGTTAATTACTTTTGGTTGAGATCTAAATTACTTGGGCATAAAATGTTAAGTTAATGTGAATATATTATTCCCATAGATTGCTTTAGATTTACGGTAATTTTTCTTCCACCTTTCATCTTACTAAATCACAACTTATCTTAACTACTCCAATACTAATTTTGAAATGTAACAAATTCCAAATTTTGCATGTCTCTCTATGATAATGGCTGACTCCTGAGCACAGATCTGCAGGTCAGATGCACACTTTTTTTCAGACTGAATTGGTAGAATCATATGGTGATTGGCTGACTTGTCATTTCAGTGATATGTGTAAATACATATGCTGCCTGCAATCGTGAAATATGACCATCTGTTATCTGTCATGACCAATGCTAGTAGTTAAATATCATGAGTTTAAATCTATTTCTAACTGCAATCAATATAAGAGGTTGATGTTTCATGAGGTGTCCCTATTCTCAAAAATGTCTTGTTCACATGTTCTCACTGACTATGATTGATCAATCAAATGTTCTCACTGACTATGATTGATCAATCAAATGTTCTCACTGACTATGATTCATCAATCAAATGTTCTCACTGACTATGATTCATCAATCAAATGTTCTCACTGACTATGATTCATCAATCAAATGTTCTCACTGACTATGGTTCATCGATCAAATGTTCTCACTATGATTCATCATTCAAATGTTCTCACTGACTATGATTCATCGATCAAATGTTCTCACAATGATTCATCAATCAAATGTTCTCACTGACTATGATTCATCAATCAAATGTTCTCACTGACTATTATTCCTCAATCAAATGTTCTCACTGACTGTGATTCATCAATCAAACATTCTCACCATATGATTCATCAATCAAATGTTCTCACAAAGTATGCTCCATCAATCAAATGTTCTCACAGAATATGATTTATCATTCAAGTGTCCTCATTGAATATAATTTGATCAATCTGATGTCCCAAAAGTAACGATTTATCAATCAGGTGTCCCTATTGCAAATGATTCATCATTCAAGAGTTCTCACTGACTGTGATTTGGTCAGGCAGGTCTTTTCATTGTATTGTACATGTCCATTGTTAAGCCCTGTCCATTGTTAAGCACTGCTCTCAGGCCTTTGGTCAATGTTTAAATGATAAAGCTTAATGTAACATTTATATTTATATTTATTCCAGGTACACTTGGTAATTCTCTCAAAATCACACCATCACCAAATAGGGATTTGGAATCTGAGAATCTTATGTCTTCTCCAGCAGTTGCTGTAGATCCCAGTGTTTTGTCCAAAGTTCTGGAGCCCAGCTTTATTATATCATCAACATACTCTTCTGGTGAAATAACCAAGAATTCTCAAGACTTTTCCTCTGAAGTACAGCCAACAACAGTTATGTTAAGTTCCAAAACATTAGATCTCTTATCAGACTCCATCACTGAAAGTATTACATCACAAACAGTCCTGGACAGAACTGTATCTGAGAGTATGGCGTCTCACACAGCCACCACCAAGACACTGGCAGAGGGTTCCTTAGATACACATATCAGTACAAACACTTATATGGATAGTTTTTTTAATCAGAGATTTATCACAGAAAATCCATTAGAGAGCCCTTTTCACTCAGCCATCACGAAGGCCCCATTGGATAGTTTTATTTATGATACAGTCTCTACAGATGCTCTTCCACTAAGCTCTTCTTATCAAATAGTTGTTACAAAGACAACACCAGAAAGTTTCATAAGTGACTCATTCAATACCAGAGAACCACTGGTAACTTCTATTAAACAAACAGTCAGTAGTAGTACCATACCCTTGAGCTCTTACTATCACAGTGGCATGAAAGATAGTTCAAATTCAAGTCATGTTCAAGAAAAGACATTATTTGGAAGTTTTCCTGCATCATCAAGTTATGCATCTGCACGGTCTCCTGATTATGATGGGACCTCTCTGGTGGAAGATGTGCTACCACCTGGTGGCAGCACTGCCTCACTGGACTCCACCATTCTGCAGACAGCTGACTTTGACCCCAATAAGTCTCCGCTGGAAGATGTGCTACCACCTGGTGGCAGTACTGCCTCACTGGACTCCACCATTCTGCAGACAGCTGACTTTGACCCCACTAAGTCTCTGCTGGAAGATGTGCTACCACCTGGTGGCAGAACTGCCTCACTGGACTCCACCATTGTGCAGACAGTTGACTTTGACTACAGTAAGTTTTCCCTCATCTATCTTGGATTCTTTTGAAATAAAATACATTGTTTATTATTTTATTCCAAAGGAAGTAATTTATGTTTATTTAAGATATAAGATATTCTATTCACAATAAAAAGCCAGCAGTAACCTACTCTGTAACTTTATGCTTTAGTCTCCCCTTCACCCTCCTGTAGAAACTTGCATGTGTGCTGTTATGCAGAAGAAAGGTAGTTGTAACTTTTGAAAAATAAACAAGAGGGCACTGTTAAATGTATCTCAATATTATTGAAAACCTTTTCACATATGTTCTAAGTCTTACACTAGAGGGCACTCTGACAATCTCTGGTTTCATGGTGTTGCATATAGTAGCATAATGCTCCCAAGCAGAAATTGTGTTTTCATTGAAGTTTCAGATCAGAAGTTTCTTGGTCACAGTTCACTCAAATCTTTTAGAAAGTTACTGAAAATTTACTGGAAGTTATCTATCATATAGAATCACACAAACTTCTTTTTTTCTGAACCTTATTTGTTCCTTGCTTTTTATACCAAAATTCAATTCCATATTTTAGCAGAATCAGTGTTATGAATTAACAAATTCATTAAGGTTATGTTGAATTTTTTTGGTGAAATGGTGTTTATACGACCCTTTCAGCAACTATGGCCATACCAGGTCAACTTTCAAGCCTTTTAACCAGTGTGAAAGTAGCACTGCCGGCAGTGGGAGTTGAACCCACCACATCCAATCCTCCACTTATATAACCATTAAAGGCACATATCCTACACTCTACCTACTGTGCTAGTGATAAAATATGTTAAACACTCTGTAAGTTCTTTATAGAACTGGTCCGAGTATTATGGACCCATGAAACCATCAGGATATAATCATTTTCAAATAAATGCAATTCCTTCCTTTTATATTTTTGTTTCAAACCACCCAAATCACAGGAACAAAACATGCCTTATTTAGGCAGAAATATGTTTTTATATATCAAAATTGTTCTGACTTGACTTTAACATGAACACACAACTCTCAAAAGCATACAATTCACCTGCTGGTATATAGTATGAAGAAATGGAAAAACAGTGATTTATAAACATGAATCTATTCTCCCACTCACACTGTTGTTAGAAGAAGAATTGCCCAATTTGTGCAAATCATAAAAGATATGCAAATATCATCAGATTTTAAAGTAAATTAGGCAAAACCAAGATGGATGATAAACATTTTCCTGGTGAATGATAGACTGGTGTCACATATAAACTTGACAATATTTGGATCTCATTAGCACCAAGAATAATGAAGAGGAAAGGACCAGAGTGTGCATGAGGAAGGATAGAATATCAGCAGAGAGCAAGATAAATCTATCTGCCAAGCAATCACATTGGGGCAAATGTCACCACTTCCTATATGTGTGCACAGAAGCAAATACTGAAAGAATGACATCGCAAAACAGGAATTTATGCTATTGAAAGAAGGCCCCTGATCTGATTTTGTATTTTACATCCAAATTAATACCATGCAAATTGTCTTTGATTAACCAAACAAAACACTGTTAGACCATCCCAATGTTTTGCCTCAGAATGTTTACTTGCTTCATCATCAAATATTTCTCCATTTGTTCTCACACAATCCCTGAGCAGGATAATGGCCTGTGAATTATTAGCATTTTATTTCCTTTGATATTATTTTTTTTCACATCATAAAATGTCAAATCTATAAAAATATTTATTTATAGTGCTTTGTATTTATTGTCTTTGATTATGATTGTTTAATTTTTTTAAATATTTTAATGAATCATACTGGTTATAAATTTGTATGCAGAACCTATTTTGTGTATTATAATCTACTGAAGGATTAATACTAACACATATTCCAACTAATAATGAAGGTGCTTGAATTGTCATCATTATGAAGATGAATGCTTCTTAGAAGAGTGTGCTACATATGTATTCTGATGTTCCTGCAGTATATGTGATTAATTCATATTGCTGTGAATCTGACTTCAGAGTCAGTCCAGGTCACATCTCATAAAATCAATCTGTGAAGTAGCAGTTGCCAAGTGCATTTCTGGCATTAATCGGACTGTCAGAAGGTCTTGCTTTAAGCACCAATGACAATACAGAAATGTCATGTTCTACCCTTACGGCAGTATTTGAAGCAGAAAAGATATTTCTGCAAGATATATCATTATGGTATGAAAGAAACAGAGGATATTTACAAATTGAAACCAAATCATCAGCAAAATAATTTTTTACCACTTTGTGATAAAAACTCTGTGATAGGTATCCATAATGATAAGTATCCATTCATCAGAGATATTGACAACATCGCACTATTCACACTAGATTCATTATTATATTACCAGATGCCTTTCAAAATAGCAAATAATCTGCATCGAGACAAATTTATTCTTGTGGCACCAATTAGAAATGAGAAGAATTACAATGAGGCATATATTAAGTGATTGAGGAATATGGATGAGGGTGCTCGGGAGGCTTGACAATCCGATCTGTGGCCTCAGATAAATACCGGTATGTTTATTTTTATGAAAAAAATGAGTATGGGTGATATCACCATAATATTCAGTCTTCAAATTGCTGTTAAAAATGCCTTTAAAGTCTGAGTAACTTCCTTCCAAACCTATGATAGATGGCTAAAAACATTGCGTCGCACATACACGTTAATCAAATCATGCAAATCCAGTCATTCCTGGTGTGGACTGGCCAGGATTGGTTATGGGGTCAGGAATTTTGCCCTCATTTTTACAGGGCTAATCTGCACAGTGCATAATCCTTTCATCAAAGATGGTGGGGGAACAAGACATGTGACTCATGGGTCATGGACACATGGTTATCCTAGCATGTGGCGTACTCATCAATCTTGGCACCGCCTCTGCATTGAGCCTTCCTCGGACAGTCATCTCAGTTTCATACATGTGTGCGTCTCAGAGTTTTTCAGTGCCAGTTGATATCAATTAGTGTCCCTAGAGTGCATAAATAATGTCAGATTCCTATTTTGTGATACAATATGTTGTGGACTCCAGAAAAAAACCAATGCAAAGTTTTAGCTATCCTAGGATCTGTATACAGACATGAATATATCAAGCCCAATTAAACAGTAGGCAGTGGCTGTGGACCACCAGTATAAAATGAAAAATAAGATTCAAAACAAAATGATCATGTGACAATGATTTTCTCTCATTAGAGGAAATCTTTTCTGGTTGAATGTAGATATTTTGACATTTGACTTGTCAAGACTGTCACAAGCCACTTTGATTCCTGTTTGAAAGTCCGAAAGCAATGCTTACTAACATACAACAGGTAATACAAATTTGAAAGCTTATAACCAGATGAAATTTGAAATATTGGTTATCAAATTGCAGATGATCTCTGGAAAACAATTTTTTATATATGCATGGATCATATTCTCATTTTTGTCTCCAAGCAAGAATTCCCCCAATATTTTTTTTTGGGGGGAAGGGGGGGTAGATAGTCTCTCTTGAAGAATGTAATATCTCAGCAGCAGGCTTAGTAGGCTGAGGTAATTGGTGTTAATCACCCATAACCAGTAAGCTTATCTAAATCTCCCTACAAAGGACAAGTGTGTTATCAATGAATATTGATGCCAGAGCGAGCAAAAATGCCTCAGTGTGCATGAGTTGTTTCCCAAGACTGGATTGAATCATCTCATTCCATGATATTTCCACAAGGAAAAATTAATGAGATATTTGTACAACCTGTAACATGTAGAATACGACCTGTGTAATGCAGGGCAATGTGAGACATTTCAAATGAATATCTTGAATGGGTTACTCATGGGCGACCGTGGCCCAGTGGTCATCAAGTAATGATTTATTCCCACATGTCTGATACCTTTTTATTTTGCATACTTTTAAAGGAAACTACATAATTCATTACAAATTAATTTTAATTTCAAACCATGACCTATGACCTTTTTTAACCTGACCATGTGTTTGAAAGCAAGTATTTAGAACTAAGTGAATGAGTATAAAAGACACTGAAGTTCTTTAATTTTAATATCAGTGGTGTTAACAGATGGATGTTTAGCCATCAAAGGCAAGTGAAAATTAACACAACTGTAAACTTTGTTTTGGTCACCCACTTTGGAGACCAATAAACTGACATTTTTTTATGTTGCACAGTTGAAAAGGGGTATGGTTGAACAGGGGCCTTTGTGACACAGCCTGTCACCCTTTGGTTGCAATTTAACATCCTTCGTAATCGTTCACAAAATACGACTCCCTACGCTGTTTTACTGTCATTTTTATGTTGGAACTCTCGGGAAATCTTGTAAAACCACCAATTCTGGTTTCCATGATCGCAGCAACGTTTGCTGAGTAAACTTGAACTATCATTTGCATCAGAAAACTTTTCACAACAATTTTGCATTTGGGGACCAAATTTGTTTTCTCAAAGGCCCATTTTTGTTTTCAAATTTGTTTACACCACTGCAATCTACATGTGGAAAATAATGGAATACTACTCCTTTATTTTATTTTACCCATTGAACTAAAAAAGGAAAGAGAAGAAGAAAATATTTCACTCTTGCCATGATAACCACTTGGCTCTGCCAAGGCACAGCTTAATGAGGCAGACCTTAAACTTCAGACGCTATATAAAAGGGGTTCAATTTTCTTGATTCTGACAGATATGTGGCATATGACAGGCTGTTTTATTTGGACCTTAAAGATAATGATGAGATAACTCTTCAGCCTCAAACTGCCATGGGGGAAAATGAAGCGATGTAAAAAATGTGTACAGAGCAATTGCTTCTGATAGCAGAGAATGTCATTAAAAGAGTTGGATTTTGGCTCCATAAGGAGTTAACAAAGCACCTAGCCTACCAAGCTCTGTGCTGTCCCCTTTCTCTACAACCAAGCTTTCTGTGATAATTAGGCAGTGTGGCATATGTGTGTGATTTATTCTGGCTGGAGGCATATATACGAGATTTTCTGCTTACTTGAAGCTTAGGGCTTGCAGCAGTTGTGCCTTGTCCACCTATCTCCCACATTCTCCAGAGATTCCTGTGCTAATTGTATGTTGGTAATTATCAGTTTACTCCAGACCTTGAGACGGTCATGATGAAATCACATTATGTCAATGCTGCAGGTGCTGGGTATGCAATGCATAATTATCCTGCCTCCAGGGGAAGTATTATCAAACTGTACTGCTGAAATGAGCTGTGCTTTAATCCTGTACTGCTACTGGGGGCTGTGTTATCATTCTGTACTGCTACTGGGGGCTGTGTTATCATTATGTACTGCTACTGGGGGCTGTGTTATCATTCTGTACTGCTACTGGGGGCTGTGTTATCATTCTGTACTGCTACTGGGGGCTGTGTTATCATTCTGTACTGCCATTGGGGTCTGTGTTATCATTCTGTACTGTCACTGGGGGCTGTGTTATCATTCTGTACTGTCACTGGGGTCTGTGTTATCATTCTGTACTGCCAGTGGAAACACGATGGGCTGTGATATCAATCTGTAAGTTGCCACCAAGTGACCAACCCCATGAGAGTTTGTGTACATAGTGTGAGTAGATAGATAAATATGACAATCTATCAAAATGCTCTTTGCAAATTCTCACAGAGAGATAGGTAGGTCAATTCAGTTATATTGTTGAATCATTTGTTGAATTCTCACAGAGAGATAGGTCAATTCAGTTATATTGTTGAATCATTCATCCTTTAAACCCTTGAATTCCTAGGAGATAATTATATAAATCTGTCATCTGATATGACCAAAATGAAAAATGTGACAACATTTTGCCTTACAAACATCAAATACTACATCAAATTCTTGGATTTTATTTCCGCTCTGCACTGGAGGAACTCAGCTGTGATGCATGGTCAAATGAAAGCCAATTTCTCATGGATATTTTCTTTGCAAAATAACAGATCTGTTTGACTGCTTGTGGTTTGCTTGTAAAAGTTTTGTATCAATTTGTCTCCTATTGTAGATATTTAAAGCTCGGCTTTTGATAATTATATTACCAAAATTACTTGTATGAAATTGAAATATCAATTTGTGTTAGTTTTTGTTGAGTCATTTGTCAACATTGTGTGCAGACTGAAATTGGTTTTGAAATAAGAATATAGGCTTATTGATTGAAATGTATCAGTCTGCAAAGGAGCGGCTATATTTGAAACTCAAATCAATTTCTGGGATGAAATTGACAGAGAAAGCTGCAACAATCACAATGAATTATTCAGTCTCAAACATTTATAAAAAAAAATGTTCTCGTTTGTTTCAAACTTTATTAAACGATATTATTGATTTTCAAGTACATGTGAGTTTTAGATTTAGATGAGAAACTTGTTCAGTATAGGGTACAAATGTTAAGTCAACTGTGTGGTGAAAATTGACCTTGATTTGAGCATATTGAGCACAGGATGAGGAAATTACTTGCAATCCTTTACAAAAGGGGAAAGTCTTTTGAATTGGCATACATTTTGCATGGGACTATTTGAATACCAGCAGATCAGAAGAGATATGAATGTTTGCTGGTTTTGCTGGACTTTCAAGTAGCATCAAGGGAGAGGGAGGGGCAGTTGTGTGAGCAAGCTATTTGACGACTCCCAGGACCGGGGAAACACACATGAATTATGGATGTGGGGAGATTTTTACCTGAGTTTGCTGGGAGAGTGACATCCTCGGTAACGAGGTATTGATCATAGGAGAATGTGGTAGTCTCCTGGCCACCGCGACCCTCAGAAGAGAGGCTGTAACCTGCTGTGACTTGCCAAATGAGCCAGAGTGATAATGCCTTTTTTTATAAACACAATTTTTTTGTCTTAAAAATTGGTTCGACTCTTGTGAAAAATGTATTTGGATCAATACAATGTATGCTTGGGATGGATATATGTAGATTGCACGTGACCTACACATGACCTATTTCACAAGACCAATATGAGAGAATTAACAATATTTGTTATTAAGAAATATAATGGATGTAATTTTAGTGAAATAAAATAGATTTAATTTCCTATTAAAATTTCATTTCCAGCAGGAGATGAATTCACTACTGTTTGCTGGTCCCAATTTTCCCCAGATTCTTCCGTCTTATTCTCCAAAAAGAAGCAAAGTTATGAGTAATTTGCATCAGAGACGTTTAAATGGAAATAAGTCATTGATCTTGGTATATTGGCTGCTCATTGCTCAGGTTGCATTTAGCAGTTCCTTCATCCTGCCTCTGTTGGTATCAGGTATTAGGCAGTCACCCAGGTCTTATCTGTCTCCACACCAGCTCCCCCTGGTGGATTAAGTTGCAAGACTCAGACCTGCAGCAAAACATTCCAAGTTAAATTGGCCGCAAACTACGGTGTATCATAATGTACTGGAGTAATGAAACATTAAACTACTGCTAACTTCAAGCTTTATGAATTAACAATGTGACATTTTGTTCCAAAGCATTTTAAGAGGAGTCTTTCTCAGAAGAATAGAAGAATATACCAACTACAAATGTAATTGAGACCAACTAAATTGCCCATAGAATTAAGAACTTGTCACATTTGAGCCAAATGGCAAGACTGATTCAAGCAAAACCAATTTGCTGCATGCCTGATTCCCCTTGTAGGATTGTTGATTCCAAAGAGAAGATGTACATTACCATTACCTCCTTGAAATAATCCAGTCATCAACCCTGCTGAGTTTTATTTTGTGCAGTCTTATTCTTATGCTTGTTCCTGCAAGGCTAAAAGCCAAGCAGGCCATTTTTTGAAAGCTGCAATTGCCCACTGGTTGAGGTGATCTTTATTTCTCTCTTATTTAGATCACCTTGAAGCTTGTATTTAAATGTCTCTGGTTGTTATATGTATGGAAACTGGATCTCAATGTGGGTGCTTGACACTGAGGCCTGAGTCATTGCAGTTTCAATTATTAATGTGTTACCAGTTCAAATAGGAAACATTCATCTGAGACTCATATTAAGCTATCAGGCATCTTCTTGATATTATGTCCAAAAAAAGTATAAATGCATTTTTGCACTATCATATTTTTCTCTGTTATATACCTTAGTCAGTGGATGCTTAATAACATACATTTATTTAAAGTTATGTATGATTTGTAGGTTTTTGTGCTATTGTTCAGTTAGGTTAGGTTTTTTAGCTACTATACCCTGAGCCACTCACTCTGGAGCCATATTGTCAGGCTTTGCTTGTGTGCATCTGTCCATTTGTCACCAAGCCAAAGTTTAGTTTCCTATGTCTTATCACCAATCTCAGTTGCAGAGTGTCCAGTCATGTTCGATATGTATCTGACAATTGATATTCTCAAACATGACCTTGACCTTTTTTTTCTTACAAATTTGGCCTTATATTCATAACCTGTCATATATGATAATCCTGTTCCAACTCAGTTCTGTTCCACCCGATTTAAGCGTAGGATTATGACCAGTGTGATATTGGTGAAGGCTCTTTGAATATGTTATACATATTATGCATCTCAATATTTGGCATATAAATGCACTCAAAATGCAGTCATTTAGAAATTTGAAAATCACCAGGTAGCTTGATTAAAACTGCAGTTGATAACAGTTTCTGGCCCAGTTGTCTGAGGTGGGTAATACACTTAGTATGAGTTATACTCTAAATATTCATAGTGAGGATCAATACTGGAGTATTTACCTTTCGGTAATTATAATGGAAAGTCATGCATGGCATCCTTAAATGAACAAATATTGATAAATATTGTTTCTGGAGCAATCAATCATGTCATAATATTTACAAGAAATCATTTTCATTTTCAATATTTTCAGTCCTCAATAACAAATCACCAGAAGATTACAAGTACCTCAGTTTTTTTCTGTGGCATATTTACTGTCAGCAAACATTTTGATCATATTGTTTCAGAACAGACCAAACTGCAATACAACATAATTTAAGGTAGAGTGCATGTCTGATCCCTGGATGAAGAGCTTAGTGATGTCCAGTGGTGTGAATCCCCGGGTCCAGACTCCATGCCAGAAGCTATCATCTCAGTCTCTGAATAACCTTTGCATGTGTTACCTCCTCATTATGCAAATAGAATAAAAAACACCCACATATTTCCAATATTGTCTTATATTCACTAAAATAACAAAAGCAAGTCTACAAACAATAACCATCCTGGAAAGCATCTTAAATGAAGCTTAATACAAGTGGTGTCAGTTTAAATTGTTAAGCCCGATTCTGGAGGACTCTGAATATTCAGAAGCTGAGTATTATGCATTAAATGTGCAGTGAATTGCAAATGGTTTTCACCATGCCATGAAAAAGAGTGTTATGAATGACCAAATAGCCGGGAATATTCATGCCAAAAATAGTACCAAGGCAAGGATATATGCAAATTTGAACATTTTATTTAAAGGAAGATTGTTATGTGCTGTTACTTATTTATTGAACTTTATTATACCTGTCCTTTAAAAATCAAATTGTGTGAATCACTGTGTTATGGCATTAATTGACTTTCAATAGGACAGACTTAATTAATCACTTTAAATTGTTTGCCAGTAAAAATCAATTTGTTTTAGTGCTGTTCATATGCAGTGACTTGTATAACATACAGATATTCATGATACTCAAACTACACAATGGTTACAGGTATTTTCAGACATCAGATCATTATTAACAGAGAAAAATACAAGATAACAGAGAAAATAGCTATGATAAGTTTGGGAAATTTTGATCATCTTCAGTAATGCATCAGTAAAAATTTTAAAAATCAGTCAGTGCAATTTTCCTTGTCATCATCTTATCATATTGATATGATGAAATGTCCGCCACTGAGACATGTGACTGATGAGTGCACGTGGTGATGTTATGATGGAGCAATGCTGAAGCATCGTCTGCTACTGCTGCTTGTCAGTAGCCTGGTCAGCCTAGAGCCTCAGCAGCTTGTATGGCCTGGCAGAGCTCTGACTGAGCAGATACAGTAAGCAGCATGCCGAGATGGTAGAAAGCATCGTCACCACCACCACACCTTAGACTTGTACACACACTATCACAGCTAAACACCTCCGTATATCAATGCAACAATGAGGGAGTACAACGGAAGCATGATAGGGGACCAGCATATCATCGAGAAGGAGTGACACTCCCTGTGAGGTAGCTTGGATGGGTTACCTTGACAACCTGGCCACAGTACCAAGCACATCAGGATTGTGTTAAAGGTGTGTTGTCATATTTATGCTGAGCCATCCGATGATAGTTTCTCCATCAGATCACCTGAGTCACACTCTCAACAGGTTTCATAACAAACAAAAGGATTTAGAATGTGATTACTTTGGGGAGATGTCCCCCATATCAACAGGCTGACTAAACACATAGGAGTTGAAGAGAAATCCTCCTGTCACTTAGTTTGCCACCTGGGAAATAGTCCATTTACGGGAAAGAGTAAACACAAAGATATCTGTGTGACTGCTGACGTTGGCTGGCATTGTGGATATACATCATCAGGAGCCATATATATATATATATATGTGTGTGTATTAATGGATATATGATGTGTACTGATATACATTTCCCCTATGCCATATCATAATATTCTGCAGCTCTAGCACCTGCGTTTCATGGAACACATGCATGTATGAGAACAGGTAAACTTTGCTGTCAGGCACATGACACGAGGAAGCTACCTGTAGTGTGAAATCAATGAACGTGTCATTGGTGAGGATATTGTCCCTTTTGCAACATATACTCTAATATCCATACACAGAAAGGTGTGGCAGGATCTAATTGCTTCATATAGATATATATATATGCTGCAGTTAAACTTGTCTGTGCCCTGTTAAACTGCACACAGTATAATTCTAATATGTGTTTAAGTAAAAGCACATTTTGAGCAGCTCACACAAAAAGCAGGGTTGAGTGGTGTTCTTTGTACAAAGCAGAGGTTGGCCACTTATGACGAGAGTGCTACCTCAACATAGTGAGCGTACACATTCCCACGTGGTGGATACTACTGCGGCAGTAACAGACATCGGCAGCTTGAAGGGGACACCTGATTGCATCAGTGATGGATCCGTTGAAGATGAGCGATCACCGCACTCAGTGATGCTAAGGATATAAAAAGCAAGATCCATCGCTTCATCAAGGAGAAGATTGCATATAATACAAGGAGAGTTACTGTCACTCTTGTCATGATGAAAACGGAGACAGCTTTGAGTCTTGATCCTCCAAGCCAGTGCTGCAGGGAAATTCCCAGTCCCCACTCTAACAGTAAGAGTCCTCACCGTGGGGAATCCCCCGAGCTTTGTGTTAGGTCCATAACTTGTAACTCATGTTCACTAAAGCGTGACTCAGTCCAAGGAACAGGTGTAGGTTTCAGGCAGATTCACACCTATGGGATAATGTGGATAATGCTTGTTACTGTGGCAACAGTTTCTCAGTCAGGATTGTGTGTTAATCTTTCCACAGACGCTTGCAGCACCAACCCATGTGAGAATGCTGGGACATGTGAGATGGACGGAGAGATGGGATATAACTGCACCTGCCCCATGGGATGGACTGGAACCAACTGCACACAAGGTAACCACCAGTTTATGTCTTACATATCTGCCAAAAAATTGCATGTGATGCATGTATATGTACAATGCATTAGTGAAACAAAAAATCGAAACTTATTTCTTGTTTTAAATAAATTCACAGTGATGGAGAATCAACATTTTTATATAATTTTAGCTTATAGAAATTTTAAATTTTAAACGATTTATCTATTCTTAGAAACATGACATTCCCTTCAACTAGGAAACACATTTTTAGAGTGTTTGTTTGTAATTCACTGATAATTCTTATTAAATAGCCACAGGAGTTGAAAACAGAGCCTAACACACTTAAATGTGTGGCAAATTAGCTGTGTATTTTTGTAATATTTATTTTTTAAGAAGTGAAATCCATTAGTTGTGATATAAATTTTGATTAATATGTTGGCTACAGCACATTATGAGCTGGAGATATTTAATTATGTAGTGTGACTGTCGTTCATGCCACACCCTGGTGCCTTGTTTTATTATCTTATTACTCTCTCATCAGAGATCATCAGTCACATATAGCACCGTGCAAAACAGTGACAATAAGGGGAAAAACTTGGTTATTAAATGAATATGATTTTTGTTTTTGTACTTTCTATTAGTTGAACAATATGGGATATTAGCTTTATACATGATATACATGATATACATGATATACATGTATTTATAGGTATTATTAGCAGAGACAAACTCCAGCAACAACTAATTTTTTTTATTATTTTATTTTTTTATAGGATATGCATAAACAAGTTTTATAGATATGTTGTTAGTCAAGTAAAATAGAAATAAGTACAACTCACATATATCCTTATGGAGATTGCAAGCTCAATATTCAAATAAAATCTTGATCTCATATCCATTTTGTAACACGTGTGATATAAAAAAATCTGGTACACTGGTAAAAAAGAAAGCCTTCATCATTGGTTTATGTCAAACATATTGCCAGACATATCGCTTGACTCAAAATAATTCAAATAAAAATGTCAGAGGGGTGACACAGATAAACATGTACCACTAAAGCAGTAGTAACTTCAGAGCAAGCTTGTGTTATTTTTATACCTGAGGAGATAAGGCAGAAATATTTAGTTGCAGAATCTGTATGCGTCAGTCCAGGAGGCTCCTAATATAGGTTCCCTTTAGCAAGAAATGAGGCAAATGAACTCTCGGTCATAGTAAGCAATGATAAGTTACACTCAAGATTCAAACAAATAGAGTCATGTCATAAATTTCTATATTTATTCTGTATATTGCAGCTCAGTATAATTGCAATAAGAAGTTAAATGCCCCAAGCCTGGCAGCTCAAACCTTTTGAGAGTAGAGAAATATGAAAATATGAGAAACGTGACAATCTTGTGATGAATTTCAATTGCATTTATCACAGAAAGCAATAATTTTTACCTTCTGGGAAATTGACCTTATGCAGTGAGCCAACTGGAGTTATTTTTCATAACATAGTGCTGAATGCTAAAACTCACACAATATGATAAATCGCAGACAATTTCAAAGCTTTATGGAAGCTGTGAGGGCAAATACATCTTTATTGTCTTTAGAATAAAGATGTGTCTGATGCAAGAATATACCCTGAGAATGTCAAATAATATTATGTGCTCTGCCAAGCACATGTCAATATCAAAATCTCTCCCAAGTCAATTTTGATGTCTATGTTTATGTTCCATGTTCATTTCAATGACCCAAGCCCTTCCAAATCCATTCCATATCCAAAACCTACCTCATTCAATGTCCATATCATTTCCAAATCCATATTTGTGCACAATAATGAATCACACAATGGACACTGTCAAAAGCAGCCTAATGTTTCCATGGTAACAATACTTTATGCAAGTTGTTTGTGTCACAATTCCTAGTATACCATTAAGCTTGTTTAAACAATGGATGAAAATATGCTATAATGTGTGTTAATATATCATATATACATATAGAATATTTGACATCCATTGTTTAAACAAGCTTGATGGTACTATCATTTCCAAATAGAAAATAATATTATACAGTGCAATAATGTCCAAAAAAGATTGGAACACAATATATCACCTCAAAAATATATCACCCTAAACTCTGATAATCGTCCCTTTAGTTTATCAATGTAATAGGCTTATTTCTTTCATATGTTGAGGAAACATCATTGAGCTCGTCTTGATTGTGTCAGCAGCACTCTGACAGTATTGTAGCATGCAGGAAATTATGAGCTCCAGTACCAGTCAGCAAATCACCACAAGTTGGTGGTGAAATCACATTGCACAGTTAACATGTAGGAAATTGTTACTGTCAAAGCTAATCAGCCATGGCATTTACAATGGTTTTCATTATAAGCATTTGGAATTGCTTGTCTTTCAGACGTTATACACTGATTATTGTTTTTAATCATGTTTACTGATGGAGAGAATATACCATGATTTATGTATTTAAGTATTTATTATATTTTTACTCCTTGTATCTGGGACTTTAATGATCCAAGATGAACACAGAAATTAAATTCTTAAAGCTTGATTGAATTTGAAATATTTAAATTATTTTATTATTTATACATATACATTTATCTCTAGTCAATTAATGCAAAATGTGTAATTTCTTTCTAATATCAGTCTCTCAGACTGATTGAAATTAAAACAGATTTGTTTTTAAAAGTTTACAAATGTTAATTTTTAAAATGAAAAACTAAAATTGTAAGTGTGCATACAGAAATGTGAAATCTGCAAATACATTGTTTCACTAATTTTTTGAGCAGGTATTAAGTGCAACTGACAACAAAATTTCCTGAACATTTCAATGTTTTTCAGGATGACAAATCCTCCTATATAATAACTTGACTTTTCTTGATGTCTTTGCTGCTGGGATTTCTCTTGTTCTAAATAATGGAGATATAACTATAAAAGTGCAGACACATCACAAAATGAAACAAGAAGTTTTTGTTTATTGTAGAAATGCCAATCCTTTCATGTGAATGACAAAGATATCAATTAATGGTCAGACAACAAGGGGATTGATCTGACACACTGGAGTTACATAACATCCTCCACTGGGCTCCATATCTGCTGACTGCACAGCTGGTGGCTGGCATTGTCTGCTACTCATAACCAGATTAACTAATGGACCAATCAAGACATAATATAATTTCCTCTTCACTGACCATACCCGCAGCACAAAAAACAAATCAAAACAAATGGGACCGACCCTTGCTCTCCTCAGATTATTACTAGTAATTCACAAGTTTATTTAAAGGTACATTGTTCTGGATGTGAAAAAATGCTTTTGAATACAGTAATCCTGGTTCTCAATGTCACTGAGTGCACTCAGCTCTACACTACATTTATTTGGCTTCTGCAGTCATCACCATAAAAAACGTTTTGTATTGCACCAAACAGAAAGAATATTTGTGATATTGTTCAGCAGAGTGAATGTTTTAAATGTTCACTTTGTCAACCTCAGTTTATGTTTTAAAAGGGTATTTTGGGCACATGTAGAAGCATTTCTTTTATCTATTATATAAAATATAGTACAAAGTCATTTTGAATCATATTACATTTCTATGTCTGCACTGTCATTCAGAGATGAGCCAGTTCAGAAGCCTTGTTATTTTTCCAGCGTTGCCAATATATGTTGCGTGGAGTTGAGGGCCAGTGTAATAAGGATGTAGCACATTAGGCGGTGTGAGCACTCACTGTTGGTCTAATGTAATAGAGACTGATTGTTATTATGCAACCCTGTCATGAATTCATTGCACTCATATTGGTAGTCATGTATCATGTATGCATATATACAGTACTTCCTATTGCTGAAACTGAAACTGGCAACTTCTCCCAAATTAGTGGCAATGATATTTTATATATCCCCAGTTGACATTTTTGTGAAAGTATCTTTATACTTGAGGTTATAAACTTATCTATCAGGCAACGCAGCTAAGATTTACAAGCCATTTTCTGAAAGTTGGCAGAGGCATATCACTGTGGGTGGAGAAACACCTGAGATAGTCCAAGATTATGTTGAAAAAGTAGTTTGCACCAACAGTAAGACAAATAAACTATTTGCCATGCCATTAATAATGCATTGGTTTGAGGCTATTTGCAGCATGATCGTGTATTTTAATCCAGTCAAATCCAGGCTACAATAAAATGAATTTCCCAATCATTATGCATTGCTGGAATTGGATGATTAATAATAACAATAGAGAGCTTAATGACAACAAAATGTCCTTGGTTTGACTGGAACCTCATCCACATTTCTGGTACGCTCCTAAATAAACTAAGATAGCGGCAAATGCATTGCCTACTTGGAGCATGGGAGATTCGTGACAGGGAATAAAGGAGTCTTAACATTTTGTGATGAATTGAGCAAATATACGAGAATAATAAATGGTAATTAACCATACAAATACATTGCTAGCTCAGTTTCGCTAATTATGTGTTTTTACAATTCTTTCTGTGAGTCATAAACATAGAGCATGGAACTGCAACATAGAAAAAGAAATGCAAGTCTCAAAACAGATATATTCTAATAAGTTTATACAGTTTCTTGTGGCAGACTCAGAGCTAGTTAATCCTATACTTATTTTCCATACTAAATATATAATGACATTAATTAACCAGGAAATTTAGGGTGAGAAATATTTTGTGGGTGCTGAAATAATTCAGGTACTGACCATGCATTCATTGCTGCATCTATGCAAATTCATGCTTCTTAGCACAATCAAACCTTTCTATTTAATATTTGATTGCTTTAATACAGACCTTTCCAGAACTTTAATTCGCAACATCCGAGAGCATGTTATATGAATGATTTAGATGGAGATCAAATGTTGAAGATTTGTAGGTTGTGTTTAAAGACCATGCCAAGGAGTCTTTGGAAATATTTTTCATTAGAATAAAAAACAATGTTAGAAAAGCATTCTTAAAGTAATATACATTTTCCCACATGCAAGTAAATACATTTATATAGGAACTGAGCAATAAAGTATTTTATGGTGGGCCTATATTCTGATATTACCGGCTAAATCTAAAATGCGTATGTGAAATATAATCAAAACAGTCATTATTTTTGTGGTGAGGTTATTGTTATATCTCAACCAGCTCAGGTGGTGCATGGAACATGAGGGTTGTTGCTATCATTTAAATGTTGCAAAAGAATGCTTTAGTAGGGACGCCATTTGTCAAAGCAGTACAAATGTGCATTGTTGCATGTGTAGTGTATGGGATAACACAAGAAAGCGACCAGAGCTTCCGATATATGGTTCAATCTGCATTGTTGGCATGTCTGTCTCTCGGAATGGTGCACCCAGCTGTGTTTAGCAGATGGTCGTCACTCACACTGCACAATAGGATACCAAACGGCTTTTATAGCGGCAGGAGAAATGGCCACCGAGTACGGTGCTAGGCAGCATGCTAGAGACAGGAAGAGGTCCTCGCTGGTTGATTTCTATCCCATGATGCTAAACTAGAGAAACATTTTAAGATCAATGTCAGAGCAAGATATTATCTTGCTATGGTACAGAAGATCCTGGAGATTGGTTGGCAGCATGAATTTTTGCAGTTATTTTTTTCATCCACTCACGTCTTGGCGGCGATTGTGAACAATCATTAAGCATCCAAATATAGGGAGATCCAATGGATAAGGCTCTTAGCTTTAACACTTGACTTTAGAATAATTGTTTGACAGAGGTAGACTGACCATGCAAAACATTTAGTTTAGTTAAGTGTATGATTATATAAATCTGTGCCTTCTGGTGTTATTTTCTTGCAGTGTTGTATTATTGTGAAGACACTAATAGGATTAAGCCATATATGCCAGGAAGCTTCTTCTTCAAAGTGTGGTACACCAGAGAAAACAATAGTGCTGTGCCATACCTTAGAACACCTAATCGTGTCTAATAGAACTCCTGTTCTAATGTTTTAGGGTAGAGCCCTGTCTAATAGGTTAGGATACTTAGCTTGGCTTTGGCAGCGACTGTACCGCATGCAGTGCAGACACATTTAGAATATGCTACCATACATCAGAACACCTAAACTTGCTAAATGGGGCTATGCTATGGACAAGTTTATAGCCCTGTGCCATATGGCAGAACGCCTACACTTGCTGGAGCCATATTGCCTTCTAGTTTTCCTTAACAAACATTCACGTTAAAGATACATCCTCATAATTTTCCTTTTATAATTAGTATGGATCAAAAGTAAGTAAATACTTTGAACTTAGGCAGGAAATTATGTAGGTAACCATGGAGACTAAAGATGAGTTTTAAACTAATCTTGCAATCCCTTTGAAATATAGTCAACTCAGGCTGCTGTGACCTTCAATTCACTTAAACATGTCATAACTTTGTTAATACAGGTCAGATTTACATGCTTTTTACATCTAAAATACAGTGTCATTTACATTTTTCTTCCTGCATGAACATAGGCAAATACAGCTCATTCTCATAACAATTTCTTATATATTTTTGCATTCCGTGCATTTCTCTTTGTTTACAACAGATCATGTAATATGTAGATTCATGATGATTCTTTATTACCGTATTTACTCGTGTATAAGTCGACTCGTGTATAAGTCGACCCCCCAAAATTGAGGTTATTTTACATGAAAAAAAACAATTTCCGAATATAAGTCGAGTTGGTTTTTCAGGAGATATCGGCTCTGCTACCATTCAAGCTTAAGCTGAAGCTTGGCGGTCATTTTAAAAGTGAAACGTAAATATGCTTAAAATATAAGATATTAGCCGTCTTATACACGAGTATATACGGTAAAACGTAAATACGATGTTCGTATTTTCGAAATAACGGATATCAGACGTAGCGGATCGATTTTGGTTGCATTTTAAATGATAAATAAAGGTATTTACCCAATATTATCACAAATTATGCTTTCCAGATCGAGAACAGAAAAAAAACATCCATCCATTTATAACATGCATTACGCTACACGTGGTCGTAATTTTGAAAAGCATCAAAAGAAAACATAACGTATATGGATCGATTTTAATTACGTTTTAAATGATACATAAAGGTATTTACCCAATATTATCACAAATTGTTCGAGAACAGAACAAAACCATCAATCCATTTAAAACACAATTAAAATCGATCCACGTGTGAAAGCATTTCTGTCAACAAGGAAGACACGAATCAAAGCAATAGAAACAATGACGATATGCAAAACTGTGAACGCTGATAATTGGAATCAGTGAGAACAAAGTCAAAACAAAGTGTTTCGAAATAATAGACATCAGACGTAGCAGATTGATTTTAATTGCGTTTTAAATGATAAATAAAGGTATTTACCCAATATTATCACAAATTATGCTTTGCAGGTCGAGAATTTCTCCACAAAGTAAAACGTAATATGATGTACGTGACGTCCTTGATCTTAGCGTCTTGGTGCCCACGAGACAAAAGTGGAGCGGCCAACATGTCAAATTGAACTTTCATATCCGTAGCTGATCGATTTTAATTGCGTTTTAAATGATAAATAAAGGTATGTACTTAATATTATCACAATTACGTCGAGAATTTCTCCACATCATTGATTTTAGCCTCAAAACAAAGCGTTTTCATTATTTATCATTTGAAATGCAATTAAAATCGATCCGCGTGTGAAAGCATTTCTGTCAACAAGGAAGACACGACTCAGCGCAACACGTGGTCGCAATTTTGAAAGGCGGAAGTGACGGGAAGAGGCTCTTGTTTTTAGCGTGAAAACGAATGTTAACTGGCATTGAAATATTAATATATTGCGCAATAATGGGTGGTTTTGTTCTGTTCTCGACCTGCAAAGTGTAATTTGTGATAATATTATGTATATGCCTTTATTTATCATCGAACCGCTACGTCACTCCCGCTTTTTAAAATGACAACCTCGTATTGCGTAATGCATGTTAAATGAACGGATGGTTTTGTTCTGTTCTTGACCTGCAAAGCGAATTTGTGATAATATTGGGTAAATACCTTTATATATCATTTAAAACATATTATTTCGAAATGCTTTGTTTTGACTTTGTTCTCACTGATTTCAATTATCAGCGTTCACAGTTTTGCATTTCGTCTTTGTTTCCACGTGGTTCGATTTTAATTGCGTTTTAAAATTGCGTTTTAAAACGCAATTAAAATCTATCTACGTGTGAAGGCATTTCTGACAACAGGGAGGACACGACTCAAAGCAGTGGCAACAAAGACGAATTGCAAAACTGTGAACGCTGATAATTGGAATCAGTGAGAACAAAGTCAAAACAAAGTGTTTCGAAATAATATTGGGTAAATACATTCATTTAACATTTAAAATGCAATTAAAATCAATCTGCTACGTCTGATATTCGTTGTTTCGAAAATATGAACATCGTATTTACGTTTTACCGTAATTACTCGAGTATAAGACTGTTAAACCGACCCGCTATGTCCGATATTCGTTATTTCGAAAATAAGAATGTTCGTAATGAAAACTCATAATGCCGTAATTTTTTGGCGTAAATCCTCGTCCACAGGTTGCTCTCGTGTATAAGACGAACCCCCAAACATTAACTAAGAGTTTTTGGAAAAAAACCTCGACTTATACACGAGTAAATACGGTAATCAACACTCACATTCAGAATGTCACAATATCAGTGATGATACTGTTTCCTACATAGAAAATACAGCCAATATTTTCTTGAACCTAAATGACATTGTTAGATCTGTCGTACTGTGACCTGCATATTAAAGCTATTTAGGTTATATCAGGTGAAGATTTCATTTTGTATTAATATATATATATATATATATATATATATATATATATATATATATATATATATATATATATATATATATATATATATATATATATATATATACATACATACACCAATATCAGATATTCAGGAAAACAAATTCTAAGCAAAGTGCAACATTTTGTGGTTTCTTTAAGAATGTCAGGCTTCACCAGACTTAACAGTCAGTATTGTCAGAGGGTATGCTGACTTATTGCACTCTACCAAACACAAGCAGTCTGTGTTATATGCTTCCACATTCGTGTGTCTTTCCCTGTTTACAAATATGGTGCTCAGCTCTCTAAATTCATAAGTAATTCATTTACAGTTAATCAAATTTTAAGTTTATTTATTCATAAAAGTTATTTTTACACCAGGGAAATATTGGGGAGGATTTTTATCTGACACTAGATTAAGGGATGGTATAACTGCCTAATTGTGATGAATCATAAATAACTTGAGACTGACCATATACATGTAACTCAAATAATAAAAAAAACTCTATAGTATGCATTAGTGTAATCTTCCAATAACAGGAGATATAAGCATCAATTCTTGAATGAGGCATATGTATATTACGATCGTAGGAGCCTGCACATGAATCTGGCTGGCATAAAAGGACCCAGTAAAATAGACCAGAATGGCCTTTTATTAGATTTTGTTGTGTAACAGTATGATCCATTTACAGTAACTCAATATAGTGGTTCTTTCCGTCTTCGGTGACCGACCAGCAGATATAACATACCCACATAGAATTTTTGTCATGAGCTTAAGAGTCTGATCTGTCAAAGATATACAGATAATTGCTTTCCTTTCTGTACATTTTTTATAACAAATGATAAGAGACGTTGACATATGTGTGTACTAAATGAACCTCATACCATACTTACCATGAATGTGATCTGCCAGATATCTGCCAGATACAACGCATTGTATGTGATTCTGTGCATTGCTATAACTTTTATTTTCAAAGAGTTGATATCATATCTGTATCTTTGATTCATGATTCATAATTAACAAAAGCAGAAACACTGCAATAGCACTAGAAGACAGTACAAATGACTTGCCATGCACATAGAGTGGAGTTAGTTTTGAGTGGTCTCCTTTCAATATGCACTATGCCAGTGTTTGGACAATGCCGCGGCTGTTGTTTCCAAGGTCACAGACAATGAGCTATTTATATCAGGTAGGCATGCCATTGTTCTGCATTTATCTTTTATTTTGTTTCTCTGTTGCATCAATCAATGCAAAGTATCAACCAATACATCACCCTGTGTAAGAATTTGCATACAGAACTTGACCACAGTATGACATAACCCATATCTAGTGAAATCGTTCATGGTAATGTTATGATATGCATCATAAAGTCTGGCTTGAATACTATCCCTATTTTTTATTTTCTTTTTTCTGCTCTATTTAGATATTAAGAGGTAGCTTCTTAAGATATTGTCTGTGATGGTTGCCCCCTGGGATGAATGTTCCTTCTCTTACTATATCATATACATCTCAGAAGGCACAACATTTTCATCAAATTTCAAGCACAAAGTTTGTTTTGGTTTATTGTTTCTTCTTTTCTGTCAGCTTCATCAATTGAATCTTGCATTTTAGCAGTTCCTTTAGTTGCTAGAATTAATAAAACACATTTATAACTATATACTAAAAAAGTTCAAAAGATATCCTTTTTTTAAATTGTAGCCTTCATGTTAATAAACGTTTATACCTTTTGTTGCCTGCCTACAAGAAGATGCACTCTTTTTTGTATTAATTATAATCACATTAGTCAAAATATGCAGGAGACCCATCTTGGTATACATATTCATGTTAATACAATCTACTAAACACTTTTTCTTACGTATATCTATTTGCTAATGCATCTTTATTCAATATCATTAGTAGCAACCACTTTCGGGTAGTAGTGTCATTTGATAAGATACATCCATTTTGTTGAAACTCCACTGATAAATATGTAGCATGAATATACTTTTTTGGGATTATATTGATATTTCTCATTACCAATATAAATGTCAGTAAAGACAAACTATTTTAACATATTCTGAGAATAATGAAAAGGGCCACATGTTTTGTACCACTCAAATCATTGGCAAATATTATTCAGACCAAGGAATATTTTGTTTCCTTAAAATATCACAAAGAATGTGCATAACTGGGAAGTATGAGGTCATCATCTTGTTTCTATGAAGACGCACACCATGCAAGAATATATATAGGAGCCAGAAGTATCACCAGTTTTAATGAAATCTTAATTCTCATGGGCAATTCCCTCCTTTTTAATTTGGATTGAGTCAGGAAAATGTCTGGGGACTTCACTTTGACACCTCGGTGGCAGCCCAGAGATATGAGTTGAATTAATGCTTTCAGTCATCCATTATGGACAAAGTTACACTAATACCCATATTGCTAAAGGCATGACAACTTTCTGTTTGTGTCTATGGCAAAAGCAGTTTTGAACTTTGAGACTGTGCTGTGCCCATCACAGCATCCAATATACCATTCAAGCCGTCTCAATATTTTTCCTGGTTGGACCAAATTATTTGCTTAGCAGTTACATGAAAATAGAGGGAATATGACATAGACCTTAAATGTTTTCAATCCTAATACATGTTATACACATGTATAACATCGGAATTCATGTTCACAATCCAATGTCTTATGTATTGACTTTTTTTTCAATTTATCTAAAAATATGTGTTTTAAGATAAACATGATGGCAAAAAATGATTTCTAGAGCTCACTTTAGTCACCAATACGGGATAACAACAGACAGAGATGGAGAGATACAGCAATGTTATGGCTGCTATATATTTTAATTGTGTAATATTGTTTTGTGCAAGCTGTGCTGCTGTATTGGTTTTAATGTTTATGCTGGCTCCCTCAAAAAGTAACAATATACTGGAAAATCAAATATGAATTCCAGGGTGAAAGAATCATTACTATTTTCAATAAAAGATTAAATTTCATCATAATCAATCCAAAAACAACTGTTTTGTGCAAAGTTATAATCTATCAATATCCAAGAAAGTATACCGAAAAAATTAAATAGTTCACACTGAACAAGTCAACAAGAATATAACAGACAATGATATTTTTGATTCAGAGTAGAATAACACCCTAGATATAATATGATTTTCCTTATAGATAATCCTATACACAGCCATTCATCACCAGATGTTATTAGATGTATTATGCACCTATGTCACAGTATAATGTGGAGTAGGTTCCCAGATGAACATCTTCAGTGTGCTAGCACTACAAGTCTGTCTTGATATTTGTAAACACTGATATATTGCTAATAGCAATATACATGTTAGAAATTGTGTTTTTAAACAAACAATTTTATGAAGAGATTGGCAAAAATAATATTTGCATTTGTCAATTTAATTTTATTAAAATTGTTGAAAGCTGTTTGTTTTGGTATGTATTCAGTCCTCATATTGAGTACTGAATATACCAGATCTTTATTTTGAGGTAGTTAATATTAAACTGAACATCTTACTTCTAGTTTTGATTTATTTTCACATATCCTGTTGGATGTAACATAAGACAAGTACAATACTGAATGGCCCAGTAGATACATAGATTACAGCTAGATTAGTGGTAATCCAAACATAATCTTGTCCTCTTTAGTCAGGTGTCTCATAACTTGCTTCCACATTATATGATTCATATCTGTCGTAGTGTAGAATTTCTTCTGTTTAAGAGGTCGCATCCAATATTGTGACAAAAACTTGAGCGAGTCTGGTTCATAGAACAAAGAATAATTAACAAGAGATACATTAAACATATTTTCACGGCAGAAACCTGTTAGAAATACATCTTCAACCCAAAAATAATTTGTTGTCAGGGCTTTTTTGTACAGATAAGGGAGGACTTTCCGGGAAAGTATGTAAAAATCGCCAAAAAGATATGATGGGAAGTATTTTATATGTGAATGATCATGATCGGCTGCACACCATTTTGAACATACTCCATAACTCTTTTCACGCTCTACCGAATTGATATATGGATAACCTGCCATTATCTTCTTATCTGGTGCTATCTCACTGTTGACAATCTTAACCAAAGTAAAGATGTCAATAAATACATTATCATTTACGCGAAAAATATATTTGACCTGAGGACAGTATGTGAGAATCCATTTTATCCCTACCATGACCTTGAATGTAATGTTGTGATAGGAATCTACAAAGTCTGCCTGAACTATATCTCGATATTTCTCACTTTCTTCTTTTATTTTAGTCTGTCTATATGTTATATTTGTGCTTCCTAGTAGGAACACAGTCCTGGATGGATAGTTTCTCATGAGGTTTTGTCTTGCCCATGTCTCCCGCAGCGTGCTTCTCAGGTGATAATCCTGGGTTGCAGTCACAATAAGGATGATATAATTTAGTTTTTCTTGATATGAACACATTGTTGTGTTGTTTATCAGATAGGGAAACATATATCTATCACTGAATCCAATCTTGTACTTATTCCTCAGTGTTATTCCAACATCGGTATAATAATGAGGCAAGGGACCTTTTTTAAGGACTCCTTGCCGAACCTCCTTTCTTATGGTACTCTTTTGAACATTTTTTTCCACTTGTGTAACCTCTGCACTTTTCTGTTGATGGTCATTTTTCACTTTCCTATGTAGTAGAGTGAGGTCTTCCTCAGAAACCTCAATGATTTCTATGTCATTGTCTTCATAAATCGGGTTGTGTTCTCTTGCCTCCTCAGTTTTCCTATATCGCTTGAAGGTAACAGTATAGTTTCTCGGTTTGAACTTTATGGAATACCATAAGGTTGACAAAACTGTAGCAATACCAAGAGAAATGATTCCATATTTAGCAGATGAGGTTAAATTCATATCAGTATTTCTTATTAATTCATTGGCAGTTTACAGTTTTTAATCCACAAAACCATGTGGTCCTCTGAAACAATCAAAGTTGAATTTGTTCAATTAGTTAAGTTATGTATGTACATAATTTTTTATTCTCTTTTGATACCAATTGGATAACATGAGATAGAGAAGAATGCGAAATGAAGTGCTGTATTACATGTACATACCATTGTTCAGTGGAGTGGGTAAAAAATATAAATTAGCTGAAATATACATTTTCTATTCCATATATCATTATTTAAGAAGAAAATAATTAATAAAAGTGATGTTAACAACTGCTGCTTATTTAACATGCTACCTGCATAGATAATAGGTATAACTTGTCATTATGTTGATATTTAAGATAGTGGTTAAACATTCAGAACAAATCATATAGAATATATTAAGAGAGAGTTCATATAGAATATATTAAGAGAGAGTTTTTCCTATTTATAAACTTGCGCTTAACATGCTACTGGTATAAATGATAGGTATAACTTGCCGTTATGTTGATATTTAAGATAGTGATTAAAAATACGGAATAATATAAAATACACACATCTCTTTAATGGTTTTTGCCGAGTTATATACGTACACTGCACAATGCCCTACATCCCTGACCTAAAACTTCATGCATGCAGTAATAGAAACCTGCTACATAAAAGTTGCTTCTTTGTGTAAATGACTGATGCTTGGTGATCAGGTGTTTTTTGAAGTGATGAACTTATTCACCAGGTATACCTCCATAAAACAGAATAAAACATTATTTTTTCTCACTCAGATTTGCAATTATCAAAAAAAAGCTTCAAATCAATAACGATGCATATACAATCCGTAGATCAAGAATAAAATCACTAAACTAAAGAATGTAAACCAGACACAATATTTATATGAATATATTTTTCACAATCCACATTAATACATTTTAAAGCAATTGTAAGTCACACTTGTGAATATACCATATTGGATATCGAGTTGCCAACTGTTTTGTATTTTTGCATTAGAATAACATGTAACATTTGTAACTCCATATCTAAGATTTTCTGATTTCGTTTTTGGTATCCCATACCACCTGACATTCATCTGCTAAAGTAAACAGATATTTGAATCCTGAATCAGCAAGTCATTGCTATTTCTGGTAGTAATCTTTGAAATTAATCACATTTGCATTCCTCTTTGCCTTTCATGATCTGAATGTCAATGTTTTAAGAACTTCAAGATCATAATACATATAAGTATTAAGTTATAAACTGCTGCTTACTTGACATCAACGTGAGATAGACATCCCTAATCCAGAAATATTGAATACCTGATGCAGTTCTGTATAGGTATGGTAGAATATGTGTGGTCACCCATCACATAAGCGGAGGGTATATTTTCATGCTCGGCTGATCCTCGTGAGCTATGCAACTTTTTTTACACTTTTGATCACCTATATCCAAATGAAGATTATTATATTCCTCTCTGCCAAGAAAATTAGTTCTGTC
The DNA here is from genome assembly GCA_949316495.1 of Amphiduros pacificus. Lineage (NCBI taxonomy): Eukaryota > Metazoa > Annelida > Polychaeta > Phyllodocida > Hesionidae > Amphiduros > Amphiduros pacificus. Next base: position 17,084,180 of record OX439002.1, on the reverse strand, counting down.
TGACATTTTCTTTGCAACAATGTCGACTTAGCTGAAAATCAATAAATGCATCATCTTTAGCTCCACATCTACTTGGCTTGATTACCATGTGACATCACCAACTTTATTTCAACTAATTCTTTCATTTGATGTTATGGTATGAGTCTCTATGATCTCCCTGAAGGATATCTGCATATTTATATGTCCCTCTTCCAACCATATGCCTGTGTAGCTCTGTTTTAAGTGTTACACGGGAGAAATATTATCCTACAAGGAAATGTGGCCATGAAGCGGTTCTTTGCCCAGGTTTTCCTCAGAGTTTTATGATGGCTAACATCCTCTGGTGCAGTTACAATAATGATAGCATGGCAAGTGGGATTCTGTGCAAAACATCATCCAGCACTGTTCATCATGTTGAGAAACATATCAAGGTCCACAAAACTGGTAGTGTACTTTTGCTTCATGGTTATATCAACATTTGTTAAATGGTGGAATGTCTGTAGTATTTTGTCATGATCAAATTTGCAGAACTCAGTTTAAAATATAAATGTTGTTATGGAAACCAAACGAACAATACAAGTGTATGCTGTTGTAATCTCCAAGAATTATTCTATTGGTTCTATGCTCAATATAATATACTTTTTTTGGAAATATAGAATATTTGTTTTATTCAAGGTCACTGTATTTTATCTATAATCCATTAGGCTGGGAGGAATCAAAATAAGGTAGGCATTAAAAAGGTGAACAGACAAGAGTTGTGTCAAAAACCAATCTTTCTACAAATTTAAGAAAATCTGGAAAAAATAGGTCATGAATGAGCAAAAGTCATGACACAAATTTTGAGGCAACTTTCAGCCATCTTGGTTTTAGTACTTTTGCATCTTGGCCGATGATCTAACTGAAATCGGCACAAGTGTGACTGGGGTATTAGTCAGGTATGTTTTCTTATGGGGAAAAATGTGATATCAATCAATATTTGTGTAGAACTGTGCTGTCTAAGTATACACCTGGTCAATCAATATTTATCACAGGGAATGCTGATGTTGTTTCAAAATAGAATGGTTTATCAGTGTGTTCCAAACTTATTTTCTTGAGGCCCCTCTTCCATAAATTGCAGGATTCTCTAACCATAATCAGAGTCTTTCTTGCCTGTATAGAAATCTTTTTTATTAATACACCTCCTAAAGATTAATCCACATATAGATCTTATTTTCAAGATTTGAAATGATCAAATTATTCTAATGCAATTTTATTATGAGAAACATTGTCATGTGTCATGGTAACTAAAAGGTCAAAGTCAAAAAACTAATAAGGAATAGATGTGGCTCTCTTCCCTAAATAATTAACATGAATGAACCAATATATTAAATTAGGTTTTTAAGAATGCTGGGAAATAAAAATGATATTAAAATTCACAAATATATTGGAACACTTCAGAATCCTATTAGACTGAAAAGAATTTCATTACTGAAAGAGATAGAATATATTAAAACACACAGTGTAGATTTACATTGCTGACATCTGATTGGAATCTGCATAGTATTTAAGGCTATCCATTTTACACTGAGTATTCATCAGTGTGTTGATTAGCATGCATCAAACTGTTGATCACTCATATAATGGGCTCACCACGCTGGTTTCACTTGCAAAAATGTGCTGGTTGATATTCACAACAGCTCTGGGACCCATTCCATTTAATGGAGGAGTCTCGTAGAGTGGATTGTGGATGGTCCAAGGTAAAAGTTCAGTCAATACGAGACTCTGCTCTATTCACATGGGTAAACAATGCCCATTTCTATGCACAAAGATATCCAAAAAGGTTCCCATTATTGTTTTGATTAATATTGCTGTGGCATCCTGTGATTAAATTACAAGAATCGTTTTATATTCTTGTCAGAGTTTAGGTTTCATGTCAGTGTATAATATTGACAGTTATCCATTAGTTAAATGCTATACATTCTGTTTTCTTCGAAAAACTGTTTCTCAACAAATCGTGTAATAAAAAATACTAATTTCCAGGAATTTTATTTGTTTTTCAGTAAAATACAATTCATACAATAACAAGGTGCATCATGACCTATCAGAAGTCTTATTTTTTGCCTATAGTTTACATAAAACACAAAAGTAAGGTTGAAAATTTTATATATTCTGTGAATAGTTTATAGTTTCCATTATACTATAAAAGAGTAAATGATACAGCTGTTCCAAATGTTTGAATTGATCTATTCTTTTTTTTATTTTGTCCCTATTTTTCATGTGTCCCTGTTTCCTGGGCCTTTATAATGTCAAACATTACAGAATTAGTGGATTATGTTATTTGGATGAGACATCTTTGATGGGGAATCTTTTATCCTTGACATTCTGCTCTACTATAATTATACTCTAAATGCTCCAACAAAATTGAAATGTGCTAAAACCCATTGCATATTATATCATGCCGCGTCATCAGTGATACAAAGGATTGAGACGATTTTTGTGCTCAAACATACATTATATGTGAGACCAGTTAGACCTAAGTCTGTGTTATCTTGTTTTTATGCAGCTGTGATGTAAACTTTGGCACGAGGGTACACAAAGAGTGAAAAAGGTAATGCAATTAGTCGAAAGTTTGAAGCTTTTTGATGAGAACAGAAGGAACTTTGAGAGGCAGGAATTTAAAAGGAATATACTTTGGATATAGGAGGAGGGATTTTGTTCCGAGTATTTGCTTCCGTATTGCCACTCTGGTAGATCAATAACTCATATCAGGCTCCCATTAACACATCACAAGCTCTGACATTACCTTGCATTACACCTGTAATGTGCAATCCCTATAAATATCAAAAGCGCCAATTTATCCAAGCGGTGGTTCAAAATGAAAGGACATATTAAGCCAGAAATTAATGAAAAAGTGAAATGCAGTGTGTTAGATTACAGAAAAAGGAAATGAAAGTGAATTTATTGAACATGGCATCTACCAGGCGATTAGTGCTAAACACTTTCGATTTTGGCGATGCATATTTAAAGATGAGCAAAGTGGTCGATGTGAGAAAGGGAGAAAAACATCAGTTTTGGAAAGTGCCAGACTGAGTGTGGTGAGAGTGTCGTACCTACATCACGATGTATTTTCTGTGCTTTTTAGCTTTGCTTTGATCACATATCATTCACAGCCCTCCATAAACTATATGAATAAGCTCAGTGTAGCATATGGCAGGCTGGGTGCACAATACAATGTTACATCTATGGATTTCATTAAGATTTATAGCATATATGGGGCTGACCTTGTTGCAATTCCAAGCATGATCTGGACATGGCAATCTGACCAGGCCACACAACTTCTTCTCATATCAAAGCTGCAAACTCAATCACACCGATTCCAACTGATTCCCAGGCGGAGGAGATTAGGTATCAATCAGGGAAATATTGATGTCATGGGTAAACTGGTCGTGGCACATGTTTGACTCGTAATATGTCACCTTCTTGCAGTAAATAGCTTCCAAATTGTGAACCAATCACTCATAAACTTGGTTTAACTCATGTGTAAGTGAATATTCGTAATCCTATAGAGCCTTCATATCAGGTATAAAAAAACATGTTTTTGTGCTGCATAGATTGTGTCAATATATGAAGAAGAAGCAGAAACAAGTGAAATGACATCAGGACAAAAATACGAGTAGAAATGTTAAATAGGTAAGGTATGGTAATTTTTAGATTGAATTGGAAAATGAAAAAGAGTAAGTAGAAGAAAAGGCAATGACCTGGAGGTGAGAGGGAGATAATTGATCAGCCGCCACTGAGTTATAAGCACAGAAACACTCTGACTACTACGCACGTCCTGGTGGTGACTGATCTTTTGCAGCTTTGATATGAGCTTCTGTATTGATTGTGGTTTGTTTCATGTCAATCACTTGTCTCTACCACAATGGTGACTGCCCTCAAACAATACATTGCTCAAAGCATTTGTCTGCCGCCCCATAACCCAGAGCTGCTGTGATGTAAGCATGATTAAGTGACCTCTGGCTACATTAATACACTTCGGCAGTTGACCCATGACCTCATTACAGTAACCTTGACCTCCTTGACAAATATCCTGTCTGCCATCTTGCCTCATCCAAAGATTCTACATCTGACCTCCTGGCACCCGCTCACAAACTACGTTTCCCATAATTCCTGGCCAATGATGACTTTATTGAACATGGAATCCAAATATATTGGGGATATGTTGACTATGGAAGGTTGCCAGGCTTCATAAGAAATTGTCATGGGTGGGAATATCAGTGGATGAGATATGGACAGCTCACAATGGTGACAGGTCCCCTGATAGCCTACAAATTGAGTCTCGAGTGAGTAGAACTGGAATAAATAACGTGACCGTCCATGTGGAGATTGTCATATTGCTTGGTTGCTACTGGTGGCATTGTCTGAGGCCATCTGACTTACTACAACTTGCTTGTTTATGACCCTTGCTTGAAGACAGGAAAATGGTGACCATCAACAATAAATCCTGCAAAAAATATGTCAAATGTCAGGCAGTATAAAAACCTGCAGTGAGTAGTAATTTCTTGCAAAGAGGCTGTACAGGTTCCATTTAATTCTAGAAGGTTGTTATGCACTATTATTCTGAGTTTGAGGTGCTGTCATTTCAAGCACTCCCATACAGAGTATCATTTTCCTTAGCACCCTTAGGCTACGATATACTTGGCATAGTGTAGGTTTTTGATCCAGAGTGAAACTGTTTTTAAGAAAGACAGTGAAAATAGATATAACATTTGTCAAAAAAGTACAGTTAACATTTACTATTATGTACTGCATCACAGAGAAGAGATGGTGCATAGAAATACAGGGAAAGCTTCACACAGATAGCAGATGACACTTAAGACGAAAAAAAACCAGGAACGTTGCCAGCTATACAATCACACATGAAAGCTTTTGGCAGTAGGGATGCAGTCAAAGATTCTTCACTTCCTTCTTGTTCTTTGCCTATTTGCAGTGTCACTAACTGACTCCACAAAATGATGTTTTATTGAATATATTTCACATCGTAGAACCTGAGCACAAATCTTGACAGCTAAATTTGTATTTAAAATGAACTGGTGGCTTAGTACCATACTCGCTGTCTGGACTTAGCAATATGGGGATATTCAATCTATAGTTCTTGAATTAAATGCCTTTTGAGTTTTCAAATAGAAGCAGGAATGCAGGACAGTGTAATTTTTTAGAAGACAATTTTAATAATTATATGTTTGCTATGTAAGTTGAATCCATTAATTCCAAAATACTTAACTTTCCTTCAAAGCACAATAAATGATGAAAATAAACTTCATGACATGGAATATTACATCTTGTTGAGATTTGCCATTAGGCCAACCATGGGTACTTCCTACATGGTAAACACTCACTGAACACCACTGACTTTGGTGTGGAGGGAATGATATGTCTTATTTAGTACTACAAAGTAGAAAGAAAGAACATGGCTAATATCTGAACCATTGTGCAACTTGATATTTGTGATAGAGACTTAGAAACAGTAATAACATATTAATTACAGATTTGGTATGTGTGATCATCGCAGAGGCCATGCATGCAGCATCATGTGCATTTGACCAGTTGACATTTTGCTGTACTGACCTTGACTGAAAAACTGTCACGGCTACTCTCAGCATCAGTAAATAGGAAATACTTCATATTCAGTATATGATGAATAACCTCATGCATTGCTTGAAAAAAGGTGGCATTTATTTAGCACTGATTACAGACAATGCCTGCTCATAGCACTTGATAATAGCTGGCCGGGATTTGAACCGGGAATCCCTGGATCTCAAGGCAAATATTCTACATTCTTTCAGCTCAGGGTAGTATCTTATTAAATTTACCTTTTAACAATTTCTCATGTAGCAACAACCTTTACTTTGAAAAAATTACTCTTGAATTTCTCAAGCTGCAGGGTTTTTAACTGCTTTAATATGTCATTTAAAAAAATATCCGTAGACAGTTTTATGGTGGAATATGTTAGGTGTGGTTGTCAAGTAGTTGGATGGCCTGGAGAGGCAGAAGTGAATCTTGTAGAGATATATGCTGTGGAATGTCATTGCTAGCAACATTTATTCCACTTAAGTGGGGTTTTGTAGCATTAATCCCGTAATGTTTGTCTCCAAAAGGGTGAGATTTCCACGTAATTGTCCCTGATTGATGTCAAACGCACAATGGGAAACCTTCACTTAGCGTCACATGATTCAAAGCTCAAATGCGATTAATTGCACCATATTAGTTCGTAACTGGATTTTTAGCAACAGAAATAAATGATTATTGGATTAATTGTCATAAATCTGTCATAAATGGCAGGACTGTATCGTGGATATGATGTTTGGGAGGCTTATAAATGAACACTAAGTCTTGAGATTGTGCAACAAGAGATGGGACGTCTTTGATCCTTGACATTGTGCTCTACTATGGCAGCCACTCACTGTGCTGTTCCATTATGGCAATATTAATCTCCAAACTTGAGCCATTATTTCTCCTCATATTTCATTCTTAGCTCTGCATTAAAGGATTTGAAAAGATTAGTTAAATTGTCTCCGTTTCTTCTCTAATTTGACAAGGACAGCTTTTTTTTACAGTAGGTTTTCTCGGACAGTAAATTGTCTGTCCTCAGGAAATCATCTACAAGGTCAGGAAAATTAAAAAGATTACCTTCAAAAATAAATTTGTTGCCTATTTACATTTAGGGGACATGTTGACAGTATTGCCAAGATGTGTGCATTTATTCACAGCGAGGCTAGGAAAATCAAAGTGATGGTCATCTTATTGTTTTGGTCACTATGACGATACATTACACAGCAAAATTCTGCATTAGCAGGTCTGGAATCAGGCATAAAAATCTGAAAAAGTTGCGAAATTGTGCTGATTTCCATTAGTCCTGATGAGCGGGTACCCTAGAACTAATTTAGCTTTATGTATTCTTTAAAGAATTCTTCAATCGTCATCCCTTAAATATGCAATTGTTTTTTTTTCAGTGAAATGAAATCCATGGTAGTATCATAGAATAACTGCAGCTGCTTAATGCACAAATGTCAGAATCATTCGAAACCTGAGAATAATTCTCAATATCCAAATTGAATAACATCCAGGGATGATTGTTCTGCATGCTCACAATAATTACAGTTGCTTTTGTAATTATGCTCAAGCAGATCTTTCTGGTTACCATATTTGCAACTTTGTAGAGTGAAAATGCTTATTTTCTTTTAAAAGAACAAGACAAATTACTTAAACTCAATAAATACCAGTCAAGAGATTTGACTGTTTTTCATCATCTAACCACTACCCATTTTTTACAAACTAATCAAAGAGAATAGATGTTCATTAAGTTTCTGTTTTTCATTATTCTTTGTCAGAATACTAACATGGTCAAAATATTTTGTATATTTCACCTGTAGTGCTCAACAAGTTTGGTCAATACTCCTTAGTTTTATCAGGAAACATAAAAATAAGTTTGAACACATATTTATGCAAACAGTTATAATTCCCTAAATTCTTCCGATTTCACACCAGTTTGAATACAAGAAGCTTCATCCTATCATCCATCATCCTCTCTCTGCTTTACATCCATTTTGAAAGAAAAGATAAATTCCATTAATTTTGTTGATCACAAAATCAGATTTGAAATTTTAGCAATTCATAATTCAGATGACGAGATCATTTTCCCATTATTGAGTTTTATAACTCAATCTTCGACCAAAAATACTATTATAGTAATAAATCATTATCTATTAATTTGGTTTCAAATATCAAGTGCCTCATTAAAATCATCCTTTAATTATGAGCATACAAATAGGGATTATAATTGAATACTTTCATTTTATTTTAGCAAGTTTGATGCAAAAATTAATGTTAAAGACGTTGACGACTAATTCTTCAATGTTTCTAGGATAATGGATTAATTTATTGCTGTTCATTTGAATCATTTATGATTCTTCGTGAACAAATCTGTGAAAAGTGAGAAAATTATACATTGAAGTCAGTCAAAAATATTTTCAAAATTATTTGTCACTAAAATCGAACCACTTTTTGATATAGATTTATAGTAAGCTAAGGCTTTATATAGCACTGAGGCCAGACAATGTTTGCTCATAGCACTTGTCAGTAACTGGCTCAGGCTGAAATAGCTCAGTTGGTAGAGTATTTGCATTGAGACCCAGGGATTCCTGGTTCAAATCCTGGCCAGTTTTTAACAAGCACTATGAGCAGGGCTATATACATGTCACCTTCACCATAGATTTATTTTTAACTGATCAGGATTCAAATCAGGAATTCCTGGTCCTCAAGATGACCACTCTACCATGTGATCCAGTAATATTATCAGAACCCGTCAGTTTTCAAGATACAAGATTTGGGACTGGATCATTTATGGTGGTGGCGAGGGGTTTGATGCTGGGGAATGGCACTGTAGGCTGTCTGTGTGCACCAGGTGTCTGTTCTGAAGATTTAATTCAGTGTTGAGACCTACGAGACATGGAGGAGATAAATTTGCCTGATTGAGTGATCTGTCTCTTATTGTGTAAATGGAGATGAATTGCCTTACTCATCAAGACGGATCTGTCCCACACCTCGATGTCTGGCGTCAAAAAGTTGTATCAAAATTGCCTCACTAATATCTACTTGCACATGATTTAATCTGCACTTGCTATCTGAATTTAGAATAGCAAACATATTTATTAGTATTTGAATTTTGAAACTCTAATTTGTATGATATAAATGAGTCAATTCCAACTGAATATATATTTTTATATTACAATGTAATTTCTTTGGTAAGACAAATTAGTGCATGTTTGATCATTTGTTTAACTCAAGATATTTGCCTCGCATACTTTATCAAGGTTCTGCAGGTTGCTATTGCTGTATTTTCACACATGGTGAGTCTTTGGAGTGTTAATAAAGTAAATTTATCTGGCAATTCCACACCTCCCGATCTACCCAACATAGGAGAAATATTGGAGAAAATGGCCAAGAAAGCATGTGGTAACAATGAGCGAAGATTGTGGGCAGCAGAGCACATATACCGGCTCACTATTAATCCTTCTGCCCCATGTGTTGCTTACTACTAACTCATTTATCAGAATTGTCTGCTAAAAGTGGCAACCTTGGCGGCCGAGTTTGTCCATTTTGCAGGTCTCCTCTCACCATGGGTATCCTGCGGTTGCAGCTGGGATACAACCCCCATTCATCAAGCTTGCAGAGAGATTTCCATGTCCAAAACAAGAAAATGACCCACACTGACCACTGCAGTGTTGTGGGCTCTGCGTGTGCCATGTTGGATTTGTGAGCAGATCTTCAATTGTCCTGCCAGTCAATGTTGGTGGGACTTTCATTGAAAACTGACATGCCCTTCAGACCTGCAGATGAGCTGCTTATCAAAAGGCTATTTATTGAATAAGTTCTGAGAGTTTGTCAAATGTACAGCCATTCTTATCACCAAGAAGATGAAGTGCTGAAAAAGTTTAGAGAGCAACATCGCAAATATCTATCTTCTATATTAAGCTTATATGATTTATTGCTGCAAAAACATGCCATTTGATTAGATTTAGTTATATTTGCATTATATTTGTTACGGAAATAGTTGCATTACTTATAAGAATCAAATAATTCCTTTATAGATGTGCTGACCTTATTGTAGAGCTTATACAGTAAGAGGGAGGTTTTTGTCATAATGTCTGTCCGTCAAATTAAATCTTCTGCTGTCAAACTACGGGATGGATATCATATTCTCTTTGACTGATGCTAAGAATATTTTTTATTTATTACAAGAAAAGAACATCATTTATACATTTTTTTCAGGGAATGCTGACTTTTTAGAAAAGGATAATACTTTTTAGCTCTGCTGACTTCTTGAAATCGCAGAGCTTTAGGAGTGGGGAAAATATTTGTCCATCCGTCCGTCTGTCCATCTATCCGTCAACACTTTTTTAAAAATCTTCTTCTCCAAAACTACCAGTAATATATGTTTCATATATAGAGGTATATATAGAGGTGAAGATTCGGATTCCTTCAAATCTCAGTGATTTCACCATTGCCCTTAGTGCAGTGGCACCAACCACTTATAAGAGGAAGTTTAAACTTAGTATACAGAAATGTGTTAGGTCATAGCTGTGCCTCTTCATACTTATTTAGTCATGTGACCTTTGACTTTGACATCTTGACCTTTGTGTACATGCAACATCTCAACCATTAAAGTGAATGAAAAGCAGTTCATATTTGTTATATATCAACACTATATCAAACACCAAATACATCTTTCACAGATTTGACCTTTGACCTTGATACTGTGACCTTCACCTTTGTATTATTGTGCATGTCATATCTGATGAATGATGAACTGGATATACTAAATATTGGGCATGCATGGCAAACACAGTGTTTTCAGTGTTCGCCAAAAGATTTTGACCCACATGAGACAATATGTCCAACATTCAACCAGCCAGCGTCAGAAATTTATATTCACCATCAGACATTTCAATGCATATGCCCTTGAATCAATTGTCCCAAGCTAAGGTTGGACTGGAACCCTATTGTAGTTGTGATTTTCTAACAGCAAAGAATAAGGTAGGCAACTAGAGAAATGAACGTCTGAAGCACCTAGTGTTTCTTAAGCGATGCACGATTACTGTGCATATCCTATAAATGAGTGAAAAGTGACTGGACTGGTCTGCAGAGCACACAGAAAGTTTGCAAGTTACACAGTTCATGTGTTTTCATTTAAGTCAGCAGAGCTATCAACCCATAGGGTTATGTTTTATGACTTATTTTATATATATATATTTATATACAGTGGCAATAAGCATATTATTTCTCATACCCATAGGCCTGAATCCATGGAACATCCAGTGCCTCAATCTGCTGATCTTAATATAACCTCAGTTTGCAACTTATGAAGAAAAGCAATTTGAGGTGATAGAGTCAGTGAACCTATTGATCCATAATTTTGGCCACATTTTCAAACTTCAAAGATATGCATGCACTTTAAAGGTATTAAGCATCAATTCTACAATTTGGTGTATTTCAAAGCTTAGTCACATATGAACATCATGACAAATTGAAATTATGACAAGTTAAAAAGATAAGTTGCTATAAGCCATAAAAGTTGCACTCCCAGGAAAGATCTTTCTCAGCCATAAGCTGCACGTGACGGGTAAACACGGGTAGCGTGAACTTTGTTTGACCTCAATTGAGGCTCAAAGTGGGGTAGCACTGTTTGACATCATTCTGGTACTATTCAAAGGACAATACATTTCATGACGTCATAAGCATATTGCCATACTCTTATGACATCATTTTACCTTTCAGTGCCTCTATGATGACACTCCACATAAAAATGATGCCAAGAAAGGAGTGTGCTTTCATCAGGGGCCTATATGTTAGGGTCTTGTTCAATGAGATTTTACAGACAATGATGGGGACGCATTTTTCAAAAAGTTTATAGACATGAAAGACAAATATATTTATCACCAATATGTGAATTTTAAACATTTTATTCAAAATCGGTGCTTAATCCCTTTAAATATGTCGAGCAATTTGTAAACGTTTTCAGAGAATGTTCAAACACAACAACAAACAATGGTCAGCACAGTTCTCAGTCTTTTGGTCAATGTTTAAGGCATATTTTGGTCCCTCTATCTTTACAACACATTCTATTGTTGAATCAATCCTAGTAAGAGGCCATGGCCGGTGTCTTTGACACACAGAGACATACACAATGGTAGGATACAAAACCATTATTGCAACTTTAATAAGATATTCATCCAGAGATCCAATATGTATGCATCTCATTAAATTCTAATCAACTGTCTCTGACAATGTTCTTAATTAGATTTTTTATAACATTACTAAAGGTTACTTATTTTGAAGGCCATATGTCTTGTTAATTAAATGATGGGACAATTTCATTTGAAATCTGAGCTCAGGTTGAGGCATTATAATAGGCAGAGAATGGTAGTTGCTTAATAATCTACATGCATATATTAAAACAGGTCTTAAATGTGTTCAGTAACAGATGATAATCGGAGAGTTGGTGATCTGCCCACATACAGGGGTTATTTTCCCATCCCTGGTGGTCTGATTGATCCAAGGATACTAGGTCAAGCCCCTCCAGGAAAGTCCAGGTGGACTAAAAATAGAATGACATGCATATTGGTCTCTTACAAATCAACTTTAATATTGGGATTAGACCTATTTTCTCGACATATTAATAACAATTAAATCAGACCATTTGTGGTACAATCATAATTTTCACAATTTCAAATTATTCCATATTTTTATGTTTCTGTAGTTTGATAAGAAATACTATTTCACTGGTTGAAAGGATGAATTATTTTTGACTGAAAAGTATTTTATTTAACCCAGAATTACATGCCACAAAGCACCTATAAAATACTCATGGGGAAGCCCATTTTTGGCTTTAAAGGAATAGTTGCATTTTGGCTTGAAACACAACAATAACCTTAAATAGGGGAATCAACCTTTCTGGTCAGATCAACTTTATCTCCAAATGTTTACAATGTGGGTGATGGTCAATGATATTGGTTATCTCCAGTTCATCGTCTGGACTGCAGCTTAAAAACGCAAGATTCACAACATCCTGTCTCTGCTTTATCTTGATTTGCTAAGCCCTATAAGCGTGCGCCGAGATCCCCACCAAATGACTCTTGACACAACCATCCCCATTAGTACAAGTGCCATGAATTCTGCAAACCTCCAAGCAACCAAGCAAATATGCAGCAACCACCTGAAATGAAAAGGAAAGGTTGCATAATGTAGAGTTTGTGATGAATGTGTTCAAACCAATCTGAGAGTGTTCCATGACAGGTAGTCCCTCAGCCTTCAGTCCCTTATCTCTAAAGTATTAATGAAAATGATATTTACAGAAGAATACTCTAAACCAATTTGCAGGTTAGGTTTGAGAATGATACTCACTTTTAAAAGAATCTATTGGAAGAGTCTTAGTCAATAAGGGATTATTTGAAATTGATAATGTGACAGTATATGAAACTATTTCATGACTTTATTTCAGTATTTCCTTCCTTTTATTGTTTGGTTAAGTTCACAGTATCAATAAGTAGGTTTGTGGTATGATGCGGAGAGAATGTCTGAGACATGCACACGACTTAGAAGTGATCCTTGCTTAATTGCTTCTGTCATGGCCAGAGGCAGGCGTATCTCAGAGATAGCTCCACACTGGAGGATTGAGACTGCATGACCTAACTGGTAATGCCATGGTGGACGCCACTGATCACTGTCTGTCATGCCGCCATGCTTAAGTCGGTCTATCTCAGGGTTTTATGTGTCGAAAGATGATCAGCATGGCTGTCATAATTGGCACATTAATCTAATATTTGTGCAGATGTTGTTCTCCTCTGTGTATTGTCTTTCCACTTGTCATGCAAATCTTTACCCCAGTCGCTGTGCTACATTTTTAATTGGAGTTGTGTATTTCCTAACAGGCTACTTGCTTACATCTTTAATTTCCTTTCACCAAAACTACATTTGCGCTTAAGTCATTTAATCACACGTTTCCTACGGCTTAAAAAGTGATATTGAAAAACAAGAAGTGAGCTACTGTTTAGGCATACAGCGCATTTGCGAACTTTAATTGCAATACTATGTTAGTTACCCAGGCTCTTTGGAGCTGTTAGCAACAAATGGCAGTGAGAATTTACACTAATTGGACAATGGGCTAATTGTAATGCGGGACAAATCAGCTTACAACAGACAAATTAGCGTTACAAGTCTTCCCCAGACTTACCCAGAATTCCAACATCCACTGTTAAATCAGACTTCAACCAGCTTTGCCAGCCTGGAATGCTGAATGATTTTTCTCAGGAGAAATTAACACTTGTCTCAATGAGGATATCCTTTTAGTTAAATGAAAGATTCTCTGACTTACATGAAAGTGCATGCAGTGTTATAAAATCCATTAGTCTGTATCAATTACATATTTCGTGATTATATTTACATGATGTTGCAGATAATAACATATTAAGCTTTATATATCCATAATAAACAGCAAGGTACGGATTATAGTTTCGGGAATATTTTCTATTTAAATAGGGTAGATAACCTTCACACTACAGTAATTCATTTAATGAAAGCATTGCTAAAAATGATTTTAATTTAGACAGCACTGCATTCATGGTAGCTGATCCTATCTCTGTCACAATCACTTCAAACACCACATCACTCTATAGTCATTAACATTATTTGCTAAATTTGCAGACTCTGTGATCATGTCATAAGTTATAGTCAATCCTGATCACAAACTAAGGCAATGAAGGCTGCCTCTGGAAGCAAGAAGTATGAGGCATTGAAAACTTTGAAGGACATATGTATATAAAAATAACTGCAAAGCTGGGAAGATGCCTATATGTCACACATTTGAAGAATGAACAACATAGCTGGATGGTGTATTATTTATATTTGTCACAAGAATATGGGTACATCTATAACATGATAAATTGTGACTGATGAGAAAATGTTTAATAATTTACAGATTTTTTTTTGTTCTGGAGATGTTTTCATTCTTATAGCACACTCACATGGGCTGATAAGTGTGCTGTCAGTTTTTCATAAAGTTGAGACCAACTGACATCTTATGTTTACAATAATTTGTTTTCCCAATATATTGAAGGATATAATATGATCAAAATATTGATGCCATTGATGTTTGCCTTAAAAGCATAAATACTTGAAAAGTAAATTTAATAATTGCTTCACTTCCATATCATGTATGAGTTTATTTGATGGGTAGCAGGGTCAATTATTTATTGGATAATTCATGACTGGAGTTATTTGAAATGATCATGTGAAACAGAAATATTTGAGCAGCATACAATGATCTTCATCTACAACAGACTGCCACTTACGTGAATCAAGTTGAGCTTGATTAGAATTCAAGATAGACTTGTTGGGCTGATGATATTTACTTGAGATTTTAATGTGTACCTTTTGAACACTTAATTACTTGATGGTAAATGTTTTAAGAACACTAGTGTCAAAGGAGACAATATCTCTGATGTTATTCATACAGTTTCAGGTTAATCTTAGAATCCTAAATGGCATGTCTGTAGATTTGCAGAGGAAAAAACGTTATTCATTATTATACACCTCATACATTAAGGAATAGCTTTTAACTCTGTCTGACACCTGTTTATAATATCATGGCAGTAATATTTGAAAAAAATAGCACTTAGCACTTAGTTAGGACCTGTTTGCGACATAGCCAGTTCTTGCCCATGGCATTAAGTTGTAATCAATGAGGGTTTCATCAGGTATGAGAGCTTGATTGAGCTGCTTGGCTTGATGGATGGGCTGGGCCTAGTTCCACATTCACTTCACACCCCATCGTCCGCGCTGACACGACTTTGCAATAGTCACCACCACCGTTTTTTGGGTTGTTCACACTTAAATAATGAGAATGTTGCAATCTGAGATGGGCGACCTGTCAAAGAATCGTGGATAAAATGGACGCTCTGGTTCCGTGTTTTAGTGTCATGTCTTTGTCGAGAATAAATCCCGGCAGCGGGAGTGTTTTAATGAATGCTCTTGAGAGCTGGTATTCACACCTTTCAATTCACTCTTCATTTACTATCAATCTTCTATGCATTTTCTGTGATCAAACCTCTCAGACACAGTAATTTTAATCTGATTTAGTTTTGCCTATTTTTATGTCTTGACCATATTTCAGACAAGCTCAAGCATGACAAATCCATGTCAAAGTTGTCTCATTATAATATTAGGGATTACTTTAGGTGTAGGTTTCATCCGATATTTCTCTGCCTCCATACATCTTATATACATGACAAGCAAAATGGTTACTCAGCAGATGTCTGAAATATATTACTGTGTCATAAGTTATAGTCAATCCTGATCACAAACTAAGGCAATGAAGGCTGCCTCTGGAAGCAAGAAGTATGAGGCATTGAAAACTTTGAAGGACATATGTATATAAAAATAACTGCAAAGCTGGGAAGATGCCTATATGTCACACATTTGAAGAATGAACAACATAGCTGGATGGTGTATTATTTATATTTGTCACAAGAATATGGGTACATCTATAACATGATAAATTGTGACTGATGAGAAAATGTTTAATAATTTACAGATTTTTTTTTGTTCTGGAGATGTTTTCATTCTTATAGCACACTCACATGGGCTGATAAGTGTGCTGTCAGTTTTTCATAAAGTTGAGACCAACTGACATCTTATGTTTACAATAATTTGTTTTCCCAATATATTGAAGGGTATAATATGATCAAAATATTGATGCCATTGATGTTTGCCTTAAAAGCATAAATAGTTGAAAAGTAAATTTAATAATTGCTTCACTTCCATATCATGTATGAGTTTATTTGATGGGTAGCAGGGTCAATTATTTATTGGATAATTCATGACTGGAGTTATTTGAAATGATCATGTGAAACAGAAATATTTCAGCAGCATACAATGATCTTCATCAACAACAGACTGCCACTTACGTGAATCAAGCTGAGCTTGATTAGAATTCAAGATAGACTTGTTAGGCTGATGATATTTACTTGAGATTTTAATGTGTACCTTTTGAACACTTAATTACTTGATGGTAAATGTTTTAAGAACACTAGTGTCAAAGGAGACAATATCTCTGATGTTATTCATACAGTTTCAGGTTAACCTTAGAATCCTAAATGGCATGTCTGTAGATTTGCAGAGGAAAAAACGTTATTCATTATTATACACCTCATACATTAAGGAATAGTTTTTAACTCTGTCTGACACCTGTTTAGAATATCATGGCAGTAATATTTGAAAAAAATAGCACTTAGCACTTAGTTAGGACCTGTTTGCGACATAGCCAGTTCTTGCCCATGGCATTAAGTTGTAATCAATGAGGGTTTCATCAGGTATGAGAGCTTGATTGAGCTGCTTGGCTTGATGGATGGGCTGGGCCTAGTTCCACATTCACTTCACACCCCATCGTCCGCGCTGACACGACTTTGCAATAGTCACCACCACCGTTTTTTGGGTTGTTCACACTTAAATAATGAGAATGTTGCAATCTGAGATGGGCGACCTGTCAAAGAATCGTGGATAAAATGGACGCTCTGGTTCCGTGTTTTAGTGTCATGTCTTTGTCGAGAATAAATCCCGGCAGCGGGAGTGTTTTAATGAATGCTCTTGAGAGCTGGTATTCACACCTTTCAATTCACTCTTCATTTACTATCAGTCTTCTATGCATTTTCTGTGATCAAACCTCTCAGACACAGTAATTTTAATCTGATTTAGTTTTGCCTATTTTTATGTCTTGACCATATTTCAGACAAGCTCAAGCATGACAAATCCATGTCAAAGTTGTCTCATTATCATATTAGGGATTCCTTTAGGTGT
The DNA here is from genome assembly GCA_949316495.1 of Amphiduros pacificus. Classification (NCBI taxonomy): domain Eukaryota; kingdom Metazoa; phylum Annelida; class Polychaeta; order Phyllodocida; family Hesionidae; genus Amphiduros; species Amphiduros pacificus. The sequence goes on along the minus strand of OX439002.1, from coordinate 17,066,810 downwards.
AGGTTTCATCCGATATTTCTCTGCCTCCATACATCTTATATACATGGCAAGCAAAATGGTTACTCAGCAGATGTCTGAAATATATTACTGTGACATTAGTGTGATTATGTACTGGATATTTTTTCTGATATTCCTTGTGCATTCCACATATGTGAGAGATATGAACAAATAAGGGTTTTTGTTTGCAATATAGTCATACTGCTTTTCTCTTAGATTTAAGATGAGATTCCTAGAACAACTACACCATACTGTTAAATATCAAATTTCGTTTTGCTTTTGTGATAAAACATTCTATGCTCGTATCTGTCTTGTGTTACCTGAAGCAGATTACTAATGAAAAGTCAAAAAAGAAACTTCATTTAATTTCAAATTTTGGAGAGTATAGTTTTAGTCCTTTAAGTACAAGTGTATTTTGACCTTTAAAATGAATAATTTCTTAATCTATAAAACAGCAAAGCCAACATTACATACTTGGGTCCAGGCTGGTATAGGCTGTCACTTCAGGCTGATTTGTTTGTTTGGGGTTTTACATCACTTTCAACATTATCTCAGTCATTTCATGATGAGACCTACTTGTAATAGATACAGTGCTGCCTCACTGAATTGTCATGCCACAGGCCCTTGATATGTCAATCCACCCAGTCACAGATTTACAAGTTCAATCATGAGTTCCATCTTGGCACGGATGGGGATCAAACTTATGACCTTTGGATCACCACAGAGGAACTGGTGCTAATAAACTGGCACTCAAACAAATTGCACCACAGTCTGTGGCCCACTTGAGGCTGATATAGGTTGACACTTGAGGCTGATATAGGCTGTCACTTGAGGCTGATATAGGCTGTCACTTGAGGCTGATATAGGCTGTCACTTGAGGATGATATAGGCTGTCACCTGAGGCTGATATAGGCTGTCACTTGAGGCTGATATAGGCTGTCATCTGAGGCTGATATAGGCTGACACTTGAGGCTGATATAGGCTGTCATCTGAGGCTGATATAGGCTGACACTTGAGGCTGATATAGGCTGTCACTTGAGGATGCTATAGGCTGACACTTGAGGCTGATATAGGCTGTCACTTGAGGATGCTATAGGCTGACACTTGAGGCTGATATAGGCTGTCACCTGAGGCTGATATAGGCTGACACTTGAGGCTGATATAGGCTGACACTTGAGGATGATATAGGCTGTCACTTGAGGATGCTATAGGCTGACACTTGAGGCTGATATAGGCGGACACTTGAGGCTGATATATGCTGTAACTTGTGGCTGTTATAGGCTGTCACCTCAGGTTGATGAAGGTTGTCACTTATGGCACTTTAACCCTACCAGCACCTTTACATATTCTTATCTGCCTTTTTGTGTGGTATTAAGTTTGCCCTTACTGCATGATGTGCATCATTCATTATAGGAGTATCTCACAACTACACACACCATTCAATTTGCCAAAACATCAAATACAATTCATTTTATTTCTATTCTGTAATAATGTTTGGGTTCACTAAATTTCCATTCTCTCTCTGTTTCATATTTTAATTTTAATTTTGATCTTATCTTGAATTTCAGCATAAACATTGATTATGATAAATTGATATAGAGAGACCACATTCAGTTTAGTTCAAACCCAACTGAGACAAATATCAAATTATTATTTTTTTAATACCCTTTAAAGTCAGTGAGTGAGCAAACAGGTTAGCATTACCTATTACATGATATTTAAGCTCTTTGTCTATATTCCAATGTTCATATTTCCAAGGGAACATAACACAAGAAAGATGGAATTGCTCAACCAGGCAAAATAATATATACTTAAAACAAAGAAACTCGGTGTTTAACCAATTAACTTATTGAACAAAACACATTCAGCAAGATAGTATTAATTAATATGAAAGGCAACATTAATTAATATTTAAAGGTCACAGTTTCCTTATATGTCCTAAGATGCAGTGGGTTTAAAAGTTTGTGATTAAAGTGGCATGCCATTAAAGTGTCATTCTTGAAAACTTGAACCACCAGAGACTGTCATAGAATGATGTCACAATAATCTTGTATGGCCTGAACAATAGGGACTTTTATGTTCTTCCCGTCTGGTACCGGTTGTGGACGTTGAAGTCCCTCCCATCTTTTGAGGTTAATCAAGTACACATTCATTCCAAATGGTATTAACAGCATGAACATTGACTTTTATTCTTGACAATGCACAATAAAAGGAGGTAAGTGGGCAATAAACTTGAATAAAAGTGGCATTTAGATAGGATGAACCCCTATCATGTCACAGTCAGTTAGAGTGCTGGAGAATATGGACATATCCTGGTTGATTGTCATGACAACCATTCAACAACTCACAATGAAAGTGACAAGCAAGATGTCTTATATGGAACCATGGCATGTTTATCAATAAGAGAATATATTTGACTTTTAAAGTGGAACACTGGAGTAAGAACCAGTCTTGGGTGATTAGAAAGTTAAGTAAGCATAGCAGCGAATGCATTCACGCATATTGTGTTAGTGTCCAAATCATTGCATCCAAATCTCTTAAGAGCCTAACACATAATGTGTTATGTCAACTTCCAAATCAAAATTAACATATGTGTGAATTACATTTAATTTTTGGACCATGAAAAATAGGTCAAGGTCATGTTTCAGAATATAAAAATTCAGGTTGAAGAAACTGAAAATGTATGAAAAATATATTTTGGCCTGGTAAACCTGATAGTTTACCTGGTCATATCCTGATTCACATTCTATGTGACATTATATTCATATAATATGATACATTATTAAATTTACAAATAATTGCAATGAATATCCTGTTCTCAAAATAATTAGGCTTATTGTGATATGATATTGTCTTCATGACTATGGAATAATGACTCTCTTGAAACATGATCAAGAGTGTATTTAAGGAAATGCATATATTGAGGACTTAACTTTAGGAAAACAGGATATACAATGACATATAAATAATTATATATTTTCTTATTTGCCATCAATTGTTATATGGTGACAAAACAACTACACAACTGGAAATATATGTGTTATATATATATATTTCTTGTTGTGTTATCTGTGTTAATGTTTCACAGTTCCTGGCACACCCATACCTGTTGGTTATTGACGGGTTTCTTTACACCTGGCCTAAGTGTTATATGACATGTTGGAACTGTTTTATCACTCAAATAGTTTGCCTTTGATGTGTCACTAAGACGTGATGCTCTGATGCTGGAGATATACGTTGGAACTCAGATAATATAAAAGAACTGTATTTCTTGCAGTAACAATATTCTTACCCTGAGCTGCCTGCAAAGTAAATGATAAGAATAGGTTTGATTTCAGCTATATGTTTATTGTATATGACAGAAGGGAGAATTGACATTGCATTGATCACACAATTTCAACACTATCTTAGCTTTTCAGATTCTTTGTGATTCTTACAATGTTCTTACAGTGTTCATAGCAATATTTTTTATATCTAACATTAAAAAGAAATAAGAAAAATAGTCTGAATTTAACTATATCAAATTAGAATATAGTCTTCAAGCCAAAAGGTTTCAGGAAAATATAGTCTTTAAGCTAAAAAGTTTCAGGAAAAGTTTATATAACTTTACCCAACTAAGATAAAAATAAACGAGAAAGAAAATCAGTAAGATACTCAAAGTTTCTAAAATGGATACAGTTGTTACTCTTATCATTTCGGTAAACTGGGAAGAGTTTTTTTTTCTGAATTGTCTAACTGCTTTGTGCATGCAAGGCCATCATTGGTGACTGAGATGACATACCTGTCTGGCTGTAGTCTGATGCTTCAAAAGAAAAAAAGATTTTATGGCATGTAATGAATATATTCAGGTGTGCATATGCTGCATACTTCTGCCGTATCACTTCCCCTGTCTGATTGATATATATATATATATATATATATTAGACCAATGAACTTATTGCCTATTAATTTGAACATTTTTCCCCATTTGTTAATGATTAGTCTCTATTATTTATTCAGAGAAAGCCATTTATGCAATGTTGAAATGTAGACACAAGGTGATTGCCACCTCCTGCCATTGTTACTATGGACACTTCTTGTAATCGTCTCTGAGTCACTTATTGTGACTCTGATTGGTCACAATAAGTGCCATTTTCCAGACTTTTATCTCGACTGCCATAATTGGTCAGCGAATATGTAGGTAGATAAAGGTATATGTACAGTAGATGTATATTCCTGATCTGTGATACACAAGCTACATAGGGTTGTCAAATTTGATAATTACACAAATTCTCAGCCTTTATCTCTATCTATTGTACATTTTTTGGTCTATCTGGTTTTTCATCAGTTTTTCATTAAAATGTTGTAGATCATAAGCATTAGTGTCATGATAATCATGACTGCTTTAAATTTATGGTATTGATGTCCTGCAAAGCAATAACAAATAAGGTAAAGGGTAAATGCAGACTGGATTAATGGCCACATATATACACATATAAGGCAGTGACATATTGTTTCCTCCAGGCTGGTGAGTCATGGCTGTTCACATCCCTGCCCATCTCATTTAATAGATATATGTTTTACACATTGTCCTTTAATAAAAGGAAACTGGCACCGCGGTCTAGGCTGGTATTATGAGTGACTTGGTTGTTTTATATTGGGATGATAGACCCATGAAAGATAAAAGTGTATTACCTTACAGGTACAATATCAGAGGTTTCTCTGTTGATGTAAATCAAGAAAAATAGGTGTCATCAAGGCATTTTTTCAGGATGCATCAGGTTCATATTGGGAAGTCATTATGACCTCTGCATAAATTCTGCCTCATAAAAACTCAGTCAGCCCAATTATCCTCGACTTGGAGCACGTATCTGCGATACCGAGCACACTGGCCCAGCAATTGTGTGAGGCTAAGCTGCGGGACCTCCCCGTAGACCTCCCTCAGCATGTCTGCTTCATTTTGCTTGCGTGACCACACTGCAGAGAGCATGCCATAACAAGGAAAGGGCTTTGTGTTTTGTGTGAGGAGAAACGAGAGTTTCTGCAGCGAGACGGCTCATTAGGCCACACATACGTGTTTGCTTCAAATGCAATCTGTGGTCAGGATTCAGACACCTAGGATAAATTCATTGCTGAGTCAGATTGTAGACACACCGGTACAGTGATGTTGAACACTGGGCTCTTACTCCAAAGCAGTAAAAAATTGTTCAAGATATTCAATGAAATATTTGGTAATATAAATTCTGCTTTCTCTATCCTGTGGTTTCTTTTTGATGTGGATAAAAAATATGCATCAACATCACTCCAGAGCCTCTGGTCAGCCACACAAAGGCTTACCGCTATTTGTGTTAGTTTTCTCAAGGTTCTTGTCACCTCATGTGGAGCTGGTGGGTTTTAGTTACTGAGAGAATTAGCCCTGACAACTGCAACGACTAATCTTGGACCTCAAAGCTAGATTGAAATATTAGACATGAAAACTGTGCCAGTCTGGTCTAAATGTGGAGCTAATCAAATAACAGGGGAGCAGAACAGATCATGAGAGGTAAAGTAAGGGAGGTAAAGGGGGGCTTCCTGCTAGAGCCACCAATCAGAGGGCTTCCTGCTAGAGCCACCAATCAGAGGGCTTCCTGCTAGAGCCACCAATCAGAGGGCTTTCTGCCAGAGCCACCAATCAGAGGGCTTTCTGCCAGAGCCACCAATCAGAGGGCTTTCTGCCAGAGCCACCAATCAGAGGGCTTCCTGCTAGAGCCACCAATCAGAGGGCTTCCTGCCAGAGCCACCAATCAGAAGGCTTCCTGCTAGAGCCACCAATCAGAGGGCTTCCTACCAGAGCCACCAATCAGAAGGCTTCCTACCAGAGCCACCAATCAGAGACCTTGAGCAGAGTGTGCCACATGGGAAAGGGAGAGATAGGGGCGGGCACAAATTAAAAATAGATATGAGAAATATGACAATAATGTGGTACTGATCAAGATAGAAATGAATTGTGGTACTGATCAAGATAGAAATGAATTGTAGAGATAAAACGAATTGTATTTTGATTGGAAAAGATAGAAAAAATTTGTGAAAGTATTCTTTGAATTATCTGCATGAACTTTCCCCTCTTTGTGACAGAGATTACAAATGAATTAAAATGAATGCATTTTGGGAATTAAATGAGAAGCATAAACTTAAAGCTTTCATGAAATCATGACAGTCACAGGAAAGTTTACACAGTTTCTGTTCTGTGTGTTGATAGTTGTGAAATCACAAAGCATTGAAAATAAAAATGCTCACCTCTACATTTTCAATTTTTTGAAACTAAGGCCATAAAAACTGTCATTCATCTAGAATCATGTAACATATTGTGATTATTCCAGGGAGGAAGGGCAAACCTGTGTTTATGTAAATGTAATAACATTGAATATGATATAGATATAATATGGATAATACTCATGTATGTGTTCTTCTCTTTCCAGGTAAGCCTTTAATCATAAAAGAAAATCTGGTTTCCTGTTTCCTGTCTTGATTCATAAGGTAAGAGACATCATTTATGATCTCACAAAGTGTGGTACATACTGCTTAACTGTGACAATTTTCTTCTTGAACTATATTTACGATGTGTCGGTAGTCCTTTTTATCTCAGTGAGAGTTTATTGTGACTCAACATTTAATATAATATGTTTTTATATTACATGCAAGGTCTGTGTACTTAGATTTAAATGCAAGACACCTTTTATCAGTGAATAAATTATTAATATTTCAGATGAAAAAAAAATTCCATTCCTTAGAACCTTTATTGCCCAGGAATATTTCACTAATGTTGGAAATGTGTCCCAAATTTGAGTGCATCGCCATTAAATCCTTTTCTAGCGATTCATAATATAATTTTTTTTTAAGAAATCCACTTCCAGAAAAGATTGAAGAATTTACCAAGCAAATATCAGATTAACTTCTCCTTAATCAAACAAATTATTTGTTCATAATCTGATGATTTATCATTTGGTGAAAAATATACACTCATAACTTAAACAAGAACCTGTTTAACTGCAAGCCATGACAGAATAAATAAATATATTTTGCCTGATAGAATTGACTGTATGTTATTACTCATCATTTCCCACCTTCCTTACATGTATAGTGAAAAGAAGATTGGCATGCCATGTAATAATAAGAAATCATTTCTGTGACACTCTAGCATAACAAGAAGGACAAATATATCATGATCCAATAAGAAATTCTCAAAAAAAAGGATTTTATTTTTAGAAATATTAACATGACATGTCACAATGGAATTTGCATTGTATTCAGGTTGTATTCATGCACAAGTAAACAAGATATTATAAGTGAAAAGTCTCATTCCAAGCTAAAGCCACAGATGATGAAGTTCCAACCAAGATTGAATCTCTTGCCATGCTGACAGCAGGCCAATTAAGTGCGTAGCTAGGGGGAGCCACTGGCCCTATGCCCTCGGGTCATATCCGATAACACTTGCAGTACAACATAGTGTGACCAGTCAAACCTTTGTGGAGAAAAAAAACTGCCATCACACGCTCTGTAAGTGTTGATTTAATTAAAACAAATTGGTTTGAACTCAGAGTCCAAGTTGTAATATAAGATTGATCATGGGGATGGTCAATAAGTAACAATGGTTAAAATGTCCATCTAAAATGCAACGGTCAGACACTCTTCAATCTATCATTTAGAATTTGTGTAAATCAGATAGATTTAGAAATGTTTGCATGTCTGTGAATGACCTTGGCACTTCTAGAATGTCATGAGTAAGTAATGCAGATAATTTAACCTCTACTATTTATTTGCACTAATTTAGCAATTATATCATACTTAGGTTCATTATTTAATGAAATCTTGAAAGGTATAATGAGAGATGTATTTGCTTAAGTTCGGGTTCCTTTATATGTGATCCACATACTTAATCATTATGCGTTTGGTCCTGAAGAGATTTAATGCAATATTCAACAAACTTAGAGCCACCATATTTGTAGTGCTTTGGCAGTTTGTCTACAACTATCCAGGTAGCACAATCCCCTATTCAACCTTTTAGTCCTCCATGACTCCTCCAGTGATTCACCTCAGGTATATTAAAGTCAGATATATTCGCTTATAAAAAACACACATCATGATACTGGTATGTGCATGTTCAGCACCAAACTATTATATTGAGATTTTCTTTGAAATGAATTATATTCAGATATATCTTGTATGTATAAAGTTTTCATATAAGGAGTCTTTGATATTAAAAACACATTTTGCCAATGCTTCAAACCACATCTTTACCATCATCAGATGTTTATGAAACATTTCCCATTCCTGGCTGAATTGCCATTAATACAAAGCACCTGCATGCAACAAGGCCATTTTGTTTATTTTGATGTCAATTATGTGCGAAGAAGTATGTGAATATTCCATGTTAATCCTGAGGGCTGTATTTTGTGGCACATCCTGGCTATGTGTGATAATTCGTATCTATTCATTTCCCAAATTAAAACTGCTGTCAAATGCCTGGCCAGTTTGACAAGCATTTGGGTGATTTTGGAACACATTTATTTTTGGAGTTACATTTATCAGAGGTAGTTGGAATGAATGTCGAAGTCATCTTGATTGGTCCCTGACCATTTTGCTAAATGCACTCAGGAAATAAAGGGGTTTGACAAGGTCCTGGACCATCAGTCACATGAGGAAATGATTCTCACACTAAACTATGATTCATAAAGATAGGCCTCGGAGACGCAGGTAAACAACCACAGTCACTTGAATATTTTTTTCACAAATGTCATGGTCACAAAACGGTATGAGAGTTCATTTTTCTACAAGATATTGGTCTTGCTTTAAGGAAAGCATTAATAGGTAAACTCAGTAGAGAAATATCTCTATGTATGATATTGGTGATAAGATTGAAGATTCACACAGGCTATATGACTAGGCCTCGTTCCCCGAGATCGGCGTCTGCAGGGGAGGCAGGATCAGCATGTGTGGTGAGAGGCATTGTTGCTGATGATGTGAGTGCACAGGGCAAGCATCACCTGTACATTGTGCCCACAAAGATTCTCCCACCAGTCCTGCAAACACATGATAATTTCCTTTCAGTCTATAGAATCTCGTCTCATTCATACAGAAGGATGCACATTCTGTATGTTTTTATCCTCAGTCCTGATTACCATCCGGCTGAGGATCTTGTAGTGTTGGTCATTCTATATGGATAGATGGATGGGTGGATGGATGTAAGGATGCCTGTGCCAAATTCTTATAACACTATATCTTGCCATTGCCATAAAATATCTCAGATACGTTTGCTTAAGAATGACCTTATCCTAATTTCGAGGTCATAGGTCATTGTTCTATATTGGCTCCTCTGTACATCTGCCATCTCTGATATTTATTTTTATTCCTAGGAATAGGCTCAATAAAATTGGAAAATCACCTTATTTTCCTTATTATTATTATTGTTGTAGTATTAAAAATATTATTAAATCATTTTATTTTATCATCATTTAATTATTTAAAACAGAAATTATTTGATTATTCATTATTTCACTCATCAATTCATTCTTTCACTCTGAGATCCAGTTTGATATGTATATTCAGAGCAGTTTGTGCAGTTAAGGAAGATATGTTAATGTTGATGTTTTTGACTATTTGAGAGTTTGGTGCTTGTGTGATTGTAATGCTGACCAGTTTCCGGTACTTCTCTGATTGGATGCCAGACCAATATTTACCAGAACACTTGAGCAATTGGACTGATTCTCTGTCAGTTTCCCAGAAGTCGTCATAAACTCAGCTTAGGTGCACACTGCAAACATAACTAGCCAAACAGGTCTGTGCTAAATTGGTGTCATGTTTGGCACTTTATCACGTGACCACATATTAACTGTCACAAGACTGAATATTAGACTTCCCCAAACCCGACTTGTTAATGTCCTGGAGCGATGCACCGAGGAGGAGCACTCGGGCTGGGCAGAGGTTGACTTTGGCACAAGACTCCCTCCCTCTCTCCCTTAGTGCAATCCATGACATAGCCATGGAATAGTCGGTAAGGCTAATGTGTCTCAGACAACCTTGGCCTCCAGCACATGGCAGCACACTATTTAACACGTTTAACTTGAGCTTCCACAAATAAATTTGAGTGTACATCAAGCTGCAATCTGGAAATAAATCCTCTCATTTCAAGCGTTTAAGTTCGGCAAATAAAATATATTCAAAGGATTTTAGGACAATGAAGCGGTTTATATTCTTCATCATTATTGTCATTATTTTAAAACTCAGTAGAGTATTTACACAATAATGATAAAATAAAACATTTTGATTTATTTTTGTCCTTTTGGATTAACATTATCTAAATTAGAAAGGATAAGAGTGACCTTGACTTGTAAGGTCAAAGTGGGATGAAATAAACTACTGACCCTGCACATATCGTACCATGCAACTGCAGCTTCTCATGCTTTGTATTTTGTTGCAGTGATGCAAATAAGGCTATTTAAATTTGGAGGTTCATTTACCCGGGGTCATTTATTGATCAAATCTTTATCCTTAGTATCAAGACATGCAGGTCATTACTACCTGAAGCAAGGTGCAGTTCAACAAACCATATTGATCTAAATGTGATCTGTTGGGGAGGTCTGCTAAGAAGCCATGGACTGCTGTGGCAGTATCACACAGTTGGCATGACTTGATGGCCCCCTACGACCTACCAAATTGACCTGATGGCCCCCCATACCATCCAAAAGGCTTCTGTGTTGATCGGTAGTGACTTTTATGGTCTTCCTGGCTGAGTGTCTCATAATGACAGTGATTTTAGTGCAAAAATTCTCCTCAGGCTGGCGTGCACTGTAATGATGGGGATTTGGTGTGGGGAGCACTGTCCTTGTCACTGAAAGCCTCAGACTTCTGGTGTACTTTGTGGGATTGCCGAGGACCTCGTACAGAACCTTTAAGACCAATGGATTTTGGGTTCATGATTTATTTTCAATTACCTGATTTGTTAAGAAATATTTTAATGTGCTATTGCTATATATTGTGACATTTGTAAAGCTTTGGTCCTATTTAACATTTGTGGTTGATTATGGCTTGCTCAGTTTATAATCATTGTAATGAGGGCCAAATATAAACATGTACACTTTCCACCTAAAAACTAGCATAGTCTTTAGAGAAATTGTCTTATCAAATGAATACTGCAGGTGATGAGTTCACAGAAAAAAACTAATTAGCAATTACATCAAATCATTCTGATCTAACTCAGAAACTGGTCATAGCTTCTCTTCACAAACAGTGTTATGTAGTATAGTGTAGGATTTAAACCTCTTTAACATTTATCATATGCAATTCTATGGTAATACTCTGTCATGGGAACATGATATTCTATAGAGAGTATCTTCTCCCCTATTATAATGCATAATACTCCGGATTTCCTTGCTTTAGACAATTTGTCTACAGAGTGCTGTGTGAGGCACATGAATATAGCCATTGTTGATATTAGAAAGGAAGGATCATTGTACAATGTTTGATGATGCCAAACAATGAGTGAGGTTGATAGCACCATTTACTCAAATCTTATTAGACAGCACAGTTCATAGATGCTGTGTTGTATTCACAAAGGGTGGCATGTAAAATATACCACCTCTGCTCCCAGTCTGGAAAGTGTCTGTAATTCTGATTAAATCTCAGTGACTGCATTGACTGTGTATGAGCAGAGGATGTCAATAGTAGCCTTAAAGTTTCTGTAAGTCAGGAATGAAAAATAAACTGGGCATTTTTTGCATGTTTTAATGGAAGGGATGGAGGTGCTGACCATCTTTGTACGCTTGAAGACCACAACAAAATTCTACATCATGGTGGTTGTTGCTATGAGGACTGAGGAGCACATATTTCATGTGATCTACCTCAGGCAGCGTGTCTAATCGCACCTTTTCTTTGTGAACTATTCATTTCAATCCCAGGACATGATAACATGCCATGATGAGGAGAAACATCAAAGAAATGCACTATCAATATACATTATGTCTTTTGGACCATCTTTTTTGTGGACCATTTTAGAGAGTTTCAATTATCAATCAATATACCATTGTATAAAGAGAGAGCATTGTCTGATAAGGCATTCTGCTATGTTTTATAGAAAGTCCTTTCTGGAATATGAAATACCTTTTTAAATGCCTTCTTAAAAGTAGACAAAAATTTGCTACAATGCACACATCTAGTATATTATGAAATATATTGCTACTCTTGGCTCATCTTTGAAGTTACTTATGATTAATCTATACATAGATATGTAGTGAATTAGTGGTTTCGCTTAAGCTTTAATGCAAATTATCCATTGAACAATGCTTGTAATCATTCTTTGTTATTGCTCATATGTTATGTATATGCCACATATATATGTTGCTTAACCAGATGGGAAATTTCTTAAAGGGAGGTCACTTTTATAGAAAAGGTCATTTAAAAAAAAATGTTTTTAACATGAAAAAATGAAGTAATTAAAACAATGCATGATTCCTTCCATGCAAAGTGTGAATCTATGGTGCATATCAATTGTCAAACATTGTTTATTTCATCGATAACGACTTCATAGATCATTCCAATGATAGTTGTCTGCGTCCATATGAGTCAAGTTGGGTGTATGATATTTGGGCCTTTAAGAGGTGATGCTGCGTGAGGTGTGATCTCCGCACATCAGTGTCGGCTTTGTGTACGACCACATGGGGTGAGACAGAAGCCCATTCAGATCATGGTCGGCTCTCTGTTCACAGTGCAAGGGCGGTGAAACGGGGCAGATACCACACAGAGCGGCGGTCGTGTCGACGTGCTGATACCACTCCCAGTTGCTCCAGATAATCAGGGATTGTGAGGCCAAGCAACGAGAACACATCACATCAAACGATGGGTCAAGTCTCGGGCTAAATCAAGTGGAGGATGCTCACTTGAGGCCAAGAAGCCCGCTCAGTTTTGCCTCTGTGAACCAACTAACAAGTAGACAGTGTTTTTTTATCATCCTCAATAGTGACTCTTTGCCATTGAAGATATCCTGCTAATTTCAGAACCAAGCCCTGGTTAGAATTAGCTCTATACTCCTAGGCGCTATTAGAGCGGTATTAGACTTATAAAGAAGTGAACAATCTTGATTAGTTTATCTTATTACTTCCTTGCCGGAAATCTAGACTGACTTTCATTAATATTTATGTTCAGTTTTTTGTTTTTTAGTGGTTTATTTTCTTCTTTTCTACCATATTTTAATCTAATAAACTTGCCAATTTTGCTACATTTCATCACAAAATTTTCAAACTCAATAAGAACAGAAGAAACTGAAGCCAATATCTTGACTCAGAGCCTTCTTCACTGTTCCCTTCATAATCATCCCTAATATTTTGCCATCTACATTAAGACTATATGGCGCTTAGAAGCAGCAAGACAAGAGCAGTCAACAATGGGAAAATGGGGGATAGGCCAATAGGTTAATTGGTATGAAAAAAGACGTTATGAAGCATCATATTCAATATGTGTCATGTCTGTTGTGGAGATAGACATGGATATAGATTGGCTGTAATAGCCAGCCTTCTATATCAGTCTGGTCATGCCATCAGTTAGACTCATAATACAGAAATAGAAGTAATATCAAGTTAATACCGTCTGCAAGGCGGTTATTAGAGCATCTAGCTCCTGGGCCAGTGTGGGTTGCCAAAGGTTAATGGAAAGATATTGCCGTATTTGTGTATGACCCCGACAAGTAATGGAAGTTAGATTGGACCATCTTGGACTGCTGTGAGCTGACTATACCTTTAATTTGAAATTATGAATGCACTGATATATTTCTAGAGTCAGAGTTATATATCAATATTACCACTTTATATTTTAAGAATGGGGCTCAAAACCTTTTAATGGCTCTCTCTCTCAGAGACCCAAGCTTCTTATTTATTGAAACCATGCCACATTTCAATATAATTTTGATGAAAATGACAGAAGGATAGCACTGTGTGGCACTGTGAGAGTTAACAAAGATGTGATTATGAGAATTAATGAAAGCTTGGTGATGTTGACGGGTAATTACTGTGAAGAGTGTCCGCACTTGTTTATTTCTACATCCTTAGAATTAGAAGGAGGCATGACTTCCAATAAGCAAAAAATAAAGCACAAATCAAAATTTGTGCTTTTTTATTTTTTCAGCAAAATGAGATGGATTTGGGACAGGAAGATAAAAGAGCATTGTTTTGTAGTTAATCTGTTTTTTATCTTGTCACAGAGAACAATACTTCTGGCAGTGTCTTATGGTCATTCTATAAATTTTGGGTTTCATTTTCCAGGTATATTTTGTTAAAGGAAATAGTTTGTGGTTGTTCTAGAAATTGTTTTATTACATGTTTGTTTGAAACAATAAAAGCACCAATAATAAAATGTTGTGCTCTGTTTTGCTCTTCAAAGCTTATGGTCATGATATATATCATAGTAAAAGGCATAGAAAGCTAATGGGCAGAGAAAGAATACAAATCTATTTACTCAAAATATGAGCTGAGGGCATTGTGAGTTATTTCTATGTGTTCCAAGCCTCAGGAGGTCACTTTGAGGTAGTTTTCTGTCTCTGTATTGTCAGGGAAAGTAGCCAAGACAGTGGCAACTGGAGAGTGATGGTTTAGTCAACATGGCAGTTTTAATATACCATTAATGAAGGCTTGGAGGCTTAGGTACACGGATAATGGGAGTTGGGAAATTAATTATGGACCAGGGTAGGTCAAAGACATATAAATTATGTGGGTAAATGGTAAAAGGGCCTCCTGCACTCAGTAATTATTGTATATCACCTGACGGCAGCCTGCAGCGTATGCTTCATGCTGTAATGAAGCAAATTTCAACCAAGACAAATACATAGAGCCCTCTTCTATTGAGAGGTTTTCACATTGGCGACAGCTAGGGCACCCAGTCCCATTAAAGCCTGGTCTCTGGGGAATTGCCAAGAGAGGAGCCCCGTCGAATGGCAGTCACTAACAATTGGTGGGATGGACACCAAGGAGAGGGCAACAGACTAGTGGCCTGTTTGCCACGCAAATCTTGAGTAGATATCAATCACTAGGACACAGTAGATCACTGAAATGGCTGCTGAATGTGACATATACTTCCCTCTGTACTCCACATCACGGAAACATGCGTAATTTAATAGCAGCTTTCATCACCGCCCAGAGAAGTGTTTATTACTATGACACATGAGAGACCCCTCTTAATGAACTCTCATACTGAGCGCTCACAAACTTTATTGCAAAATTACTGGAGCTCCTGTTTTTAAATGGAGCATGCTCCTTTGGGAACTGTTAAAACTAACATACTTAATGGAAAGTGAGTAGTTGAAATGATATTCCAGTCAGCTACAAATTGTGTATTCTGAACTAATTTCACTTTATATAGAAAATTATATTTTTCTCTTATGTTGAAAAAGGTTATTTAATTAATCATTGTTATATTAAATTCAGGACCACGGAACATCACAAAAGCATTTACTCCTATTGCTATTTAGATTTGAATATCTCTCTATGTATTTTTATCATGCAATATTTGCTTCAGCATTATTACCCAATGGATATGTTTAGAATGCCCAATTCTCTCACACAAACCAAGCCGACCTATCACTTAATGTTATATCAAATGGAAAAATCCCCTTTTGAATACCAAAATGACATTATGAATTTCATATTGATGCAATTATCATTAGGAAAATATTTGCCAATTTGTGTCAATCACAAATTTTAAAAAATCACTTATTATTTGGAATGCTCAGATGTGAAGGAGAATGTTATCATAAGTCTCACCTTTAATTCCTGCATAAAGTATGATTATTTCTTAGCAGACATGTTAATTATCTAGTGGAGCTGATGATGCGTATTTACCCTAATAGAAACCTCCAGACATAGGAAAGGCCTCGCCATCCAGTTTGGGGGACTATAAAGTTGAATAGCGATGTTTTGTTTAGAGGCAAAATCAGTTCTAAGCTGTGAAACCTGTGAAATCAAGTTGGCTGAAAATATGTTAAAATATTCCTGAAAATTCCTCAAAGGCCTACCCAAAAATTGAGATATTTGCCATTTGCAAGAATTTTGGGCAAGATGTTAAGCCATGATATTATATGATCAAGCTTTACCAGTTTGCTGTAGTGTAGCATATTGTATCTTACCCTGCCCATCTCCAGGCCAAATGACTGAACAAGACCAGACATTGATTTTGTTGCCGGAGATACATTGTCTTTATATCAGTCCTCAGCGTTTATCCCTCACAGCTATGCAACCATATGCTTGATACAATGAAAGCAGCACTTTGGAGGTCTTTCTTGTTTTTTTTTATATGTGATCCCTGTCTATATTTAATACATAGAAAGAGATTTTGTTTATGGTATTGTACAGTGTCCTTTAAGACATTTCCATTCAGGTTTTTTTACATTATATTTTCAACTTTCAATTTCAGTTTATTAACAGTTATTCGTGACGAAAGTTTCTACTCATTTTCATGTTAAACATTAAAATGTACATCCCTTATTTTATTATTGATTATTCTATTATTCATTTTTAAAAAAGCAGTGGATTTTGATTATTCATTAAAAAGGCAGTGGTGTTGATGTTACAAAAGTGGGTAAATGGGTATACTGCCCAACATTTAGAATCTCTTTGAAATCTAACATTTTGTAAAATATGTGTTATAATTACAAACAAGATAATAATGTTGCTAAATAGCCCTGACATAGAATATCTTAAATTACCGGTATGTTGGGATGATCTCTCATTGTGCAAGTTTGTACACAGTTTGCTTTATCAGCAGCTGAGGATTTTTTCTGTCTAAGCCAGATCGGTGATCTGTCCACTTGAGCTGATCGGCAGGGTTTCTTATCCACAAGGATGTGCCTATTCCATGTAAGATTGGCCCCGCATTGATACCTGTTCTTTCTATTATGCCTCACAGCCTCTATACATTTTATCAATCTGCTTTAGAGATAGAGAGAACATTGCCATGGGCTCTCCTTTTTGTCCCCAATTTCTCACAGATTATGGTCAATTTTCTCCCTCATTGTGCCATTATAGAACATATCGGTCTCCAACTTTGTGGTGACAATGGCTAACTCCTGGGATACGATTTTTCCATTTATTATCATAGTTTTGCCATTGACCTTATTCACATTATATTTGGTTCAAGGTCAACACAAAAAAATAAGTTCAACATCAATGGCCCATTTTGTTTGTGAGAAAATTGAGACAATTTCAAGACAATTTTGTTGAAGGAGGCAAAGCAGGAACTGAAAGAAGGATAAAATAGAAGGATATATGAGAGGCTAATATGTTTGCCCTTCTTTTATCTCTGTCTTTTTGTGGGTAATGCATTGCTTCTGGGGAATATATGAGTCTCCGTAGAGATATACAATAAAACATAAGCCTGGGAAATGGGAATAAATGTTTTAAAACACAAAGGCACTTAATTTTATCTCTTTAGGCTTTGAAATGTTTAAATTGTTTGCTAGACCATGATTAATGCCTGCAAATATGCACATATTCCAATAAATTAACTCACTTGACTTCATTGAACATTTGTTTGCATTAGATTTATTGATTGCTTAAACATACAAATCATGAAGCTTCCCTTTTTTGAATACAAGAACAATATTTTAATATATTCACCATATGAAACAATTTTATATTTGTGCATAGAAATCTTTGTTGGTGTATTGACTTGGGATTGGGACGAAACTTCACACATGCGTGTTACATGTCAACCTGTTGTTGTGCTAATTTTACCATGACCTTAATTTGATCTTACCATGACCTTTTTTCTTTAAATTAAGTCAAGATGAATAAAATATTTTGTGGATACTAGTCTCTAAAAGATTTATTTTACTTGATTATATCTATAAGACTTGCTCGATACTAGACCATCCCATGACCTTGCTGATTTTCCCAAATAGGTCAAGGTCACATTGTCTTGCTAGAGTTTACCTTGCTGAAAAAGAGCTTGATTGTTAACATACTTTGTTTTCCACTTGCCAGTTTAACTTTGCTGGCTTAAACTGTAATTTGCATAAGGCCCTTTGTTGATTTGGTTCAGTGGAGTATACGGGTCACTATTGTGATATTCAGACCTATTAGAGAATATTATACAGTTCTTGATCATGGTTTCTATGCATTACATGTGTTTTCAGTGAATCTTTTCTGTGTATTCTGATAACATTGACCTTTACATTGGTAGCTGATATTCATTTTCCTTTGAGACTTGACTGCAAGATTTAAATGGCTGTTCAAAAATAAATGAAAAGAATCACCGATGTTGCCCCACATAACACAGAGAGGTTGCAATATGAGGTGATATATGAGTGGATAGGGTCGGAACGAATCAACTTGTGGCCCCTCTGAGTGCCGTGCGCCATATAAAACATGTATTTGTAGGAGATTGTATGTGCCTTCCCATTGACATTGTTGTGTGTGTGGGGTGGTGTGGGATCGTCTTGATATCGGCGGTGTGTCAGGCTTGTAATAAACACAAGGACAGGGACTATGATTTAGACAAACATGGCAGATTGATCGACAACCTCTGGGTATGAATGAAGATTGCAGTGGAACATGGGCAGTGCTGAGGCTATCATAGAATAATTAGGACCTCACAACTAGTGGTAGGCTGAACATTTATAGGAAGTCAATAGATGGGGGGGAAGTAGGATGTCAGAATAAAATAGAAGCTCAGTTATCAAGGCTAAGTGGATTGTCAAAACAGAAGTGTGTCATGTCAAGTATCAGGGTATATTGACCTGTAAATATGAACAGAATAAGGTCTGTTTTTGTACTGAGAGGAAATGTATTATTTTGTATCAGAGCATTAGATTATGGAGGTAACAAGAACTGAGAATTACTCTCCTGGATTAATGGCACATAGTAGCTGATAAAAGGTATAATATATTGCATATAAAAGGCAGTTTATGTGTAACGCACAAAAAGAGCAAATTGAATATCATGGGAATAGAGGAAGCAGGAATATCACAAGATAGAGGAAGCTTTAATATCACAGCATAGAAACAACATAAATAGATTAATGTAGCTTACAATAAAGACATCAAGAGAAGCCAAACAATAAAGACAACATCCACTTTGCTAAATAGGAAAAAACACATGGTCTGTTATATTATTTTCCTGTGAACTCTTATGTCGTTTACCAAGATATAATCATTGAATATTCAGTCTGAATAACAGGTGATATATGTGTGTGTATGTATGTGTGTGTGTGTGTGTGTGTGTGACTCTTTTCCCAGAGTGCATTCATATGGATTTCAAAGAATCATTCTTGCCAATATTACAACAAAACAAGACTTTCAGTTTGTCAGAGCCCAAATGGCTTGATGATCTCTGACTGACTAGTGTTAATTTGGTACCCATGATGAGAGTGTGATGTCAAACTGGTCACACACCCACTTCTACACTAACTCTTTCACACTCTATCACCATATTCTTTCTAGCTTCAAATGTAACATGCCATTCTTGCATATTTCAAATATTAAGTGTTGCTTTAATTTATTGCCTCGCATTATTTGGTGCTTGCCAATTGTTGAAATTCTCAATCTGACAAGGTCTACAAGATTATGACAACAACAGACCTGCAGGGGGTACTGCTTCCTATCCTAATATTTATCCATGCTATTCTGAGAAAGTAACAAAGTCCTTCCTCAAATTCAAAGATTCATGCTGCCTGTCAAAAGGAAGAGAATTTAATTGTATATACTTGTGTTAGGGTAGGATTTCAGGACAAGCTTGTGGGTATAGTATCAAGTGAACATAATGTGGGTTTGACCACCAGGGCACAGGGTACAAGGGGAATACCTAAGTGTAATGGGAACTCTCCCAACTGTCAGTGTGCATCACAGATGTCTGATTGGCAAACAGGTTGGGGCTAAACCTACAGATGTACCTACATTAACCTGCATGGAACTCCGTCCTCCACGGGCATGTCCCATCTGAAGCCACACTGTACACGCAGGATGTACTTCCCGACTCCAACAATGAAATGTGTTATTCTATCATTCTCCTGTGCTTATAGAGATTGAGTTATATGCAAGATGCCAATTCATTTATATATCTCTCATAATTTGAGTATGTAATAAATTATATCAGTTTGTTTGTAAATATACTTTATGGATGTCCACACATTCTTTTCAATTTGTGGGATGGACTTGTGATCTTGTGCAGGGATCTACAGAATTTCAGTTTTTTTTAATAGCATATATTTATGTATGATTATCATGATTATGGAATTTTCTCTTCACCTGTGTCAACATTCTGTATATATATGTTTAAAAATGGGTCCCTGATTTATCATATGTGAAATGAGCGATGATGACAATGTCAATACTTCACATGAGACTGCAAAACCATAACTGGGTCAATTATAATATGTAATTCCTTGAATTTAAAAAAATTAAATTGTTTTTTTTTTCAGTTAGAGTCAATAGCTCAAATTCAAGTTAATTATAGATTAGCTTGCATA
Source organism: Amphiduros pacificus (assembly GCA_949316495.1). NCBI lineage: Eukaryota > Metazoa > Annelida > Polychaeta > Phyllodocida > Hesionidae > Amphiduros > Amphiduros pacificus. The sequence goes on along the minus strand of OX439002.1, from coordinate 17,046,353 downwards.
AAATGTCATGATGAAACTTGATTTCAACTCATTTTGTATCTATCTTCTACTCACAAGTCTAAAATATCAAAACAGTAACAGAAATCTTGCAGTAATGACATGTGACACCATTCAAATCAGTTTGGTACAGACAGTGACGTACATTATTAGTTCTTTTATTTTATCACTTACTATGGGAGACTAACAGAAGAAATATAAAGATTTTGAGCTCAACAGATCGGCCTCATTTTGTCCACAATATACTGAGCACATGCTGATTAGGACACACAACTCTACCACATGGTAATTAGCCTAAAACATATATAGAATCTGTGCACCCTACCAGACATCTAATAAGCAACCTTTGTCTGTGTCTTTCTAATTAGTGCAGGACCACCAGGGGATCGATTGTCACTGCCAGAGGGCCTAAGGTGGCAACTGTCTGATATTTCTTAGGCCATATACATCTCCACATTCTTTGTCTCTAAACTTAGAAGTTAGAAGGGATGATGTCTCAGAGGGTTGCCCCATATCATAGTCCCTGTCCTTGTGACCAGGCAAAACCGGATGCACATTTTTATCACATTATTGCCTGGCAGGTAACAGATGAAGGGCATTTGACAATGGAAGATGCAAGACTGGAATGCCTTAGCTCTACAACCATGAATAAATGACATCTCATATTTCACACAAATTATCGTAATTAGTTTTATGCAGGTCATTTTTTATTTCCATATGTATCAGGTATAATTCTATTTCTTTTTGCTTTGTGTTAGGCTCCCTGACATAGAATACTCCCAGTTAGAGACATCACAAATGAATAAAATATGTTTTAATATACAACTTCAAAAACTAATTGATATTTGTGAATGACATTCATTAACCTATTGTAAAGAAAGCTATGACATATTAGTTTCCAAATGTTTGCATGCTGAACAGGTTTAAGTCATTTACAATAAGAATGAGATCTAGATTTCAATTATAGGGGGCTTTTCTCTGGGAAGTAATATACATGTCGAAATAGATGTGAATTTACATTGATGCATTGCTACTAATGAAGGCTGACATTGACTGCCAATTAGTGAGATTTAACTGAAAATCAACTACATAATTCTCCAGATGAATACATGCCCTCCAGGTTTGTAAGTTTTCATATTTTATAAAAGATTTACATAGGTAGACTGCTTTTAATTAAAACATATTACAGAGGTAGTCATCATTAGATGCACATCTTAAAGCTCGAAGTGCTAAGCTGTCAAAGTGACAAAACAATGATAGTGAAGTGACATTTCCCCTGATTTATCGTATTGCCTGCAGATGGCCATAACCTTATATAGATGCTTACATTCCATGTGTGAATCACAGTGTGGGTCTTTGCACATCGTATCTGTCTGGGGGGATTAATCGTGACATTCTTTTTAATGAGGTAAGACATCACAGACATGCTGTAGACGTGAAAGGGTAATAAACATCTCTCCTGGGCAAGGAGATAGGAAATTGATGTATCTGTACTAAGTGTCCTACACAAGATACTTATGATGTTCATTTTCACACAGTCGGGGCCAAGTTCCAGCAAAATCTATACTAAAAAAACTAAAGCGCGGCCTGTGTCGGCAGATTGGGCTCCCAGTAGGAACCAGTTTTTACTCAATTTTGTGTTCCTGTTCATTAATATAGCTGCTCTATAAAAGTTTGACCATGCAAATGCCCCCAGATTAGCTTCAGTGCCCTCTGGTGTCAAATATTTCAATAAAACGGAGAAATTTGTCATCACAAATGCGGTGGTAACGACAAGGGCAAACAAAACGTGATTGATTCCTGATCTGAAGCTCTCGTCTCGGAGCAATCAGTTCCCTCTACGATGTAATTTACACAAGGGCTGAGTGCACATTTCAACGGCAATGCATCACCTTGCTATCAGTTGCAGTGCTGAACTGTGCAAGCCAATATTAGAATGATCCGATATTGAGCAATCTGTTTTATGGGCAAATCTGGTCAAGAAATAATCCATTCCATCACCATATCTGGTCAGCAATAATCTATTTTATGAGATGCTCTGCTACCCATGAGCAAAGTAGATCAGATTTTGGGGGAGATATATCAAGCGAGGGTGGCATTATGTGTTAACCCCTGTTAATGCTACACAGGGACCATCACGTGCCATCACATTTTATGACGTGTCATCTTAAGCTGTTAATTCAAAGGTTGTGATATGTAGTGTGGTATAAATCTATTTAATGATCATGTTACAGTGTTTTCCACTCTGTTTGCCTTCCCATGGTCATGCCAGGCCTCATACTCGGTTATACATAAAAGACAGGGCAAATTATAATGGTTTTGTGCAATGAATACTGTATTTCCCAAATGTGGAACTTTCACAACATTAAGCTTCATACAATCATAGTTACTGGGATGATCATGACATGAGTTCTGTGAAATATGCACTGAACAGAATATGTTATGGCCAAAAGTCCATTTTACTTCTCATTCCAAATATGATAAATTGGAGAAAAACCATTAAAGGTTAAAATGCATTTTAGAGTTTAAATGGATTAATTATGCTATTGATACTCAATTTGAAATATTTTGATAAATTCAAACAAGCTTGTACAAGAGAAATGGTCTAAATGAATAGTCAAAACATAGATAAAAGTTCATACACAAATATCTTTCAAAATGGTCAAGTTTGATGTCATGCAAAAAAGGCATGCTGTAGGTCATGCAAAATGGTCAAGTTTGATGTCATACAAAACAGCCAAGCTTTAGGTCATGCAATATGGTCAAGTTGAATGTCATACAAATTGACAAGTTCAGTATTAGACAAAATGGTCAAGTGAAAGGTTTTAAGGGTGCTAATTTGTTTAATTTAAGTATATTTATAATATGTGCAAAACAAAACAATGCAAAATGAGAAATCTTGAATTTAATTTATCCTGAAGATAGGGGCTGCATAAGTTATGGTGTATTTGTCACTATGAACATCTCTTTATGCCTTGATAATATTGTCAGGGTTCTGGCAGGTCACACTACACCCAACAATGGTACCCAATATCAAAGAGGTTTACTCGAAGCATCAGATGGGCCACTATAACCTATCTGCTGAGTTCAGCATTGATTTCTTATAACATTTCCTTAAAAAGGAAATTCCAAGTGACTTCAAAGCACTTGATTTTCAGTCAAAACCTATTGAAAATTTAATTAAAATTCAATTTCCTCTTGCCAGACAGAGGTTGGCACAATGTAGGGAGACCCAAAGCCTTTGTCATCAAATGTTTTTACGCCTTTGCTAAAGGACACCAGTTCTATGATGGCCGAGTGAACACTCTAATATCTGACACAAAGGAAGAAAAGATGAGCTTGTTTTCCTTTCCTGCTATCTTCCTTTCATCTGGAAATCAAGGGGCTTTCATGTACAGAATTTATTCTATCTGTGGTGCTACGTCTCAGAAGTTGGGATGTGGGGTTCCCACATTGCTAATGATGGCATCCTTTTCCCTTCACATCTATCAAATCGTCTGTCTCTGATTGATAGAATTACACTTACAAATGTCTAAAACCAGAGAAAACATATCAGAAGCCTTTCTTTCTGAGATCTGGAAAGTGCAAACATTAAATTGCTTCTTCTTTTATATCAAATTTGAGATCCGTACAAAAAACATTTCATGACCAGCATGATCATAAACCTCCTGAGCTATAATCTATTTATTTTTTTAAGTCATAACTCTTTTTTTTCAGGATTTGTTATATATTGGTATCTCATGCATTGGAGTGAGAGATTCAATTATTAACCTTTAGTCATTATGATATTTCATGATATAAGAGTACTGAAATATTTTATACCAAATGAAATGAAAAGATAAGCATTGATAATGTGCTAGTGCGGAGGAGCTCAATGTCAGGGGAAATGCTAAACAGTGTATATTGTTGAAGATTAAACCTTGCAGTTAAACATGAATGAATGTTTCAGTGAATTAAATGTGCATTAATATGTACAGAAAGTACAACCAGTGTTTTAAGTGGCACAACTTTGAGGTGGAGAGTTTTTGTTGGTAGGTGATGATATTAGTGTGGGCGTAGGTATAATGCAAATGAATGTAGTAATGGGAAGCACATTAGTGTAGTGTTGTATGGCAGAGCAGGCAAAGATACAGATTTATTATGGCAAACTATAGACACACAGGAACTCTGTTCATCAATAATAGATCCCTGTTCTTTGTCATGTTAGGAGATCAGTCAGCAGGTTCAGTAGTACACGCCTTTTTTGTAGAATTATTAACCAGCTTTACTGCCAGGAAATCACGAAATGTGATAAACGATCAGGAATATTTTATTAAATCATTTGAGGCTTACAGCGCAATGAATTGCATGTTTATCCAAAGTTATGCTTACTAACAAATTCATCACACATCAGTAGCTCAAGATTATGTTGATCTTTTAAACATTTTTTATTTTTCAAATAGCTTCCCCACACCTGTTACTGGTTCATTGAGATATAAGAAGTGGTCTTTTTACTGTAAAAACTAAATGTAACAGTAGAAAAGTGCAGGTAGTTGCAGCTCTGTGTAATTGCATTGTTATATCTGCATACCTGCCTCCTGAACACTTTGTCCTATAGTTAGAGCAGGATACATATGGCATGAACAAAACCTCACTAAGATTTAAAAGATTCATCATAATATTATAAGACAGGATGGTTTAATTCTGACAATCCTTCACACAATGTGGTCTTTCAATTTGTCTTCTATTTGCACAAATGGTCTCTAAGAAAACAAGATAAAAAGATATAACATCTACTCATGCTTTTCTTGCATGTTTAATGAAGACATAAATAGACAGAGAAAGATATATCATAATGCTGACATATAAGATAATAATAATAGCCACCTGAGCTCATATGTTTTAAAAAAGCATTTATATCAGCATCAATACATATTTATCATATACACTACTCTGAATTTCACATGTTGTTGGCAATGTTTCATAAATGTTATGGGATAATGTTTGAACATACGTTGTGATCAAGAGAAATTGGTAATACCTTATATATTCATGGTTATTTATTGGGAGATGGTAGCTGGTTACATGGGCAGCCCTCCATACCACAGGTGGCTGGCTTGATTATGGCCATTGAATATCTTGACATGTGATTTTTAACCTGACAAAATAAACCTGAGGTGTTAAGATATGTGGATGACCCCAAACATCTGTGCTCTCAGCAGCTAAGATGATTTGAAACTTCTAAGATGCCATATTTCTTAGTTTTGTGAGGACAATGTGCACTGTACTGTATAATGGAGTAGGGAACTATGATGAATCACACTGGGTTCTTAGGACTGAGTGACACCAGTGAATGATAAGCAGAACTAATTAAAAAGCTAGGTAGGGCATTGGCATGAAAAAGGATGTTTAGGATTGTAACCATAATTAGTGTTTTTTTAGATATTTTCAATTCTCTCTTTGCTCATGATTTATCTGTATTTTTTTTCATTATTTTCTCATATATGATATAATGTGTTGCATATCATCATTTATCATTTCATAAATGTAATAATTTTGTTATATATGTCTAATGTCTCAGGGCAGTCCATGTGCCAGTGACCGTTTATTTACATTAAAGCGGGTATCCCTGGCCAGAGAAATATCATTCACAGTTTATTTTCAAACAAATGTGCAATTATGTGGCCAAATAAACTCTTTTGAGCTGAACTGAGGTCAGTTTTAGTATATATTAGTATATATTACCCCATAATGTGAAATTTTGAAAATTGTGATTGATGACCCATTACTTCTTCATATATTTCTTAATATTGTCATAGGTTAAAACTGGTATACTGTATATACTATACAATATAATTAAATCTAAGCTTACCATGATCCTATGTATTCACATAACTTGATGCATTGGTATTTGTGTTGTAATTGTGATTATTGCTGATGCATATACCTGTATGCTGATACATAGATCTGTGTGCTGAAACATATATCTGTGTGCTGAAACATATATCTGTATGCTGAAACATATATCTGTGTGCTGAAACATATATCTCTGTGCTGAAACATATATCTGTATGCTGAAATGTATATATGTATGCTGAAACATATATCTGTATGCTGAAACATATATCTGTATACTGAAACATATATCTGTATACTGAAACATATATCTGTATACTGAAACATATATCTGTATGCTGAAATGTATATCTGTATGCTGAAACATATATCTGTGTGCTGAAACATATATCTGTATACTGAAACATATATCTGTATACTGAAACATATATCTGTATACTGAAACATATATCTGTATGCTGAAACATATATCTGTGTGCTGAAACATATATCTGTATGCTGAAACATATATCTGTGTGCTGAAACATATATCTGTATGCTGAAATGTATATATGTGTGCTGAAACATATATCTGTATACTGAAACATATATCTGTATACTGAAACATATATCTGTATACTGAAACATATATCTGTATACTGAAACATATATCTGTATACTGAAACATATATCTGTATGCTGAAATGTATATATGTGTGCTGAAACATATATCTGTATACTGAAACATATATCTGTATACTGAAACATATATCTGTATGCTGAAATGTATATATGTGTGCTGAAACATATATCTGTATACTGAAACATATATCTGTATACTGAAACATATATCTGTATACTGAAACATATATCTGTATACTGAAACATATATCTGTATACTGAAACATATATCTGTATGCTGAAACATATATCTGTATGCTGAAACATATATCTGTATACTGAAACATATATCTGTATGCTGAAACATATATCTGTATGCTGAAACATATATCTGTATGCTGAAACATATATCTGTATACTGAAACATATATCTGTATACTGAAACATATATCTGTATGCTGAAATGTATATATGTGTGCTGAAACATATATCTGTATACTGAAACATATATCTGTATACTGAAACATATATCTGTATGCTGAAACATATATCTGTATGCTGAAACATATATCTGTATACTGAAACATATATCTGTATGCTGAAACATATATCTGTATGCTGAAACATATATCTGTATGCTGAAACATATATCTGTATACTGAAACATATATCTGTATGCTGAAACATATATCTGTATGCTGAAACATATATTGTATGCTGAAACATGTGTATGCGCTACTGATATTTTGGACATGAGGAGAAAGGAAAGGAGAATGCAGATCTTAGACTTGAAGTAAATTGTACAATGTGTTCCATGAAGGTTGTGGATATTGACTGCCCTGAGTAGCACTTCTGTTCAAACTAATCTGTCCATTCCTCATTTCCTTAAAAGGTCTCTCTGAAAAGGAGCAGCTATAAATATCTGCTGTAATCACTTCAAACTTTAAAATGATCAAAATCATTCAGCAAGTTTGCAATTCATTACCTCAAAGTCATCTTTATCCACAAGTGGATAGAAATAAAAGGCGGTATAAGGAGATAATAGAAAATATTCTGTCGGCATATTTATCATCCGTTCTCTGTTGCACCATCAGTTATGGCTGTTGACAATTTAAAGCATCTTATTCATTGGAGAGTGGTGCTCATCTGGAAAGCTGAATGGAGATAGAAATACACATATTTCATGTCTGAAACTTCATTTGTAATGGAGAGGCAAAGTTCCCACGTTTCTCTAGCTGAGGTCATGTTTTACATTTTTATTAGATTGAATTTAAGCAGACAAGAAATATAATATCATAAGGAATCCATGTCATATTATTTATTACAAAAGTGCTTATCTTCATTTACTGTTATTAAGTAATTAAATTTTATTTATTTATGTATCTGTTGCAAAGACATTTTTTCAAAATAACCAATATCATATTCACCCCTAACGGACGGGAAGGACGTCAATGTCCACTACTGGCAGGAAGGACGTTCACGTCTCTATTGTTCTTGCTTAATGATGTCATTTTGTAGCATTCCCTTAGGCAGCAAATTGTTACAATGTAAACGTGATAATGATGTTAGACTGATTGTATCATGAACTTTTGACCCCAGCACTTCATTGAGCACATTGAATAACCATGGTTATACATTTCATCAATTTAGTATGTAGATACACTAGTCCAGAAAAAAATTGGTAGCCCTGCCATTCAACAAAATTTAGATAGGCTAATCCTTTAGGGGTTAAAGATGAAAATCTTGCTCACAATCTATGTTTTTATTTTCTTCTTGTCAACAAGAGTGTGGGCTTCTTGTTGACCTTCTTTTCAACCTTTTAACACTGACGGGTTGCTCTCTATCAAACTGGTATAGACACGACTACGTTGGTGGGCCCAAGTCTGTTGTTATGTTGATGGGCTTCCTCCTTATCCAGATCACTTTCTATCTTTTCAAATGACAATTTCCCTTTCTCTTAACACTTTCTTCTCAGCTCTGTCACATGAATTTAAAATATTTTTTGTGAGTACATTTCAGGTTTAGGAGAGTACAGACCAAAAAACAACTTGATGAATATTTTCCAAATAACCAGTATCATTCAGTATAATCTGAAATAGCGCAATACATATTATTATTATTAGTTTAAGACACTTCTCTTCTCATTCCTTATTATCAGGAATTTTTCTCATATTACCTTTCAAAATATTAACATTGGAAAAGTAAAATTGAAAGTTACTTATGGAATACTTTCCCTAGCAGCTCCTGTTGTTTATACCAGGCTCTGCCAGTATAAGCAGGAGTTGACAGTTTTAGGAGACCGTGCCCAAGCTTTTTTTAGCAGCCATTAGGTACAATGTCAAGTAGTTTGTTAAATGTAATAACATGACCAGTCAGTGTCTTGTTATGATTAGAAAGTGAGTACAATAAGTTTTACCACAAATGATGTATTGGTATCATGTGACTCTACCTCGCCATACAGAGCACTCAGGAGAGAATGCATCACCTCATAGAAACCACAAAGGCCTACTTGTACAAAGTATGCACTCATACTTTACAACAACACTTTGTAATACTACTTTCTTGAGATATTATTTATTTCATATTTGATATTGTGTTCTTTTTGCCATCGATTTGAAGACCATAGAATGGGGAACTCTGCACTAAGATACAGTGCAATGTTATTGCTATTGATTGCTTTTGCTATGTAAGGTTGTTTAGACATAGGTAGACATCAGAAAACAAAATTTAAAAAAGCATCTAAAGGAAATTATCAGAAATCAATAAAAGGTTTTGTTTCAAACAAAAAATACATAGCTCACAAAACAAAGAGCATATAACATTGTCTCTGAGTGTACATTGATTTACAAAATATGCCATGTTAATATCTCTTTTTTGATATCATATGTTTAAATAATTTATCGAAGAACTCACAAATATGGGATCAATTTGGGAGACACATTAATTTTATCTCATCGAATATATAGCATGAGGAATCTTGCCTTGTCGAGAATTTGACAAAATATCCAAGAGGAACATTGCTAGAGGGAGATGGGACACAGAAAATGACCTCTGTGTTAGCACGGAAAAGATGCCTGCCTTCAGCTATGGCTGAGTAATGGAAACAAGATCCAGCAGGATAGCTTGTCAACATTGCTCACTCTGCAAAAAAATTAAGAGGCCAGTCAAATGCTTGACCTTCTATATAAATCTATGAACTATTATGGATGCAATGATGCGTCAATATTTAACTCCAAGGTGAGGATCTTGACATAAGCGCCAAGTGATTTGTAATTTTGGCATTTGAGTGGCAGGTCTCACTTATAATAAGATTGATTATAAAAAAAGCTAGTTTCATCTGTGGAATGTCATTATTGTTTTATTCAGATATCACTTTAAAGCCTCATATTGATTTATCCCAAATATCTTAAAGAAATTTGCTGCACCATGGCATTGACTGATTCTTTGTACTGTAGAAAACCTGATATCACAATCAAGGTATTGTAGCATGATTGCAGAGCATTTCTTTGAGTTATTTATGATTTCAGAGCAATGGTAAAAGACTGAGAAGCATGTTTATGGTAATTGCTTCTCGACATGATGTGCACAACTCTCTGCACAACTAGCAAATTGTTCACCATGTGTACATAAGGACATATGGTGGAACACATTTTAATGCATCGCTGAAAACACTGTTTTTATTTATTTAAGGCCTCCCTGTCAAGAACAGCTGAAACATATGAGCATATAGAAAAACAACATTATAGCTCATCACTCAAATCATTTCTGTTTTTATTCATTTACGGCCTTCCTTTTCAAGAATATTTAAAACCTAAGAGCAAAAGGAAATCATTTATGTTTTTATTCATTTAGGTGCATTTTTAAGAATATCTAAAATATCAGAACATATATAAAAAACAATATTATAGCTCCTCATTGAAAGTACTTATGGTTTTATTCATTAAAGGTTTTCCTTTTCAAGATTAACTAAACCATAAGAGCATAAAGAAAAACAACAAACAGCTTATCACTGAAATCACAGTTTTATTCATTTAGGTATATTTTTTCAAGAATATCTAAAATGGGAAAAGATTGTAATCCAAGGCATTCTATGTAGTATATAAGTTTGCTCAGCAAAGTTGCAGAATCTTGGCTTTGAGCCCATAACATACTCACTAAGATCTGTCTCTCTTCTGGGAGATGTGCAATAGACGAGGAGATGTAACAGTTTAATCAAATCCATTTTTGTCTCCAGTTTACTCATTAGTTTGTCCATAAAATGTCCTTTGTGAGCATATATACAGACTTTCAGGCTAATGCCCATTGGAAACATGAGACGTTGTATACAATGAATGATCCCTGGATGACCATTGAGTCAATTATGGATTCTGTGGGGACAAGATGTTATTCATTTATCATTGTGTAATTTCCTCTTGCCTTCTGTTATAACATTATACAGGCTGAGATGATCACTCCAGTGACATTATATATACATAGTTCAGATGTTTGCTATTCACCCAAGACACTTGACATCTTTTCTTACTGCTCAAATTAATGTGTTCCCCGAAGAAGAGTTTTTCTGTTCTTTCTTTATTCAACTTTATTCAAAGTAACTAACACTGTTATTTTACTTGATAATGAAATTAACATTGAAATTATATTTTCTCAGATTTCTTTTGTGATAAGATGAATATTTATCTTGTAAATGCAATATGATTGCTAATATCTTGAAAATGATTGTGTTACACGATACAAGTCGTGTAGATTTTAACCTATCCTTTTTGGTCTGGGCAGACTAGACAGTGGAAAATACCTTCTGGCCTCTGACCTCTGTAACCTCTGACCTTTGTCATACATTATATATGTACCTCTTCACCACAAAGGCAAGCCGGACATAAAAATCATATTTTCTTTTTCATAATCATGTTGATGCCACTTATCAGATTTTTTTTTCAAAAGAGGAAGCTGAAGTTAATATACAGGTAATACAACAGGTATGAGCAACATTGTTCATACATTTTGTATCTGTACATTGGCTTTTGTTTGTGCTTTTGAAAAAATATCTCTCTGATACATTTATAGACTAAAAAACAAATTGCAATAAATGATCTTTCTTTATGGGGGTTGCAAGATTAGTTTTAAATGTTGGTTTGTGTTTCCATGGTTACTGATAAGAAATGGTGTCTATGAATTTCAATGTATTTATGCATCTATGATCATTTAATCATGTAATTTATGAAATGTATTTTACTAGAAAGTATCTCTTTAAAGGTCATGACCTGCTTTGCTAAAAAAAGTTATTTTTCCCTCTGAGTGCTCTCCTGAGATTGTAGAACCCAAAGGATAGAAACTCATATGGGAAAATTTTGATATGAAAAGATCAGATGAGTTTGGCATCGATCTCCTATGACATATGTCATACACTTATATAAGTCAGGGTCGCCATGTTCTTTGCAAATATCCAAACAAGGTCCAGGTAAAATAAACGTGAACATTTTCAAAGTATAGATGTTTTCATTTCTAAGACATTAATCAGGCCAAGTACCGTGTATCTTACCTCCTTAAAAATACAAGCAATTATACAAAAACCTGGTATCTTGCCTCCTTAAAAATACAAGAATTTGTGTTTCAATTTTTAGCAGTTTTGTGTTTAAGGCATTTCTTGATATGAAAGCTTGTAATTCTATCTCATTGGTGTTTTATTTACAGAATGACTCATCCAATGATAGGATAAGTTTCCCACAATTATATGTCTCTAACAAACATTACAAAAAAGGCAGTGCAAAGATCTGCTCTTAGGTTTTTGGTCTATGTTTGTTTATTTATTCATTATAGAAATCATTGAAATCAAATATAAACAGTAATGCAGGTTATCTTGATTTTCAGGTCCTGTATTATAATTTTTTCTCAAAAGGCTATATATATCAACAGCTCTTAATTTTTAAAGAAGGAAACTCTGCCACTTGTTATAATGAATGAGGTCGGTGTCTGTCTCGGTGGGTGATTGCCCCCCATGTATGTTTATGCATGTTTGGTGGCAGCTGTATCCTCAAGGCTGGATATAAAAGAGGAAAGTGAGTCTACAGCCCCATAAACGTGGCATTATGACACCCTGGACCTGGCATAATAATCACTTACTTAAGGGTACTCCAAGGGCATTATCACGATCTACAGCATACTGGGGACCACTACATGACTAAGGCGGGGATTTCCCGACAAATTGGCATTTATTAGTGAAATACTAAGGCACAGCAGTCAGGTCACAGAAGGTTGAGACCCATTGGTATAAATCTGAACTGATCTCTTTGACCTCCTGCTATCAGTGCTCTTGCCGTTTGCTTAAAGATTTACTATTTTTAAGATATACAATTGTATGGGGTAAAATATGTTTTGTTTTTTTATCAAATGCATTTATATAAAATCAAGGCTATAAGGATATCGCAACAAGTTTCAGTATTATTACATCAAATTTTAGTTTCAAAAATTATCCATAACAAATGCAAAGGTAATATACAAACACATTCATTCAGGGTTTTTTTTCTCCAAAGCTACTACTCATGTTTGATGACGCTATCAAGATTCATTCTTGTGAGACTCATCTGCCAGATCATTACCAGCTCATGACTCTCTCAATTTAATTTTTAAATATACTGGAAAAGTTATATTTGACTGCAATTCATCCCTTTGGACAGAACATTATTATACAGCAACACTGCATGACGCCATGCATTCAGAGTGTATTCCTCCTGTACTTACAACAACTGCACCTCTACAGTCCTAACATGTGTGAGCTACTTAATGCTGGTCTCCTGTCACTCTGATATTTTGTGCAATAAAAAATACATTAGATTTAAATCTATGATTTTATGTTGTACCCTTTTAAAACTTCATTTCTGAAAAACAAAACAAACATGATAATGTTGGCCCAAATCATGTAAAATACCATTAGTCCATAATAAATCTTGTTGCCTTGCATTTGTCATTCTACTCAATGATAAGAACAACATCTGTGGACTTGATTTATGATAAATAGTTAAATATAACTGCTTCTCAATTCATTCTGAAATTAAAGCATGGGTCATCTTGAAATAATTACAAATTTGATATCATAATGAGTTACCACACTGTCTAAATTACATAGCTCATATTCCAAGTCAATCTGTTGGATACCTCCACCTGACTACAGGTTTAAGTGGTGGTGGGAGGGACTGATATGAGAGAGACCAATTGTTTTGGTGAGATGGGGTAATCAAGTATAGGCTTCATTCTAAAAGCAACTTGGATATTATTAGCCTTGGAGAGTAACATTGCCTCAGGCCAATATAATCATTCCAGGCCACGTCAGTCATGCTGTGAAGATTGGAGTTGATATTTGTGAGAGCTAAATGATGGTTACAACATGTTATATTGAGTAATATGAGGCAGGGAAAAGCAGCTATCATTCCATGTCTGCTCCAATAGCATTACTCCCTCATTACAATAATGTCATGTTATTGCCTTCAACACAATTCTGTAATTGCTCAATATGGAGTAGGCTGTCAGGTACAGAATGTATTGCTTACCTACCATTGAGAGTGTGATAGAAATAAGCTGGTGTGGTCATAACCATGTCTCTAGATGGACATAACCGTGGCACACTCAAGACAAAACAGCGCAATAAAATCACTATGGCAAAATTGCATATATGGAATCTGATAGTAAATTTTTAATGGGATGTATGATATAACAGAAGTATGTTAAAGCAAGAAAGTTGGCACAGGTTTTCCTGACCTCCCAAAGCATGAAACGTTCATGCGTTATTGAAGAGGCTAGTGGTTGAAATGATGAGGTAGTTAAGGGGTTGAGAGGAGTAAAGTTGCTGGGTGACATAACCTGGTTACAGTGCAGCACCTGGGACTACTCTCAGTGTGTGTAGAATATATAAGTGGCTTCTTCTCTGGAATTGTCTTCTCTGTAGGGCAACATAGCTTATTAAACTCAAATTTCTTCCAGTAGGAATTTACTGCAGTGGAGTTTGGCATGAATTGTATTACATTATTAAATTTCGACTTCAGTGTTAAGTGTATATCAGAAATAGAGAAAATAGGTTCTCCATTTTATTGCAGTTTTACAATACATAGCCATGCCATGCTGCCTTCCATTTAATCTGGCTATTTTCTATGCAATTCAAATTTTGCATTTCATATGGCTCATAATTTGGCCATTTGAAACAATAATATTCAAATGGACCTAACTGTTAAATTTGTTTAAATTCATAACGTATAGATATATTTCAAATCTACATGTACAATGGCATATTTCAAGAAAACGTGATTGTTCCAATATGATTTCAACAAGCGAGATCATTTTAAATCTTACAAAGTTAAAGGTTATAAAAAGAAAATCATATCCTAATTGGAACAGCAAAACTATTTATTCATTTGATTTAAAAAAAAAAAAAATTACTCTAAAGTATATGAATAAAATCCCAAGAATTCATTTTGTCTTATCTTATAGTCTAAGCTCAGGAGTATGTCTTTGTGACATTAACAATGTCTTACCTCTTACTTCTTTGAAATGTAAGTATTACTAGAAATATTTCAAGGAAAAGTGACTTCCAGTGCATCATTGTAAAACTGTCTAAATTGAAGAATTTGACCTTGGCTGATATCCAGTTTGGGGTCACTGACATCTGTCTTCTGTACATTGACATCATGTCTGAGGGTTAAATGAGATTTGACCCCTTTTTGGCCGTGGGAAGGTCATTACATTTGCCCAAGTCCACTTTTGCCCAAAAGGTGACAGAAAAATGATTAGATTAGGTCAAATGTTATCTGGGTTATTGTTATCCAAGCTTATCAACATAACCAAATTTGGGTTTTGCATTTCAATCACATGTCTGGCTTTCTGCCATACACGGCAATGTATAATGTTCAGACTGTAATGTAATATTTAAAAGGACACAAAATATATATTCATAAGTGGCACAGTCTTCACCAAAGAAGGAAACAATTGCTTGTGATGTATAATAAGAAATACTGGCTGCACACTCTGGATATAGCAGTCTGGCTAATCAGCACAGGAGAAGTACCTGAGGGCCAAAAGACTAACTGTCACACAGTGAAAAAGGTCACAGCCATCGAGGGCACCTGGTAAAGGGCATATCCACTAAGACTGGCGAATGAACACCTTTTGGCCTCACTAAACATGTCTGGCCAAAAAAAAACCTGGCATACATTGTATGCATTGTTTTCTGTTATCAACTGTATTACCAAGTGAGCTGAAATATTCACATCTTTTCCATAACTAAAGCAGTGTCTTTACAGTGTAGAATAGAATAATGAACTGAGATTTGAAAATATATACATCTCTAATGGTATTTTCTTAAAGAAGTATATTTTCGTGATATCTAATATCCTCATGATATCTTCATTTCTTAGTTTTAAGCTTTCACTCAGAACAACTGCAACTAGAATCTTATAAATGGTGAAAAATGGATTTTAATTTGATTTTTATAATTCAAACATGTCACATGGTATTTTTATTTTAACATTGGGCATCATTATTAATCATATTTCTTTTGAATTTAAAAGAAACACACATTGCAGTCACTGCTGGGGAGCTTGACCAAGGATATTCTGTCAAAGGTGCCTTTGTCACTGTGATTCAAAGACATGGCTGGTATTAATATATTTGCTGGACTACTGATCATATGTTCAAAGAATAGCAATCTGCTTGTGTAGCTCCATACAGGTATCAGTACTCCATACAGGTATCAGTGCTCCATACAGGTATCAGTACTCCATACAGGTATCAGTGCTCCATACAGGTATCAGAACTCCATAGAGTATCAGAACTCAATAGAATATCAGTGCTCCATAAAGGTATCAGTGCTCCATACAGGTATCAGTACTCCATACAGGTATCAGTGCTCCATACAGGTATCAGAACTCCATAGAGTATCAGAACTCAATAGAATATCAGTGCTCCATAAAGGTATCAGTGCTCCATATAGGTATCAGTGCTCCATACAGGTATCAGTGCTCCATACAGGTATCAGAACTCCATAGAGTATCAGAACTCAATAGAATATCAGTGCTCCATAAAGGTATCAGTGCTCCATACAGGTATCAGTACTCCATACAGGTATCAGTGCTCCATACAGGTATCAGAACTCCATAGAGTATCAGAACTCAATAGAATATCAGTGCTCCATAAAGGTATCAGTGCTCCATACAGGTATCAGTGCTCCATACAGGTATCAGTGCTCCATACAGGTATCAGTGCTCCATACAGGTATCAGTGCTCCATACAGGTATCAGAACTCCATAGAGTATCAGAACTCAATAGAATATCAGTGCTCCATAAAGGTATCAGTGCTCCATACAGGTATCAGTACTCCATACAGGTATCAGTGCTCCATACAGGTATCAGAACTCCATAGAGTATCAGAACTCAATAGAATATCAGTGCTCCATAAAGGTATCAGTGCTCCATACAGGTATCAGTACTCCATACAGGTATCAGTGCTCCATACAGGTATCAGAACTCCATAGAGTATCAGAACTCAATAGAATATCAGTGCTCCATAAAGGTATCAGTGCTCCATACAGGTATCAGTGCTCCATACAGGTATCAGTGCTCCATACAGGTATCAGTGCTCCATACAGGTATCAATGCTCCATACAGGTATCAGTGCTCCATACAGGTGTCAGTACTCCATACAGGCATCAATGCTCCATACAGGTATCAGTGCTCCATAAAGGTATCAGTACTCCATACAGGTGTCAGTGCTCCATACAGGTATCAGTACTCCATACAGGTATCAGTACTCCATACAGGTATCAGTGCTCCATACAGGTATCAGTACTCCATACAGGTGTCAGTGCTCCATACAGGTGTCAGTACTCCATACAGGTGTCAGTGCTCCATACAGGTGTCAGTGCTCCATACAGGTGTCAGTGCTCCATACAGGTATCAGTGCTCCATACAGGTGTCAGTACTCCATACAGGTGTCAGAACTCCATACAGGTATCAGTACTCCATACAGGTGTCAGTGCTCCATACAGGTATCAGTGCTCCATACAGGAATCAGTGCTCCATACAGGTATCAGTGCTCCATACAGGTATCAGTACTCCATAAAGGTATCAGTGCTCCATACAGGTATCAGTGCTCCATACAGGAATCAGTGCTCCATACAGGTATCAGTACTCCATACAGGTATCAGTACTCCATACAGGTATCAGTGCTCCATACAGGTATCAGTGCTCCATACAGGTATCAGTGCTCCATACAGGTATCAGTGCTCCATACAGGTACCAGTGCTCCATACAGGAATCAGTGCTCTATACAGGTATCAGTGCTCCATACAGGTATCAGTGCCAAGATACCCTGAAGAGGGACATGTTTAATTTGTTGCTTGTCTTTTTATGATGTGTGTATCACTAATCATGTATCAAATATTCATAACATTTTTAGCAGGCAAAGGAAGTTAGTTGTCTCCTAATATATGGAGTAAGTTTTTATATGCTAAGAATATGCCTCTGGGGGAGATATCTAATTTTTGTAATTGTAATTAACAGTGGAATAAAACATACAATCTCCAGAGTAAAATTAGAATGTCACATTGTAATTATGCTTGGAACACTTCAATGGTGGCGTTGGCAGCTCTACAGAGTGATTCTATCAGAATTGTTAGTGGCAATGATTTAAAAACCTTTTTTAAAGACTAATATTGTGAAGTTTGATCAAAGAAATGAGAGGGAATTCCATTGGCACAATAGACAAACTGTAAATTATATCAGTAGTTGTGTGGGAAAAAGAAATAAAGAATCCATTTTGTGCTGGATCATTGCAGAGCCACAATAAATCCTGAACCAGACTTCCATGAAATACAGCAATATCATAAAATGCAATTTATGTCAGTGCAATGTGTGTAAATCACACACCTACCATGGTTTGATCATTACATCTCATGCCATGTAATCCATTACAAAGCCCTGCTTAATTTATAGTTTTCTCCCGAGATGTAATACCAATTTGAAGAGGGAAAATTCTTGTATGTATATGTGCCTTGATTAGTGTTGTATTTGTTTCCCATTAAGGCACCATCATAAAATCGCTATTAATCTTCAGATATTTTGGAGGTATTAGTACATTATGAAGTGTTTGATGGCCTTACAATCCCCCACCTAACTGTAAATCTGTGTAATGTCTATAGCAGGATATCTCTGCTCATATTACATTAAAATTATGAGCAATTTATTAGTGATGAATTACAGGTTTTGTTAGATGATCTGGGATAATTTTTTTGACAATTTTTATTAATTAGTAAAAAAAAGAAAAGAATATTAAACCTTTAACATATCCATATTTTGATGTCAGATTTGACTTTCAGTTGGAGTTGATTTATGAATGAACTATGATTTGCAGATAATGGCAGCATCATGCTGGTTTGTATCTATATTTACCGTATTTGTATCTTTGCAGACTTTGATGAGTGTTCCTCTTCTCCGTGTTTACATGGTGGTTCGTGTACAAACCAATTTGACAACTACACCTGCACCTGCCTGCCAGGATTTACAGGCACCAACTGCCAAATAGGTCAGTGCCAACACATCATCTGATTTTAGTGAATAAACTATTCAAATTACTTTTTAGTCATACATGCTAGCAATTAGTTCATCCATCCTCAAACCTTACCATTCCAAAGATGTGACATTGACATGCGCTAAACATTTGAGAAACACTTCCTGTAGGTCACACTCTAACACAAAATAAAACATAACTTAGAGAATCAATTTTCAGCTATATAAAAGTGGCTACTTTGGAAATATTGTATATTTATATATTTATTATGTTTTGTATAATCATAATCCCTTCAACATATTTAGTATGGTGATAATTTTGCAGTATCAGCAAGCTTTCTGACCTGCATGATATCTTCCTAAGTTTGACCAAATCACGGAGATAGCTATTGATAATGTTGGATATATTGCAGACATAGACGATTGTGTGAATCATCAATGTGCAAACAATGCTAGCTGTGAGGATGCTGACAACAGCTATCTCTGCAACTGTACACAGTTCTGGACTGGTCCACTCTGTAACCAAGGTAAGATCCTCATTGCTTTGCATGAAAAGAGTAAAGTACACAAACCCTAACTCTGACAGGTTTCTAAATCAAAACTATGGCTTCTCTCAGAGGAGCTTGTACAGAGAGGTTTGCCAGTTGAGCTCTAACCAATTGTTCCTTGTTCCTTGGCCATGGATTAGCATTGGCTAATTACCAATCTATGACAGAATATACATAAGTTTTCTTCAGTATGCATTGGTTCATTACCAATCTATGACAGAATATACATAGGTTTTCTTCAGTATGCATTGGTTCATTACCAATCTATGACAGAATATACATAGGTTTTCTTCAGTATGCATTGGATAATTACCAATCTATGACAGAATATACATAGGTTTTCTTCAGTATGCATTGGTTCATTACCAAATAAGTTCATGACAGAATAAGTTTAAGAGTTGATGAATGAAATCTGCACTCATCATGCCAAATGCTACAGAAATATAACAAGATCTTTGCACAATATTCATACTGTCATCACACACTTATGAAATACAGTTTCTTCATATGTAGGCAGATAGTTATAAAGATTTCAATGCAAAGGAATCATCCTTTTTCTCAGAATACACAAATGATCATGCTTGAAGATTAACGATTTTAAATGAAATAAAATACTGAAAGAATATTGTGGTTCAGAATCATTCTTTTCATAGCAAATGCTTTTGAAGTTGAAGCCCATTCATTTTCTAATATGGCTTTTCTTTGAAATTTTGTGCAACAGGTAACCTTTGCTTGAAACACTGGTAAAGCTTGCATAATATAGGGCCGAAATTACGAGCTTATGAAAAAGCTAAGACACTGATAAATGCTTATGGGCTCAGCAAATGGAGGTAATAGACCTACAGTGACATCTGGAGGCAGACCTTGACATATTTCATCCTTACACTGTGGCTAAAGTCTGGCACAATCAGAGTCTTATGCTATATATCGAATAGCCTTGCTGGTCACTCAGCCTATCATGAGGGCAGGGTGCAAAGCCAAAAATTTGAGTGCCATGGAACACTTGTCAAAGATATATGATAGTTAGCCATTCAACTCTTCAAACCAAATTCAGGAAAATAAAGCATAATATTCTTCTAATACAAAAAAATGCAAATCATCGCTCAAATCTCTGTATGTCCTGCAGAGCTGAACTGATCATAGCAGTTTGGGTGCTGACATATTGGTACGGTGTCATTGGTATGGTGTCATGTCAGATTAGACCCTATAAGGATCACAGTGGTGCCCTGCCCTCAAGTAATATTCTGAGCCAGATCTCTTTATCATGATACATGACCCAACCATATCATCCCTCAAATCTCATTTTCCCATGAGAGAGTCATGCTTTGGTTAAATATTGACCACCTAGAGTCTCTAGTAGAGCTCTAATATTGAAATGTTAAACCCTGTGGATGGTGCACCATGTCCCAGTTCATATACACAAATAGGAAGTAACCCATCACATGATATTCCCACAAATACAAAGCCTAAAATGTCCAAATATCCAGATATTGTCAATTTTCTTTCTATGTATAATGATATGGTTGTGTCCGGATGTGGTGTTAGTGGAAAATTGAGGGGATTATAACAGGCGGGAGGCTCTAAAGTGAGTATGAGAGAGTTACAGGCTGAGATACTGAGACAGTTACAGGCTGAGATACTGAGACAGTTACAAGCTGAGACACTGAGACAGTTACAGGTTGAGATACTGAGACAGTTACAGGCTGAGATACTGAGACAGTTACAGGCTGAGATACTGAGACAGTTACAGGCTGAGATACTGAGACAGTTACAGGCTGAGATACTGAGACAGTTACAGGCTGAGATACTGAGACAGTTACAGGCTGAGATACTGAGACAGTTACAGGCTGAGATACTGAGACAGTTACAGGCTGAGATACTGAGACAGTTACAGGCTGAGATACTGAGACAGTTACATGCTGAGATACTGAGACAGTTACAGGCTGTGATACTGAGACAGTTACAGGCTGAGATACTGAGACAGTTATAGGCCGAGATACTGAGACAGGTACAAACTGAGATACTGAGACAGTTACAGGCTGAGACACTGAGATAGTTACAGGCTGAGATACTGAGACAGTTACAGGCTGTGATACTGAGACATTTACAGGTTGTGATACTGAGACAGTTATAGGCCGAGATACTGAGACAGGTACAGACTGAGATACTGAGACAGTTACAGGCTAATATACTGAGACAGTTACAGGCTGAGATACTGAGACAGGTACAGACTGAGATACTGAGAAAGTTACAGGCTAATATACTGAGACAGTTACAGGCTGAGATACTGAGACAGTTACAGGCTGAGATACTGAGACATTTACAGGCTGTGATACTTAGACATTTACAGGCTGTGATACTGAGACAGTTACAGGTTGAGATACTGAGAAAGTTACAGGCTAATATACTGAGACAGTTACAGGCTGAGATACTGAGACAGTTACAGGTTAACATACTGAGAAAGTTACAGGCTTAGATACTGCTTGATTACTACAAACCTCTTTACAATGAGACTTTAATTTCATTGGGATGGGTTGTAATTTTTCAGCCACTTGTGTTTTGCCATGGGTTCCTTTTGTATAAGACTAGTGTATGCTATTAGCCACTACGACAGAATGGTCAATACAAGCTGGAAGAAGCAGACTAGTAAAGTCACAGGAGGAGCAAAATACATAGCAAACAGGCATGCAATTACAAGCCAGTTGGGCAGATAATACATTGATGAAAACACACTTTTGCACCTAAACCAATACAGTTGAAATATTCTATCCTACGTTTAATGATTGTATTTATAGTAACAGACTGACAATGTTAATGGTGTCATTATGAACCAGAAGTAAATGAACGATTTTACATCAATCATGAAATGCAGTATAGAAGCATTGATTTTCCATTGGCTCTCGCTGCTGCACCATGTGACATGTCTACCCTTGTAGTCTGGGAGAAGTGTGAGTGAGCATTTTACACAGGAAAACTCCCCATCACTCAAAGTCAACCCTGCCAGCATGCACTTGGCTGTGTTTGTATGGAGGTACACTGCCTGGACCTCATGCTTCAAATGACTCACAAAATAGCAGAAAATCGCTCTGAGTTTGAAGTTATTGGTGCACTTCTGTGAGATAGAAAAGTGCATTGGGCGATGGGTAAATTTATAATTCAATGTAAAAAATATGTGTATTGCTCATGAAACTGTTTTATGAATTATGACAAAAGCTAGAAACTTATTGTTTTCCCTTTCATTACATTATGTATCTTGGAACATTCAATTAGGGTATTCCTTTGTGTTAGACTATGTTAGGTTAACATGCAGAAGGCTGATATTGAGTTTCAAGGGTTAGACTCTATGTGAAAAAATCTCTTACCAAATTACCAACTTTAGAGGCGAGGGTTATTGATGCAGTAAAAAGTATATCATTTAAAGGCCTTGATTCTTCTGCACATGTGGCTTCCTCAGTGAATTAAAGTTTCTTGACCAGAATAGATTATGTTTATTATGAGTTTATATATATTTTTATCATTTTAGATGTTGATGAATGTGGCAACACAACATCAGGATTGTACTGCGACTCACACGCGACCTGTGTCAACACTGATGGTGGTTACCAGTGTGCTTGCTCCGACGGATACCAAGGGGATGGATACACATGCCAATGTGAGGAATACAAAATGGCTTACAGAGATGATTTAAGATAAAGATGAAAGATAAAGATAATTTTATTTTCCATCAATAATTTGAACAAGAAACATTAGCTTACAGCTAGTTATCAATGACAAGATAATATAGTGGATTTATAATCTGCCCTTCATGTCATTGATTGGGAGATTTCAGAATCTGTCTGTCTGTTCGTCCATCCATCGGTCTTGGCGTAATATCAGGCCTTTGGTCAATCACCATATCTCTTAACTCATCAGTGGCCTCTGACCTCATTTCAGAGACAATTTACATGAAATTTTGCAGGACACCTAGATAAATCTCACGTGAAAGTCTTTCACTTTTAAAATAGAAATAACCATTCTTGCTTTGCAAAGGTCAAGGTTAACTACACTTGCGTTTTTTTCATGTTTTGTTGCGAACATCTGAGATGATTTATGTGCTGTCCTTACCTTTCTTCCTCGACATTACCTGCTAAATTTTCAGCATAAGAAATTCCTATTTCTACCATTTGCTTGGCACCCTGACAATATAATCTTTTATAATCAGATTTGTGTGAAAATATATAATGAGATTTATATGAAAAATGTATTTTCCAGTTGAGAATCGGTGTGATGATATGCCATGTGAGAATGGCTTTTGTCTGAGCAAGCTACAGGGGTATGAGTGCTACTGCCAGCCAGGCTGGGCTGGTCTCAACTGCTCACAAGGTAAGGACCTCTACTCAAAATAACATGATAAATATTGCTTTATATATAAAGATAAGACTGGAAATAAGTTCACATGATAGCTCACTTCAGTTCTGGTGGTTCAGCAGAAATCTGAAAACAAATTACAACAGATTGAATAAAATTGCTCATTATTTTTAGATGTGGATGAATGCAGTGAAGAGTCAAGTAATGACTGTGACACAGAATGGGGGCAGTGTGTGGATGTGCCAGGAGGATACCAGTGTGTCTGCCGAGAGGGCTATGTGGGGGATGGCAAGGCCTGCTCAGGTGAGAATGCCGTATATCATATAGGCCCTATGTCAGAACATCCATTTCAGGATTCAGGGAAGGGACAACCATGGATGCATAAGCACTGCTCTGTTGTCTTATTATTTGACCAACGAGAGTCACCTGAAGTAGCTTGACATCATATATATGTACTTCAAGTAGCATGACTCCATTTATATCTCATTATAGCCTTGTCTTCTGAGGACACCTGGTAAATTTGATACATTCAAGTCAAAATAATCATATATTTGGAAAGGGATAGCCTAAAGCAAGAGTGGAGTTCAATATAAAATGGAAAGATTTTAAATAGACAACTTTAATGTCAGTCCAAATGTTGCATCGTCTGTCACAGCTCATTCTACTTGTGTAATCAGCCCGTTATAACTTTCCCATCAATCATCATCACCTGAATGAAGCCATCCAAACCCAGTGAGGGAGAAACCAGTCCAGACTTGACACTGATCACTGAGATGAGGGCCAAAAGCTGCTGCTGACATAACACATTGTCTGCAGAGAAACGTGAAATATGTCCTGATCTACAGAGTGTTAAACACAGAGGCTTTACCCGAGATGTTCAAAATATGGTAACAAGACCACAGGAAATATCAGTCATATCTGGGAGGTACAAATTAAATAAGGGGACAGAATTCATTTATGATATTATGAGAAGAGAAATGAGGAAACCTTACTAACACTGACAAAAAGGCATCTGAAAAAAGGAAAGGACAGAG
This sequence comes from Amphiduros pacificus, assembly GCA_949316495.1. Taxonomy (NCBI): domain Eukaryota; kingdom Metazoa; phylum Annelida; class Polychaeta; order Phyllodocida; family Hesionidae; genus Amphiduros; species Amphiduros pacificus. The sequence continues at coordinate 17,021,446 of OX439002.1, read as the reverse complement.
CCAGAATGTTGTGAGCAGAAAAATCTAAAAAAAATGACAAATTGAAATCTGATAAACAGCAACAGCAATATAATTCAAAGGAAATTTAGACTTGTGAGCAAATAAGAGGAATGCCTCCCAGAAGAGATGAGAAAGGTTGACCATGTTTAACTAGCTTTGTGGGAAGATTTAGACACTGGGTAAATATGAGGGTAGATTTGCTGTGCAGATTAGAGTAGGGATTAGGTCCAGAGCCTGGGACCATGTCTCCCTCTGGGATTACACAGAAATAACACTATCCATCTATCTATGTGTCATGCACAGTCTGGTCAGAATCTGTCAGCGGTCTGGTCTACAGGTGACTACAACAGCCTCACTTATGACAGAGCTAATATGTCATCATATGTGATCAAAATGGGGACATTATCACAACCGATTTCTGTTTTTCACTGATTTTACCTGTTTATTAAATATTTACTGAATCATATTATTTCTTGGTTTGTTTACTCACTGATGATTTATTTGAACTGAATACCATGTACAATCTCAGCCAAGAGAATTTTCAAGTGCCTTAGACTGTGATTTATGCATTTATACAGTGCCTTCTGAGCTATGCCACTTAATGTATCAAGTAAATACCGATTTGATATTAACTTATATCTACATTGTACTTATTACCTATTATACAACATATACAAAGTGAGCTGTTATGGAGACCTTACCATGTGAACCATAAATATATCTATGCATCTAAGTGTATATCATTTATATCATTTATATCATTTATATCATTTATAATAGTTGCTGGTGAGAATAACAAATATACATATACAACAACACAGATATCTTGTCTAAATACTGGCCAGAAGTGGACTGCTCTGAAAGTAAAGGGGGACCAATCTTGCAATGATCTTGTCATGTGATTGTGCCACTACGGTCTGTCAACACAGGGATAATGTGCATCCATCACTGGTGGCAGAACACGAGCACAATGCATACATATCCCATCCTTCTGGATGTAGGAATCCTGCTCCACTACTGATCCCTATCTTAGTCTGATGTATCACATTCAACTTATGCATATCCTCATCACATCCTCATCTACCTGCATGTAAAAACTGTGATATTTGTTTTAAAAGAAAAGATTATTTCACAATAGAAACCAGTTAAATTTTGACTGCTGTTATATTGATGATGAGTATCATAAATGATGGACAATTTACATAAATTTATTTTGATGAGAAAAAAAATCAGTTTTATTTGGTTAAATAAGTAATAATTGAGGAGATGCCTATCATTTACAAACTTATGGTGACTTGAGGTTAGATTTTAAGTAATATTCTACATAGCATCATATTTACTTGCCAGCGCTCTGCTGAATCTGTACAGCAATATCAATATAACATATATGATTCAACAGTGAGGGGAATGGTTGAGTAGGATGTATGAATTGTGGAGCTGACTTTAGTCCACACACCTTTGAGTATGTACGTGCTAGAGTCTATGAGAGATAGTTTTGGGCAGACTACAGGGTGATGATCCATACAGAGGCAATTATTATGCTGCACACATAATATTTTGAACATATTCTAATGAAAAAGTTTAGTTTTTACACTGAGATAAAGAATATGAAGACAAAATTTACTAAGAGTTTACTTGAAACACTTCTAATTTCCAAAAAGCTCTTACTGGAATAGAGATCCTATTGTAACCATATCTAACATTCACCAGTTAATCAGCTTTAAAGTTAAAAATAAATGAATTAATCTATACTCTGACATCTTGAAATCAATCTGATCATTTTTAATTTGTTATTTGCTGTTTTTGAAGAGGTGATGCTGTTTCCCTACAACACGGGCAGCCCCTTTTATGGTGATGATGACCTGTTTGGGCCTTACAGGGTGCCTGCAAAGTTCCCCTTCTTCAACAACAGATTCCAGGATATCTATGTAAGTTTGATGCTTTCCATAAAATGATATATGACTTGTATTATCATATAAATTGTTGCCCTGAGGGCGTTACTCAAGAGAGTTTCTCTCTCAATGGTATATAAATGTTTGAAATCAATACTACATACTTCAGTTGTATTGTTGATGAAATATCATGACTGTCAGTAAACACCTAGAGAACCATTGACAAAGCCATTAATCAGTTGATATGATGGATAATAAATCTTGAGTCGACTCAGAACCTGTGATTACCTTCATACTTTAGTGAGCAGTGCATTGATAGACCCTGGGCCCCATAAAATTTATTTGCACTTCTTCCACTGATGAATAGTTGAATAGAAATACATCTTGGTTTAAAAGGGAATGCCCTTCTTTAATTTATTGAACATCTTTAAACTTCATTCTATAGAATACAGGGAGAGAGTAAATTGGTGACAGAAGAGACCCTGGCATGTGTTTGGTTGTATTTACAAAATATACATCTCTTGCACAAAGTAATATTTAGATTATTGCTGTCTCTCCCCTTCTTTACTATATACAGCAAATACTGATATTGTCCTTGCAATATATTGGAACCTTGGGCCCATGTGTCTCCAAATTGTTTCAGATATCAAGTTTTAAAATCCATTCCTTTGGTATTTGTCAGGAAATTTAAATCATATAATACAAAAAGTGATTTACCAAAATAACATTTACCAAAATACACATAGTGTATGTGATAAAAAGTGCAATACACATTTTGCATTTCGTGCCACTGACAGAGAACGGATTGGGAAGAAATATAAAAGCATGATCATAAACTGCACTAAATGGCTCCATCAGAACCTGATTTTTTACTTGTTGTTTGAGAAGCATAACATACCATCAATCCAATTCAGGTTTTACTCATCCATTTTGTGGAAAAAGATTACTTAAAAAGGAATCAAAAGGAAAATTCAAGAAAGATGTATGCAGAGAGATATGAGTGGTACAGATTTCTGTAAGATAAATGGTGATAAGGGCTTCAGGACAAAGGCAGAAGGATGGCAGTGCCGTTTGTTAGGAGAGGTTACGAGAGTCGAGGGAGTGATACGCAACCAGGCAGTACACAGTGACAAACACAGATAGTGCACAAACATTTGTCATAGGAATACATTAGGCAAACTTTGTTTGTCATCTGAACGTGGTTTTGTTTGCATTCGCTCGTCCAGAAAGTGGCGAAATAGAAAAGAGTTCATTAATAACTGGTAGGTGGGTGGAGCATAGATTATGAAGAAAACTATTTGTCACCTTCAGAATGGAGTTAGCCAGTTTTTTCCACACTATCATGCAAATTCACATTTCTTATTCATATCAAGAGTTGAGAAGGAAATCAATCTGTGGTGACATGTTAGTGATTATTCTGTCATACGGCTGTCAATCTGGGAATAAATGATGTGAGAATCCGACACTCATGCCACGGCAGCCTTGCAACAAACACTCCTAAATAAACATGTCATGCTGAGAAAATCAAAGAAAACATAAATTGAATTTGCAGAGCACAATTAAAATCAATAATTTACATGTGTTTATAATGAGAAAAACATCAACAACACTGTCATGACTAAATTATTGTGTTTGAGAATATCAGGGGAGAAGTGATAATTTTTCCAATTAGCTTGGCATGTCCTACCCAGCAATGCTAGGTCTCCTCTCTCTGACTACTGGCCCAGCACTTACGGTCAATATTCATGTTCAAATTGACCACTCATTGATTATTCAATAATGTGAATCTTTCCTTCATCATGGAAACTTACAGTATCACTTACAGTCACTTACAGTATCATGAGAAGTCAATTAAAACCATACCTGTCTCATTGTATAGACCAATAAGAGTCACTTTATGTAGCATGATGCCATATTATAGGTCACACCAAGTCTAAAAACAGACACATGCTAAATTCCGTAGAATCAAAGTCACTGAAGTGGGTGTTATAGAAGTGATCCTGGTGCAAAGGAAAGTAGGAGTGTCTCCATTATCCACACAAGAATCTCAGCAGTGAGATCACTTCCTCCCTCATGGAAGGGGGCTGATTGAGTGACCATTTACATAAGGCAGTCCTGCTCATCGTTAATATTCATATATGACTGACAGCAGACAGTGTGATTATCACACCTTGGCTGAGAACCATAGGCAGTAGATAGAAAAACAAAAAAATATGTATGTATTCAAAAAGATTTACAATAGAAAGGAAGATACCATGCTATAAAAACATGAAGATTTGAGATAACAAAATCAAAGGGGATTGAGTTTAATCATGTTGTTTAGGAACAAAATTGACTAAAAGATTACTTGGTGCCATATTTGATTAAATTTTAAAACTTTAATTAAGAATAATAAATTCATTATATCACCTTTCACAAAAAGAAAACCATTTTGACAAACCATAGGTGATTGAGGTAATGAATAATTATAGAATTAATCTGATCCTATCACTAGGAACTCACTAACTTTTAACAATGATGAAATTGAAATGTCATTCTGACACACAAATCTGCACACCGTGTAAAATATGATTCAAATGATTTTTGAAATACACATGAAATCTCACAACAATTTGCATTTATAAAACATGTTTTTAAGGGTATGTTTCATTACAAAGCTACAGTAATGCCAAAGTGTTGAGATCTGTGGTTTATGATAAAGTATATAATATATTTAGCTGTGTATTAGTTTTTTAACCTCAGCTTCTTCCAATAATCAGAGTCCTATTGGCATTCCCTAGGGTTTGCTGAGCATTAAGCTTATTGGTGTGTGATATTGTATTATGCATAACTAATGAAAGCCAAAGTATATTGATGTTAGTCTGCCTTTCTGTCTCTGCATCCATCAGTGTGTTCATGCTACACCATTTATGCTGTCTCTTATAATATTTGGTTTATGCATTACCAAATTTATATCAGGTCTTTATCATATGATCTATGAAAAATCTATCAAAAATGAGAGACTCAAAAACAAAATACTCCTTGGAAAATTGAGGTTTGTATATTTACTTTAATGTCAGATATTTTTTATGGTTTCGTGATTTATAGGTTTAATATATCCAGATTACAGTTGATGTTATTTGTTTTTGTACAGGTGGGCATGAATGGCTTCCTGGCCTTCTCCAGACTACCCAAACTGCTGCTTCCAAATCCTCATGCTTCGTTACCAGTCAACACCCCCTACCTGGCACCCTTCCTCGCAGACATTGACACCTCGGAAGTGCCACCTGATGGCAATGAAGATTACACAACTATGGTGCTGCCAGGTGGCGCTCTCCATATTAATACATACGCTGAGGGAAATGATGCAGCAAGTCCTAAAAAGGATTCCATGGAAACGAGTACTGTTGCAGCGGTGACCATGGAAACCATTGTCAAGGAGAAGGTGCGTGAAACCCTGGAGGAACAAGAAGGCATCAGTGGCTTCCAGGCAACCTTCATCCTTGTGGCCACATGGGAAAATGTTGCACCTTATCCTGCCAAAGTATATAACACCATGGAGGTAAGTGGCGGCTTTTTCACACTCATTTTTCCCATATATTCAAATTGGACATTCATATGGTGATTTCTGCCTCTAAAGTGTTAGTAGATTAAGATTATTAAATGCCCTGATATGAATATAGATATGTAAAAAAGTGTTTTGACAGACAAATTTAAAGTATCTTCCAGTTACTATATGAAAAGATCAGGCCACATCAACCTATCAGGTTTTTTGTATTGTATCCAATAAAGATTGTGTTTGCTGTGTTCGTACTTTACTCCAAACATGGATAGATACATAGTTTATTTATCTAATCCATAAACATGAATTAGAAAGTTGCCAAGACAGGCTAATGCCTAACTAAGCTGGCAACGCTTTACAAAAACATTCTAATGTTATGTTGTAAAATTAGTATATAAAAATAGATACCTATTGGTTGATTAACAATGGTGATGATAGAGGCAAGTTCAGAAGATGTTGTGATGATATAATGATATGTAATACCTATAATATGAGGAAAGAAGGATGTTTGGCTGTATAATAGAATTGAAAAGTATGTTTAGATTATATTTCGCATTGACATTGGTCAGGGGTCATTACACATAAAACTAATAATTTTTTTTACTGCTGTATTAGAAGACTTGTATGTGGGTTTCTTGGTTATGTCTACAGGTAACTCACTATAAATTATTGCCCCTTTAACTCTAAGAGTGTCTTTGGCCACATTGGTATGAGTCCTGTGTACATCAAGTTTCTGATTGTTTGAGGTCATGGTTGCGTACTTCATTTCATTTCATGAAATAGTGGTGAAAAATGTCTGGTAGCATAAGATTGAGAGACTTATATACTGCTTAAACCATTCGCATTCTTAGTATATCACCAACTTTGAGAGCATTTCAACTTTTGTGCAGATGTACAGTTGGTGTATCCCACCCCATATCATAAAGATTTTTCAGTATTTTATTTTGCATTATTTGCACTTGTTTTAATGTTTCCAGAAGCATGACCATAAACCTCTGTGCCATACTGTATGCAAGAATGAACATGGCCATAAAAGTCCTTTACAGTGCTAAGGTCAAAGCTGTACATTCACTCTCCATAATCTTGAAACTTTAATAAAGTGACCTTTCTTCTTTCATTGTGACCTTCAGAAGTAGGTCAAGGTTAATTTTGTGCATTTGTTTCATTTAATTACTCTAAAATAAACAGGTGCATCTGCTTAACCAAATTAATGATATCAATTATAATATTTCTGTGTGACAGAGCCCTTGAGAGTGAGGGAAGTTGGCTGAGAAAATAATTCAATTGTTATCATATATCATCATGAAATAAAGTTAAGTTCAGGTACATGACACATTTATTGATTTTCATTCCCAGAATGCCACATTCCAAGCAGTATTTGCGACAGATGGCACCAGATCATTTGCAATCTTCAACTATGAACCAAACAGGATACAGTGGAGTCCAAACCCAGATGTACGGAGCATTGTGATTGGTTACTCAGATGGCAAATCTGCAGTGCATTTGCTTAACTCCAGCCTTGCATATTACCCTGACAGGGATTCCAATGTTGGTCAGTATATATTATTTGAATTGATCTTGTTTCCTACATTTATTCTTTTCAAAACATTTTAGATATTTCTATCTCAAGAAATAGCAGCATTATCAAGTGTGGTGTATATTTAAATCAAAATATCAAGTAAAGACATTTTGCTGACAGGGAAGCCTGGAAGGTATATACTTTCTTTGGGAGAGGCGATAGAGAATGACAACTTGCCTTGTCTTAACTGGTACACCTCACAGGACCCAGAGGTCATTTACAATATGACCTTGGCCTCTGACCCTTGCCCCTGCACAATGACCCAGGCATCCTTGGACCTAAGGTTCAAAGTCAATACTACTGCCAACTGTGCCACAAGACATTTCAATCAAGGGACCACAAGACAGGAGTGTTGCTACACTGAGTGAGTCCATTCTTATTATTTCTTTTGTGAAACATAAAGGTCAGGAAAATGAACTTTATTAGAAAGAAACTTTCAAAAGTACATGAATTATGATATGTGATTATTTATGTTCAGGTCAGGCTCTTTGCTGCTGGGTTATCCTGGAGGTGGATATGTAACACTAGATGCAGACTTGTCTGACCTCCACCCATACCATCTCTGCTGTGTGCAAACCAAACTCTGCCATCTATTCTACAACAAGCGTCCATCAGACACCTGCGCCAGATATGAACCTCCGGCCATAGGTAAAGATGATACACAAATATACAGTAATATTTCAGCAGGTGATTTGAGTGCATTGAGGATCTTGACACTTTCTATTGTATTTGATTCAGGTGGAGTTTGGGGAGATCCCCACTTGCGCACACTAGATGGCAGTCAGTACACATTCAATGGCAGAGGGGAGTTTCTCCTGCTTAATGTTAATGATGGGTAAGTTATCAAACATCTCACAATGTTTAGATATCTAAAATATTCTAATTTCATTTGCTGATTTCCATCAATGAATTTTGATAACTGCTAATTCAAATGCTTTTATTATAAGTTATGAAATAATGGTTGAAAAGAATTGATAAAAATGTATGATGTATGATTATGTTTAAGGAGATTGATACTGCAAGGTCGAAGCAGCCCAGCTAATCCCGTAGACAGGACCTTGGCCAATGCCACAAAACTGACTTCTATTGTAGTCCAGGTAGACACATATATACTAGCCTAATTAATATACTTGGCATGTTTTATGAGATAGTGCACATGACCTTAAACTTGCGCATTCTGTTTCAAAAACTGTACAATGACAAATTACTGTGCCTTTTATTGTGTCTAGTAAAAAATATTCTTTGGCAATCAGTTGATCATTTTCTGTTATAAAAAATCACTTGGTTTGCACAAGAATTGTGAATGTTACAAAAATATTCTTTTACCATAAAGAAACACTTCCTGTTCATACGTTATAAATCAATATTCTTATTAGCTAAAGGCCCTGTTCACATTTTACCATTTTTCTCCAATTTATGTTTGGTTATAAATGCATAAAGACTGAGATTACACATCTACACAAAGTAAATCATATCAAATGGTAAGAGAAATAAGATCACTGACTGAAGCCTTTTCAATACAGGAATTAAATGGATTTTTTTATTACTATATGGAATGATAGGAAATAAGACATATGATCTTATTTATTGGTGTCCAAAGATTTCAAATAAGAAAACTTCCCAGACATAATATTTGAGGCCGGTTGCAGGTATCAAATGATGCATCATCACGTGTGCAGTTGAGATTGACACCAGATGGCACTGATGTAGAGATATACCTAGATCGACAGGACAAAGGTCTTTTGAGTGTGCTACAGATTGGTGAAAGTCTGATGTCCAGTGAGGTCATAATTGAGAAACAAGTTGATGACTCACTCACAGTGCTTTATTCTGAGGGATTTGCTTTACAGGTATTTGTCTGCAATAAGTCTATCTTGCTATTTTCTTGATACAAATATGTTCTCAGGAATTAAACATTTTATAATTGCAGTATGCTTCATTGCAACTTATCCTTCAATGTTGCATATACTTTAATCCATGATGTGACGAGATGATAAAAACATCCTTGTAAAACAGGAAATGTTCTTATTATTATTCAGGATAAAATATGAACTTTTTATCAAGATAAAATTATTCAGTTATTTATTGCAGGTGTATTTAAGGAATTCCTTGTTGGATGTGTTTGTTTACATTCCTGCTGAGTTCCAAGGGGCTGACAGCACTGTGGGGTTGCTAGGTGTATATGATGGCAACAGTGACAATGATTTCAAACTTAGGAATGGCAATTCACTGGTCCCTGCAGGATCTGACATGGAGTACTTCCAGTTTGGCTTCAACTGTGAGTTTTTAGAAATTCATAACATCCACATCTTTCAATAGATTTGAAATATTGGTTTTTAGTAGTTCGTAATTGGACCAAATAAACTTGACGTAATATTTTCTTTAAGACATGATATCTAATAGAATCCACTGCATATGTTTGAAATTGAAATATATTTTGTTTGAAAATTATTGTATTCATAACATTTGATTTTGACAGGGACAATCACGGAAGAAGAGTCTCTGTTTGACTATAGTCTGGAAAATGGAAAGACTTACACAGATTTTCAGTACCCAAATTATGTGCCCACATTTTTCACTGAAATGCTGCTCAACCTGACCGCCCTGGATGATGGCATCAACATGACCCAACTGAATCAAGTGTGTGGTGACATCACCACCTGCATGATTGACTACGTGACAACGGGGGATGCAGGGCTCGCCGCCATGACAAGCATGATGCAGGAGAAACTTATGACCATCATAGCACAGACCAGTACGACTTCCTACTTGATTAACTCTTTCCTGCCATGACAGGGCAATCTTTGGTATTAAGACCAAAATTGACTGATTATCCTTTTATTGAGCATTATTTCAACCTGTCAGAATAATCTCTAGCTCTGTATATTTGTTTGATAAATGTAAGTTCTCACAATCAATGACAAAGTCCTTTTGGCAGCAGTTGCCAAGTGAGGTAACCATGGTTACCGTAACAGTTGTGGGTTGTAAAAGGAGCCCACTTTGGTGATATCATAAAGTATTTTGAGACACAATAAAGTTCACATCGTAATATCTTGCTTCTGAACAGTAAGTTATCTCATCTCTTTGCAGGAAATATGCCACCAATAATAAATATGACAGACACAATAGATGTCAACATAGGTCAGGAGGTCAAGATGGAGGTCAAGGCCACTGACACTGCTGGTCAACGCATTTTCATCAATGTTACCACAAATATTAATCCTGATGAGTGGGAATTTAGTGAGTGAAATATAGTGTTTAAAATGCATAATATTTTTCCACAACTTGATATTTGCCCTTCAATAGTCCCTCACTGTTCTATATTTTAAACTTGCAAGGTTCAGATGTAGAAAGGTGAAAATCAAGTTGCAGAAAAGTAAAGTTAAGGAAGTGAAAGCGTGGATTGTACCTTCAGATACTTCACATCCAACAATTCTACCTTGGCCTAGCATAGTTTTGGATTCAGTGAGATACAATATTAATACTGAGATTTAGAAAAAGCATTTTGAAATGATTCTTTACAAATTTGTTTTATTTCATCATTCCAGAATCTGGTTTATTTACCTGGACACCATCGAAGAACTTCTCATTGTATGATCCAGCAATGGCCTACTATCTGCACTTTGAGGCAAAAGATGAATTAGGAGCTGCTGCCATCTACAGGCCAATTATAAAACTATGCCCTTGTGATAGTCCTTTGCAATGTGACTGGGATTTCATGGATAATGAAGAAATGGAACCAAATCCAAGTAGATATATATCCTTTACAAAACACCTCCAATGTATGCTCAAAATAACTTAGAATAACTTAGTAAAATTTGAGTTTCAAGACAGCAGATAAATCACAGTAATGCTTTTTCAGGTGGTTTTTACCTGGGGGCATGTAGCTGTGGTTTGAGTCGCGTCGGTGAGTTTTGTGAGCAGCGTGTGGATGCATGTGACTTCCATCCCTGCTACCAAGGTGTGAACTGTACATCTGTCCCTGGCCTAGACAAGGGACATCTCTGTGACTCCTGTCCTCAGGGAATGTTTGGCGATGGTACTAAGTGTTATGGTATGTTAACTATCCCATTATTGACCAATATTTTAAGCACTTTCAATATCACAAAATGATCTTGATCAATTCTCCCAGTGTCTAGTGCATTTTAGTAGGGCTGATATTGTATTTGACCTAATTCTTTGGGATATTAACTTCAAGAAGCAGATTATATTGCAGTGATGTTGTATCATTTACATCATCAGTTTTTACCCCTGCAAATTTTGCCAAAGGGGTATTGTCAGAGCCAATAACATCTGTCTCTTTTTGTGAATATAACAACTTGACAACAGAATGGTGCACATTGACCTAAGTTCATATGACCATCTCTGAAAACCTTGTAGGCATGGTAAGTTGAGAATGAAACTTACTTGAATACCAAACTTGTATCATGGATGATTCTTACAAATGTCTCAAAATGATGTACTTTTTGGTGACCTTGACCTATATTTTGTGACCTGATCTCCAAAATCCTGTGAGTGTGATGACTCAAAAGAACTCTTGTATAATTGCACTAAATTTCAACTCCATTTGGAATCCAGCTAATCCAGAATCAGTAATTAATACTGATATGCCAATATAATATTTTAATTGAACTTTCAGACCAGAATGAGTGTGTGGATGGGAGTGCAATGTGTGACCAGACCTGTGTGAACCAGCAGCCGAGCTATAGCTGCTCATGCCAGGAAGGCTTTCTACCACAGCAGGATGGTCTTACTTGTAAAGGTATGTACCTCTCACACATCAACTTTCCTATCTCATTAAAAGAGAGACCAAACTTTAGTAGGGACACATCTCTTAAGGCTTAATGTATTCTCACTGTAAATCTTGAATCTCTTTGGAAAAGTATGTATTCAATTCTTTAAGATACATTTCTCTTATAAAATCAGTCTCACTTGGAGATATGAAATTTGGTCTCATTTAGTCAGACAGGCACTAATCTAGGTCTAACTTGAATCAAGTGATCTTGTACAAATATATGTTGGGATAGATTTCATTTTAAATTTCTGCTATGAATGTTAGAACCCAGTCTAAAAAATTACTCTGAAACTATTATCAAAACAATTTAGAATGCATTTTTTACAGTTAGATATAGAACTAGAATCTTTAATTTCCAACAGATATAGATGAGTGTGGGGAAACTAACCACCAGTGCAAGCAGATAGGACAATACTGTATCAACCTGCCAGGGTCCTATGTCTGCGGCTGTAAGGCGGGATATTTCTATGATAATGGTATCTGTAGGATGGGTATGTTTCTTTAAATTATTTACAATTCTATATTGCTTTGAATGATTTAACATTGAATAAACTAAAGAAGAATCACATGTTAAACTTAAATCATTTGAACAAATATTGCCTTCAGTTGAGAAACTCAGAGCAAGAGATAATGATGTAGATGCATATGGAGTTTAAAAAAATGCCGCAGTTATTCATTTATAATAACGCTGATTGTATATTCTGCCAGGTCCCCTGCGGTTTGGAGGAGAGGTGGTGTTCAGCTATGTGAATCTTGGGTCACTTGGATATCAGAGTTGGACAGAAGATATGGGAGATGCTACGTCAGACATGTTTGACATGGTTGCTGACAAAGTACAGGCTGAAGTGAACACTGCCTATAAGAAAGCATATCCCAACTTTGTCGCCTCCAAAGTCTACTATATTGGGTAAGCTTCACATTGACAGGCTTTAAGAATCAATAAGTAAACTTCAAAAAAGGAAATTATTGCCAAAGCAGGTTATCTACAGCAAACTAAACTTTTAAGGTATTAGAGGGCCAGCCCTAATTTGGTTTAAAAGTTATTTGACTGATCGGAAACAATTTTCAGTAGTCAATGGTAAACATTCAAACTTAAAAACCATCAAATGTGGGGTACCTCAAGGATCTGTACTCGGTCCATTACTATTTTTAATCTACACTAGTGATATCATAAAATGTACAAATGAAGAAAACAAAACACGCCTTTTTGCTGATGACAAAGGAACATTTATCTCTCGGAATTCTCCTCATGAACTGAAAAACTCAATGAAAATAGATTTATTTGAATGGTGCCGACACAATAAACTCACAGTAAATTTGAGTAAAACCTGTTACACAATCTTTAAAAGCAGACGTAAACTCATCCCAGATTTTCTAAATAATATTAAAATAAATGATGCTCTTATACCAAGAGTGGCATCTGCCAACTATTTGGGTGTAATTCTAGAAGAAAATCTCACCTGGGAGGAACACATTGATAATCTTTGTAAAACTCTCATGAAAATATCAAATTCCTTTAAAATAATTAAAAAGAGAGTCCATGACAATAACAAAATAGTACTTTATAATGCTTATATCTATTCTAAAATTCATTATGGCATAGAAGTTTATGGCAGAGCAAATTCATCCTTATTAAAAAAAATCCAGGTCCAGCAAAACAGATCCCTCAAAATACTATATAATAAAGACTTTTATATGCCAACTAAAGAATTACACAGTGAATTGAAGATACTTCCAGTATCTGACATCTACAAATTAAGTATAGCCAAGTTCGTTTATAAATCTAAAAATAACATACTCCCTGAAATATTTGATAACATATTTACCCCAAACAATTTAATGTACACCCATAATACCCGACAAAGCAAAAATATTCATAAACTGCACACAGAAAATACATTCGGAGAAATGAAAATCAAACATCAAGGCACTAAAATCTGGAATTCCATACCTAAAAAAATTTGAAATTCGAAATCAATCAATAATTTCAGCAAAAAGGTGAAAACAATATTAATATAATTTTTAACAGTGATAACCTAGTGATGTGACAGCGAAACCCAACAAATCTATATCCTTTACAAGTTTATTCACAAATACTCACAGATTGTACGTTGCCCCCAAATACGACATCTACATGTTCACTCATATGATCATTTTCCTGACCCATCAACATCTAATCATGTTAATTTTATTTCACATCTTAATCACTACATCATCTTTACACATCATAATCACTAATCATTTATTTACTGGTATTAATATGTTTGCTTGTTAGTTTGTTAAGTCAGTAGGTAGCATTAGGACTTAGTAAGGAGACCGGCTCGATAAGCTCCAGCTTCTCTGGAATCCTTCCGCACTGTTAATTACATTCATATAGATCTATAGGGATATTACTTAATTGATTAATATCAGAATATCATATTTATGTATTTAACAAAAGGAAAAATAAAATATTGTATTGTATTGTATTGTAATTCACAATATTGACCTAGTGTGTGTCAAAAAGGGATTTCAAATTTGTCAAAATAATTTTATTTGCAGGCAATTTGGCATTTGAAAAAAATAATCAAATAGACCTTTTCCTGTGACACTCAGTTTCACTTTTTTGCATGACAACACACCTTTCTAATTAACTTATGAAATAATCTAATATATTAGCAAATCCAATTAGCATATCCTTTATCTTACAGCTCTGGTAGTATAAAGGTCAAGTTCAACATTTTCTTTACTGGTAACACTATATATGACACTGCCAACCTTCAGGGAGCTCTAATGACTTACCTACAAAGCAAAGGGTGTCAGCTCAATGGCCCAGACTGTGTGGTGGGTGACCTCCTGGCAGTTAATATTTCAGCATCTTCTGCAGGAGGTTAGTGACAATTATTTGAATACTAAACTCAGCTTTGATAATTTGATAGAGTGAGGACCACATTTGCATTTTCTGATGGACAACATGTGTTCATTAAGATGATTTATTAGTTTTGTGTAAAATGTTACGATAAAGGTTACAAATTTAATGTCAGTGTTAGGTAAAAAAAAATCTTTTTTATTTTTTTATTTTTTTTCCAAAAACACGCACACAAAAATGGTCATTTTCCCATCAGTTCTGCGGTATAATTTGATGATATGATTGTTTGGTTTAGAGGATGAGGGGTGATTACTAAAGAGTGAGACTTTGTTATATTGACAGTTAAGAACTTGTGTCTTGCTCCTGAGGATAATGACTGTGACATCATGTCAACAAACTGTACCAGTCCAGGGGATGGAACCTTCACCTGCACCTGCAGACCAGGATACAGACGGTGGCTTGACAACACTAACATCTGTCAAGGTCTCAACCCTAAAAATTTGTCTAATTTTCAAATTGAAATCACTTTTTCAGCAATTCTATCAAAAATAACCAATTGAATACATCTTGTGTTTGTTTTTTAAAAGTATTAAATCAGAAGTTTAAAAAAATGGATTTTTTTTACTCAGGATGCAGAATGTATATATATTCTATTACAGACATAGATGAATGTGAAGAGGAGAGCCACAGTTGTGACCTTCAGAGGTCAACATGTGTGAACATCCAGGGAGGGTACTCATGTAAATGTCTCACAGGATACAGGAACTATGACGGAATGTGTATAGGTGAGATGGAATCTCAACTGTCTTTTTATACAAATCTAAATACCAGTACATACAATTAAGAAATATGAACAGCCATTGTCTGGTATCAGCGCTATATAAGATTTATTATAATTAATTTTTATTGTTATTTTCATAATTACACATATACATACTACCTAAGAATCACTATCGTAGTGTTATCAAAGGAAATGCATTAGATCTAATGATATGAGATTTCCTTTTTTGTACTTAACTCTTTGATACACAATGATATCTTTTTCATAGTAAGAATGATTTCTATTGTTTAATATCCTGGTCACGTTTGTCTTGTATTTCGTAACTTGAATTGATATGTTCAAATATTAATAACATTGTTCTGATCTTTATTATTTTACAGATATTTGTGACCCAAATCCTTGTCAAAATAACGGAAAATGCCTCCCATCTGAATCAAATACAAAATATACATGCAAGTGAGTTAATAACTCATATTTCTGAATCAAATTTCATTCAATCTTTCTGTAAAATCAAGAATATATATATAAAATATTACATTACAAAATAATGTTTTTAGAAAAGCTAAAAGGAAACTGAATACCTTTATTTTCAGGTGTGCAGGGATGTGGACAGGACATCACTGTGAACTTGAACATACAGATGCTGTCCGTAAGTACATAGAAGTATATATTTATGAAAAAATCAATTTGTAAAAAAAAACATCTTTGGTAGTTTTCTGAACAATGTGAATGTAAACAAGGAATTATGAATAATGTTGATATTGATTGCAGGATTGCGGACATTAGCAATCTGTCTTGGTGCGGTACTCGGTTCTCTATGCATCCTGTTTTTTGCACTGATGATAATGGCTTGCATGAGGTAAGAATATATATAAATATGTGTCATACATGTTTATATCCCAAAAATATGTTGCACACACATCCACCTTGCTGACCTATCAGGGAAGCTGAAACAATGATACAGTTGAAGAGGTATTTTTTTCAACCAATCAGAGACCAGCTAAAATCTGTTTCAAGAAGTGTTTGCAGTAACAAGGGCAGATGATGCCTAACAAGATCAGTCTGCACTTCAACCTGGCATAACTCTTCTTTGTATTTAATATACAGCACTTTATGGAGATGAGAGCACTTTATGGAGATGAGCACATTTTCCACATATATTTTCAGCAAAATTCAACTTGATAAAACCAAATTAAAAATATTTAAAGTATTCGTGTAGTATAAGAAAATAATGATGGTCAGCACAGTGATTGTCTCAATTAATTTTGTCTTACAAATCATGTGATCACTTTTGTTTCCAATTCCAGAGCCCGTCAAGCTCGACATGAGTACTCCACCAGTGGTGAAGTGGGACTGGAGTCCTGGGAACCAACTGTGATCGGAAGACCCCATCTTACGTCTGGAGAGTTTGAGATGACTGAAAATGGCAGCAAACAAAATTTATTGAGTCCAGAATCTAAGGCATGTATTATAATGTAATAGAAGTGTCTGTAAATATAATGCTTATTGGAATTTTTTTGTTTTCTACAAAAACCACAATGTGAGCAATGTCTTATATCTTGCTGTATTGATTCTGAAGCTCTTGTCAGTCTCACATACTCTCAATGGTCAGAATATTCTCTGTGTTTTTCAGATGTTCTGAACAAAGTAAGATTGTCAGTTAACTATCTGCAATGAATCTATCACATCTCATAAATCTGTTCTCCTTATGTTCTAAATATCATCAGACATTATGCTTCCTTCTGAAGATATTTCTTTCTATCACTGATTTTACACAACTGCATGATGAATTCAAACTTTACAAATATCAATGTTTATATTTATATTTATATGTGACAAGTGTTTTTAACCCCTTGGCAAAATTAACCTAAGGGGTATTGTTGGAGCCATCAATAACTTGAGAACAAATAAAGTTTGGTTCTTGAAATTACACCACAAATGATGCATCATATAAAGATCTTGAAATGATGTGTTTGTCACTGACCTTGACCTGCATTTAAGGCCATTAGACTTAATCTGCACATGATGAATTGACAACAAATAGAAATAGAGATAATATTACCAAACTCAAAATGTGAAAGCTCCATATCAGTGTCTCAAATGATGCACTTAGTGGTGACCTTGTATTAAATTTCAAAGTAATGCAACATGAGATCTGATAATCTCTAAAAATAAGTTGACAACAAAAAAGATTGCATTTCCAAACTTAAACCATAAATGCAAGTTATCAGTATCTTGGATTATTATATCTTGACAATGTTGTGAGCAGCAGAACCTAATCATTGATGCAGTCCTCAACTTCTCCTTACTATGTTCCTACACACCAAGGGGTCTGTGGTCACTGACCAGTATTGTTATATAATGAATGGATTAATTAATGTTTATTTTGATGAGCACAGAACATTTTAATTTGCTTGATGTTGTTAAAGGTCCAATTTTTGTATTTAATATGTAATTATCTAATAGATGTTTAATATCTGATGTTTAAAACAATCTGTAGTGAAACAAATACTGACAATGAAGTTAAAGATAATCCTTTTTCATAATATATATGTTGCTCAAAAACCTTTAGAGAATTATTGAAGAATAAAGTGGTTTTGATATTGGCTTGACCTGAGAAACCCCGAGATTCAAGTTCAGATAGATAGATATCCTGTTTATCCAAACTACATTTAATTTATAATGGATATTTGGTTAATTAACCACATTACAGAATACACAGAAGAAGTCTTCTTAATGCTCTACTTCTTGCTTCTATTCTGTATATCTGACATATCAGGTTACTATTTGACTATTTCAGGTTACTACCTGCCATATCAGGTTACTATTTGACTATTTTAGGTTACTACCTGCCTACTTCAGGTTACTATTTGACTATATTAGGTCACTTTGTGCATTTTGCTTGAGATGGTTTCATGAATATACATGTCACATGAATATGTCAACATGTGCTCATTCGCTGACTTTTGTAACTTAATTCAGAACATCTTTGGCGTTCAGTTTATTCACTATTGCTTTGAAAAAATATCATCTTGAAAATTCTCACAATGACAACAAAATAGAATAAAACTTGCAGGAATTGCAAAACATCTACCATTGATTTTTTTCTTTATTTCATTACAATATAAACACCACAATGTCAAGCCACATCATTTGAGAACAAACATGTTAACATATTAAGCACACACTATTTCAGATTGTTTATTGTATGTTATGGGGATAATGAATATGTTTCTGCTTTCAGTATGATGGGGCCAAGAGGCTGGATCCATCAAAAGTCGGAGTAGAAAATCCGGCTTATACATCTACTGCAAATGACAAGAAGTCATCACCACATCCCCCAGCTGCCAAAATCGACTCACAATATTTCTAGCAACTACTCAATGTGTAATACCTTCTATTTGCGATCCTTTGTTTGATATCTACAAAATACAGTATCTATTTTCATAGAAACAGATTGATAATTCCACATTAAAGCATGTGTTTCAGGTGATGAGAATTGTCAATTTAACATGAGTAAATATAAATTTTATAATTAAGGTTCTTTAATTATCTTAACACCATAATTAAGTTCCTACCAGGCTGAGTATACCCTGATTACATAACAGT